>NC_069408.1:70035762-70068262 GCF_026875155.1 Cherax quadricarinatus
CCTTTTTTTAAAAATATTACTTGTATCCCAAGTCTCTTTAAAAATCGCTAAAAAACTTACGTTAAATCACCCTTAGGCCGTTAACATTTAAAGTTAGACACTTAAAAATGCTATCGGGGCTTACCAATCAAACCCCGATATCCTTGCGTTTCCTTACGTTTTTGCTGAACATTCTTTTCACATTGTCCTTTCTTTGCTCACCTTTCCTCTCCCCCTTTTCCCCCCCTCCCCCTTTTTACTTTTTTTTGCACACCCACTGATAGTTTCTTCCCAGTTCCGTTGCGCTGGTGTGAGACGTCATCACTATCAGAAGCCCCTGCTCTCTCTTACGTGATGCCTCTACTATGTGCATTCCCTCATTTTCACATTTTTCGTTTGTACTTCAACCACAACCTCACTAATCCTCTTTGATTGCATACCCCATCACCCACATTACCCACCTTTTGGAATTCCTTCCTCACCTATAAGTTTCCATCCGACACCAGTTTGTGTCCGTCCTCATGCTGATTACCCAAGAATTCTTGAAAAAACAGGTCTATTGTAGCCGTAACCTGACTGCCCAATTCACTCGTTTCACCCATCCTCCATACGCATATTCTAAATAACCTGAGAGCCCTCCGGTAATGTTACACATTTTTTCCGGATTGTCCTCCACGATTTTACTCCATGTTCTATGATCTTGAAGATGCTCCCTGTAGACTGGGTCATCACCTCTCTCTCCTTCCCCACTCCTTTCCCCTCTCCATATTTCTCAGGTGTCGATCGACGTGGACACATTGCTGCCTATGATCAAAGGCTCCACACAGTCTACAGGTCGTCTTTCCCCGCATATGTTACATATCCCTGTATTCTAAAGTCACTCTGTGTCACATATGATGGTATAGATTTGCGCAAAGACATTTTGAGGGAAAAGGGAGCCCTCACGCAGTCCAGCATACATACCACAGACCACCTTCCAACTGATGCCTGATGTATAACACCATACTCATTGAATGTTGCTTTTAAATCTTCTTCATCCGCTTCAAATGGGACATTCCGTAACTTTACCCAAGTATAATACTTGGATCTTTCGTCGCTCGACCTTTGGACGAGCAGACGTGAGCTGAGCCTGCCCTCTGCTGTCAGCCGGTAACATTTTGGGTTTTTCTCAAAATGGCGCAGCAGGCAAGAAGAAGGGTAAACACTGTCGGCATAGAAGGGGTGCGTGGGGCTGTGCATGCCCACTCAGCTCAAGTTTTATTACCTGCCATCATCAGGGACACATACGGCATTGCCAACGAAGAGCTGATGGTGTAGCCTTGAACGGGGCATATAGAATTTTTGTGAAATTTCTCAATGCAAGTGTATATGAGGACATAGCCGCCGGGTTTCCCAAGATCTTTGTGTACCAGTGAATCCTGCGTGACGGTAAGGCTACATGATGTGTCCCGCCATTATACGTGGGTGAAGATAAGAAATGTACCCTTTGAGGCTAAGGGGCAGACCTACGTGCTGTCTTCGAGAAGTTTGGGACTTTTTCATATGGCGACATTGGGAAAGGGAAAGGGAAAGGATCGTATTCTGGGATCCTGAAGGAAGTTTTTCCTTTAAAAAAATGACATTGAGGCATCCATTCCTTCCTATATTTTCCTAGAAGATTCGGGACCAAGTAATGGTGACTTACGCAGGGAAAACAACGAAACCTGTCGATTATGCGGTGCCTATGACCCCAAATGCTGCGCAGTGTGTTAAACAACGGGGTTTACACAGGCGAAGGAGCAGCATAAGGAGGCATCAGAGGCCCTTTGAGACGTTGGATTTGGCACGACCTGAGTCGGTTTCCTTGAACAAGGTTTGGAGTGTGGAGGTCGAGGGGGCCCTTGGGGGAGGAAGAGTGTGTAACTCTTCCGAGAGAGACATGCACTGCCGGAAAGGCAACCGGAGACCAAAGATGTGGTGTCACTGGGTGAGGACAGGGCCGTGGAGGCTACCATTGATTCAGTCCTCCACGCCCTGTTAGGGCCCCCGAAGAGGCCCACGGGTTGAGTGGCTTGAGGGTCCCCGGGATGCTGCTGGGGTTCCAGGTGGTGAGAGGGGGGAGGCATGTCAGAAAACCCAGGTTGAGGCTGGGTTGCAAAATTGGCAAGGTGGTGGCGGAAGTGCACGGGATGGCTTCCAGGTGGAGGCGGGGAGAAAGGCTCGAGTGTCACGGAAGGAGCGGCAGTGCCTCGGACGTGGACGATGTGGATGTGCTCACTCCGGCACAGCGTTCGGAAAAAAACTTTTTGGCTAAAGTGGTTGAGCATGGACCTGGGGGGTTTCCAGGGGCAAGGAGCATGTGAAAGCAGATCACAGAATGGTGATTGAAGATAAAGGGGCGTATAAAGGGAAGGGGGATAAAGATGGTGCAATACGTAAAGGCAAACCTCCATTGAAAAATTCAAGAGTCTCTCTATAATGTTAATGGTCTGAAAAATTCTAGGAAGTGTGAATGGTTTCATGAGATGCTCTTTTAGGTATGGTGAAGTAGTAGTGTTTGTGGCAAGAGCACAACCAACCCGGGTTGTATGTTGATGATTGAGGGGTATACTGTATATGCAGCACACTCAACGAGATTGAAAGGAGGAGTGCTATTTTGGTGAGGGAGGCTAGCCCATTTACTGTACATCATTGTGAGGAGGGGGGTGAGGGGAGGGTTATAAAGTGGATGGGACAGGGGGAAAAGAGTTTAAGATTCTTTTGTGTGTGTTTATGGCCCGGGCCCGGAGGGGACAGTCAGTGAAGAATGAGTTTGTACGTCAAGTGTTGGTGTATCGCTTAAGGTCGCTTCCACCCAATTAGCTGTGGGGGGAGGGAGGAACGCGTTATACGCCCCAAGGATGTGGAACCTAGGGGCAGGATATTGTTCTGGCGTTCTGAGGGACCTGTTAACCGGGGTGGGGTTGGTGGATGAGGAGGGGGGGGGCGGCGTGGGAGGTGCAGCACACCTTTGTGAGGCAGGGGTATGCTGCACGGCTGGACAGGATATACGTGACAAGGAAAGCTGTGGTGCGGAGTGTAAGGGTTTTGGATGTCTTTTTTTCTGATCATAGAGGTGTTTGGTGGATTTGGGGATGGAGGGTCGGTAAAACGGGTTAAAGAGTTTTTGGGAAAAATTGAATGTTCGGTTGCTTCAAGATGTTTGAGGGAGGGTCCTATTTGCACAATGGGGGAAAAGGGCTTATGGGAAGGGATGGAAGTCAATGGGGATGTGGTTGAGATGGTGGGATGTGACGGCGAAGAGGGGAAATTCGAGAGTTCTATGTCCGACAGGAAGGCACGAGAATCAGTTGGCTTTATGGGTTTTATTAGGTATTTTGAGGGGCATTTAAAGGGGAGTATTATGAGAGAGGAAGGGGGGGGGATGGGAGCCCTGTGGCTGACATAGAAGGGGTGAAGGAACGCCTAATGGAAGTGCAAAATGAAGGTTTGATGCGGAAAGGGGTTTTAGGGGGGTGGAGGAGGTCATGGGGGGTGATAGACCATCGGCGGTGTCCTGCGAGGGCAGGGCGCCGGCGCGTTGCAATGGAAATGGTGGGTTTGAGAGTTCTTGAGACATCGAGGGGTATAGGGGGGGACAAGATTTGGTGACAACGGAGGGGATGGGAGGGTATGTTGATTCTTGGCTTAGTGCACATATGAGGAGTGTGGGTGTGAGAGAGGGGGCTTTAAGAGAGACAGGGGATGGGTGCAGAGTGTGCTGGACAGGGACGACAGGGAACAGTTACAGGGGCCTATTGTGGAGGAAGAGGTGGGACGGTTTAATGAGTATGAGAGGGGTAAGGCACCGGGGATGATGGGCTGCCTGCGGAGTTTACATTACAGCATGGGGTATTAAAAGATTTTTTGGTTGCAATTATTTAATATCATAAAAAAGAGAGAGGTGCGTTGGGACCTTTCAGGCGCGCAACTAGTAGTTTTGGTCCAAAGGTGAAAGTCAGTGCCAGTGAGGATTACCGGAGATTATCACTCGTGTGCAGACTACAAAACTTTTTGCAAAAATTTTTGGGTAATCGTTAAAAAAGGTCTTTGGGAAAGGTAATAGTGAGGGTCAATAGGGGATTCCGGGGAGATCAATGTAATGAGGGGCATGGGGTTATTAGAAGGTTTATGAGGGTCCACAAGAGGGGGAACGTGGGGTATTGGCGTTGGATTGGGGAACGGCATATGACAGTGTCGAGAGGGAGGCTCTGTGGAGAACATGGAGTGGCAAGGGTTCGGGGGGACATTGTGAATTTGGGCACGTACTTTAATATCGGGGAGCTGGGATGTGTGTACAGATAAATGGGAGGGTGGGGTTGCATGTGAAAATGGGCAGGGGATTGAGGCAAGGTTCCCCGTTGTCACAAATATTATTTGCATGTTTACAGAATCCATTTTATAGGGCAGTGGAAAGGTGCATACAGGAGGGGGTAAGGTGAGGACATACGAGGTGGGAGTCCCAGTATCATAGGTTTACGTTGATGACACAACTGTCCTAGTGAGTGGGAGGGAGGGATTGGGGGGTCTGGAGGAGTTATAAAATGTTTTTGGGGGATGGAAAACAGTAGGCAATAAATTTTTGCAAAATCAAGCCCCATAATATTGGGGGAAATGGGATGGCAGGAGGGCGGGGGTGGGGGGGGGGTGAGGTGAGTGTCGTGGACTGGGTGAAAATTTGTGGAGTTGTTGTATATGGGTAATGATCAGATGGCGAGGGAGAATAATTCAAAGGGTGTGGTAGATAGGGTATAGGGAAGATTGTCAGGATTGAGGCCGACACACTTACGCTACACAGAGGGTCATTGTGGCAATGTCCCTTTTGTACAGTAAAATTATGGCATGTGGCAGCTTTGTACCCTTTGGGTGTATGGGGATGTCCGGAGATTGTTGAGCAGAGTTTTCCGTTTTATCGGGGGTTTTCGGGATGCGAATTGGTTGAAAAGAGGTGGTAACACTTCCGGTGGCCTTGGGAGGGCTGGGGTTATTCATTTGGAAAGAAGGTTGAAGAGTGTATATGTGAAACATGGTTGCTAAGGGCTCGGGGGGAAGGGAGTGGAGGGTGGGGAGGGCTGCAGGGAGATCTTCGGAGATGGTGGAAGGGACAAGATTTGAGAGATGGGAGGATTGTTGCGTCTATTGATGATGGTCAGAGAGCCGAGAAACATGCGGGTGGGGGCCAGGAGGGGAAGATATGGCCTAGGGTGGTAGTGGCAACGGAAAGGAGTGTCCCCGATGTACGCATGGGAAGACATTTGGGCCGATTAAAGGGTTACGCATCCGGCCACGCTTGGGGGAGGTAATGAAATAGGTTTCTTCACGGAATTTTGGGCCGTCTGGGTTGTTTTACGAAATAGGGGAATAAGGAGGGTGGGGTGTCAGGTTTGTGGGGTAGATGAATCAGCTTTTCATGTAGTTTATTTTTGTGAAAGCCTAGGGATTGTGCGGGAATGGTTAGGAAAGTAATCCGGTATGTGGGGGGGAAAGGTTGTGGGTTTTTGAGAGCGCTTAGTTTAGATGTAGGGGGGGTTTGGGTAAAGGTTCAAAGGGCAGTGGCTTACTTAATGGTTGATTTTGTGTATATATCTGGGCAATGAGAGACAAAGGGGCGGAGGAACGTAGGATGGCCATAGCAGCATCATTTTATAGAACAAAGTGTCGCAACAGGGAAAATATGGTAGGAAGTGGGAGAGGGATTTTCGGAGGGCTACAGGACTTTCTTTTGAGGGATTTATGGTCTTTATAAGGGGTCAGGGGCATGAACGGGCTGGCCTTCCCAGGGAGGGGGTTTTGCAGAGGACGATTGTGTGAGTGTGTGTGAAATTGTGTGAGGAAAGGATGTTGAGGTGATATCAATGTGATATTCAATGTAATGTCTTGGTGTTTTTGTGAACACCGATGATATAATTTATCTAAGGATTCCTTCATTTTTTGTAAGGATGTACATAAGCATGTTAGTATATAAGCATATTTTAACCTGTAATTATACATGTCTACCTATATATGAGCAATGTAACTTGTCAAAATAATGAGTTTTCATACCTGTTTTTTAACTAGGGGAAAACGTTTTGGTATTGTATATAATGTAAGATCTTGCCTGGGGTGTTTTTGCTTATATATTGACAGATTTTTTTTCACATTTTCATTAAATATGTTCAGGTGAAGAGTTTTTGATCTTGTTTAAAGCCAGGTGAAACTGGTCAGTTTTTTCACTTGGGGGGTAGGATTTTAAGTAATCTCTGCAATAGCAGGTCATGTGATACACATGTCAATTAATTTTTTAGATGTCTAATGTTGTCCATTCTCTGTAGGATGTGATGTATGATTATCTCCGAGTGTAAATAATCTGTCTGCTGGAGGAAAAATTTGTGTAAATTTATTTATTATTGTGGTAGGTTTATGTGTGTAGCGTGTTTTTAGGGTGATATATAAGATGCTAATTACTATCAAGGACTGTTGGTGTTATGAGTGGTGATGGCAGACACAGTTACTAGGCATGTGGGAGGGGGGGGGTTGAAGTGTCAGGGGTTGTGTCTTAAACCCACCACAGTGCACGATATTAATTATTACCATGGGGTATATGAGGGTAGGTGGATTGTTTCTATGGTGGATGTTGAGCCATCAGGTTCAGACATTCCTTGTATTATAGTGTCAGCCGTTTAGCTGGCTGGATTGTGTTATATATATTGTCATTGAAGTTTTTAATGCTTTTACAAATGTATAAGTATAAGAGATTTGTCACTGTGTATCTAAGGTCAAAGTGGCACGTTTTCATGGGGGGGGGGGAGTGTAAGTTTTAAAGGGTGGGGTTCTATCTTTTTTTTTTATATGCCCACCTTTTCATGTAAAGCACAGTACGTACAAGCGGTGTTCATGTGAAGCACAGTACGTACAAGCGGTGTTTGATTTGAGTGCAGCAGCCAGTTCTTCATTAAATGTGCTTCTTCAGTACTGTGTAGTCACAGTTGATTTTAATATTGTTCACTGCCTGTAAATCTTGTTACATATTGATTATGTAAACCCCTATATTGTTGTACCTGAGTTTTCAATAAAATATAAAAAAAAAATTCTTAGAGATACTGGATGTTCCTGTATTGTTATCTCTAGTAAGCTTTTCCCTAAAATTAGATTCTTCACGGTATAAAATTTTTAAATTAAATTAAATTTTTTAGCTTTCCTCACAAATTGGAAGAACTATGAGGTTTCTATGGTAATATGCCGATTTACTCAGTTCCCATTGCTAGGGTTTTGCAGTGGATAGAGTTGGTCCTCTCACTTCTGGTTCCTCAGGAGGTCATAAATACATGTTGACTATGACTGGCTATGCGTCTACTTCCCAGAAGCGGTACGTCAGTAGGGAAATGCAGAAAAGTTTTCTATCTATTTTTTCACGGGTAGGTATACCCAGGGAAATTCTTCTGATCAAGGAACACAATTTACTTCTGAATTAATGGATCAAGTTTTATCAACTTGTTGGGTGTTAAACCTCCGTTACATCCAAATTATAACGGAAGAGCGGAATGACAATATGCTATCCTAAAGTCAATATTAAAGAAACTTTGTTTCCTTAAGCCAACTGACTGGTCAAGTTATCTATCATGTGCTCTTTGTTATGCGTGAGATTTCCCAAATGTTCACTTGGATATTCCCCTTTCGAATTGCTTTATGGGAGACAAGCTCGTGGGCCTCTATTTATCTTGAATGAACTGTGGTCCAAAGATATTAAACCTGAAGTTCAAAGCACTTATCAGTTCTTTTTTGATCTGAGAGAAGATTAGAAGAAACCGCTGATTTTGTTGTCAAAAACTTGAATATTTCCATGGAAAAATACAAGACCTATATTGACCAAAAAAAGTCAAGCGTAATTTAATATTGGCGATGAAGTTTTAGTTCTTTTACCAGATAAATCCAACAAATTGTTAATTTCCTGGGGCGGACCGAATAAAATAGTAAAGTTCGTAATAAGGTAGATTATCTCTTGGATGTCAAGGGGAAAAAAACGAATGTAACATGTTAATATTTTGGAACTCTTTCCCCCGTAGAGAAGTTATTCTTTGTTGAAACTCCTTCGATGAAGATATTTTTTTCTTACAGCTTAGTTAACAGTCATGATTCTCGTGAATGTAAAGTTTGTATTAAGATCACTAGTTTCGGACAGAAACGAAGGAACTACTTGATATCTTAACTGTTTTATTCCCAACTAATAACTCAAACATCAACATCAAGAGTGAACTATCTAGTAAACAAAAGTCTCAAGTAAATGCCTTAGCAAATACCTTTTCTGACATATTCACAGAGATCCCAGGACTTACCACTACCGTTGTACACAAGATTCAATTGTCAGCTCATGAACCAGTAAGACGGAAAATCTTTTCCTTTACGGTTCACTTACGGAAAACATTTTATAACGAAGTTGACAAACTCTTAAAGTTAAATATCATAGAACCTTCTAAATCGCTTTCTGTTCAGCAGTTGTCATGGTTAAGAAACCAGAAAATTCTTACCGACTGGCTCAAGATTTTCGTTATTAAATGTTATCACTAAATGGGACGTTGAGCCCATGCCAGTAATCGATCATGACTTGTATGAATTACATGACTAAATTTTTCTCTGAATTAGACATCTCACAAGCGTACCATCAAGTATCATTACACCTATACTCTAAACCATACACTGCTTTCCCTACTCATAAAGGACTAATACAATATCGCACAGTGCCTTACGGCTTGGTCACCGTGTGTGCCACGTATATCCGGCTTATGAGAACAGTCCTTTCTGACCTCAAGAATGTTTCAGTGTATTTCGATAATATTTACATCATGATTTATGTCTGGGAGGATCATCTTACTACACTGTCGCTGGTTTTAAAAAGACTAAGAGATCATTGCCTTACAATCAAACCACAGAAGTGTTTTCTTGGCTATTTCAAGGTACAATACCTCGGGTTTATTATTTCTGACAGTAATTTATCACCTCTTCCTAACAAGACGAAAGCAGTTCTAGAAAGCTCCTTCCCAACTACAGTAAATTTCAAAAGAGAATTTTTGTACACAAGTTAAAAGGTCTGACTTCCGTTCTCACAGACTATTTAAAAAGTATGCAAAGGAACCTCTTGTTTGTTCTGAAGAGGCTGTAGAAAACTTCGAACAAAGTAAAGAATACTTTCCAATCCTCCTGTTCTAAAATTACCGGTTATTAATAAAGTCTTTTGTCTCCGAACGGATGCCTTCCATTCAGGACTCGGGGCTGTTCCACTACAGTATTATGATGAGATTCACTTCCCTATATCTTCCACCAGTAAGAAGCTTCTGCCGAGGGAAGAAAACTACTCCACTGTGGAGAAGGAATGTTATACATTGGAATGGGGTGTAAGTGGGTTCAACTACTACTTATATGGAAAACCCTTTGTGCTTGAAACAGATCACAAGCCACTGATGTACCTCAGAAAACCACTTCTCAGATTGGCTGAACCGAGTGTACATAGTACTTTTCCCTCTGTAACTTAACATACTGCCTCTGACTATAAGTTTAGGAAAGGGGATATTTTGAGGAAAAAAAAATTAAAAAAAGTGGGAGTTATGGTTGTTCAGACACCCAGGAACCACTAGCGTGTTACCGCCCACTCTTCCATCTAGCGGGCAGAGGCTAAACTTCAGTTCCTAGCGTCTGAGTTGCTTTAATTTCTATTCCCGGAGTATTAACCTTTTCCTGGTGGGTTGAAGTTGGGAATAACTTCACCTCCACTCTTCTCATGATCAAGTTAGGTGATCTACAAGGAGTATTTCTGTTCATTGATACTAATTTACCGGGTTACAAGTAATAACATTGAAGTAGAATACCAGCCTTTGTCTTTCTTCAGTGTCATTCTTATTTAACACTTATATAACCAGTGTTTTCTTTATTATCAGCTCTGCTGCTGACCTGGTCAACCAGGGTAGACGCTAGTTAATTGGAGAAAGATCCCTGTCTACAGGATGTAGTGGGACATTACGACTCCTCACCTCTAAAATCTGAATTGTGGTGATACAGAACATGGGACGAACACCGCCACCCAGGATAACCAACACCATTTCTTCTATAACATCATCAGAAGACCATCCTGGGAATAAGATTCTCATGTCCCAACATCCTACTGGAACCACAGCGGCCAATATTTATTTTAGTTATTTTTAATTAAAAACCTTAGAAAAATATCATAATTAATTATCCATCAATTATTCATTTTTTATTTTTCCCTTTCTTTGTTTTAGTAGGAAAGGGGTTCCCCTGACACTGGTAGCACAGAAACCAGTACAGAAACACAGAAGAACAAATATAGTTCAGTAACAGAGAAGACCAGTACAGTAACAGAGAAGACCAGTACAGAAAAATTAAAAACAAAAGAACGGTAGAGTACAGTACAGAAATACAGTACAGTAGCAAAAAAAAATGTACAGCAACAGAGATGAACAATAAGGTTTATGCGTACGGGGATTACCTTTCTGGGGATCACGCATGATTATAATTACATTCAGTCTTACATTCACTGCCTCTGCTGCGCCTCTATTTTAAACTGAAGAAGCCTAAATGTGTAGGCGAAACGTTTTTGATTGAAGACACCTAACTGTTGGGTCTCACTCCAGCAACACAAACGGTATTGTCCCGGCCCGGGTCTTTTTAATGACCTACGTTTGTTTTGAGTACCAGACATGTGTACCCAGGAGACCTGTCATCTTTTACATCGCTCAACGACTCTCAAACATATATTACTGCCATTTAGTTGTTGCAATGTTATCTCTGTTGTGTTAATAAAAAATAAGAACAATATTTTTATTAATGTTATTTTATTAATGTTAACTCCGGTGAATGAACAAAATAAGAACACTACCGTGGCTCCCATGAGAATGGCTGGAGTGGAAATAATACCACCCTGGTTAGACGCTTTTGAATCCAAATTAGCAAATCTTGAATTATAATAACATTTAAAAATTTGCTACCACTGTCAGCCTCAGAGTTACTCTGAGTTACCAGACCTTGCCACGTGGAGGCCAGTGGTTCGTCTTTAAGGTCCGCCCCCCCCCCTCGCCTTTCCCCCGGTTCATGTGTCCCCCCCAGGAACCATCCGGGGCCCCCGGATGTCTCCCTTCCTCACTTCCCTAAGGTCAGCCTCGCCTCTCTCTCTCTCTCTGCCCTTTCCCGCCTCGGCCTTCCATAGGTTATGTATCCAGGAATTCATCCGTCCGCTGCCGGAGTTTCCCCTTTCTCGCTTCCCCAAGGTCAGCCTCACCAACCTGTATTCATGCCTACCCTAGGTTCATTTATCCCGGAATCCATCCGTCTACCGCCCGAGTCTTCCCTTCCCCACTTCCCAAGCCAGCCCCAACGCATTATTCATGCTTTCCCCAGGTTCATGTATCCAGGAATCCATCCGCTTGCTCCCAGATGTCTCCCCTTCCCCATTTACCCAAGGTTAGCCTCAACAACAACCTTCCCCAAGTTTATGTATCCAGGAATCCATCCGCTCGCTCCCGGATGTCTTCCCTTCCCCACTTACCTAAGGTCAGCGAGTTAGGTCAGTGCCTTCCCCAGATCAGTGTCTCCAGGAGTCCACTTGGTGTCACCTCAGGTGGAAATCCCTTCTCCACTTCCCCAAAGTCAGCGGTATTCTTGCTTTACCCAGGTTCATGTATCCAGGAATCGATCCGTCTACCGCCGGATGTCTTCCCTTCCCCACTTCCCCAAGGTCAGCCTCAACTGCTGGTATTCTTGCTTTCCGGAGGTTCATGTATCCAGGAATCCATCCGCTCGCTCCCAGATGTCTCCCCTTCCCCATTTACCCAAGGTTAGCCTCAACAACAACCTTCCCCAAGTTTATGTATCCAGGAATCCATCCGCTCGCTCCCGGATGTCTTCCCTTCCCCACTTACCTAAGGTCAGCGAGTTAGGTCAGTGCCTTCCCCATCAGTGTCTCCAGGAGTCCACTTGGTGTCACCTCAGGTGGAAATCCCTTCTCCACTTCCCCAAAGTCAGCGGTATTCTTGCTTTACCCAGGTTCATGTATCCAGGAATCGATCCGTCTACCGCCGGATGTCTTCCCTTCCCCACTTCCCCAAGGTCAGCCTCAACTGCTGGTATTCATGCCTTTCCCAGGTTTATGTATCCAGGAATCCATCCGTTCGCTCCCGGATGTCTCCCCTTCCCCACTTACCTAAGGTCAGCCTCAACTACAACCCTCCCCCAAGCTCATGTATCCAGGAAAACCATCCGTTCGCTCCCGGATGTTTCCCCTTCCCCACTTACTAAGGGCGGGGGTGCCTTCCCCGGATCAGTGTCTCCAGGAATCCACTGGTCACTGAGTGGACTCCCTTCCTCACTTCCCCAGAGTCAGCGGGTTTCCACCTCAGTGACCTTGCTGAATGGAAACTTGGTCTTGTCTGCTGGTCTACGGTAGAGACTGTCCGGTAGGTGGAATTTCTGGAGGGGACACACAGTAAACTGTGTCCAGTAATTACATCCACCCAAAACAGCCTGGAACCGTAGACCAGCTGGACAGACGAAGCTCGTAACAGCTCGGCCACCTCGGGGGCTAAAATTTAAATTTCAATTTTGGAATCCTCTTATGTTAAAACTATGAATTTATACTGAGAACAAGTTTTTTTAACTTATTTAGCAGTTTAAATGTGTTTGTGAGCGACATTCTATGTGAAATATGTAAATATATAAAGATGAACACGTTTGAGACACTAGTGGAGGACTGTGTGTCGTGTGTAACATGTTATTTTGTATAAATGAATGTAATATCTACGTGTTATTGTATATTGGTGTCATATGTACCTGTTCTTGTGTGTTCACATAAGTGTTCTACTTTTTTAGTTTTATTTAGTTATTTATCTTATATATTTGCGAGACTAGACACAGTAGAAATAAGTCACTTTATCTGAGTTTTTTGGGTTATCCTGGGTAATTTACACATATGTTATTATGTATAATAATTTGTGTAACTGTTTTTATGTGTACCTGTACCTAAACAAACTTACTTACACACACACACACACTTACTTTTATTCTCATTTGCGCATTTTCACAAACACAACTTCTTGGTTCACCAACATATATACAGACACAGAACTATGCACGTGCGCGCGCGCACACACACGTGTAAAACACACTCATCGCCTCTTACACTAATATGTATGTAATCACATACATACACAGACACACACAAACACACACACACACACACACACACACACACACACACACACACACACACATACACACACACACACACACACACACACACACACACACACACACACATACACACACACACACACACACACACACACACACACACACACACACACACACACACACATACACACACACACACACACACACACACACACACACACACACACACAAACACACACACACACACATACACACACACACACACACACACACACACACACACACACACACACACACACACACACACACACATACATGTGGTTTTAAGCTTCGAATACACAGTAGAGCTACAAGTGGAGGGAGAAGCAGGAAGGCCAGGACGAATGAAGCCAAACTACAAGAAAGGGGAATACACAGGAATGAGGAACTACCTGAACGGGGTTCAGTGGGACAGAGAACTGGCAGGAAGCCAGTTAATGAGATGATGGAATATGTAGCAACAAAATGCAAGGAGGCTGAGGAGAGGTTTGTACCAAGGGTAACAGGAGTAATGAAAAAGCCAGGATGAGCCCATGGTTTACCCAAAGGTGCAGGGAGGCAAAAACCAAGTGTGCTAGGGAATGGAAGAAATACAGAAGGCAAAGGACCCAGGAGAATAAGGAGAACAGTCGTAGAGCCAGAAACGAATATGCACAGATAAGAAGGGAGGCCCAAAGACAATATGAAAATGACATAGCAGCGAAAGCCAAATCTGACCCGAAACTGTTGTACAGCCACATCAGGAGGAAAACAACAGTCAAGGACCAGGTAATCAGGCTAAGGAAGGAAGGAGGAGAGACAACAGGAAATGACCGTGAAGTATGTGAAGAACTCAACAAGAGATTCAAAGAAGTGTTCACAGAGGAGACAGAAGGGACTCCAGAAAGACGGAGAGGTGGGGCACACCACCAAGTGCTGGACACAGTGCACACAACCGAGGAAGAAGTGAAGAGGCTTCTGAGTGAGCTAGATACCTCAAAGGCAATGGGGCCAGACAACATCTCCCCATGGGTATTGAGAGAGGGAGCAGAGGCGCTATGTGTACCCCTAACAACAATATTCAATACATCTATCGAAACAGGGAGATTGCCTGAGGCATGGAAGACATCAAATGTAGTCCCAATCTTTAAAAAAGGAGACAGACATGAAGCATTAAACTACAGACCAGTGTCACTGACATGTATAGTATGCAAAATCATGGAGAAGATTATCAGGAGAAGAGTGGTGGAACACCTAGAAAGGAATGA
Organism: Cherax quadricarinatus; assembly: GCF_026875155.1. Lineage (NCBI taxonomy): Eukaryota > Metazoa > Arthropoda > Malacostraca > Decapoda > Parastacidae > Cherax > Cherax quadricarinatus. Next base: position 70,050,219 of record NC_069408.1, read on the forward strand.
TCTCATCAACAGCAGCCAGCATGGTTTCAGGGACGGGAAATCCTGTGTCACAAACCTACTGGAGTTCTATGACATGGTGACAGCAGTAAGACAAGAGAGAGAGGGGTGGGTGGATTGCATTTTCTTGGACTGCAAGAAGGCGTTTGACACAGTTCCACACAAGAGATTGGTGCAAAAACTGGAGGACCAAGCAGGGATAACAGGGAAGGCACTACAATGGATCAGGGAATACTTGTCAGGAAGACAGCAGCGAGTCATGGTACGTGGCGAGGTGTCAGAGTGGGCACCAGTGACCAGCGGGGTCCCACAGGGGTCAGTCCTAGGACCAGTGCTGTTTCTGGTATTTGTGAACGACATGACGGAAGGAATAGACTCTGAGGTGTCCCTGTTTGCAGATGACGTGAAGTTGATGAGAAGAATTACACTCGATCGAAGACCAGGCAGAACTACAAAGGGATCTGGACAGGCTGCAGACCTGGTCCAGCAATTGGCTCCTGGAGTTCAATCCCACCAAGTGCAAAGTCATGAAGATTGGGGAAGGGCAAAGAAGGCCGCAGACGGAGTACAGTCTAGGGGGTCAGAGACTACAAACCTCACTCAAGGAAAAAGATCTTGGGGTGAGTATAACACCAGGCACATCTCCTGAAGCGCACATCAACCAAATAACTGCTGCAGCATATGGGCGCCTAGCAAACCTCAGAACAGCATTCCGACATCTTAATAAGGAATCGTTCAGGACCCTGTACACCGTATACGTTAGGCCCATATTGGAGTATGCGGCACCAGTTTGGAACCCACACCTAGCCAAGCACGTAAAGAAACTAGAGAAAGTGCAAAGGTTTGCAACAAGACTAGTCCCAGAGCTAAGAGGTATGTCCTACGAGGAGAGGTTAAGGGAAATCAACCTGACGACACTGGAGGACAGGAGAGATAGGGGGGACATGATAACGACATACAAAATACTGAGTGGAATTGACAAGGTGGACAAAGACAGGATGTTCCAGAGATTGGACACAGTAACAAGGGGACACAGTTGGAAGCTGAAGACACAGATGAATCACAGGGATGTTAGGAAGTATTTCTTCAGCCACAGAGTAGTCAGTAAGTGGAATAGTTTGGGAAGCGATGTAGTGGAGGCAGGATCCATACATAGTTTTAAGCAGAGGTATGATAAAGCTCACGGCTCAGGGAGAGTGACCTAGTAGCGATCAGTGAAGAGGCGGGGCCAGGAGCTCGGACTCGACCCCCGCAACCTCAACTAGGTGAGTACACACACATACACACACACACACACACACACACACAAACACACACACACACACACACATACACACACACACACACACACACAAACACACACACACCACACATACACACACACACACACACACACACACACACACAAACACACACACACACACACACACACACACACAACACACACACACACACACACACACACACAAACACACACACACACACACACACATACACACACACACACACACACACACACATACACACACACACACACATACACACACACACACACACACACACACACACACAGACACACACACTCACACACACACACACACCGGAACAAGTCAAGGATCCCCAGACAACTTATAAATTTAGGGCTCTGCTAAAAAATCATCTTATCTCACAATATTAAAGAAATCAGCCAAACAATCTACTGGCTAGTTTTATCACGTGACCTCCTGGCTTTTAATTCTACCATTCCATAAAATATTACCACCTGCAGCATTCGTTTGTAAATTAGATTTTGTACTAATATACATAAGATTTATTAAGTCCAAACAAGATTGTAAAAACAACTAACCACTATTTTAGGGTTTAGTTTTAAGTAATAATTACTATGTACTATTATCTTATCTAGTTTTAATTAGTTACTATGTATAAGATTAGTTTGCCTGAAATGTCTCGGCATGATAGTGGCTATCTTTGTACTTACCCAAATGTCTCGGCATGATAGTGGCTATCTTTGTACTTAGCAAATGTCCTCGGCATGATAGTGGCTATCTTTTTTACTTAGCAATGTCTGGGCATGATAGTGGCTATCTCTGTACTTAGGCAAATGTCTCGGCATGATAGTGGCTATCTTTGTACTTAGCAAATGTCTCGGCATGATAGTGGCTATCTCTTGTACTTGGGCAAAATGTCTCGGCATGATAGTGGCTATCTCTGTACTTAGCAAATGTCCTCGGCATGATAGTGGCTATCTTTGTACTTAGCAAATGTCTCGGCATGATAGTGGCTATCTTTGTACTTAGCAAATGTCTCGGCATGATAGTGGCTATCTTTGTACTTAGCAAATGTTCTCGGCATGATAGTGGCTATCTTTGTACTTAGCAAATGTCTCGGCATGATAGTGGCTATCTTTGTACTTAGCAAATCAAAATTGAAATTATACATTATAACCTTTACAAAGAAATAAACTTATTATTATTATTATTATTATTATTATTATTAATTATTATTATTATTATTATTAATAATAATTAATATTTTTATTAGTGGGTATGAGTTTGACAAGGACCTGCCAAGTATGGGCCAGTAGGCCTGTATCAGTGCTCCTCCTTTCTTATGTTCTCACGCTCTACAAATTTATATTGTCTTCACGCGGCAGTTGGCTTCAGCATATTTTCAGTGTCACTGCTCATTCTCTTGAGTCAGTAGTTTATATTCTTGTTACTCGCGCTTATCTAGCAACAATATTCATGACTTATTTGGTTCTAGTTATAATGTTCGTCTTTGATATTGAGTTTGTATCGAAATATCAAACTGCCTCATTAGTGAGGAAGAAGAAACCATGGGACAGGTGGGGTTGGAACCCATGGCGAAGGAATCGTAAAACTCCGGGCCAGTGCAATTTCGTGAGTCAGTGCTGAGGAAGAGAGACGTTGAAAAACAGAGCGAAACGTTGACAACCGTAAATTAAGGTTTGGTCTGCAAAGTGTGCTGATTCTTGGAAACTTAATTAGGCTGAAAAAACTCTCTTTATCAACGTTATTTGTAAATGTAAATTCAAGGGAGTGTTCCTCTATGGTCGGTTCTGTTACTTGATACCTTAAATAAATTTGCCACGAGTGCCTGATTACATTTGCATTACTTAGCAAGAAAAAGTAACATTCTGTCTTATTAATTAGTCTTTTGTATTAATGCAATTGAAGTGGAAGTTGCACAAACAACGGCTGTCATGTTTATTAACCAGGAAAAAGTTGTTTTACACCAATGTCCGACCTAAACAGTGTTGATGTTCCTGATGCTAATTGATGTAAAAAACATAAGGAGGAACACTGCGATAGGCCTGTTGGTCCCATACTAGGCAGGTCCTTCGAAAATCCAACCCACTAACAGAATAACTGCAACCCAAGCAATAACCTTTGTTAATCCTATTTACTCATGTGAAAGCCCGATTCAAATCCAACCCCTCTCACTCATGTATTTATCCAACCTAAATTTGAAACTACCCAAGGTTTTAGCTTCTATCACCCTACTAGGCCGACTGTTCCACTCACCAACTACACTATTACCATGAGAACATAACAACATAAGAAAGAAGGAACGAAACTGGTGATTTTTTTTATACAATATATAAATGTTTACAAAAATCTATTACAAAACCAAATAACCAAATTTTACCAAACTCTCCACATTTTTTTTCCTGATGACAGATGTGCTGGATGACGTCATTCACAAGACATTCACTAAACTGTGACACTGATTTATTAAAAACAGTAAGACAGTAAAAGGAAAACTTTGCTATTATTGGCTTGGACCTGGCAAGAGCAAGAACACCACCAGTCGATCCCACAGTCTGGCTGCGGATCCTGGCAATATAAACACAAATGCAGTATAAATGTGATCCTTTATTGACTACGTTTCGCCCACACAGTGGGCTTTTTCAAGTCACAAACAGAACTACCTGGGGTGGAAGGAACGCGAGTATTTATAGTCCGGCTGAGGTCAGGTGAAGAATGCTGCATTCTTCACCTGACCTCAGCCGGACTATAAATACTCGCGTTCCTTCCACCCCAGGTAGTTCTGTTTGTGACTTGAAAAAGCCCACTGTGTGGGCGAAACGTAGTCAATAAAGGATCACATTATACTGCATTTGTGTCTATATTGCCATTGTGTCGGTATTTTATACCATTTATTTCCAGCTGCGGATCCTCCTGGTATGCTAATATATCAACCCTTATTTAAAACTCCTTTCATGTTCTGTGGATAAATTAATAATGAACAATATAAGATATTTTTACACTGTATCAGCTCGAATATTTCTGGGTTTGCCTTTAAACAGACGTTCTTTCTATCCATTGATGTTTGGGAATTATTGTAAGGGCATCACAGGGTGTATACAGGCTATCTGCTGAGAAGGGATACCTACATTCTAGTTATCTTTGCAACTGTCTGTAGAGATGAGGGAATTTAGTATACGGAAAGGTTTTCTCCCCATCCTACGCATCTTACTGTCACATTAACAAGGATGTCACATAGCTAAAGATGAAAAATATCTCTACATATTCCAAACCTTCCAGTAATAAAGTCGACCTGAAAAGCTGAATAAATTTTTTTACTCATTTGTGCCGACAAACATTCATGAATATTTAATAGGAAGAAAAGCTTAGACTACTGATAGAATTAACATTATTGCTATTACCATTACTACTAGTACTACTATTACCATTACTACTAGTACTACTATTATCATTACTACTAGTACTACTATTATCATTACTACTAGCACTACTAATATCATTATTATGTACTACATATGTTATCATGACTTGTGAGTCATGGTAAGCAGAAATTTAAAGCCAAGACAGCAGTGCCTTAGTGTGCGCAATAAGGCTAACAGATTACTAGGATTTATCTCAAGAAGTATAAGTAACAGAAGTTCAAAAGTTATTTTACAGCTCTATACATCACTAGTGAGGCCTCGTTTAGATTATGCTGCTCAGTTTTGGTCTCCTTACTAAAGGATTGATATAGACTCATTGGAGAACATAGAGAGAAGAATGACTAAAACGATTTACTGCGTAAGGAATCTCCCGTATGAAGATGGGCTTAAAGCCTTAAATCTCCACTCTCTGGAGAGACGTAGAATGAGGGGAGATATAATTGAAGTGTATAAGTGGATGACGGGCATAAAGAAAGGAGATATTAATAAAGTACTGAGGGCGTCGAACCAGGTAAAAAACAGAAATAATGGATTAAAGTTGGATAAATTTAGATTTAGAAAGGACATAGGTAAGTACTGGTTTTCTAACAGAGTTGTGGATGTGTGGAACAATCTTCCCAGTAGGGTGATCGAGGCTAGGACTTTGGGAGGGTTTAAAAAGAGATTGGACAAATATATGAGTGGCTGGGTTTGATTTGTGTCATTGGGTACGAGAGTAAATTTTTGGGTAGCTATGGGTAGAGGTCATTTTGATAACGATTGCCTTGTATGGGCCAGTAGGCCTTCTACAGAGTGTTCCTCCATTTTTATGTTCTTCTGGTCATAACAACCTGGAATCGCACCGCAACCCAACGATTTATGTATTTAAATTTGTCTCAAATCTTGCATCCAAATCCGATGTTTAGTTACTTGTTTTGTTAGGTTCCAACAATGACAAAGAAGAATTATACTTTTGTTTTCCGGATAAACTTCTTCTCTTTACTTGTTATTTTATATTTCTTCCTAGTTTATATGATAATTAGTTAAACTGCAATTACTGACTCCATTAGTAATATTTTGTGTTGCCGAATGTTATAATAAATATTTGTTTGAACTCGCAACCTTTCTTCCGGTGCTCTTGTCATTCCTCAACTTTATTCAGAGCTTAATTATTCCTCAACTTTCTTCTGGAGATTCTTAATATCTCCTCAACTTTCTTCTAGAGCTCTTGATACTCCTCAGCTTTCTTCCGGAGCTCTTAATACTCCTCAGCTTTCTTCGGAGCTCTTAATATCATCTGCTTTCTTCCAGAGTCTTAATCCTCCTCTACTGTCTTCTGGAGCTCGTAATACTCCCATACATTTTCTTCTGGAGTCTTAATATCCTCAACTTTCTTCTAGAGCTCTGATACTCCTCAGCTTTCTTCCGGAGCTCATTATATCCTCAGCTTTCTTCCGGAGCCTTAATACTCTCAGCTTTCTTCCAGAGCTCTTTCCTCCTCAACTTTCTTCTGGAGACTCTAATACTCCTCATCTTTCTTTCTGGAGTTCTACTACCTCCTCAACTTTCTTCTAGAGCTCTTGATACTCAATCAGCTTTCTTCGAGAGATCTTAATACTCCTAAGCTTTCTATGCGAGCCTTAATACTCTTAATCTTTCATTCCAGAGTTTTTATATACTCCTCAACTCTCTTCTGGTTCTTAATACTCCTTCATCTTTCTCCAGAGCTCCTAATACTTTCAACTTTCTTCCGGAGCTCTTAATAATTCCGTTAACTTTCTTCCAGAATCTTGTCACTCCTTAACTTTCATTCCAGAGCTCTTGCCACTCCTCAAATTTTTACAGAGCTCTTGATACTTCCTCAGTTTCTTCAGAATCTTGCCAATCTCAAATGCTTCTATTTCTTAAAAAAAAATACTTCGGGTTTCACTTTTTTATGTTTATTTTTATCATCACTTCGGCAACGTAAAGTCTCTCTAAGATTTTATTTTTTTATTAATCACAACAACATTTTAAAGAAAATTTAACAACTGAAAAATAGTTATGTTACCAGTTATATTAAACGAAAATACCCCTTAACATTAAGTATTCTTTATGGCATAAACATTATATGTTGTAGAAACAACTCATTGTGTGGTACACCATTCAAGGTATAATACATACTAACAATTAAACATCACAGTACATTACAATACAACATTAATTTTATAATTCTGCTAACATTTACACATCACAGAACATGACATCATAATGTAGAATGTTAGTAAGTCGGAGACGCACTGACCAGTGGGTAAGACCCACCATATTAGTTGTCCATGTCAAGGGATCGAATATCCCCAGCTGCTAGTTTTTATTTTCATCCCATAATGTTTATAGTCCGTGGGGGGGATAATGTTTTATGATGGTCTAGAAGATGTTACGTAAGTGAAAATGTGAGAATAGAAAGAAATTAGTTAAAGTGTTTAAAAATTATTTATAGAACTTTGTCTTCCAAAAGATAATTCATGGTAGTGTCTAGTGGATGTCTTCAAAATGGCGAGAACCAACATTCTGCATCAGAATATTGAAATATATAAAGTTCCTGAATTTCCTAACTTGAGGAAGGTGATTTTTTTCAACCCACAACTTCTCGACTTTATTTTGAAAACACAAACATAATTTTAACAACCGTGAGGGAGACTGCATATATAAATGGATACAAATTTGAGTACATATGTGCGTGTGGTATAGATGGACATGTGTGTGTGTGTGTTGGTGTGTGTGTGTGTGTGTGTGTGTGTGTGTGTGTGTGTGTGTGTGTGTGTGGTGTGTGTGTGTGTGTGTCGTGTATTAGTGATTACAAGCATATTAGTGTACGAGGCGATCAGTGTGGGGTTATACATATGTATGTGTGTTGTGGAGCGTGTGCGTTGCTTTTGTACGTATAAAAGATGGTGAACCCGCAGCCGGGGTTGTGGAAATGCAAAATGAGTTAAAAATAAGTGTTGTGCAACTAAGATTATTTAGGTACAGATACACATAAATACAGTTTCAAAATTTTAATACTTTTAAAAAATATGCTAAATTACCCAGGATAACAACAAAAAATCAGACAAAGAAAATTTTTTTTCCATTGTCCGGACTTTGTAACGCGGGTTTACAAATACATAAGACAATAACGAAAAAAAAAACATACAGTTCACCACTTTTTAATTTTTCGGGTTGGAGGTGGACATACAGGTTAATACACAAAACATTATCCACGTAGACAAAAAACATTCTAAAACATTTAAACTGCTGTTTAAAGTAAAAAATGTAGTGAATTGCATAAAAAAAATTTAAATTCCAAAATTTCAAATGAGTGGCCAGGCCTTTGGGTGGGCAACTGGACGGTGCTTGGCTGCGTCTGGCTGACTTACGGTCTAGTGTCTTGGGGTGTAACTAAGGACGCATTTTCCCTTTGGTGCCCCCCGTAATTCCATCCACCGGGACAGTCTCTCGAAACCCAGAAAAACAACCCCTCTTTCTCATCTGGCTAGAACGGAGGGGGGCTGAGCTGACTTCGGGAAAAAATAACTGGGGAAGGTGGGGTGGAAAAAAACCCTAAGGGAAGTGAGGAAGGGGAGCCCCGGGGCCCACGGATGGTTTCCGGCACAGGGGCCTGGGAAAAGCGAGATACCCTGGGGAAGGGGGGGAAAAGGGAGAATATCTAGGGGGACGATGGACCCGGATACATGGACCTGGGAAAGACGAGGGACACTGGGTTAGACAGACCTTGGGGGGAAGTGGGAAAGGGAGAATATTGGGGCGGACAGATAGACTCCTGGAACATGAACCTGGGAAAGCATCAAAAACACAGTAATGGGTGGGTGGACCTTAAAACGAAACCCCTGGCCTCCCGTGGCAAGGTTGGTAACTCAAAAATAATTGAGGCTGACAGTGGTCCATTTCGATTTCATAAAAAAAAAAACATTAGAATTTTGGGGAAGCAGAGCTTATCGAGATTAATATTTTTCATAAAACAGACGATGTTCACATTTTTAGTTTATTTTTAAATATGAACGCTAATCATTTAATTTACTGTTTAGGAGGTATTAATTATTATTAACCGAGGTATAACTTCATTTCAATACCTTTTCTTCAGTCTCGAGAGTTGAGGTAAAGAAGACTCTCACTTATGTAATTGCCTGCATCTGTCATGCCTGTCATGCATAGCATATGGGCATCCTCATAGTAGGTTATGAGGGTCTTGTTAGCAACCACATGTTAGGAAATTCAAGCTGGTTGGAAAATTTTCTTGACTTTATATTCACATACAATGTAGATCTGAAACAGAACACTTACTGAGCACGTTGAAGTGGCTCAGAAATTTTAATGAACATGTTGATTAGAAACAGAACATTTTGATCTTGAATAGAACATTCATTGAACATCCACATAAAACACTAAATGTTTCTCACTCCTATTATAGACATATGTGAGTCCTGTTGGATATGTGGATAGTTGGTAGTGAGTTGTGGTGGGGAATGGTTGTGGCGTTCTATGATAGCGAGTTGTGGTGATGGATAGTTTACAGTGTGTCGACTTGATGGTAAGTTGTGGTTGTGGCTATGCATGGATGATAGTGAGCTGTGGTTATGGAGGGTTGATAGTGAGTTGGGAAAACTTTCCCTATACATTGTCTAGATTACGACTTTCACACATAGGAAAGTTTAACCTTAGGAATCTTTATTGTGGAAACGTTTCGTCATACAGTGGTTTCAAACTCCTGTATTGGAATGATAAAGCCACTGTGTGGCGAAACGTTTCCATAAAAAAACATTCCCCAGTGTTACACATGTGTCGAATGTATGAACTAAAGAAGCATACAGTGTAGACGAAACGTTTCGAAAATAAAGAAGCCTAATTATTGCACAGGAATCTTACATATCTACTTTTTGTTACTGGATCATGTTCCTTATTTTATACAAAGGCTAAGAATCAGTGAGTGGGCAATTATGGGTGTTTATACCTACTGTCGTGTCACCTCACTGGAGCACCTATAATCTTCGCTGTGTTTTATTCTATATAACCCTTGTTAAAATGTGTTTATACACAAGAAAGTGCTCGGGGATTTCTGGTCTGACATTTTTCAGTGAGATGCTTTTTTAAATATCTAGTCACGTGTTTTTATTGCTATTTCTTAACACCTATGCTTTATATGCCTCCCTTCTGCCACACCAATTTCTCTTCCTTTTTCTCTCTCTCCTATTCTTACATTACCTTGTCTCCAGTTACCGTCTCTTTCTCTCACTCTGTGACATAGCACAGGGTGTACAGAAAGGCGGGCTGGTGTGGTGTGGTCTGAGCTGAAGTTATATTACGGCGGGAGAGGATAAATGCCCTTCCTTCCACTGGCTTACCGCTTGTAGAAACTCCATCTTAATTTTCAAACCTCTGAAAGATATTCACTTATTTCAGTCTTTGTTAACGCGTATATACATCTACATGTTTGCATTAATAAATAGAGTTTAAGGGTTTTTAATCCATTCAAAAAACGAATTTACATAAAATTGTATACTAGAACAGTGCCAACGAACCAAAATACCTATCATCCTTCCTAGCTACCAAACAACTTACAGGTCAGCCAACCAACCTACCTAGCTACCAAACAACTTACAGGTCAGCCAACCAACCTACCTAGCTACCAAACAACTTACAGGTCAACCAACCAACCTACCTAGCTACCAAACAACTTACAGGTCAACCAACCAACCTACATATCCCCCCGTATCTCTCTCTCTCTCTCTCTCTCTCTCTCTCTCTCTTTACTTTCATCTCCCTTTGCTTCTTTGTCCCCAACTTCGCCGCTTTCATCCACCTAGTTACCCTTCCTCATCTCTTTTCACCTTTTTGGTAGGAGACATCTTCGTCAATTTTCCTCATCACAGCACAACATGCAACTTACAGGAACTCAACACAGGCTGTGAGGAGATGAAGCAGGGGACACTTTTTTCACCTTACCTTTGCTTATTAATTTCTGAGGTATTTTTTCTTTGCTCCGAAGGAAGAGAATGCTTAGAAGCAGTATATATTCGGTGAGTAATATTAAGAGAAACCGAAACGATGGTAAACAGAGAATAGTAGTTTTATGGACCTCGACAACAGTGGGATTTACCGTTCCTATTAAGCTTACTGTATTGGCGATACGATATCAAAAAGATTTCCATAAAAAAGTTCATTTGTGTATCATTATTTCAGCAAATTTTGGTGTTTGGAGACGTAGGATATTTGTAGTCCTTGTTGAGGTATGAAACGTTATTAAATGAGAGGTTGCCAGAGGCCCAGTGAATAAGTTTTTGAGTGGTGTGTGTGTGTGTGTGTGTGTGTGTGTGTACTCACCTATTTGTACTCACCTATTTGTGGTTGCAGGGGTCGAGTCTTAGCTCCTGGCCCCGCCTCTTCACCGGTTGCTACTGGGCCCTCTCTCTTCCCGCTCCATGAGTTTTGTCAAACCTCGTCTTAAAACTGTGTATGGTTCCTGCCTCCACTACGTCATTTTCTAGGCTATTCCACTGCCTTACAACTCTATGACTGAAGAAATACTTCCTACTATCTCTCTGACTCATTTGTGTCTTCAACTTCCAATTGTGGCCTCTTGTTTCTGTGTCCCCTCCCTGGAAATCCTGTCTTTGTCCACCTTGTCTATTCCACGCAGTATTTTTATATGTCGTTATCATGTCTCCCCTGCCCCTCCGGGGTGTGTGTGTGTGTGTGTGTGTGTGTGTGTGCGTGTGTGTTTTGTGTGTGTGTGTGTGTGTGTGTGTGTGTGTGTGTGTTGTGTGTTTTGTGTGTATGTGCTTGTGTGTGTGTGTGTGTGTGTGTGTGTGTGTTTGTGTGTGTGTGTGTATTCACACACGAGTATATATATACATGTCATTATGAAATGCAGTATGTCCATGCATTTGAAAGCTTTCCTTGCTCTCTTCTGGTAAAATTTTCCTATCTGGTATATTATTTGCATTTAACCAGAAATAGTAGTTGACATATATCTAATCATTCAAGAACTGCATTTGTTACTTTTCCCCTTCCTGAGATATCTTCTAGACACCTCTTGCTTCCTCCCAATAAGTTAGTCTTTGACACACTGGGGTGTGTTTTTCCCCAGTCATCTGCTGGAAACGGTTTCAGATGCTTGCTTTCTTTGTAAGAAAATGCGATGCACCCAACCTCTGTCTGTCTGTCTGTCTGTCTGTCTCTCTCTCTCTCTCTCTCTCTCTCTCTCTCTCTCCTGTTAATTTGACATAGCTTTGTGTCAGGTTGATAAGACATCATTTGCCATCTCTTAACTCGCCAGCTCTACCTGTGGTTATCTTCCCTTTACCTTCTGTGGAATTCATATCAAGAAACTGAACTGTAGTTCCATGCTTCCTGTCTGTGTCCTTTTTTAAAAGAATTTACATTAACTCTCTTTCGGATATTGGCAATTGTCCTTTGTCAATTGATTTGTTGCAGATATTAAATAATATTTTGGACAGTGCTTCTGCTCCCTCTCGCAGAATCCACTGTGAACGCTTGTTAGGTCCTATTGTCTTGATGTATTCAGTTCCATAAAGAGTTTCTCTACCAATTCCTCTTTTGTGTGTTTAGTGTGTAGTACCTGTCGGTGTTTTCCGTTTCCTAGGTTTCTGGTACTGCTTCTATTAACGTTCTTGGTGAATAGGTCTGGTAGCGGGAATTAATAGGGATTCGGAGGCTTCTTACTTTATGTGGGTTTTTGTACACAGGCAGTGTGTTATGGCGGTCCAGGCCCAGAGAGACATGCCTGCGAGAGACTAGGCTTGTTGTCTCTAGGCTGTCAGATAAATCAGTGAGAGCGAGGCAGGTCGGGGTATGCCTACCTCGATGCCTGCCCTTCGGGTGGGAACTTTGGAGAATAGGTATGTAGGCTTACTGTCTACACTTCTGTTTCCATTGAAACTTATTTACATCGCTGTTTCAACACACGACAGACTTTTTCGTCGTTTTTGTGAGCCTTTCTCTTTACATCTTCTTTACGACTTTCTTCTCGTGTAATTGAGAAAAGTTTTTGTTTCTGTTAACCTTTGCTACAAAACCAGTCTCAAATTGTGATTGTGTGTGTGTGTGTGTGTGTGTGTGTGTGTGTGTGTGTGTGTGTGTGTGTGTGTGTGTGTGTGTGTGTGTGTGTGTGTGTGTGTGTGTGAATAATCGTTTTTGTATAAATGACTGTGCAACACTGAAGCATCAATGAGGACAAGTCAAGTGCTTCAGCTTTAATGTTCACTAGATAATCCAGCATCAAACTCTGTCCTGGCTAATGAAATTCACTAACTATAATGGATCTGTTTGCATGAAACCCACTTGAAACATTGATTTTGTTGGTCATACTCATACAAAATAAGTGAAAGAAAAGTCTTTATGAAGAACCACATATAACGACGATCAGGACATGATGATCATCCACATGTCAAGATAGGCCAGCACCATGATGAACAATATGCCATGAGGGACATGACACCATGGAAAAGAGACTCCCTGATGTACCAGGCACCATGATGAACCACCGTAGTACGAGGTGGTCATTTCAACGAAAGATTTGATGGGTAAGACGTTTCACTTATTAGACGAGGGAAAGAGAGTTTAAAATGGCGAAGCAGTTTCAGTAAAAGTAGTTTGTTCATTAAAACAAAAATGCGATGGTATTCAAGGTTTGTGTTGATAATGTTTTTATACAGGTGTTACAGATGGTCGTATGTTGAAGCTAGGAAACTAGAGGCAGGGGGAAAAATGTCTCGTTTGTGCCAACAGAAGGTCGTATGTTGAAGCTAGGAAACTAGAGGCAAGGGGAAAAATGTCTCGTTTGTGCCAACAGAAGGTCGTATGTTGAAGCTAGGAAACTAGAGGCAAGGGGAAAAATTTTTCGTTTGTGCAAAGAGATGGTCGTGTGTTCAAGCAAGGAAACTAGAGGCTGAAAAAAATGTCTCGTTTGTGCGACAGTTGGGCAAAGAATAAGCAATACAGAAATGGATGAGTGCGTGCTGGCGTAAGATACACATTCAGTGTGATCATTGGAATCATTCTGGTTTGAAAGGTAAACTCTGAGTCATCTTGGTGAAACGCCTCGTCCAAGGAGGATCAGCTTACCTCCGTTGATCATCCTTACTTGGTGGGTAATTTTACCTTGATTGGTTAGTTTGCTTTCGTGGATTATTCTTTCATGGTGGATTACTCAACCCTGGTGGGTCACCCTGCCTTGGTGGTTCACCCTGCCTCACGGGTTTCACCCTGCCTCACTGGTTCACACTCCCTTTGGGGTGGTTCACCCCTCACTGGTTCACCCTGCCTCACTGGTTCACACTGCCTCGGTGGTTCACCCTGCCTCAGTGGTTCACCCTGCCTCAGTGGTTCACCCTGCCTCAGTGGTTCACCCTGCCTCGGTGGTTCACCCTGCCTCGGTGGTTCACCCTGCCTCGGTGGTTCACCCTGCCTCAGTGGTTCACCCTGCCTCAGTGGTTCACCCTGCCTCGGTGGTTCACCCTGCCTCGGTGGTTCACCCTGCCTCAGTGGTTCACCCTGCCTCAGTGGTTCACCCTGCCTCAGTGGTTCACCCTGCCTCAGTGGTTCACCCTGCCTCGGTGGTTCACCCTGCCTCGGTGGTTCACCCTGCCTCAGTGGTTCACCCTGCCTCAGTGGTTCACCCTGCCTCAGTGGTTCACCCTGCCTTGGTGGTTCACCCTGCCTTTGTAAGAACACAGTCATGCTAAATCACCCTTTCTTGTTGAGAAAAATTTGGGCCACTCTGGGAAACTGAGCCACTCTGAAATTATCGATATTTAAATAATAACTACAACTACTACTAATAAAAATATAATACATCAACAACAACAACAGTAATAAACTATTTTTATTCTATTATTATTATTATTATTATTATTATTATTATTATATTTATCATTATAAATTTAATATGAGCCAGAAGGAAAAGACAAAGTAACCAGGACCTAAACAAAACACGTCCCTGAAGTCACTACTTGAAAAATTACGAGTGTTCACACAACACAAAAGCTGAGGAATTCTTACCCTAATACATTACAAAACACATTGGTGTACTCTTCAAACAAGTGCTCTTCAACTCGCGCACACACTCCCCAGGAAACAGTCATAAGAGCGTATTCCCCGCGGCACACTTCACTTCTCACTCTTAGGATGCCAAGCTCTTCCACATATACACCTGACTATTTCTCTCTCTCTCTCTCTCTCTTCTCTCTCTCCTCTCTCTCCTCTCTCTCCTCCTCTCTCTCTCTTTCTATTCCAACTGTAGAAATTGGCGAAACCCCGAAGATTTTAAGATAAATCTCCACAGAGTTGATAGCTGAACTAAAAAAAATCATTCCGAATCAAGCTTGGGGTTGAAACAAATTTTCTAGATGTCTGATATACGCGAGTAGGTGTCTACATGTGTAGTTTTAAAGATATAGATTTCCTAGCAATAAACTATGAATGCTTATAATGTAAATGGTTTAAAAAAAAAAAATATTTACATTTTCACACCAAATTTACACTCCGCCATTAGTGTTTTGTTCTGTTGATGCGTTAATTTCAAGCTGCAGCGCAAGCGCTTGTTTTAGCGCACCTGCGGAAGTACACATATTCTTGTTAGTCTTGCAAGAGGAACGCATGTCACGCAGTATATACTATGGTAGTGAAGGAGCCATGTCTGTTATGATAAAGACGTGTCACCCTCAAACTTGAACCCATAATATGCCTTGTTGAGCACCGATCGTTAATCACGTCAGATGCTTACTTGATGGTGAACTCTGTCAGTGGAAGTAGCATCCCCTGCTTCTATGAGACATGCACTCTGGTGCTACATATTTTAGAGATATCACGTTTATGTAGTGTTATTCAGTCAAGGCTTTGGGTGTTTTATTCACACTTATTTGAAGTGCTGCCACATAATGTTCCGCGGCATGAAACAGCTTCAGGGGTGAAGAATATGTGCCCATGAATATGAGAACATATGGCCCCTACTTTTGCGATGATTGAATAATTTGCATGTGTTTCCTCTTTCCTATTCCAAAACAAGACCTATGTAATGTTACTTCCAGACGCTGTATGTACGAACAATAGGCACATACACATGTCTTTCCTCTAGAGCCTCATGGGCGACTGTAATGGAGATTGCGCTTTGGTCTGCATGTGGATATTGCTTGAACTGGTGACGCAATAAAACAGTAGAAATAGAATGTCACTGTCTTCAACAATAACATGAACGTCGTGGGGATCGCGTACAATCACCACATCAACATCGCCTTTATCGCCAGCAAATATAAAACCCGGGCACCATCCTATCTTAGATAAGCATCAAGGATATGCCTGTTACGTCTGTGTGACAGAAGTCGGCCTTCCTGGAATTCATGTCCTATATATAACACAATGCCAGAATATGTTTGTTGAATACAACGACTTTTCTACTCACTGTCCTTAGCAGTGAAAGAAAACTCACTGAGGACTCCAGGACTCTGACGCCGAATCACTGCAAATACAAAGGTTTCACATACAGATTCCATTATCCCGACTTGTGGCCATACCAAGCGATGCACGGGAGCACATCCATCGATTACTGTTACGACATTGTTTACTATGATTTTAAAAGTAATGGAGCTGGTGGAACTCCTCGAATAAAGGTTCAATGCAGTGGTGTTTGATAGATTTTACACACACATCTGGTGTCAAGGCGCTTCGGTACTCTTTTCGTTGTAAGTACACATATAACACCTCTTTAGGGCATTTCCTTAATGCTTGTGGCAGGAATTGCTGTTGGATAGCGTTTACAAGGGCTTATGAGGTGACGCTATGGTGCAGCTATGATTTGGCTGACGACGACCGAACTGAAGCTCTCGTTGGTTGGTCTCTTGCCGGTCTTTAATGGTACATATTTTGTGTGTTGAGCATGGCACTACCGACATGGTGGGGAAAACACATTCCACAAAATCAATGTACATGTCACTTTTGTCCACCGGGCTCGCATCTATCTGTTTATCTCACTGGAACGTTGCATTCATTGGGGTGAAGAATGGTCATCAAAGTCATATCCCGCCACAGAAATGGCCTGATGTTGTCATCGAAAGCATGCATCATGATTTTCTTATAAGTATATTGAATTTTTGATATATACTTCTTCGATTCTGGAACTGGGTCACATATGTCTGTATTGTTTGTCGATGTAATGACAGTAATGGGTTTGTGTACCCAGTTACTGATAAACAATGAAGCCTCTTAGTATTAAAACAGTTCCATCATTTTTTCTGAACGTATCACCAGAGATCCAGAGTAAATTTTAAGTATTTTCTATTATTGTCAGTCCTGTGTTGCCAATCAAATCAATAACAATGCCATAATCAAGCATGACCATACCTTGAACAGTATCAAACCTTGCAATCCCAGTATTAGAATGGGAAGAAAAACTCAGTGCACTTGTTTTTCGGACACACGAAAACTTTACAGATTATGAAGAACATATCATTTTTTTGCCGGGATTTGTCTTGCCAAAAAAAAAAAAAGTAACACAAGCAAGAGCAAAAGGAATCAATTTCGAGGAATAAGTTCACCAAATGCCGGAAAACAGAGATACATACGAGTTTTGTTATCTAATATTTAACAATATTGTTCTTATGTACATGTGGCATGAGCATAATAATGGGAAAGATACATTTGTGCCACAGTAGTGTGCTGCCATTCATGCAGGAGAGATAGTGTAGAAACACTGTGTTCGTCATTGTTTACGTGTGATATGTATTTGTTTGCTGCACACTAAGCAGCAGCAGCAGGGTATTGTCAAACAACTCAAAGAAACATCGTGAGCCTCCGCGAGCACTGGAATGTGGCTTTATTCTACTTTTTGTGTCATCGAAATAACGTGGATTAGGAAACAAATGTGTTATTGTTCTGACAGTCCAATGTGCGGTCTGGTGGCAGAAGTGTTTGTTTTTATGGGTGGAGATGGTGTTGACTGTGGTGAGGCTGGTGGTGTCTGGGCTGCATTGTTATGGTTGTTCTGCTGGTGGTGTCTGGGCTGCATTGTTGTGGTTGCCCCTGCTGGTGTGTCTGGGCTGCATTGTTTATGGTTGTTCTGTGGTGGTGTCTGGGCTGCATTGTTGTGGTTGTTTCTGCTGGTGGGGTCTGGGCTTCATTGTTGGGGGTTGCTCTGCTGGTGGTGTCTGGGCTGCATTGTTTGTGGTTGTTCTGCTGGGGTGTCTGGGCTGCATTGTTGTGGTTGTTCTGCTGGTGGTGTCTGGGGTGATTGTTGTGGTTGTTCTGCTGGTGGTGTCTGGGCTGCATTGTTGTGGTTGTTCTGCTGGGGGTGTCTGGGCTGCAT
>NC_069408.1:70073262-70081221 GCF_026875155.1 Cherax quadricarinatus
TGTCATTTCAGCAGTCTTCAACACCGGAGGGATTTGGGTGACCTTACTTTTATGTACAAGGTAAACATTGTCGAAGTACCACACTTGGCTCCACTCCGAGGACACCGAGAAGTGAACTTCTACACAACAACAAGACGGGCAGCAAGCAGCAACTTCATTCAGGCTGTAGCCTTCACCAGATCATCACTTCATCTGAGATTATTTACTCCCAGGATGACTCGAGTCTGGAACATGTTTGTACAGCATAATGATATCAACGAAATAAAGTCAGGTGATCAAATGAAATTGCTGATCCACAGATGGCTCCATCTACATCCTGTTTCCTATTCGTTTCTCATAACAATACAATGCCTTTCAAACGAGCTGATGTAGGTAACAGCTCTTAGCTTGTTAATAAAGTTAGGAACCCTTACCCTAACCTTGTCAGATCTTGTGAAGAAAAGAGAGAGATTAGAGCTATATGATTCCAGTTATACGAGTTAGGGAAAAATGATAGCAAGTCACAGTAGCTTCCTAGAAAACACAAAAGAGGGTCTCTAGGCACTGTGATGGTAATGCTGGAGCAGTAGTAAAAATGAACTGGACAGCGTTGGAACGCGGGGACGAGGTTCTTATCCTACAGGAGAAATTTAATTCAAATGTGTCTGAAAAATCACGTAGTAAATTTTTCAAGCAATTCAACCAAGAAGCTCAATACCTCGTGTATGCTCCACTTTTTCGGAATGCCTGGTCATCATCCCCTCGATTACTTCATGACAGTATAAAGAACAGAACATGGCGACTTATCTCTCGCCTTGATACGACCTGGATAGATTTATCATTTCAGTAGTAAGTATACTAAAAGGATTGTAACAATGATTGTAACAATAATCCCTAAAATATGTAATATATAGCAACACATCGTGGGAACTATGTTTAAACATCATTAAATGCTAAATGGGTCACTCTCCCTGAACCGTGAGCTTTATCATACCTCTACTTAAAGCTATGTATGGATCCTGCCTCCACTACATCGCTTCCCAAACTATTCCACTTCCTGACTACTCTGTGGCTGAAGAAATACTAGCAGAACGACGACTTCAGAGGTGAACAGAAATTACAAGATAATGAAGAACCTAATGTAGGGTCTTGACTTGGAGCAGTAAACATACTGTACTGTAGATAACTTGGAAGATGATTTTATCTACCCAGCGATCGTCACTCAAGAACATGATTTCATGTATCCAGCTGAACATATTCGGATACTCGATTCCTTGTACCCAGCTGAACATACAAAGAATCATGGTTCCATGTACCTAGCAGAATATATCAAGATGAATGATTGCATGTGCCCAGATGTAGAAATATATATTCAGTTATAGATTCCCAACTACAAATGCTCAGGATAATGATTTCATCTACCCAACAATAGATACCATGGCAGGTGACAGCATGTACCCATCAACAGATACCTAGGAACATGATTCAAAGAACCAAATATCTAGGAGGATCAATTTTCATTCGAATAAGGATTGAATCTCCAAAATGTTGAGGCTTCATTTTCATTCGCAAGTATTTAAATTTTAAAAACAATTTTTACATTTAAGTTGTTTGAAAGGTGAGACATAAGCACCTTCTCATACTTATTTTCAGACCCAGATAAAGATAACCGGCTGATGATTCACTCGTCATTGGTGCAGATTTCCAGGGACGTGAATCCCTGTACGTGGCGATGGATATCCGGGATGACTCCTACTCCAGGATAAAGTTTGTATCTTGTTATCACCTGGACTGTTTAGTATAAAATATGCAGGTAACAGGATGAAATTATAACGAAGTACTCTTGCTTAGTTGATGTGAAGACGTATGTAATCCAGATGCTGGGAGAGCAGATGTTGGTGCAGCAGGTGCTGGAAGAGCAGGTCTTTGTTGCACTAAGTGCTGGGAGAGAAGATGTTGCTCTATCAGTTATCTGGAAAGCAGATGTTGCTGCAGCAGATGTGACGAAAGCAGGTGTTGTTGCAGCAGGTGTTGAGAGCAGGTGTTGCTTTATCACTTACTGGAAGAGCATGCACTGGAGCATCACTCACCGGGAAAGTAAGAGTTGGTACATAAAGTGCTGGGAGAGCAGGTGTCGTAGCACCAGGTGTTAGAATTCCGGGAGTTGGAATATCAGTTTCAGGAGAGATAAACTTGGAAACAATTCCAGCCTTCGGAATTAAAGCGGCTGGAATTCCTTTGTTCACAATAATAAATTTCTGGAAGCTGGCTAAACATATACAATGAGCGGATCTTTTGCGAGACATCCCAGGGCTGCAAGACGCTTACCACAGCGTCCACATTAACTCAACCAGAGGTCAACAAACTTTCCTGTTCTGCGACGTGGCTCAAGTTATGTTTACATTCTAGCTTATAGAGCCTCTGGAGTATTCGCCGTCATCACCAGCCAGGCCGGACCAGCCCGTTATTTTAATTTTTGTTTAAGTGCCGCCTTTTCCGGCATGTAAAGAGTACACAAATAACCCGGACAGAGGAGACTAAAACTTACGACGACGTTTCGGGCCGACTTGGATAATTAACTAGTTATTTGTGTATTCCATTATTAACGGGTTATTTGTGTATTCCAGTCACGGTATTGCACATTTTTATTGTATATAAGTAGTACGAGAATATACAACAGGCCTGATGTCATCTATTTCGTCTATTGTCCGATTTCTTCCATTTTTTTCATAGAATAGGTATGTGAAAAGCTGACTATAAATAAGTTTTATGACGATTGCCAGAAGAAAATAAAATCACATTATTTTGTGAGGCGTCAACACTTCTCTGTTTCAATGCAAATATTTGCAATTGCGAAAGTGATTTTGTTACTGGTATGTAATAAAGCAGAGGCAAATAAATTTTTCGTCAAAAAACAAAAAAAAAAAAATACTAAAATACTTTCTTCACCCCTCAAAATTCTAAAGTAAGGGAGTTGAGAAATTTTTAAGCAAAATATCCGCCCTGACCCCCCATTCTTCTTTCTCAAATGAAAAAAAGAGGATTGTTGTCAGTGTTTTAGTTGACATTTAAAACGTTGACTATTGAAAGTGTAATGTAAAAATCATTAAGTTTAATTCAAAAATAAAAATTTGCATCAAGTAAACAGCGAAATAACTCACTTTTCACATATTAAAGAATGTATAGTAGTGTGCATATTAATTGGGACAGTGATGAAATAAGATATATTTGCAAAATTAATGTTTATTTTTAATACATGACAATGATATGACAGATATTTAATAAGAGATATGACTCCCCTTTACTTTTAAAAACATTACTACAAAGTTTGGCATAGAACCGGCCAATGTTGAACACATTGCAAAGTAGCAGTTATTTTCTATACAGTTGAACAATACTGTTTTGCGATCCTATATTGATTACCGTCCACAGATTCTTAATTGGGTTGGGGTCAGGAGAATTTCCAAGCTTATTTAGAATACTTAACACACTCTCCTTGAATGTCAGCATTTTTCTGGGAGTGTGGCTTCCAGCAAGATCCTGCTGGAATATGCCTTCTCCATGAGGAAATTTTTTTATCCATATTGGGAAGCAAATGAGTTGCCAAGATTGCCTTGTAATTATCACGGTTCATCGTTCTCTCAACATGTTTTGGGGTAATTTTATTGTTGAATGTGCCCATTCCGAAGTGGTTGGCGTTTGTTCCGTCTCACTACCACTGATCTGTACCCATGATCTTCAAAATACGTCAAAATTTGAAAATACAACTTATCTCTATTCATCTGTCGTCCATCCCTTATGACCGAATGTCCACCGCAGCCGTTGTTTTCTAATAGTAGAAGTCAGTAATTGTTTCTTTATCGGCTCTCTGGCAGTTCTGCGAACTTCAAGAAGTCTTCGTCGAGCAGTTGAAGAATCAGCATTTACGCCAGCTGAAGCCAAATCTCTTTGTAGATTTTTGGTGGTTTTCTTCGATACCTTCACACTATTTATGTTAATCTTCTCATCGTGAGGAGTTGTCTTGTGTTTTCTAATACATTTTCCTCGGCACAGCGCTCCATAATCACTAGTGTCGTTAGCTCTTTTCAGAATCCTACCAACAGTTGACTTTGCCAGGCTCAAGTTCTCGGCGATCTGTCTGATAATCAAATCAGCATGTTTTCTAAGAGGTACTATACTTGCATGCTTCCTAGGTGTAACGTTCATCGTGAATTTCATCATTAATCATGAATTAAATGGGAGAATTTGGCAAAACAACGGAGCACGCTTGTGAAAATAGCCTTACAGAACAACAGCTGTTGAAGCATTTACGAGAGTCGCAGGGTAACATCACAGCTGGATGGTTGCCATAAGTTGGTAACACATTCTTCTGAAAAAAAAACTAAGATATATTATGAGGTAATCACAAAATGTACAACTGTTCCAATTAATTTACACACTACTGTACATTCAAGCACTTGAGTAAAACATACATAATTTTTCTAAAAGAGAACGAGTGACGGCATTTACGAGCAGACACATGAGTGTTTTTTTTTTTTTTTTTGAAGTTCTTCTAGTCACATGAGCAGGTTTTCTCGTGTTCTCTGCTCACAAATCACGCCATATATACCAGTGTGTTTAGCACACACATTCACCGCTGACTCCATTCCTCGGAGTCACGTTTTTACTGTCTTTACTGTTTACTGTTCATACTATTTGTTTTAGCAAAGCCTTAATAGATATAATAATAAAATGTACATAATTGCATCAACATAAGCCATATTAGCACGAGTCTTCGAGAGCATCAGTAATCACCTCTGTGAGTTTAGTCTGTTATTGCTTATATTCTTGGGGAAGCCTTTGCTATATGTTCTTTCCATTCTTTGTTCTTGTTTGTTATCCCATCTCCATTAGTACACCACGTTTGGCTTTCCAGGGCCCTGATCTATTGGTACTTTTCCTTGAGTCATGGTAGGAGTGGGTGAAGGTGAAGGTGGGGGGGGAAGAGTAAGGGGGGATCTTGCACCGGAAGGAGGAAGGACTGTGGGTATGGGTGAGGAAGGATGGGCAGCGAAGGGGAAGGGTGAATTGTGGGCTGGAATGAAAGAGTTGTGAAAAGAGACCTGCAATAGGGCCTACATAGGAAAAGATGGGACAGGGTATGGTTAGTTAAAGTTACTGTGTTTGAGGGAGGTGGGGAGGTTGGGGGTTTGAGGGACTGTTAGTGTTGGAGCTTCTCGTTCTTGCAGCAGTCTTCCACCTGGTGGGACTGAGCCTGGTGATTTCCTGGAAGAGGAGCTCCTACACCCGTCATTGGCATCACTGGTTCTCCATCCTGTCTTCTACTGTTTCTTATTCTTTCCCTCGGTTGTTTCCTCTTTCGCAACGTTCTGTCCCAGTTGAGGGGCACGTGATATATGTCACTCCCCCTGAACAGCAAACTAAGCTTCAGCACCTGCATGTTCAATGATAAGAATTCCCTTTTCATCCGCGGACAATATCTCATTAGTTGTCATCCTTTCAGCCTACCGGAGACCATGGATAAACAACACCCATAAGATAGACGCCAGAGCCATGAACATGACAATAAAACATTTACGAAGATCATCTTAAAAGCCAAGCTTTCTTGTAATGAAACATATCATCAATGAAAGCTTCAAGTCTATTAAAAAAAACTCATTCTCCAGTAATTTCTCGGAATAAAGCAATTAATTTTTTTAATAATTTTATTATTATTTCAAATTTGCACTAGCCTTTATACGATGTCTTTCTTCTTGTAGAATACTTCACAGTCAAAATTTTGAAGCCAATAAGACGAGGCATTCTATATTTATTAAGTTGAACTCAATATCTATATTTGTCTAAATGAAGTTGGTAAAGTTTGTCATATAGTACCAAATAACAATGCAAACTTCCCTTCAGGAAAACAAACCAGAAATATAACTTGGAAGCGGATCAGAAGAGGGAATCTCCAGGCACTGCAATGATTCCAGCAATTACAAATTTTATGGAAAAAAATAGTTTATCAACAAATTTTATCTCACACAAGCTAAAATTAATTAGTAATATCCTGGCCAAAAAAAATTGCATCAGCCATTAAATACTGAACCAATTCAGAAGAGGTCGACTAAAATATATCTGCCGTGATTAGATGAGAATCACAAACTATTTTTCACACCCCGCTGTCGTCCAGTTAAGAGGCGTCTTTTTATCAACGTTTAAAGCTACTACCCAGAGGATTCCCGAAGTTATCAGGGCTACTCCTAGATCCTAAGAACAGTCCCACAACTTTAGTCATACGGCACCTGCACATGTGAGTTGTTCCTAGTTGCGTTAAACCTGTGTTAAACATTTGATGCCTATCAGATGAGGACGACTCGTGTTACGAGCAAAATGATAACTAAAAGGTGGCGCCGGAAAAAAATGGAAAAAAATCTGGCAACTAACTTCTAATTAATAATAATAATAATAATAAAAGTAATAATTATAATAATCCAGCGGGTAAGACAGGCTTCCTGACAACACCCCGTGTCAAAAATACAATACAATGGTAGCGAAAAATACACTGCCATAAGAGTAGTAACGTAGATGCTGGTGAAGGTCTGTAGATCCAGGACACGTGAACTCTTCTTCCCTTCTTTGTATCAAAGCTTTATGTGATCTCTAAGTTGTTGTTAATATAATAATATTTACAATGTTGACAGACGATGCCGTTATATTATCAGCACAACAATATCCGTAATATTATTAGCAGTTTAGTTTCATATTGGTCATTGAAACTGTTCACTACAATAGAGGCTATGAAACTCTCTCTCTCTCTCTCTCTCTCTCTCTCTCTCTCTCTCTCTCTCTCTCTCTCTCTCTCATATCGAGGTATTTCAGAAAAGATATATGTATGTCGATCGGAAGTAATTACATAATTTATATAGATTTTGATACATTGTGTCACTGGACTCTCTTAGATGCGTGTTCTCGTATACCTTAACTAATTTTGATTGCTGGGGTCTAATCTCAGCCCCAGATCCCGACTCCTAATGAGTTACAAGCCCTGTCATGCCTATACAAAAAGCTGCGCAAAGAAATTATTTCATCCATTTTCTCATCCAGACCTTAGCAAGATTTCTGAATTGTAATTACGTTATATTTCACATTTTCCTTCCATCCTCTAGGATAATTTTGGTGTTTTTGATAGACATGTCTGCATAAAAAGTTTGCAACATGACTGATATTATATAGTAATAAAATAATTATTATTTGCTACACGTACATATACAAGGTATACGGACCAAAGCTGACATTTATGACATACTATTATATAGAAAGCCGCTTGTTATGCTGAGCATTTCGGGTAAATTAGGTCAGTTTTGTCCCAGGATGCAACCCACACCAGTCGACTAACACCCAGGTACCCATTTTAAACTGATGAGTGAACAGGGACAGGGACAGCTGGTGTATTAGGGAAACACGCCCCTAATGTTTTCCAGCCGTATCGGAGGAGATTCAAACCCTGGACTTCAGTGTGTGAGCTGAGTGCTCGCATTACTTATATGACTAGTATAATGGAGAAAATGAGTAGGAAACACTAACAGTCCCTTTCAAGGCAGGTGAATTTACAGATCTAGATTATTATTATTATTATTATTATTATTATTATTATTATTATTATTATTATTATTATTATTATATACAGATCTAGAGAATGTACAGATAATCTTCCCTGCAAACATTTGAAGTCTCTACACCTATGATTATTTTTATCGTAGAGGGGGGTAGGGGCGGCCGCTTGTCCGGGGATCGAACCCCGGACCCCAGCAGTGAGAGTCACGCCTCTCACCACTGCGCTAAGGCTGAGTACAAACAGGAAGTGCGTCTCTCACTCTCATCAGACGGAGGAACAAGCCTCCACCTCGTCTTGAGCTGAATGATCCACATGGGTTTAGCGCCTAAATGTTTATTTACTTTTTTACACCTGTGATCGCTGGACCCCTGGTGAAAAGAAAA
>NC_069408.1:70081721-70098811 GCF_026875155.1 Cherax quadricarinatus
AATCTTGTTCCCGGTACCAACATTCTCCCATACTACTGCTCCGGCATTACCATCATGGTGCCTAGAGACCATCATCATTCTCAGGAGCAAAAGTGATCAACCATCGTTTACCCCCGGGACTGATATGCTCTTAGCTGGTGATTGATGGAGCCTAGAGCAGTTGGTATTTCTTCTCTTGGATAAGTAAATGTAAGAGTACAGTCGTCTGCATATGCATGGGATGCTGGGATGAGATGAAGGTCATTGAAGTAGACTCTGTCCCATTGAGAACTACCCTTAGAGATTTACCTTGAAGGTAATCACTGAGAAGACAGAGTAAAGCCTGCAATTCCCAGCGCTTGCAGTTTTGCCAAGAGTCCCTGGTGCCATACTCAGTTGAAAACACCAGCAATGTCCGCTGTTCCCACACAGCTGACTTTGGATTCATCCAGTGACTGGTGCCACTTAGTCATCCTAGGAATAAATAATCTCAGACAAAGTGATATTCTAGAAAAGGGTACAGTGTGTAATTGCCTTATACTTCCTATCTTGAATATAATCTCTCTCTCTCTCTCATATCTTTTAATAATTTTCTTTTCATTCCTCAAGATTACCCTCTTCTCTTGTTCATGTTTCCCTTCTCTCACGTGTTCGCTCATTTATATTTTCACTCATACATTTCCTCCCTGTTTATATCTCCCTACTTTTCATTGTTTCCTGGCGTACCTCGCGTGTCAACTACTCCGAGCTGCTCAAGAAAATATTCACTGTACTCCTTAAAAACTGTAACTTCCATTTGCGCCTTAAAATGCGCTATATACATAATGGAGCGTGTCGCTCATAAGAAAAACGCGTTCACTCCGGATAATTATTACTGCAATGGATTTCTTACCAGTCGCAACACAATGGTTGCGAGAAAAGTGTTACTGCCTGCAACTTTGCAATATGATGTCAGAGCGGGTTTGTTTGTCTTGTGTTTATGTATGTAAATACGTTTTAAGTATATTTACATATGCGTCTTGTACCTCTTGTTAGCAATATTTACACACACACACACACACACACACACAAACACACACACACACACACACACACACACACACACACACACACACACACACACACACACACACACACACACGGCGTTTGACACAGTTCCACACAAGAAATTAGTGCAAAAACTGGAGGACCAAGCAGGGATAACAGGGAAGGCACTACAATTGATCAGGGAATACTCTAGCAGCGAGTCATGGTACGTGAATAGGTGTCAGAGTGTGCACCTGTGACCAGTGGGGTCCCACAGGGGTCAGTCCTAGGACCAGTGCTGTTTCTGGCACCAGTTTGGAACCCACACCTAGCCAAGCACGTAAAGAAACTAGAGAAAGTGCAAAGGTTTGCAACAAGACTAGTCCCAGAGCTAAGAGGTATGTCCTACGAGGAGAGGTTAAGGGAAATCAACCTGACGACACTGGAGGACAGGAGAGATAGGGGGGACATGATAACGACATACAAAATACTGAGAGGAATTGACAAGGTGGACAAAGACAGGATGTTCCAGAGATGGGACACAGCAACAAGGGGGCACAGTTGAAAGTTGAAGACAGATGATTCACAGGGATGTTAGGAAGTATTTCTTTAGCCACAGAGTAGTCAGGAAGTGGAATAGTTTGGGAAGCAATGTAGTGGAGGCAGGATTCATACATAGCTTTAAGCAGAGGTATGATAAAGCTCACGGTTCAGGGAGAGTGACCTAGTAGCGACCAGTGAAGGGGCGGGGCCAGGAGCTTGGACTCGACCCCTGCAACCTCAACTAGGTGAGTATACACACACACACACACACACACACACACACACACACACACACACACACACACACCCTGGGCTAGTCCCAATAACAATATTGCGACTAGCCGAGGATTCGAACCCATACCGTTTTGGTCCGCCCCATGGTGACCGAAAACACACATGACGCTCTAACCCACAGGACCACGCAATCCTACAAGAATCACGCACCCAGCAGAGCTATGTGTTTTACCGTGATCCGAGGACATACAGTGGTGTGGGTGCCTCTGGGCCAATTTCATTCTACTCCCGTTTCGTGTACTAGCCTCCACGAGCAGTATTTTATATCACTGTAACCATGGTATGTGTCGAGGTATCAGGGTGGGCGCCTGTGACTAACGGGGTTTCACAAGGGTCAATCCTACGACAGGTGCTGTTTCTGGTACACGAGACAAAACTGGTTTTATTTGCCTGAAATGCTCTGCATAACAAGTGGCTTTCTATATAGTAGTATTTACATTGATGTCAGTTAGGCCTGTATACCTTGTGCATGTACTTGTAGCAAATGAAGATATTATTTTTATTATTATTATTATTATTATTATTATTATTATTATTATAATGACATAACAGAAGGGACAGACTTTGAAGTGTCCTTGTTTGCAGATGATATAAAGCTAATGAGAAGAAATTTATCGGATGAGGATCAGGGAGGACTACAAAAGGGAACTGGACAGGCTGCAAGCTTGTTGAAGGAACTGCAGTTTTCAGACCCAAACCCAAATGAAAATTCATGAAGATCAGGAAGGGCAAAAAAGATCGCAGACAGAATACAGGAAAAAGACTGCAAACCTCTCTCAACCAACAACTGCTGCAGCATGTGGGCGCCTGGGAAACCTAAGAATTGCATACCGACACCTCAGTAAGGAATCGTTTAAAACTCTATGCATCGTGAAAGTCAGGCCCATACTGGAGTACGCAACACCAGTTTGGAACCCACACCTGGTCCAGCACGTCAAGAAAATAGAGAAAGTGCAAAAGTTTAGAACAAGACTAGTCCAGGAGATAAGGGGCATGTCCTACGAGGAAAGGTGAAGGGAAATCGACCTGACGACACTGGAGAGTAGGAAGGATAGGGAGGATATTATAACTACATATAAAATACTGAGATAAAGGAATTAGAGGTGGATAGGAACAGGTTGGTTTCAAAGATGTGACCACAGCAATAATTTGGGTCACAATTTTAAGTTCGATACTTAAATGAGCCAACAGATATCTTAGGAAGTAATTTTTTCTTAGTCAAAGAGGGCAGAGGTTCAGGAAGTGGAATAGTCCCTGGAAAACGTAGTGGATAGCAGGATCAATACATAGCCTTTAAAAGAGGTATGATAAAAGCTCATGGAGCAGAGGAACGGCAGTGGAAGGGCCTGGCTAGGAGCTAAGACTCGACACCCTGAAACCACAAATTAGGTGAGTTAAACACACATACACACACAACACAACAACACACACACACACACAACACAACAACACAACACGACACACACACACACACAACAGGAAGAGTCGGGGGCCAGGAGCTGAGTCTCGACCCTGCAACCACAATTAGTGAGTACAACACAACAACATAGGTGACGAATTCAACAATCTTCATATTTCTGCGTTGAATTATCACGAAATATTTCGCAGTCAAGAACATAACAATTGACATATATTTTAAACTGGTTAAAGTTGTGTGCATAAGTATCGCAACAGTTAGCTACATCGTTTTTTTTCCATAATATTCAGTATCCCTTCCCAATGCACCATTGACATGCACGGGAAGCAGCATCTGAATGAAACTACTGAATATACATATATCAGGCTGCCAGACACAGGAGGTAGTCATGTAATGTGAGGCATTGAGAGGTGTGAGCACGGGCCTGACACATCATGTGAGAGTGTGAGCACTGGGCTGACACATCTAAAGCCGTTCATGTCCTTGTACAAGAGTTAAACAAGTAAACAACATATAATAAGCGATCTGAGCTCTCATGTCCTTCACGGTTATAAATAATTGACTTTTATAAATCCAATTAGAGCTCTCAAGTTTTACACATGAAGTTAGGATGTTATATGTATTTTTTAATATCACTGAATTGTTTTTGGTTCATCTGTGAGTTGGTGTAGTCCTGTATACTTGACGACCTTCAGGCCTTACCTGGAGTCACCTGAAGGTCGATTACGAGGGTCAACACCTGCGCTGGCCCCCGGTCCCTCGCCAGGCCACCCACCCGGTCCTCGACCAGGGGCCACCCGGTCCATCAGTGCCTGATCAACTAGATTAGCCGCAGTGATCCAGCGTGCGAAACCCGACTGATCGGTCCTCACTGACTTAAGGTATCTCACCATTTCCTCTTGCAAACAGCCAGGGCTCTAATGGGTATTCCTTATGTATGATAAGAGGCTAATAGAAAAGGGGGGGGGGGAGTTTTTGAGCCCCAGACACTACGCTACCTTTGTGCACTCATGGACCCTTGCATTTTACCTGGGTTGAATGTTTGCACCGTCTGCCCGAGTATTTTTTTTCCGTAGGGAGTGATTTTCTATAAGCAAATATGGAGCAGTCGCTTTAAGAGTTTCCCGGTGTAAATTATAATCTTTGCTCACACAAGCGGTCCAGCGATCATAGGTGTAACAAAGTAAATAAACATTTAAGGGCAAAACCCATGTGGATCATTCAGCTCAAGACGAGGTGGAGGCTTGTTTCTCGTCTATGAGAGTGAGAGACGCACTTTCTGTTGGTACGTCAGCCTTAGCGCAGTGGTTGAAGGCTGACTCTCACTGAATGCTGGGATCCGGGTTCGATCCCCGGACAAGCGGCCCCCGCACCTACCCCCCTCTACGAAAAGAAATATCAACCAAGTGTAGAGACTTCAAATGTTTGCAGGGAAGGTTATCTGTACATTCTCTAGATCTGTATAATAATAATAATAATAATAATAATAATAATAATAATAATAATAATAATAATAATAATATTAATAAAAATAATAATAATAATAATAAAAATAATAATAATAATAATAATCTAGATCTGTAAATTCACCTGCTTTGAAAGGGATTGTTAGTGTTTCCTACTCATTTTCTCCATTATACTAGTCATATAAGTAATGCGAGCACTCAGCTCACACACTGAAGTCCAGGGTTTGAATCTCCTCCGATACGGCTGGAAAACATTAAGGACGTGTTTCCCTAATACACAAGCTGTCCCTGTCCCTGTTCACTCATCAGTTTAAAATGGGTACCTGAGTGTTAGTCGACTGGTGTTGGTTGCATCCTGGGACAAAACTGACCTAATTTGCGGGAAATGCTCAGCATAACAAGCGGCTTTGTATATAGTAGTATATCATAAATGTCAGCTTTGGTCCGTATACCTTGTATATGTACGTGTAGCAAATAATAATTAATTTATTACTATATAATATCAGTCATGTTGCAAACTTTTTATGCAGACATGTCTATCAAAAACACCAAAATTATCCTAGAGGATGGAAGGAAAATGTGAAATATAACGTAATTACAATTCAGAAATCTTGCTAAGGTCTGGATGAGTAAATGGATGAAATAATTTCTTTGCGCAGCTTTTTGTATAGGCATGACAGGGCTTGTAACTCATTAGGAGTCGGGATCTGGGGCTGAGATTAGACCCCAGCAATAAAAATTAGTTAAGGTATACGAGAACACGCATCCAAGAGAGTCCAGTGACACAATGTATCAAAATCTATTATATGAATTATGTAATTACTTCCGGTCGACATACATATATCTTTTCTGAAATACCTCGATATGAGAGAGAGAGAGAGAGAGAGAGAGAGAGAGAGAGAGAGAGAGAGAGAGAGAGAGAGAGAGTGTTCATAGCCTCTATTGTAGTGAACAGTTTCAATGACCAATATGAAACTAAACTGCTAATAATATTACGGATATTGTTGTGCTGATAATATAACGGCATCGTCTGTCAACATTGTAAATATTATTATATTAACAACAACTTAGAGATCACATAAAGCTTTGAAACAAAGAAGGGAAGAAGAGTTCACGTATCCTGGATCTTCAGACCTTCACCAGCATCTACGTTATTACTCCTATGGCAGTGTATTTTTCGCTACCATTGTATTGTATTTTTGACACGGGGTGTTGTCAGGAAGCCTGTCTTACCCGCTGGATTATTATAATTATTACTTTTATTATTATTATTATTAATTAGAAGTTAGTTGCCAGATTTTTTTTCCATTTACTTTTTTTTCCGGCGCCACCTTTTAGTTTTCATTTTGCTCGTAACACGAGTCGTCCTCATCTGATAGGCATCAAATGTTTAACACTGGTTTAACGCAACTAGGAACAACTCACATGTGCAGGTGCCGTATGACTAAAGTTGTGGGACTGTTCTTAGGATCTAGGAGTAGCCCTGATAACTTCGGGAATCCTCTGGGTAGTAGCTTTAAACGTTGATAAAAAGACGCCTCTTAACTGGACGACAGCGGGGTTTGAAAAATAGTTTGTGATTCTCATCTAATCACGGCAGATATATTTTAGTCGACCTCTTCTGAATTGGTTCAGTATTTAATGGCTGATGCATTTTTTTTTGGCCAGGATATTACTAATTAATTTTAGGTTGTGTGAGATAAAATTTGTTGATAAACTATTTTTTTTTCCATAAAATTTGTAATTGCTGGAATCATTGCAGTGCCTGGAGATTCCCTCTTCTGATCCGCTTCCAAGTTATATTTCTGGTGTGTTTTCCTGAAGGGAAGTTTGCATTGTTATTTGGCACTATATGACAAACTTTACCAACTTCATTTAGACAAATATAGATATTGAGTTCAACTTAATAAATATAGAATGCCTCGTCTTATTGGCTTCAAAATTTTGACTGTGAAGTATTCAACAAGAAGAAAGACACCGTATAAAGGCTGGTGCAAATTTGAAATAATAATAAAATTATTAAAAAAATTAATTGCTTTATTCCGAGAAATTACTGGAGAATGAGTTTTTTTTAATAGACTTGAAGCTTTCATTGATGATATGCTTCATTACAAGAAAGCTTGGCTTTTAAGATGATCTTCCTAAATGTTTTATTGCCATGTTCATGGCTCTGGCGTCTATCTTATGGGTGTTGTTTATCCATGGTCTCCGGTAGGCTGAAAGGATGACAACTAATGAGATATTGTCCGCGGATGAAAAGGGAATTCTTATCATTGAACCTGCAGGTGCTGAAGCTTAGTTTGCTGTTCAGGGGGAGCGACATATATCACGTGCCCCTCAACTGGGACAGAACGTTGCGAAAGAGGAAACAACCGAGGGAAAGAATAAGAAACAGTTGAAGACAGGATGGAGAACCAGTGATGCCATTGACGGGTGTAGTAGCTCCTCTTCCAGGAAATCACCACGCTCAGTCCCACCAGGTGGAAGACTGCTGCAAGAACGAGAAGCTCCAACACTAACAGTCCCTCAAACCCCCAACCTCCCCACCTCCCTCAAATACAGTAACTTTAACTAACCATACCCTGTCCCATCTTTTCCTATGTAGGCCCTATTGCAGGTCTCTTTTCACAACTCTTTCATTCCAGCCCACAATTCACCCTTCCCCTTCGCTGCCCATCCTTCCTCACCCATACCCACAGTCCTTCCTCCTTCCGGTGCAAGATCCCCCCTTCCATTTATCCCTTACTCTCTCCCCCCACCTTCACCTTCACCCACTCCTACCATGACTCAAGGAAAAGTACAAATAGATCAGGGCCCTGGAAAGCCAAACGTGGTGTACTAATGGAGATGGGACAACAAACAAGAACAAAGAATGGAAAGAACATATAGCAAAGGCTTCCCCAAGAATATAAGCAATAACAGACTAAACTCACAGAGGTGATTACTGATGCTCTCGACGACTCGTGCTAATATGGCTTATGTTGATGCAATTATGTACATTTTTATTATTATATCTATTAAGGCTTTGCTAAAACAAATAGTATGAACAGTAAATAAAAAGTAAAGACAGTAAAAACGTGACTCCGAGGAGTGGAGTCAGCGGTGAATGAGTGTGCTAAACACACAGGTATATATGGCGTGATTTGTGAGCAGAGAACACGAGAAAACCTGCTCATGTTACTAGAAGAACTTCAAAAAAAAAAAAAAAACACTCATGTGTCTGCTCATAAATGCCGTCACTCGTTCTCTTTTAAAAAAATTATGTATGTTTTACTCAAATGCTTGAATGTACAGTAGTGTGTAAATTAATTGGAACAGTTGTACATTTTGTGATTACCTCATAATATATCTTAGTTTTTTTTCAGAAGAATGTGTTACCAACTTATGGCAACCATCCAGCTGTGATGTTACCCTGCGACTCTCGTAAATGCTTCAACAGCTGTTGTTCTGTAAGGCTATTTTCACAAGCGTGCTCCGTGGTTTCGCCAAATTCTCCCATTTAATTCATGATTAATGATGAAATTCATGATGAACGTTACACCTAAGAAGCATGCAAGTATAGTACCTCTTAGAAAACATGCTGATTTGATTATCAGACAGATCGCCGAGAACTTGAGCCTGGCAAAATCAACTGTTGGTAGGATTCTGAAAAGAGCTAACGACACTGGTGATTATGTTGAAGAAAACACAAGACAACTCCTCACGATGAGAAGATTAACATAAATAGTGTGAAGGTATCGAAGAAAACCACCAAAGATCTACAGAGAGATTTGGCTTCAGCTGGCGTAAATGCTGATTCTTCAACTGCTCGACGAAGACTTCTTGAAGTTCGCAGAACTGCCAGAAAGCCGATAAAGAAACAATTACTGACTTCTACTATTTAGAAAACAACGGCTGCGGTGGACATTCGGTCATAAGGGATGGACGACAGATGAATAGAGATAAGTTGTATTTTCAAATTTTGACGTATTTTGAAGATCATGGGTACAGATCAGTGGTAGTGAGACGGAACAAACGCCAACCACTTCGGAATGGGCACATTCAACATGTTTTGGGGTAATTTTATTGTTGAGAGAACGATGAACCGTGATAAATACAAGGCAATCTTGGCAACTCATTTGCTTCCCAATATGGATAAAAAATTTCCTCATGGGAAAAGCCATATTCCAGCAGGATCTTGCTGGAAGCCACACTCCCAGAAAAATGCTGACATTCAAGGAGAGTGGGTTAAGTATTCTAAATAAGCTTGAAAATTCTCCTGATCTCAACCAAATTGAGAATCTGGGGGGGACGGTAATCAATATAGGATCGCAAAAAGAATATTTTTTTAAACTGTATAAAAAATTTGTTGTTACGGGTGAAAAGTGTTCAAACATTGGCCGGTTTTATGCCAAATTTTGTAGTAATGTTTTTAAAAGAAAAAGGGGAGTCAATCTCTTTTTAAAATATCTGTTTTTTCATTGTCATGTATTAAAAATTTAAAACTTTTAATTTTTAAAAATATTTTTTTATTTCCCCACTGTCTAAATTTAATATGAAAAACTACATACTTCTTTAATATGCAAAAAAAACCACTGTGAAAGAATAAAAAAAGTTCCAAGCGCTTTCGTGATTTACTCAAAATTATAAAGGGAAACATTGTTCCTTGATAATGTGAGTAGTCACGAAACCCGTTTTGGAATTTTCCCTATTTTTTAAACAGGGGGTTGTTTTGCATATTCTGAAATCCCTTTTTACTGTGATCTTATTGATTTTTTAATTTGTGAAAAGTGAGTTATTTCGTGTTTACTTAATGAAAATTTTTTTTTTTTATTTTTGAATTAAAACTTAATGATTTTTACTTACATTTTCAAATAGTCAACGTTTTATATGTCAACAAAAACCCTGACAACAATTCTTTTTTTTCATTTGAGAAAAAAAGAATGTGGGGTCAGGGGGGGATATTTTGCTTAAAAATTTTTTCAATCCCTTACTTTAAAATTTTAAAGGGGTGAAGAAAGCATTTTAGTTTTTTTTTTTTTTTTTTTGACAAAAATTTATTTGCCCCCGGGCTTTATTACAAAACCAGTAAAAAAAATCATTTTTCGCAATTGCAAAATATTTCCCATTGAAAAAGGAAGTTTTGGGACGCCCCCAAAAAATAATGTGATTTTATTTTTTCGGGGCAATAGTCAAAAAAACTTTTTTTTTAGTCAGCTTTTCACATACCTTTTTCTATGAAAAAAATGGAAGAAATGGAAAAATTAGACAAAATAGATAAATTTCAGGCCTTTTGTATTTTCTGTATACTTATATACAAAAAAAAGGGGTGCTTTTACCGTGACTGGAATAAAACAAAAACCCGCATATGGAAGACTTTTTTTAACTTTTTAAATTTTACCCCAAGTGGGCCCCGGAAACGTGGGTTTGTAAGTTTTAGTTCCCCTTGTCCGGGTTTTTTGTGTACTCTTTACATGCCGGAAAGGCGGCATTTTAAACAAAAATTAAAATAACGGGGGGCCCGGGCCCTTTGGCTGGTGATGAGGGGGCGAATACTCCAGGGGCTCTTTAAGGAATGAAAACATAATTGAGCCAGTCGCGGAAAGGGAAAATTTGTTGACCTTTGGTTTATTTAAATGGGGGAGCTGTGGTAAGCGCTTTGCAGCCCTGGGATGCCCCCCGGAAAAGTCCCCCTCATTGTATATTTTTAGCCAGTTTCCAAAAAATGTATTATTGTAAAACAAAAAAAATTCCAGCCTTTTTTAATTCCGAAGGCGGGGAATTGTTTTCCAATTTTTATCTCTCCTGAAAATAAATTTTCCCGGACCCCGGAAAATTCTAACCCCTGGTGTTTTACGACCCCTGTCTCCCGGGCACTTTAGTCCCAAAAACTCTTCCCTTTCCTGGGGAGTGGGGTTCCAGTGCATGCTTTTCCCAAAAAGGGTGATAAAGCAAAAACCTGCTTAAAACCCCTGCTGCAACAACCCCTGCTGAAACCCAACACCTGCTTTCGCACATCTGCTGCAGCAACATTGCTTTCCGTTTAAACTGATAGAGCAACATCTTTTTCTCCCAGCACTTATTTCCCAAACAAAAAAAGCTCTTCGGCCCCTGTGCCCAAAATCTGCTCCCCCAGCATTGGTTACTTTGCGTCTTCACATAAACAAAGGGCAAGGTACTTTTATCCTGGAGATGAGCCATCCCGGATATCCATCGCCCGTACGGGGATTCAAGTTTTGGGAAAAATCTGCTTTCAATGACGAGTAAATTTCCATTCGGTTTTTTTTTATCTGGGTTTTAAATTTAAGCTGAGAAGGTGCTTATGTCTCACCTTTCAAAAAAATTTAAATGAAAAATTTTTTTTAAATTTTTTTAAATACTTGCGAATAAAAAATGTAGCCTCAACTTTTTTGGAGATTCAACCCTTATTCGAAGAAAATTGATGCTCCTGGGATATTTGGTTCTTTGCCCCCTGTTTAGGTATCTTTTGTGGGTACATGCTGTCCCCTGCCATGGTATCTATTGTTGGATAGAGGGAAATCATTATCCTGGGCATTTATTTTTGGGGAATCTAAAATTTAAATTATTTTATTTCAAATCTGGGCACATGAAAATCTTTCCCCTTTGTTTTTTTCTGTTTAGGAACAGGAAACCATGATTCTTTGTAGGGTTCAGCTGTGTACAAGGAATCGAGTACCCGAAATGTTCACCCTGGAACATGACCCTAAATTAGGTTTTTTCATTATCTTGAAATTTCGGGTTCACTCTAAAGGGTCGTCGTTCGGCTAGTATTTTTTCGCCACAGATTAGTCGGGAAGGGGAAATAGTTTGGGGAAGCGATGTAATGGGGGGCAGGATCCATACATAGTTTTAAAGTAGAGGTATGGATAAAATCTCACGGTTCAAAGGGGGAGTGACCCATTTAGCATTTTTAAGGAAAGTTTAAAAAATGGGTTCCCCCGATGTGTTTTCTTTTATTACAAATTTTAGGGATTAATTTTTTTACAATCATTATTACAAACCTTTTTGTATACTTACTTCTGAAATGATAAAAAAATAACCGGGCGTATCAAGGCGGGGGAGATAAGTCCCCCAGTTTGTTTCTTTTACTGTCATGAATTTAAACGAGGGGATGATGACCAGGCATTCCGAAAAGTGGGGCATACACGGGTATTGAGTTCTTGGGTTTAAATTTTTGAAAAATTTTTTACGTGATTTTTTAGGACACATTTGAAAATTAAAATTTTTCCCGTAGGAAAAAAGAAAACCCCGTCCCCGCGGTTTCCCAAAGCTGTCCAGTTCATTTTTACTTGCTCCAGCATTACCAATTTACAGTGCCTTTGAGACCCTTTTTTTGTGTTTTCAGGAAGTTCCCGGATTGCCATTTATTTTTTATTAACTCGTATAACTGTAATCATATAGCTCTAAACTCTCTTTTCTTCACAGGAAACTGGGCAAGGTTAGGGGGAAAGGGGTTCCCTTTCTTTATTAAAAAAGCTAAGAGCTGTAAAAACCCACATCAGCTCGTTTGAAAGCCCTTTTATTGTTTTGAAGAAAAACGAATTGGAAACAGGGTGTAGTTTTGGGGCCCTTGTTTGGGGCAGCAATTTCATTTGATCCCCTGACTTTTCGTTGATATCATTATGTTGTACAAACCCTTTTTCCAGACTCGAGTCACCCTGGGGAAAAAATAAACTCAGATGAAGTGATGTTTTTGGTGAAGGGTACAGCCCGAATGAAGTTGTGCTTGCTGCCCCTCTTGTTTTTTGTTTTAGAAATTTTACTTCTCTCTGTCCTCGGAGGGGACCAAGTGTGGTACTTCGACAATGTTTACCTTGTACATAAAAATAAGGTCACCCAAAATCCCCCCGGGTTGAAGATCTGCTGAATTGGGGCAGATCTATCCGACTTTTTTCGAGGGGAGAAGAGAAAGTCTTGCTTTTTTTTTTTTTCTTTCCTCTTTCTCTCTCTCTCTTCTCTCTCTCTCTCTCTCTCTCTCTCCTTTTCTCTCTTCTCTCTCTTTCTGTTTGCGCAACCTTGGGGTGGGGGTGGGCAAGATAAGGGATTGTAATGTGTTTATCCCCCCGGGGGTTTTTAAAAACAGTTTAAATTTAAAAACGGCAGAATACGGCGTACAATATTTTTTGGTGCCCTTTTATTGAAAAGTGAGGGACCTTTTCTTAGTGACAGTTTCCAAGATACTAGGTACAGTATGTCCTGCATTTAAAGTGCCCCCTCTAGCAGATATTTGTCTTGGCTAATTGATATATATCCTGGTTAAAAACAGTGTATATTTTATATATATATATATATATATATATATATACTAATTTACATACATTATATATATATATTTTTATAATATATATATATATATTATATATAGGTAGGTAGTAGGTTGGTAGACAGCAACCACCCAGGGAAGTACACCGTCCTGCCAGATGGGGCTGTTAAACAGAAACCCGTAAATGTTTTGATGATGGTAGGATTGCTGGTTTCCCTTTTTTGTTCATAAAAAAAGTAGATAACAGGGATATTTTTGCTAATCCTACTTCACTTTGGTCACCTTAAAAAAGTCACGCAGTTTCATTTTATATTATTAAACATCTAGGTTTTTTCCCCCTTTTTTTAAAAAAGCCCCCTTTTTTCTTTCCCTTTTTTTTCCTTTTTTATTGTCCCTTTGGGGAAATGGAAAAAAATCCCTTTTCCCCCCTTTAAACCCTGCGTGTCGTATGAGGCGGGCTAAAATGCCGGTAGCAATGGGCTAGTAACCCCCTTTTCCTGTAGACATTTACCCAAAAACGAGGGGAAGAAAAAACTTTTTTAAAAAATGGGATGCTTTAATGTGCGTGGATGTAGGGCGGAGGGCAAGGGAAAAAAGATTTATTGTGATGTTAGGGAATTTAAAAGAAGTTAGAGGTTCCCGGCCTTAAGCGGGAAAAAAACCTGGGAAGGGGGGAGGGGAGTTTCGGTTTTGGGGGGAAAAAAATGGGGGTTAAAAAATTTGGGGTATCTGAGAGATTTTAGGCAAAGGAAAGGGGTAGCCCGGGAAAGCTGAAGGATCAGTTATGGAAGGGGGAAAAGAGAGTATGAATGTGTAAATTCAAGAATTATGTGAAAAGTGGGTCATAGTAAACGTGTATGCCCTGGAGAAGAGAGAAATGCAGAGGAGAGAGAGGATTTTGGGGGGATGTTAAGTGAAAGTATAGAAACCCCTTTTAACCCAAATGAGAGAGTAATTGTGTAGGGGACCCCGATTGGGGTAAAGTAGGGGGAAAAATTTTTGAGAGGGGTTTTGGTTTGGTAAGTTTTGGGGTGCCAGGTGTAAATGATAATGGAAACCTTTGATTTTAACCCTTTTTATAGAAAAGGGGGGTTTTGGTTTTGGGGAATACATATTTTTAAAAAAAAGAGCAAAAAAAAAAGTTTTAAAAAATTTTGGGTGTAGGGCGAAATGAAAAGTAGTTTTGGTTTTGGGTTATGTATTGGGAGATAAAGATGTTTAGTAGACTTCAGGATTTTACATGTTTAAAAAAGGGGCCACCCGATATATCAGATCACTTTCTAGTTGTAGCTACCTGAGGTAAAAGGTAGATGGGATACAAGGGGGAATAGAAAACATTTAGGGGGGAAAAGAGAGGTTTAAGGATTTTAAACTAAAAAGGGGGGCAGTTAGGGTAAGATATAAACGCTATTGGGGGATATTTTGGGTAAAGAGAGCAATTTGGCAATTGGGGGGCCCAAAAAGGTATGGGGTAGGTTTAAAAATGTAGTGTTAGGGGTGTTTAGCGAAGTTTGTGGTTACGGAAAATGGGGAGGGGGGGGAAGAGGAGGGGATTTGGGGGAATGATGATGTAAAGAGATTTAAAGGGGGAAAAAGTTTTTGCTATGAGAAGTTTTTACAAAGTAGAATTTATGTAAAGGGGAAAAGTATATGGAAAAAAAAGAGGGTTAAGGAATGGTGGGGCAATGTAAAAAGAGAGCAAATGAGAGAGTGGATGAGATGTTATCAAAAAATTTTGTTGAAAATAAGGAAAAAGTTTTGGAGTGAGATTACAAGTTAAGGAAGCCTAGAGAACAAATGGATTTTGTCAGTTAAAAATAGGAGAGGAGAGTTATTAAATGGAGAGTTAGAGGTACTGGGAAGATGGAGGGAATATTTTGAGGAATTGTTAAATGTTGATGAAGATAGGGAAGCTGTGATTTCGTGTATAGGGCAAGGAGGAATAACCTCTTGTAGGAGTGAGGAAGAGCCAGTTGTGAGTGTGGGGGAAGTTCGTGAGGCAGTAGGTAAAATGAAAGGGGATAAGGCAGCGGGATGATGGGATAAAGATAGAAATGTTAAAAAGCAGGTGGGGATACAGTTTTGGAGTGGTTGGTGCAATTATTTAATAAATGTATGGAAGAGGGTAAGATACCTAGGGATTGGCAGAGAGCATGCACAGTTCCTTTGTATAAAGGCAAAGGGGATAAAAAAAGAGTGCAAAAATTATAGGGGGATAAGTCTGTTGAGTATACCTGGTAAAGTGTATGGTAGAGTTATTATTGAAAGAATTAAGAGTAAGACGGAGAATAGGATAACAAATGAACAAGGAGCTTTAGGAAAGTAGGGGGGGGTGTGGACAGGTGTTTACAGTGAAACATGTAAGTAAACAGTATTTAGATAAGGCTAAAGGGTCTCTGTGGCATTTATGGATTTGGAAAAGGCGTTATGACAGGGTGGATAGGGGGGCAATGTGGCAGATGTTGCAGGTGTATGGTGTAGGAGGTAGGTTACTGAAAGCAGTGAAGAGTTTTTACGAGGATAGTGAGGCTCAAGTTAGAGTATGTAGGAAAGAGGGAAATTATTTCCCAGTAAAAGTAGGCCTTAGACAAGGATGTGTGATGTCACCGTGGTTGTTTATATATATTTATAGATGGGTTGTAAGAGAAGTAAATGGCGAGGGTCTTGGCAAGAGGCGTGGAGTTAAAGATAAAGATTCACACATAAAGTGGGAGTTGTCACAGTTGCTCTTTGCTGATGACACTGTGCTCTTGGGAGATTCTGAAGAGAAGTTGCAGAGATTGGTGGATGAATTTGGTAGGGTGTGCAAAAGAAGAAAATTGAAAGTGAATACAGGAAAGAGTAAGGTTATGAGGATAACAAAAAGATTAGGTGTTGAAAGATTGGATATCAGATTGGTGGAGAGAGTTATGGAGGAGGTGAAGTATTCAGATATTTGGGAGTGGACGTGTCAGCGGATGGGTCTATGAATGATGAAGTGAATCATAGAATTGATAAGGGGAAAAGGGTGAGTGGTGCACTTAGGAGTCTGTGAAGACAAAGAACTTTTCCCTTGGAGGCAAAGAGGGGAATGTATGAGAGTATAGTTTTACCAACGCTCTTATATGGGTGTGAAGCATGGGTGATGAATGTTGCAGCGAGGAGAAGGCTCTAGGCAGTGGAGATGTCATGTCTGACGGCAATGCGTGGTGTGAATATAATGCAGAGAATTCGTAGTTTGGAAGTTAGGAGGAGGTGTGGGATTACCAAAACTGTTGTCCAGAGGGCTGAGGAAGGGTTGTTGAGGTGGTTCGGACATGTAGAGAGAATGGAACGAAACAGAATGACTTCAAGAGTGTATCAGTCTGTAGTGGAAGGAAGGCGGGGTAGGGGTCGGCCTAGGAAAGGTTGGAGGGAGGGGGTAAAGGAGGTTTTGTGTGCGAGAGGCTTGGACTTCCAGCAGGCATGCGTGAGCGTGTTTGATAGGAGTGAATGGAGACAAATGGTTTTTAATACTTGAAGAGCTGTTGGAGTGTGAGCAAAGTAACATTTATGAAGGGGTTCAGGGAAACCGGCAGGCCGGACTTGAGTCCTGGAGATGGGAAGTACAGTGCCTGCACTCTGAAGGAGGTGTGTTAATGTTGCAGTTTAAAAACTGTAGTGTAAAGCACCCTTCTGGCAAGACAGTGATGGAGTGAATGATGGTGAAAGTTTTTCTTTTTCGGGCCACCCTGCCTTGGTGGGAATCGGCCAGTGTGATAATATATTTGTATAATATAATTATATATATATATATATATATATATATATATATATATATATATATATATATTATATATATATATATATATATATATATATATATAATGTCGTGCCGAATATGTAAAAATGCGTCAGTTAGCAATTACTCATTTAAAACTAGTCCTTTCTAAAAATTTCTCT
Organism: Cherax quadricarinatus; assembly: GCF_026875155.1. Taxonomy (NCBI): domain Eukaryota; kingdom Metazoa; phylum Arthropoda; class Malacostraca; order Decapoda; family Parastacidae; genus Cherax; species Cherax quadricarinatus. Next base: position 70,098,631 of record NC_069408.1, read on the forward strand.
TTACGTTTAAAGATTATTTTTTCATTAATGTTATTTTAAAAAAAAATTAATTTTTGCTCCAAAAGAATCTTAGAAAACTTACCTAACCTTATTATAAACAAGACAATTTATTTTAGCCTAAACCAAATATAATATTTTAATTTGTTTACAATAATTTTTTTACTAAACAAACACAGGAAAT
>NC_069408.1:70099311-70120285 GCF_026875155.1 Cherax quadricarinatus
TCCCTGTTTATTATCTCCCTACTTTTCATTGTTTCCTGGCGTACCTCGCGTGTCAACTACTCCGAGCTGCTCAAGAAAATATTCACTGTACTCCTTAAAAACTGTAACTTCCATTTCCGCCTTAAAATGCGCTATATACATGATGGAGCGTGTCGCTCATAAGAAAAATGCGTTCACTCCGGATAATTATTACTGCAATGGATTTCTTACCAGTGGCAACACAATGGTTGCGAGAAAAGTGTTACTGCCTGCAACTTTGCAATATGATGTCAGAGCGGGTTTGTTTGTCTTGTATTTATGTATGTAAATACGTTTTATGTATATTTACATATGCGTCTTGTACCTCTTGTTTGCAATATTTACACACACACACACACACACACACACACACACACACACAGGAGGAGAGTGGTGGAGCACCTGGAACGGAACAGGAGTATAAATGCCAACCAGCACGGATTCACGGAAGGCAAATCCTGTGTCACAAACCTTCTGGAGTTTTATGATAAAATAACTGAAGTAAGACAAGAGAGAGAGGGGTGGGTTGATTGCATCTTCTTGGACTGCAAGAAGGCCTTTGACACAGTTCCTCACAAGAGATTAGTGCAGAAGCTAGAGCATCAGGCGCATATAACAGGAAGGGCACTGCAATGGATCAGAGAATACCTGACAGGGAGGCAACAACGAGTCATGGTACGTAATGATGTATCACAGTGGGCACCTGTGACGAGCGGGGTCCCACAGGGGTCGGTCCTAGGACCAGTGCTATTTTTGGTATATGTGAACGACATGACGGAAGGGTTAGACTCAGAAGTGTCCCTGTTTGCAGATGATGTGAAGTTAATGAGGAGAATTAAATCTGATGAGGACAGCAGGACTTCAAAGAGACCTGGACAGGACTGGACACCTGGTCCAGCAAATGGCTTCTCGATTTAATCCTGCCAAATGCAAAGTCATGAAGATGGGGGAGGGGCACAGAAGACCACAGACAGAGTATAGGCTAGGTGGCCAAAGACTGCAAACCTCACTCAAGGAGAAAGATCTTGGGGTGATATAACACCGAGCATGTCTCCGGAAGCACACATCAATCAGATAACTGCTGCAGCATATGGGCGCCTGGCAAACCTGAGAACAGCATTCCGATACCTTAGTAAGGAATCATTCAAGACACTGTACACCGTGTATGTCAGGCCCATACTGGAGTATGCAGCACCTGTTTGGAACCCGCACTTGATAAAGCACGTCAAGAAACTAGAGAAAGTACAAAGGTTTGCGACAAGGTTAGTTCCGGAGCTAAGGGGAATGTCCTATGAGGAAAGATTAAGGGAAATCGGCCTGACCACACTGGAGGACAGGAGGGTCAGGGGAGACATGATAACGACATATAAAATACTGCGTGGAATAGACAAGGTGGACAAAGACAGGATGTTCCAGGGAGGGGACACAGAAACACGAGGCCACAATTGGAAGTTGAAGACACAAATGAGTCAGAGAGATAGTAGGAAGTATTTCTTCAGTCATAGAGTTGTAAGGCAGTGGAATAGCCTAGAAAATGACGTAGTGGAGGCAGGAACCATACACAGTTTTAAGACGAGGTTTGATAAAGCTCATGGAGCGGGGAGGGAGAGGGCCTAGTAGCAACCGGTAAAGAGGCGGGGCCAGGAGCTAGGACTCGACCCCTGCAACCACAAATAGGTGAGTACAAATAGGTGAGTACAACACACACACACACACACACACACACACACACACACACACACACACACACACACACACACACACACACGGCGTTTGACACAGTTCCACACAAGAAATTAGTGCAAAAACTGGAGAACCAAGCAGGGATAACAGGGAAGGCACTACAATTGATCAGGGAATACTTGTCAGGAAGACAGCAGCGAGTCATGGTACGTGAAGAGGTGTCAGAGTGGGCACCTGTGAGCAGCGGGGTCCCACAGGGGTCAGTCCTAGGCCCAGTGCTGTTTCTGGTATTTGTGAATGACATGACGGAAGGAATAGACTCCGAAGTGTCCCTGTTTGCAGATGACGTGAAGTTGATGAGAAGAATTCATTCGATCGAAGACCAGGCAGAATTACAAAGGGATCTTGACAGGCTGCAGACCTGGTCTAGCAATTGGCTCCTGGAGTTCAACCCCACCAAGTACAAAGTCATGAAGATTGGGGAAGGGCAAAGAAGACTGCAGACGAAGTACAGTCTAAGGGGCCAGAGACTACAAACTTCACTCAAGGTTAACACCATAACACCAGGCACATCATAACACCAGGCACATCATAACACCAGGCACATCTCATGAAGCACACATCAACCAAATAACTGCTGCAGCATATGAGCGCCTAGCAAACCTCAGAACAGTATTCCGACATCTTAATAAGAAATCGTTCAGAACCCTGTGCATCGTCTATGTTAGACCCATATTGGTGTATGCGGCACCAGTTTGGAATCCACACCTAGCCAAGCACGTAAAGAAACTAGAGAAAGTGCAAAGGTTTGCAACAAGACTAGTCCCAGAGCTAAGATGTATGTCCTACGAGGAGAGGTTAAGGAAAATCAACCTGACGACACTGGAGGACAGGAGAGATAGGGGGGACATGATAACGATATACAAAATACTGAGAGGAATTGACAAGGTGGACAAAGACAGGATGTTCCAGAGACTAGACACAGCAACAAGGGGGCACAATTGGAAGTTGAAGACATAAATGAATCACAGCGATGTTAGGAAGTATTTCTTCAGCCACAGAGTAGTCAGGAAGTGGAATAGTTTGGAAACCCATGTATTGGAAGCAGGATCCATACATAGCTTTAAGCAGAGGTATGATAAAGCTCACGGTTCAGGGAGAGTGATCTAGTAGCGACCAGTGAAGAGGCGGGGCCAGGAGCTTGGACTCGACCCCTGCAACCTCAACTAGGTGAGTACAACTAGGTGAGTACAACTAGGTGAGTATACACACACAACACACACACACACACACACACCCTGGGCTAGTCCCAATAACAATATTGCGACTAGCCGAGGATTCGAACCCATGCCGTTTTGGTCCGCCCCATGGTAGCTGACAAAAACACACATGACGCTCTCTACCCACAGGACCACGCCAATCCTACAAAGAATAACGACACCAGCAGTGCTTGGTGTTTTGTTTTACCGTGATCCGAGGGACATTTACGGTGGTTGTGTGTGCCTCTGAAACCAATTTATTCTACTCCGGTTTGGTGTACTAGCCTCCACGAGCAGTATTTTTGGTATCACGTAACCACTGGTATGTGTCTGAGTATCAGAGGGGCGCTGTGTCTAACGGGGAGGTCCACAAGGTGTCATATCCTATGACGGTGCATGTTTCTGGTATACGAGACAAAACTGGTTTATTTGCCTGAAATGCTCTGCATTAACAAGTGGTTTCTATTAGTAGTATGAATTGATGTCAGTTAGGCCTGTATACCTTGTGCATGTACTTGTAGAAAATGGAAGATATTATTATTTTATATTATTATTATTATTATTATTATTATTATTATTATTATTATTATTATGACATAACGGAAGGGATAGACTTTGAAGTGACACTGTTTGCCAGATGGGTATTATAAAGTAATGTGAAGAATTGAATCGGATGAGGATCAGCAGACTACAAAAGGGAACTGCGCACAGGCTGCAAGCTTGTGAAGTGAAAATGACCGTTTCAGAACCCCAGTTGAAAAATTCATGAAAGTCAGGGAAGGGCAAAAAGATCGCAGACAGAATACAGAAAAGACTGCAAACCATCTCTCAACATCAAACTGCTCAGACATCGAGGGGCCTGGGAAAACCTAAGGAATTTGCATTCAGACACCTCAGTAAGGAATCGTTTAAAACTCTAACACCGTGTAAGTCAGGCCCCATACTGGAGGACGCAACCAACACCAGTTTGTAACCCACACTGGTCCCAGCACCTCAAGAAAATAGAGAAAGTGCAAAGGTTACAGAACAAGACTAGCTCCAGAAGCTAAAGGGGCATGTTCCTACGAGAAAGGTTGAGGGAAATCGACCTGACGACACTGGGAGTGTATGAAGGATAGGTGGAGGATATTATAGTACATATAAAATACTGAGAAGGAATTGACTGAGGTGGGTTAGGAACAGGTTGTTTCAAAGATGTGAAACAGCAATAATTGGTCACAATTTAAGTCGAAAGATAATGAGCAACGATTATCTTAGGAAGTATTTTTTCTTAGTCATGGAGGGCAGAGGTGTCAGGGAGGTGTGGAATAGTCTGAAAACGTTAGTGATAGCAGGTATCAATAATACCTTTATGAAGAGGTATGATAAAGCTCATGGGAGGCAGGGAGACCAGTGAAGAGGCTGGCGCTAGGAGCTGATGACTCGACCCCTGAAAACACAATTAGGTGAGTATACACACAAACACACACAACAACACACACACACTGGTGAGAGAATTCACAATCTCATATTTCTGCGTGAATTTATACACGAAGATATTTCCCAGCAAGAAGCATAACAATAGATTATATGTTTAAAATGTTAAAGTTGTGTTGCAAGTAATGTATCGGCAAACAGTTGAGCTGCATCGTTTTTCTCCATAATAATTCAGCTATGTTCCAGTGCACCTTGACATTGCACGGTAGAAGCGCAGTCTGAATCAACTACTGACTATACATATATCAGCTGCCACAACAGGAGGTTAGTGCATGTAATTGAGGCATTTGAGAGGTGTGAGCATGGGCATGACACATTTATTGAGAGGTGTGGAGCACTCGGGCTGGACACTTCATGGTGAGGTGTGAGCATGGGCTGACACATTCATTGAGGAGGTGTAGCATGGGATGACACATCATTGGAGGTGTCGAGCAATGGGATGCTGACACATCATTGAGAGGTGTGTGCACTGGGCTGACACATCATTGATAGGTAGTGAGCACTGGGATGAAACATCTTGTTATAGGTCGTGAGCACTGTGGCTGACACATCATTGATAGGTCGTGTGCCTGGGCGGACACATCACTGATAGGTGTGGAGCACCTGGGCTGAAACCATACAATGATTGGTGTGAGCAATGGGCTGACCATCTGAAGAGGTATGTGAGCACTGGGCTGCACATCATTGAGAGGTGCGTGAGCACTGGGCTGAAAAATCAAAGCCGTTTCATGCCTTTGTACAAGAGTTAAACTATGTTAAAAACATATAATTGAAGCGATCTGAGCTCTCATGGTCCTTCCACGGTTTATAAATGAATGACTTTTATAAATCCAATTAGGTGCTCTCAACGTTTACATGAAGTTAATGGATGTTATATGTATTTTTTTATAGCACTGAATTGTTTTTGGTTCATTTGTGAGGTTGTGTAGTCTGGTATACTTGACGACTCAGGTTTACCTGGAGTCACCTGAAGGTCGTTACGTGGGTCAAACACCTGCGCTGCCCGGTCCTCGTCAGGCCACCGGGTCCACGACAGGCCAACCGGTCCTCGACCAGGGCCACCCGGTCATCAGTGCCTGATCAACTAGATTAGCACGCCCCTAGTGATCCAGGTGCGAAACCCGACTGATCGGTCACTGAGGAATTTAGGTATCTCACCAGTTTCCTATTGCAAACAGCCAGGGCTCTAATAGTTATTTCTTTATGTATTGATATGAGGTATTAGAACAGTTTTGAGCCCCAGTCACAGTCTACTCCTTTTGCACTCATGGCAACCCTGCATTTTACTGGGTGATTGTTGCACCGTCTGCCTTGTATTTTTTTTCCGTAGGGACGTGATTTATATGTGCAAATATGGTGCAGTCGCTTTAAGAGTTTTCCCAGGTGTTAATTATATCTTTCTTCACAGCGGTCCAGCGATATCAGGTGTTTTAAAAAGTAAATAAACATTTAGCCGCTAAAACCCATGTGGATCATTCAGCTATGACGTGGAGTGGAGGCTTGTTTCCTCCGTCATGATGAGAGTGGAGAGACGCACTTCCTGTTGGTACTCATGCCTTAGCGCGTGCGGTATGAGGCGTTGGACTTCAACTGCTGGGTTCCGGGGTTCGATCCCGGACAAGCGGCCGCCCCTACCCCCTCTACACGATAAAAATAATATTGGTGTAGGACTTCAAATGTTTTGCAGGGAAGGTATCTGTACATTCTCTAGATGTATATAATAATAATTTAATAATAATAATAATAATAACTAGATCTGTAAATTCACTGCTTGAAAGGGATGTTAGTGTTTCTCCTACGCATTTTCTCCATTATACTGTAATATAGTATATGCGAAGCACTCTAGCTCACACACTGAAAAGTCCAGGGGTTTGACTAAGATTGTCCAACTAGGTATATTTCTACCACCATAGGATGGTTAAGCATAGGCACCACTGTGGACCACAAATGCACGGTTTTTTACAGAGGAGACGAATCTCCAGTAGAGTGGCCGTGACGTAACTCTAGCTCAAGTCCCTCTCTGCCGTCAACCATGACTCACGCAAATCGTAATGACACGATTGCAAACACCACCATACCCTGCCGGGCTTGAACCCGCTACACGGGGGGTTCAATCCCATACGTAGGGAAACTTGAAGTACAGGGAGGGATTGAGGAGGCGGAGGAGACGAGGGGGAGGGGAGGAGAAGAAGGGGGAGGGGGGGGGAATTGAAAGGGGGGAGGAGAGAGGAGGGGGGGGAGTGGGAAGGGGTTGCGGAGGACAGGGCGAGTGCGGAGGAGGAGAGGAGGGGGATGAGGAGAACAGCCAACGACGGAAGGGAAGGAGGTGGAGAGGAGAAGAGCGGTGGTGGAGGGGAGGGAGGAGGGAGGAGAGGGGGGAGGAGGGACTGGGGAAGGAGGGAGAAGGAGAGGTGAGGTGGGGGGGGGGGAGGGAGTCGGGAGGGTGGGGGGGAGGTAGGGGGGAGGGAGGAGACGAGGGGGCACAGAGGGAGAGGGAGGAGTGAGGGAGGGAGGGTGGAGGGAAGGAGGGAAGGGGGGGGGATGCGGGACGGGGGAGAAGGAAGGGGGGGGGAGGGGGGAGGTGGGGGGCAGGAGGGAATGAGGTAATCAGTACCTCATCCTTGGAGTCGATGTGTTCAGTCATTCAATCTTGAATAGATCGGCATCAGGAGCGAGACAGTGAAGCAGCTTTCTTTTACCGTTAGCAGGAGAGGTGCTGCAGCAGTAAAAGGTGGTCGTAACATTTGTTCAATGTGGATGTAGGTCGTGCCCAAGAAGTAGGCAAGCGAAGAATTTCCTAAGTATTACAGATCCAGAAGTGGTCGCAGTTTGTAGATGAATGGTTCAGAGAACCGTAATGTTTACATGTTCTTCAAGTTTATCTACGTATGGACTGATGAAGCCACTGTGTGGCGAAACGTTTTCCTCAATAAGATAACCAAGAGATGCACATGTGGTCTAATTTATCACAATGTCGGTTCTCTGAAACCATTCATCTACAAGCATGAGAATGTATTAGAGTTTCCCAACACGTTTCCACGGAAGGTCCCTTTCGTCTTCTTCGTTTCTACCTTTTCCATTCGTATTCTTGATGTCATTTCGTTCCCTGCTGTCCAAGCCACTGGACCAGTTTCTTTCTTGAACCTGAGGATCAAAAAAAGGAGTTACCTACTACGAATCTTCTTGTTTTTCCTCGGTTCAGTCGACGAATCTCTATCTTCTCCATTCCTCAATTGTTCATGAGGGGGCCGTCGTGGCAATTTTCCGCGCGCGCTCACCCAAAAATCGAAAAAATATGGCAAAATTTGAGTTTTATATACTGATAAATATATCAACTCTTTGGCAACACATGGTACCAGAATGAATGTTCTACGACGTTTCTAAAGAATTATAGTCATTGATATCTGTATGGTGACGGCGATGTTGGTGTACCGGGTCTTCTGCTCACGGCCCGTATATTTTTTGGAGTTTTGTTTTTCCTTGTTCTTTATGCCCTTTTCTTGCCATTATTCTTTATAATATAATTACTGACTATTGGCATTTCATTTTTTTTAAAACAGTAGGCAGTGACTTAGCCGCAGACTTAGTGACTCACCGGGAACCAGATGGGAACGCTCGCAGTGATCCCGGGCCCGAGGTGCCAGCCAGGAATCGCATTATTACGCTTATATCAGCTTATTATATCAACTCTAAGGCTTATTTGTCTATCAGAAAAATTGTTCTAATATGATATAATAAACACTCTAATAGTCATACCAACCTGTTATATACTCTATGACTGAATAAAATAGGCATAATATGGCACAGAGATTATCGGGAATATTTCGATATAAAACCATAAATGGATCACACTGTCGTCTCTGAGTACTGAGAAAACGTTGTTTAAGGCTTACTGCACTAGAAACATTCAGTTCTACTAAGAAATACACCAAAAACCACAAACGCGATTTTCGCGACAATAATTTTTTTTTTTTTTTGAGGGACGGGGTGCCGGCCGGCGCCCTCGGCCGATATCTCGGAAGTTAAACTTATTCAACTATTGTTCAACTTTTCTCCCTTTATTACTGAATTAAATGGAATTTAATACTCTCAAAAGTTGTAGAATAATGATTTCTCTTTTTTTCTGTGACCAAATTTTGGAAATATTCCAAATATTTTTGGAGTTATGTGGAGTAAAGGGCAGATGTTTTTGCAAAAATTCCAGGAACTAACAAACTTTATTTTTTTTGTGAAATAAAGATACGTTCATTTAAAGAAAAGTAGTCACAGAAAATAAGAATAAGCATTGTTTCTCGGACCAAGTGTCCAAAAAACCTACGTAGTCCCTATGGGAAAAAAATTTTAACACTAGGCATTTTCAAAAATCAGTCATTCTCATTTGTTTTTTGAGGTATTTTTTGATAAATATTTTAAAGAAAGAGTAAACGACTTGTTTGTTACCAAAACGGGGAAAAATGGGACAGAAACAACGGAGTTTACAGATTTTCCCCGGGGCCCCCCCTGTTGGTAAATTTGCTCGAGGGAGGGCATCTTCCCTTCAATTCGAGAGAGCGCGCAAAACGGGTCTTCACGAAAAAGACCTTTTCAGTGTTCATTCTCTGTAATGCGTTTTGTGTATTTTAAACCCTTCACTGATTACATTTTCCTTCCTTTTTTCATCAAAGACTGCAAAAAAGAGCTCTTCAATCTTTAATTCCCCACGCACCAACACCACCCAACAAAGTTACAATTCTTCCCCAAACAGCCAGGTTGCACAAACTTTCTAAGTACTTTCACAAGCTAACACAAGTCGCCATCGCTTCCGCACTTCAGAAAAGGGATCGCCAGGACAAAACAAAGCACCACGAACCGTCAATGCGGGGTTTTACACATACCCTGGGGAGGCTGCGACAAGATTTATTTATGAAACGAAAGAAATCTCACACCCCCCTAAATGAACCTTTTACGTTTGTATGAACGATAATTTTGAACAACGCCTTGTACAACACCGAAATTCCCCCAAATCATCTCAGAAATTCAGGGACGCCCAAATTAGTGATCAAAAAAACAAATTTCCGCAGATGCAAGTGCCTCGAATCAACACTAATCGCTTTTTTCGAAAAAAAATCAAACAAAACAAAGGGATTTCACCATCTCAAAGTCTTAGCAAGAATCCTCCTGAAAACAGTAAACCCTGCCATCACATATCCCCTTTTAAAAACTACAAAAAAGTCTTTCAGAGTGAACACTGAAACAGGCTGCCTCTATCCATCTATTTTGTCTAACCATTTTTATGTTACCCAAGTAAAGCTTTTAATCCTTTTTACTCATGTACGGTAATTGCTCTACCATATTTATTACACACTACTACAACTTATGTCACTACTAACTCCCACCACTATATGCCCCTAAACTCTGAGCCTATAATACCCCTGTGTCCATGACGTTTGTAACGGCTTGAAAAAGCCCCTGAGAGCGAAACGTTGCTACAATAAAATGTCACTTTTAGTTACATTTTGGCCTTTTATTTTCAAAATAAAGTGTTTAAGAAAGAATGACATCCTCCATAAAGCCAAGAGGTGATCACCCCCAAAGAGGGATGTAAAAAATTTAGAAATACATAAAAGTTTTAATCTACAGTAAAACCAAAATTTAAAGAATGAAATTTTTAAATTGGAAGTAAAATAAAATTTTAATTCACCCAAAGGGAACAAGAAAATAAAGACACATAGGAAGGGGAGTAAAGCAAACCTTCAAAAATCCTTCACTTTGCATAAGGAGAGTGAAAACATAATTAAATAAAACACAAGGCTTTCCTTAGGGGGTGGATGTGACAAAAACGTTAATGAAGTCTTGACATGAAAAGGAAAGGGATGAGAAAAGACAAAAGAAGTGGAGGGAGGGGAAAGATAGAGAGAAGAAACGCGAAGTTGTGAGTTTAAAAAAAACCCAATAAATCAGGCAAGATGCATAGATAACAAAAAAAATTTTAAGATCAGCAATTTTAGAGAGAGTAGGAAGTTTGTGGGCCGAAAATTCTTTGATGCACTAAAGGGTTAGAAACAACTAAAAAAGGGAAAAACACTCTTCTAAAATAATCCTCGCAATTAAGGACAACCACCGAATTGTCTTCGGGGAAAGGAAAGAAACAGACGTACAAATTTTTCAAGTCAGGGAAAGATGATATAGGTGAAGAATATGGAGTTTTCTTTAAATTTAAAAGTAGCTGCAAGGCAGGGATGATAACATGTTAGGACAAAGACTGGGAAGGAGCCACAAAAAACTCATAAACGGGAAAAAGAAAAGAAAAACAAAAACAAAAAAATGGGGGTTGATTTTAAGGAAGGGGGGACAGGAAAAGATTATAACACATCATAAGAAAGAGCAGGACTGGCAAGATAATCCCGCATTTATTCGATGTCGGTGCTATGCGGCTGAAATAAGGAGAAACGCAAGACAATGGTAAAATAAGGTTGTAGAGATTACAGGGAAGAAAGGAAGAGTACTTTTGACACTCATACTTAAGGGAAAATTTGAACCTGGAGCAGAAGCAGACATGACAGAAAAGGGGAAGACCAAGGTGACGAATCTGGGGGCAGGGGGAGAGGGGTAAGGTAATCCAAGTTTTAAGGAAAATGTTTTTTCCCCCTTTTCTGCACCCCTGAAAACTTTCACGTTTTCTTGCGGATAGGACAGTGGGTTTCGACTGGAACAGGGGCTTACCCTTGGGGAAAACTGAGCAAAGGGGTCAATTTTTTTTTAATTCATAAACAGCCCCCATCCCTTCTATTTAAAAGGGGCAATAATTCATTAGGTAAAAACCTGCGGCCTTACCAAGGTCACCAAAATTTTGGACCCATTTTTTCCTCATCCCATTTTCTTTGTGTCAACATTCCATCATGGGTTTACCCACATCAGGATTTCTTCCATTTGTGGAAGTCGCTTGCAAAATCCTTTATAGAAAAGGGGCCAAGTCTTGTCTTAGAAGCCGGGGCCTCGGGGCATGGACAGCCAAACCAAGGATATCTGAAGGCTCGTCACTTACTCCCCTCTGGGGGAGGGAAATATGTTGGAAAAACAGGATTTCTTAGGAAGGCATTCCTGGTTTACACTCTCCCCTCTTCCTCCCCTCTTCTCTCTCCCCTCTTCTCTTTTCCTCCCCTCCCCTCTCTCTCTCCCTCTCTCTCTCTCTCTCTCTCTCTCTCTCCTCTCCCTCTCTCTCCTCCTCCTCCTCTCTCCCCTCTCTCTCTCACCCTCCCCCTCTCCCCTCCTCTCCTCTCCTCTCCTCCCCTCTTTTCTCCTCTATCTTTTTTTCTGTCTCTTTCTCATAGTCTTTTCCAGAGTCACCTAAACTTCGCTGTGACAGTAAATCTTTTTAAATAAAAATTTTCCGGGAAAGAGAATCCTTTGACCTCCGGATTTTTTTTATTTCCTTCCTTGAACAATTACTTTTTTTGGGGGAATAGGAGGGGGGCATTTCTTGTGCTGTTGCCTCTTGATATGTAAGTTTTTTGAGAAATTAGTGAAGTGAATGATACCCAGTGTCCTTGGGGTAAAGGATTTTTCTGTCTCGGGGGAAAATTTTTCTGTCTTTTTGGGGTAAAAGGAGTTCTTCTTTTGAGGGAAGGATGTTCCGTCTTTGGTAAAGGGAATTTTCTGCTCTTGGGGTGAAGGTTTCCGTCCCTTATGTGAAGGTTTCTGTCTCTTGAGGTAAAGATGTTCTGCCCTTTTGTGTAAAGGGTTTCTGTCTCTTAGGGAGGATGTTCTTCTCTTGAGTAAAGGTTTTTTCTGTCTCTTGGGGTGAAGGATGTTCTTCTTTTATGTGAAGATTTTCTGTCCTCTTGGGGTGAAGGATGTTCTGTCTCTTGATGTAAAGGATTTTTTCCCTTTTGAGGTGAAGGATTTCGTCTCTTGGGGTAAAGGATTTCGTTTTTGGGGTGAAGGTTTCTGTCCTTGAGGTAAAGGAGTTCGTCTTTTAGGTGGGGATGTTCTGTCTTTTGAGGTAAGGGATTTTTTCCCTTTTGAGGGAAGGAAGTTCTTCTCTTGGGGGTGAAGATTTTCCCTCTTGAGGTAAGGATTTTCGTCTTTTTAGGTGAAGGATTTTTCCGTCTCTTAGGGAATTTTTCCGCTTTTGAGGTGAAGAATGTTCTACTCTTGAAGTGAAAATGTTCTGTCTCTTTATGTAAAAGTTATTTGTTAATGTTGGGGTTTCAGTTTTTAAAATTCCTTTTTGATGTGAATAATGTTATGTGAACTAGGTACGTAAGGGAAGTTTTCCTGATAATGTTAAAGAAGTAAAATTTTCTTTTAGTTTTTTGGAAAATTTTGATTTTAAGGGATTAGTTGGTTTTTTTCCCTCTCTGATGGTTTACATTATTTCTCTCTTTTAATGATTGAGATTTTTTATGTACATCTTTTTAATGTGAAATACAACATGTCTTTCCTGATGTGAAAATACTTCGGACAATCCGGGTAAGTGAGGGAGTTCCTCACTCTGATAATTGAAAGATTTTCCCTGTGTCTAACTTGATGATGGGAAGAATTTTCCGTCTCAAAGTCAGTGAATTATTTTATAATCTTCTTCAGTGAAAATTTCATTTTACACTTTATAACGATGGGAAATTAAAATTATAAAGAAGATTCTGTGGTCCCATATACCGAGGATTTTCTTGGCGTTCTTGATTATTTGAAGCTTGTTTTGTGTCTCTCCTGTTGCTATCAAAATTTTTGTCTCTCTCCTGAGCTGTGAAAATTTTTTGTCCTCTCCTGAGCTGTGAAGGATGTTTTGTCTCTCTCCTGATCTGTGAAAATTTTTTTGTCTCCTGATGCTTGAAGAATTTTGTCCCCTGATGCGGAGAATGTTTTTTGTCTCCGTTGCATAAAAATTTTTTGTCTCTCTCCTGATGCGGGAAAAAGATTTGTCTCTCCATGATGCTGTAAGAATGTTTTTCTCTCTCCTGATGCGTGAAGAATTTTTTTTGCCCTCCGATGCGTGAAAATGTTTTGTCTCTCTCCCTGTGCGTGAAAATTTTTTGTCCTCCCTGTGCGTGAAGTTTTTTGTCTCCTGTGCTGTGAAGAATGTTTTGTCTCCTGATGCGTGAAGAATGTTTTGTCCTCTCCTGATCGGAAAGAATGTTTTGTCTCATGATGCTGTGAAAAATGTTTTATGGCCCCTCCTGTTGCTACAAGAATGTTTTTGTCTCTCTCATGAGCTGAAAGAATTTTTGTCTCTTTTTCGTTGCTGTGAAGAATTTGTCTCCGCCTGATCTGTGAAAATGTTAGTTCCTCCTGATCGTAAAAATGTTTTGGTCCTCTTTTGATGCGTAAAAATTGCTTTGCTCTCCCTAGCTGGAAAATGTTAGTGTCTCCCCGAGCTGTGAAAATGTTTTGTCTTCCCCTGAGCGTGAAGAATGTTTGTCTCTCCCCCTGATGCTGTGAAAAATTTTTTTTGTCTCCTCCTGTGCTTTGGGAAAAGTTTAAAGTGTCTCTCCGATCGTAAAAGTTTTGTCTCCTCCTGATCTGTGAAAAATTTTTTTGTCTCTCTCCTGATGCTGGAAAAAGGTTTTGTCTCCCCCTGATGCTGGAAAAATGTTTAGTGTCCCTCCAGCTGTGAAAATTTTTTTCTCCTCCTGAGCTGTGAAGAATGTTTCGTCGCTCTCGATGAAGTAAAAAAAATTTTGTGGACCCGAGACCAGAATTTTCTGTCACAACGATACGTAAAATGAAAATATAGGGCTATCTACGTATGTAAAGGTTTTTTGATCTTCTTGATGTAAAGATACTTTGGATCTTAGTGATGGGGGTATTTTTGTGCCACTGAAATGAGCAAAGGTTTTTCATATTTGACAGAAGGATGTCCTGACGCTTCTAGGGGAAAGGATGTTATGTAACTCCGTTCATTATGCTTAGGATAGTTTTGATCTCTTAATAATTTTAAATTCTGTGACTTTCTTGATGATCCCAAGAATTTCTGTCTTCTTGTTTTAATGTGAGGAAATTTGGATCCATCCATGTGAAGGATGTTCGTGAATCTTCAATTCTTTTGGAGACTGTGACTCTTTTAAGAAGTGAAGGATTTCTGTGATTCTTGATGATCAAGATCTTTTGGACTCTTCATGAGTCAAGATGTTCTGTGACTGCTAAAGAACTGAAGGGTGTTCTGTATTATTTTTTGAAATTAAAAGAATGTTTTAGCATACCGTGGCTACCTACAAAAAACCGTGGCTGCTGCCAAACGTGGCTGGCCGCAAAAATACAAAGGGTGCCTCTACAATACCGGACTGGCGCAACAAGCCATGGTTGGTTTTCTACAAACACCGGCTGGGTGCTACAAATACCGTGGCACTGCTACAAAAACCCTTGCGGGGTGCTACAATACCGGACTGGCTCATCATACTGTGACAGGCTCCACAAAACCATGCCTGCTGCTACAATGCCGTGACGGGGCTGCAACAAAATAGATTGGCGCTACAATACCGTTGCTGGGGGCTGCAAAACCGTTGCGGCTGCTACAATAGCGTGACCCGGCTGCAACAATACCGTACTGGCACAATACCATGGGGTTGGCTGCACAATACTGTGGCTAGCTGCAAAAAGCTGACTGGGGCTACAGTACCGGGCTAGCGCATCAGTACCATGCTGGCTCTACAATATCTTTTGGGCCCCTGCTACAATGTTTTTTGACTGGCTGCAAGAATACCGTGGCTGGCTGCACAGTACCGTTGCTGATGTTTCAATACCGTTGCTGGCTGCTACAAAACCTTGCTGGCGCTACAATAGCGTGACTGCTGCTAAAGTACGTGCTGGCTGAAACAATACCCTGACATGCGCACAATACCGTGGCTGGCTGCAACAAAACCATTTCTTTTCTAACAAACCATGGGTAATGCTACAATACCGTGGCTGACTGCAACAAAACCGGACAGGCAAAAATACCGGACTGGCTGCAAAAAACCGATTGGGTGCTCATACCGTGGCTGGGTTGCTACAAAAACCCTTGCGGGTGCTACAATACCGTTGCTTTGGGGTGCTACAAACACGGCTGATAAATACCCTACTGGGTGCTCAGTACCGTGACTGGGTGCTACAAACCATGGCCGCGCTACAATCCGTCGGCTGCACATACTGTGCTGGCTGCTACAATACCGTTGCTGCTGCTACGTACCGTTTTTTGGGTGCTTCAATAGCGTACTGGGGGCCACAAATGTGACTGGCGCTACAGCCCGTGACTGGCTGCAACAATACTGTGACTGGGTGCAACAATACTGTGCGGCTTCAAAAAAAACTGGGCTGGGTTTTTCAATAGTGACTGGCTCAACAATACCATGGCATGCTGCAACAATACCGTGGCTGGGGTGCAACAATACCGACTGGCTGTTATAATACCGTGGGTGGACCAACAAAAGCTGGCTTTTTGTACAATACCCTGGCTGGCTGTTACAAAACCGTAATTGCTCAAAAAATACCCGGGGTGCCTGTTCAATACCGTGGCTTTTTGTAACAAAACCCTGGTAGCCTACAAAACCGTGGCTGACTGCATCAAAACCGTGCTTTTTTTAACAATAAAAAGGATAGCTCACAATACCGTGGGTAACTGCATAATACCCGGGCTTTTGAACAAAACTGGGGCTGCTACAAAACCGTGGCGACGCAAAATACCGTGACATGCTGCAACAAAAAGTGTCCCTTGCTGCTGCAAACCGTGACTGGGCCCCAACAAACCCTGGGTTTGGGTTCAAAAAATGCCGGGCTGCTTGCACAATACCGTGACTGGCCGCAACAATACGTGGGGTGGGTTCAATACCGGGTGGTTGCAACAATACCGGGCGGGTTCAACAATGCCGTGCTGCTTGCTACAAACCGTGACTGGCCCCAACAATACCCTGCTGGGGTTCAACAATGCCGTGGCGCTTGCTCTATACCGTGGGGGTTGCAACAATACCGTGACTGGGGCCCCAACAAACCGTGGGTGGGTTTAACAATGCCGTGGGCCGGGTTGTACAATACCATGACTGGCCTACAATACCATGACTGGTGCAACAATACCCGGCTGTTCAACAACAGCGGTGGGGACTATAATAACGTGGGGGGGATGCAAAAAAACCCCGGCGGGGGCCTAAATACCGTGCGGGTGCACAAAAACCCCTGATAGCTGCACAATACCCTGGGGTGGCGCACAATAAAAGTGGAAGCGCTAACAAACCGTGGCTGGGTGCTACAAAAACGTGGATAGCTGCTACAATACCGTGACATGCGCAACAATACCCTGGGGTGGCTGCTACAATACCGTACATCGGGAACAATACCGTGGCTGGGTGCTACAAAAACTGGCTGGCTCTACATACCCTGGCTGGCTGCTACAATAACGGGGATAGCTGCTACAATACCGGGGTGGCTGCTACAATAACGTGGGAAACTGCTACAATACCGTGACATGCTGCAACAAACCCTGGCGGGTTACAATACCGTGACAAAAGCTTCAACGAACCGTGGCTGCTCAAAAATAAAAGTGGATAGCTGCTACAATACCGTGGCGCTGCTACAATAACGTGGATACTGCTACAAAACCGTGGGGGCTGCTACAAAAACGTGGAAGCTGTACAAACCGTGACATCGAAAAAAAATACCGTGGGGGCTGCTACAATACCGGACATGCTGCAACAAACCGTGGCTGGGGTGCACAATAACGGGATAGCTGCTACAAAACCGGGCTGGGGTGCTATAGAAACCCTGCTGGGTGCTAATACCGTGGCTGGCTGCACAATAACGTGGATAGCTGCTACAATACCGGGCTGGGTGCATAGTACCGTGGTGGCTGCTACAAAAAGTGGTACGCTACAAAACCGTGCATCTGCAACAATACCGTGGGTTTGGGGTGCACAATACCGGAATGCGCAACAAAACCGTGGCTGGGTCACATACCTCTGGGCTACAATACCGTGGCTGGCTGCTACAATACCGGGGCTGGCTGCTACAATACCCTGCGGCTGCTACAAAAAACTGGCGGGTGCTAAAAAAACCGTGGCGGCTGCTACAATACCGTGGCTGGGGCTACAATACCGGGGTTGATGAGATGAGTGAAGGAAGTTCTGTGAAATTCAAGATAAAAGAAAATTTTTCCTCTCCAAAATTCACACTCCACTACAATATTTTTAATAAGAATCACATGTAATACATAGGTTTTTGTACTCCAAAACTTAAAAAGTACCCAATGCTAGCATTCCTAAGAAGTTGAGCAGGAAGGATCATCATGTAGAATCCAAGTAAGGGATCACGAAAAATATCCTGGGGGCGTCTACGTGTCACCAAAACAAACCAGGGCCAACACCCGTTTGTAAGACACAATTAAAAGTTTTGGGACAAAGCGAGAAAGTGGAGACAAACTGGAGCGTTTTTCATACATCAGAAAACCGCCCCGCCTCCTGGACATTTGGGGAACAAAATTTTAACCAAACCTACTTCGCTTTTCAAGAAACTTTTTTTTGCAAACTGTTGGATTACAGCTTGTGATATTTTACATCGAACAAAGAACTATGATTCCGGGTTTTGTGATGAGATATCATAAAAATTTTTGGTCAAACTAAGTAAAACAAATAAGTTTAAAAAATGTAGACAAATTTTAAAAAAAAATTTCGAATATCGAAAGGGTAATACTACGAAAAAAAGAACGTGAAACGAGAAAAAACAATATAATAATAACTAATTGATTATAGGGGAAAAATCGTAATCGTAAATCTAAACCGACTGGTAAAGTAAAATTACACGTATTTGAAAACGAAAAAAAAATCTGAATTTGAAAGACGGTTTCACAAAGTATTTGAAAAAAATCTTCAAATACCTTAAAGGTAAAAAATTTTAAACCAACACTAGGGTCAATAATAGCGAAAAGGGAAAAAAAAAACCAATAACAATTTTGCATCATACCAACACGATCCGTACCACCGCTGATCACCACTAATACTTCAGACGGGAAATTTTTTCAGGAACTACACGATAAACTAAATATTGACGAAATTAGCACTGTAGAACTTTATTAAAATAAAATTTAAACAGAAGAGATGATGAATTACTGCCGCGATATAAAATATTTTTTCACCATTTGTAGGGAAGGTACGATGATGCAAAGTATTTTAAACATCCCCCCAATTTTTGATAAAAGAGAAAGATAGGGGTACGATTGAAATTTTTTGAACTTTAATAAACTTATAAAAGACCACGTGGAACCGCCAAAAAAAATACCTTATTAACTTTTTCGAAATAAATTTTAATATAATATAAATATATAATAATAATATTTTATATTTATAAAATATATAATATATAATATATATATATTAATTATATATAATTAATTATTCCTCCATCAAGATAGAGTCAAACTGTTTTTTCTCATCAAAGTTTTTTTAGAGCTTACGAATTTGTAGTCCCAGTTCATAAGAGGAAATATCCAAAAATTTTTGAAAAAGGTAATATTTAAAAAACCCAAGAAATGTAATTTTATAAATCTTTTAAAATTTCTAGAAAAACTTTTTAAAATCCAAAAAAGGGGGAACCAGCCTTATTTAACTAAAAAAAGTTGGGGGTTTTCCCTTTCCATAAAACTTTTGGTTGATATGCCTTCTCTTCTAAGACTTTTAATATTAAAAATTTGATTCAAAAATCTTGATACAATAAAAAAACTTTTTATAAAGAATTCCCACAAAAGCGATGGGTTGTCTATAAATTCCTTGTAAAAATTTTTCGATAAAGTTTATTAGGCAAACTGGGAAAAAAACTCGAACAAGATTAAAACCATAAATATAGCATTAGAACTGACAAATTCCAATGCTCTTTTTTATTCTGTAAAGATTTTAACCATCCCAAATTTAATTTTTAAAAAATTGAGAAAGTATATCAAGCAAGTCCATGGTCGACAGGAATATTTGAAAACTTGTTTCATAAAAAACATTTTGACAATAATATGAATATTTTCCTTTTGGGTTTAATAAATTAGACCATTTATAATTAATAAATTTGGGAAGAATTTAAAAATACACGGACAAAAAAATTTTTTTAAATTTTTTTTGGTAAATGCTTGGGGGGGTTGTGAAAAAACCTACCAAGTTGGCCCCGCGCGCACTGTTTAACCGTTGTGGATCTGATAGTGAGGGGGCTGGCCGACCCCCTTTTAAAAGCTTCCTTGGGTGCTTCACTTTCATAGTTCCTTTTAAAAGAGAGTATCACGAAAGCGCTGGAATTTCTCTATTCTTTCAGAGTGTTGTTTTGCATATTTTAAAAACACCTGTTCACTGTGATCTTTTCTTAAAATATAAAAAATTTTATATATATATTAAATAAATATTTTATAATTATAATTATATATATAATATATAATTTTATATATATAATATTTTAAATTATATATATAATTTATATATATTATAAATATATATAATATATATATATTATATAATATAATAATATATATATATAAAATATAAATAAAATTATAAAATATATATATGTCGGCCGAATATGTAAAACTGGTCAATTAGAAGAACCTTTAAAATTAATCCTTTCTAAAATTTTCTCTTTTAAATTTAAAGAACATTTTTTTCATTAATTTAAAGTAAAAATTTTTAATTTTTCGCCAAAAGAACTTAAAAACTTTCCAACCTTTTTTTAACAAGAACAATTTATTTTAGCCTAACCCAATAAATATATTTTAGATTTGTTTTCAATAAATTTAATACTAAACAAACACAGTGAAATATAATTTTTTTTGTTAGGTTTAGAAGATTTTCGAAATTATTGCATACACAAATTTTCGCTTGTCCAAGGCAAGATGACGTTGCATTTAAGCCAAAAACGAAGTTCTGCCTATTCCACACACAAACACACACACACACACAATAAAAAAAAATATATTATATATATATATATATATATATTAAATATATATATAATATATATTATATATATATATATATATAATAATATACAAAATCAGCCCTCTCCCATCCAGGGAGGTGACCCAAAAAAAAAGAAAATCCCCCAAAAAAAAAATACTTTGATCACACAACCTTTCACCTCAAACACCGTTTTTAAGAGGGGCTCAGAACACAACAGTTTTGAAGCATATACGAAAAAATTCACAATATACTCTCCAAACTGCCAATATCCCAAACCCCCCATTTAGAGGGAGGCTTGTACTTCTCATTTCCAGGAGTCAAG
Source organism: Cherax quadricarinatus (assembly GCF_026875155.1). Taxonomy (NCBI): domain Eukaryota; kingdom Metazoa; phylum Arthropoda; class Malacostraca; order Decapoda; family Parastacidae; genus Cherax; species Cherax quadricarinatus. Next base: position 70,119,939 of record NC_069408.1, read on the forward strand.
TCCGGCTATATAAAAAATAACGGTTTCCCCCAATCCCTTCACTAAAATTTCCCTGCTCACACCCAACAATCGTCAGGCCCAAATACTATCGTCCCATTCACCCTATCGAAAACGCCATGCACGCCTGCTAGAAGTCCAAGCCCCTCGCCCACAAACCTCCCTTTCCCCCCCCCTTCCAACCTTTTCGGGACACCCCTACCCGCTTCCTTCACCTAAGAATTTAAAGCTCTTCATGTCATTTTTACTTTGATCCATTCTCTCTAAATGACCAAAACCCCCTCAACAAACCCCCCTTCATCCCCCTGCTAAAACTTTTTTCTCCCACACCTTCTCCTAATTTCCCACTC
>NC_069408.1:70120785-70139957 GCF_026875155.1 Cherax quadricarinatus
TTTTTTTCCCCAGGTCCATGTGCCAGGACAATCTTTCCCCCCAGTATTCTCCCTTCCGCATTTTCCCCAGGGTTGCCTATGAACCCGTATCTTTTTTCCCAGGCCCAGGCCCAGAGTCCATCTGTCCGCCCAGATTTTCCCCCTTCCCCCTTTCCCCAAGGAAATTTCGCTTTTTCCCGGGTTTTTGTGCCCAGGAATCCTCCGGGGCCCCGGATGTCTCCCCTTCCTCACTTCCCTTAGGTTATTTTCCAGTCTCCCCTTCCCCCAGGTTTGTACCGAAGTAGCTCAGCCACCCTCAGTGACTAGCCAGATGAAACGGGGCCCTTGTTAGTGGCTACGGTAGAGACTGCCCGGGTGGGGGTTTTTCAGGAGGGACAGCAAAAATCTGCGCCCTTTAAATTACCGCACCAAGAAGTCTAGCCCGTGACGCCGACGCACCCAAAGCTCCGCCCAGTTCGGCCCCCAAGGGCCCTGGCCACCAGTGAAAATTTTGGAAGTTCTTTTTATTATACAAATTTTCTACAAAAAATGTAAGATTTTTTATAATTAAAAATTTAAGGGGTTTTGTGAATGTTTTTTTGTGTATGTTTATGGTGTTTTTTATGTGTTTGCCCACCCCCACGAAAAGTGTAACAAGTGTTGAACTTCTATTTTCAAGGGGTATTTATGTATATACTGCAAGAGCGCAGTGGTTACAAGCCCCCGCACAAGGGAAAAATAACATTTTGTCTAACGTTTTTAGGTTACCCTGGGAAAGGCATATGTCTGGTATGATCTTTGTGTAACTTTTTGTATTTTGTCCTAAATAAACTTACACACACTCTTATTTTCACATATTTGAAATTTTCTGCGAGGCGCCCCGTGGTCACCATCATTCAACACGCACAAAACAACGCACGTGCGAACATACACACACAAAAAACACACCACACACCCACACACACAAAAACACACAAAACACACACACACACCACAAACACACACCCACACACCACCACACACACACACACAACACAACACACACACAAGCATACACACAACACAAACCCCACACAAAAACCGGCCGGGAGAAAGACTCGACCCCCGCAACCCTAAACCCTCAACTGGTGAGTACATACCACACACACCACACAACCACCACACACACACACACACAACCACATCCCCCAACACACATACCACACACACAAACACACCACACATACACACACACCCCCACAAAAACGCACAACCGACCACACAGAAAAACCCCCCCACACACACACACACACACAACGAAAACCATATACCGACAATTACCTTTCCCCCACCACAAAACACATATTTACAAAAATTTGTACCCATTCTTATATGCGTTTCCCCCTCTGTTTGTTAAATTTTGTTTGTTTCTATTTTAAAAATGGAAAGTTGGAGGCAGAAAAATGGACTTGCTAAATGTGGAAAAACCAGGAACTTTTTTTTTTTTTTAAATTCTGATGGAGAATATTGATTTTTGGCTTTTTGAAGACTTTCATTTTGAAAGATGTGAAAAGGACAAGTTTAGGCACTTTGGAATAAAGAGGACACCAATAAATTTATTTTAGGGAAGAAAAATTTTTAACTACGACGTTTAAAAAAAACGGGGAAGTTTTCTCGTTTCTAACATTTTCATTCTCAACTTCATGTTTATAGTAAATTAAAGTGTGTTTGTAACTAGTCGTACGACTTGCTGCAACTATTCAGTACGCTCCCCGCCCCGGTCAGTAGGGACCCCCGCCACTAGTCAGTACGCCCTCCCTGCCACTGGTCAGTACGACCCCCTGCACACTTCAGTACGACTCCCTGAACACTGGCAGTACGACTCTCCTGCCCCCTAGTCAGACACTCCCTGCACACTAGTCAGTACGCTCTCCGCACACTGGCAGACATTTCCCCTGCACACTTGTCAGTACGACTCCCTGCACACTAGTCAGTACATCTCCTGCCACTAGTCGTACGCTGCCCTGCCCTGGTCATACCTTCCGCACACTGCGTACGACTTCCGAACCTGGAAATACGCTCTCCTGCACACGGTCAAAGATTCCCTGCACACTGGCATCCCTTCCCTGAACATAGAGTCGACTTCCGCAAAAATGGTCATAGACTCCCTGCACATGGCAGTACGACCCCCCTTTGCCACGGTCATACGATTTCCCCTAAACAGGGTCCGTGACTTGCACACGGGTCATACGATCTCCTGCACACTAGTCAATCACTTGCCTTCCCCGGGTCAGTATGACTCTCCGCCCTGGTCAGTACGACCTCTGCACACCGCAGTGCGATTTTCCTTCCCTGGTCAGTACGACTCTCCTGCACACGGGTCGTACACTTCCTGCACACTGGTCAGTACGTCTCCTGCACACGGGTTTAGTAGACTCTCCTGCACACTGTAGAAAACTCCCCTGCCATAGTCAAACGACTACCCTCACACTGCAGTAGACATATTGCACACTAGTCATACGCCCCCCTGCACAGGGTCAGTCGATTTCCTGCAACGGGGCGTAGACTCTCCTGCACACTATCAGAAGCTCTCCTGCACCAGTCAGTACGATTTCCCCTGCCCCTAGTCAGTACAAACCTCCTGCCCCTGGCATCGACTCTCCGCACACTAGTCAGAACGACTTCCTGCACACTGTCAGTCACTTTTGCACACGGGGTCAGTACGGCCCCCTACACACATCAGAACCTACCCTGCACAGGGTCAGTACGCCCCACTGCACACTGGTCAGTAGGCTCTCCTACACAAGTCAGAACGACTTCCTGCCACTGGTCAGTACGACTCTACTGCACATGGTCAGTACGGCCCCTACCACTGTCAGAACGTACCCTGCACACTGGTCATACACTTACGGCAACTGGTCGTACGGCTCTCCTAACATAGCAGAACGACTACCCTGCACACGGTCAGTCGGACTCTACTGCACACTGGTCAGTACGGCTCCCCTACCACTAGTCGAAGGACTATCCTCAACTGGCAGTACGACTTCTGCACACGGTCATACGGCCTCCTACACACTAGTCGAAGACTATCTGCACAGGGTCAGTACGACTCTCTGCAACTGGTCATCGGCTCCCCTACACATGTCAAACGCTATCCTGCACAGGTCAGTACGACTCTACTGCACACTGGTCGTACGGCCTTCCTCACATAGTCAAACGATATCCTGCCAGGGTTCAGTTAGGAAAAACTTTCTTAAAAGATGCATGTTTAAATTAACAAAAAAGGATGGGATAAAAAATGTTTATAAGGATGATCGGTATGGGATATAAGGATGATCGGTATGGGTAAAAGGAGATCTTTTTTGGATATAATGATGATTGGTAGGGGATAAAAGGGATCTGGTATGGGATATAAGGATGATCTTGTATGGATATAATGATGATCGGTAGGGATAAAAGGATGTCTGGTATGGGATAAAGGATGTTTGGGTAGGGGGGAATAAGGATGATCTGGTTGGGATAAAGGATGATCTGGTAGGTATAAGGAAGTAGATCACATCAAACTCAAACACAAAACAATGGAACTTAGAAAATTTACAAAAACCTGAGCTGCCAACACAATTCCTCCGAAACTATTTTTTTTCAGCAAAATTTTAAAACTCGTGTTTTAAATTGTGGAAAAAAAATTAAAAACTTTTCTTTTCTATCCATTTTTAAAATTTCATTAACTCTCAAAATTCCCCTCTCTTAAAACATGAATCTTTACAACACATAACCATCTCTTACACAACTCACTATAAACCTTTTTTAAAAATCCTAACTCATTTAAAAACCCATCCTCCACAATTCCCCATAATATCCTTTTCCTTAACATACCATCCTTCCCACCCCACCCCCCCAATCATTAAAAAAAATTTACATCCCACTATCACTCTAAAATACCCTCATCCCCAAATGACCATCATCCATGTATCCCAAAATTTTTTCCATCAACCAAACCATCACCACAATCACTATAAACCACCCCAAAACAATCTTTTAAAACCCCCCTCCCAAAAACAAAATACCATCAATTGACACACTGAAACTACCACCCCCCCAAACCCTCCTTCTGATTCCCAACCATTCCCCCCCACAGCCCCCCCCCCCAAAACCCCTTTATACCCAACAAGACTACATTGTTATAATGGGAGTGAAAGCATTTATTGTGTTTAATGAATTTCTATTAAGATCAAAATGCTGAACCCTTCAACGTCCAGACGTTCTGTTTCGCTACTTGTATGTGAATAAAAGTCAAGAAAATTTTCCAACCAGCTTGAAATTTTCCCAACATAAGTCCCTCATAAAAATACTATGAGGAGCCCGTATGTTATGCAGACAGGCATGACGTCAGGAATAATTTGTGAGAGCTTTTTTTTTTTACCCCCATCTCTCGAGACTGAAAAAAAGGACCCAAGGTTATACCTCGGTTAATAAAAAATTAATACCTTTTCCCAAACATTTTTTAAAAAAATGCGTTCATATTTAAAAAAAAACAAAAAATTTAACATCATTGTTATGAAAAATATTAAAATTTGGGAAGCTTGCTTTCCCCCCAAAATTTTTTTAAAAATTTTTTTTTTTTAGAAATCGAAAATTTCGAACCCCCTGCACCTCAGAGTTATCTTTGAGTTTCCGACCTTGCACGTGGAGGCCGTGGTTGTCTTTAAGGTCCACAACCCACTTTCTGTGTTTTGATGCTTTCCCCCGGTTTATGTCCGGAGTCTACTGTCCGCCCTTGATATTCTCCCTTTCCCCCTTCCCCAAGGGCTGCCTAACAACCCGTTCCCCTCGTCTTTCCAGGCCAGTATCCAGGAGTCCGTTGTCCCCCTCAGAATTTCTCCCTTCCCTTCCCCCGGTATTTTTTCGTTTTCCCGGCCCCTGTGTCCAGGAATCCATCCGGGGCCCCAGTCTCCCCCTTTCCCCACTTCCCTTAGGTTATATGCCAGTCTCAGCTTTCCCCCGTTATTTTTCCCGAAGTCAGTTTAGTGATCAGCTAGAGAGAAAAAGAGGCCCTTTTCTAGCTGGTCACGGGAGGACTGTCCCGGGGGATGGGAAAACGGAGGGACCGCAGAAAACTGCCCTTATTACATCACCAAAAACAGCCGGCCGAAGTAGCCGACGCAGCCAAGCTACCCCAGTTCGGCCACCAGGCCTGGCCCCAGTGAAATTTTGGGAGTTTAAATTTTTTATACATTTATCACTTTTTTACTTAATCAGCAGTTTTTGTGTGCTTTTGAAAGTTTTTTCTGTGTAGATGAATTCGTGTATTTTCTTAGTCCACCTCCACCGAAAATAAAAAGTGTTTAACTGTATGTTTTTATTTAGGTTTTTAATCTTAGTTTTTTATACCGCTTACAAGAGCCCGGCAAATGGAAATAAGTTTCTTTGTCTGATTTTTTGTTGTTATCCTGGGTAATTAGCATATTTTAATTGTATAATTATTTGGTGAAAATGTTTTAGGGGTTTTGTACCTAAATAAACTTACGTATGCCCCAACAATTTCACAGCATTTTTTGCATTTCCACAACCACGGCTGCGGATTTCCTCATTCAAGTACAAAGCAAGCACAGCTCTCACAAACACATAAGAACATAAAAAACATAAAATGTAGGAACACTGCAGAAGGCCTATGGCCCATCGGGGGAGGTCCCCTTTTCAAAAAAATTACCCAAAGCTATCAAGAAACAACTCCCGCCCCCCCCAACACCAACAAACCCAGCCCCTCCCACTATATATTTGTCCAGTCTCTTCTTAAATACCCCAAAGGGCCCAGCTCTATCACCCCCTGGGGAAAAGTTCCCCGCATCTACAACTCTGTTAGAAAACCCGTTTCTTACCTATGTCCTTTCTAAAACTAAATTTTTCCAACTTAAATCCATTATTCTGGTTTTACCTGGTTGCACCCTCAGTACTTTATTAATGTCTCCCTTGTTTTGCCCCTCTCCATTTTAACTTTAAGATTTCCCCTCATTCTACGCCTCTCCCAAAGTGGAGATTTAAGGCTTTAAGTCTATCTTCTAGGGAGGTTTTTTTACACAGTAATCATTTTAGTCATTCCTCGTATGTTTCAAAGAGTTATGTTCCAACCTGTGTAAGGGGACCAAAAAAGAGCCAAAATCAATGAGGCCTCACTAGTGTTTTATAGAGCTGTAAAATAAATTTTGGGCTTCTGTTTTTAACTTCTTGAGATAAATCCAAGTAATCTGTTTGGGCCTTGTTTGCGCCATGAGGCACTCTGTCTTGGGGTTTGTTTGCTTACCAAACTCCAAGTCTTTTTCCATTCTGTATGACCCAAACTCTACTTCCCCAGATTATAGCTTCGAGGGTTATTTTCATTACCAAGGGCAAGTACCTTACACTTATCCACATTAAACTTCATCTGCCATTTCTCAGACCAAGACATTAATTTGTTCAAATCGTCCTGGAGTTCATTGATATCCTCCTCAGAGTGAATTATACGGCCTATCTTTGTATCATCAGCAAACTTACTCATGTCACTAGTAATCCCTTCATCAAGGTCATTAATGTAAATTATGAACATGAGAGGGCCTAAAACTGATCCTTGTGGAACGCCACTAGTGACTAATCCCCATTCAGATTTCACTCCATTAATGGTAACTCTCTGCTTTCTATTGGTAAGCCATGCCTCAATCCATGCTAGAACTTTACCTCCTATACCTTGAGCTGCCACTTTTCTTAAGAGTCTCTTGTGAGGTACTCTGTCGAAGGCTTTACTAAAATCCAAATAAACAATATCATATTCCTTATCACTGTCAACTGCCTCAAATGTTCTATTGAAGAACGTCAGTAAGTTTGTCAGGCAGGAACGACCTCTCGTGAATCCATGCTGAGATTCATTTATCAAGTTATGCTCTTCAAGGTGACTTCTGATAATGTCAGCTATAATTGATTCTAATAACTTGCCCACTATAGATGTCAGGCTTATTGGACGGTAATTTGAAGGAGTGGACTTATCCCCTGATTTGAATATAGGAACCACTTTAAAGCCATCTTCCACATCTCTGGCACAACACTGGTAAGGATGGACGCATTGAATACACTCGTTAATGGCTGACTAAGCTCCATCTTGCATTCCTTAAGTACCCTTGGAAACAACTCATCAGGTCCCGGGGACTTATTTTGTTTCAGTTTGTCTATCTGTTTAATAACCATGTCCCTCGTGGCAGTTAATATTAGTTAACTTAAATTCATCAGGAACTAAATAATTGTTAATTATTGGAATCTCATTTACATCTTCCTGTGTAAAAACTGACAAAAAATAGTCATTAAATAAGGAACACATTTCCAGTTCATTATCCGTCAGCTGTCCATTCCCAGATTTCATAGGTCCTACTTTTTCCTTCACCTTCGTCCTATACACTTGAAAGAACCCTTTGGATTAGTCTTTGATTCATTAGCGACTCTAATTTCATAGTCACGTTTAGCCTTTCTAATCGCCTTTTTTACTTCTCTTTTAAGCTGAACATATTGGTCAGTAAGGTTAACCTCTCCTCTTCTGATGCGCCTATAAATTCCCCTTTTCTCCCTAATAGATGCTTTAACCTCCTGTTAAACCCATTTGGGATCGTTATTATTAGACCTAATTTCTCTCTGGGGAATGTATATTACTCTGGGCACTGTGTACATTATTAAGAAAACAATCATAAAAGCAGATCCCTTCATATTCATAAGTATGATTATCGTCAATAAAATCATTAGCTAGATAACCCAATCAAGATTAGACAGATGTTCCCTAAGTCCATTATAATCGGCAGAACGAAAATCGGGGATTTTTACTGTATTATCATTATTCTTGCATTCCCAATTAATGCTAAAGGTGATGGATTTGTGATCACTTGCGCCAAGCTCTTCAGTGATCTCCAGATTATTCACTTGTGTTTCCTTATTTGACAAGACTAGGTCTAGCAAATTATTACCCCTGGTAGGTTCAGTTACACTCTGTTTCAGAAAACAGTCCTGAACTGTTTCCATGAAGTCACTGGATTCTAGATTACCTGTCAAAGAATTCCAGTCAATTTGGCTAAAGTTAAAGTCCCCTACTATGACTACGTTACTGTGTCCAGAAGCCCTAACAATTTCGTCCCAAAGAAGTCTCCCTCTATCGTGATCCAAGCCTGGAGGTCGGTATATTACACCTAGAATTAGTTTTCTTGACCCTCCACGAACTCTACCCAAACAGACTCTGTTACTGCTCCATCTATTTTTATACCTTTTTTTATGCAACAATTAATATTTTCTCGAACATACAATGCAACTCCTCCCCCCTTCCCATTACATCTATCCACATTGAATAACTTAAATCCCTGAATATTACACTCAGCAGTCATATCCCGACTCTTTAAATCATACCACGTTTCAGTTAATGCAATGATATCAAAGTTCCCAGCACATGCTACCAAACGTAGTTCATTAATTTTATTTCTTGCACTTCGACTGTTAGCATAAAATACCATCATATGTTTTTTCTTCTGCACATTTTTCCTATTCATCTTTGTTTTTACACAATTTCTGAAATTATCATTACCCAGAGTTACTCCATGACAGTTACTATTAAGATTCTTAATATCAGAGCATAAGTCAATATATCCATACTCATTATTAATCATTTCTAAACCCATACCTCTAACTAATCCTAGTTTAAAGTCCTAACAACCCCCTCAACTGAGTTAGCAAGAAAACCCACACCTGCCCTGGATAAGTGAACCCCATCCCTGGCATACATGTCATTTCGGGCATAGAAGTTGTCCCAGTTGTCAATGAATGATACTGCATTATCCTTACAGTGTTTATCCAGCCAACAATTAATACCAATTGCTCTGGACAACCATTCATTACCAACACCTCTTCTTGGCAAAATGCCACATATAACAGGGCGCCCCCCCCTTCTTCCTAATCATGTCTATAGCTGTCCTGAACTTTCTAACTAAATCCTCACTTCTACGCTTGCCTACATCATTGCCTCCAGCACTGAGGCAAATAATAGGATTGATCCCATTACCGTTCATGATGTTGTCAAGCCGGCTAACAATGTCCTCCATCCCAGCCCCAGGAAAGCATACCCTTTGTCTCCTACTCCTGTCCTTCAAGCAGAATGCCCTATCCATGTATCTAACCTGGCTATCCCCAACAACAACAATATTCTTACCTTCCTTGTCGTTCGTCGTGACGATCCCAGTAGTAGACTCACATCCGTCGGGTAGCACCGAGAATGCGTTGGAGGTTTCCACGGTAGTTTCCACAGCAGTCTCTTTCTTCTTCATCGTTTCTGGCTTTCCATTCGTCTTCTTGATCGTCAACTTCGTCGTCCCCTGCTGTCCAGCCACTGACCACGATCCCTTCTTGACCTGAGGACTCGAAACAGGAGGACTACTACGAATCCTCTTGTTTTCCTCGGTCAATCGCCGTATCTCCATCTTCGCTGCCTTCAATTCTTCCTTAAGTTGCTGGTAAAGTTGCTCGATGGAGGGCATCTTGGTTCAGTCCACGGAGCAAACAAGACACTTCTTCACAGAGTTAAGTACAGGTCAGCACTCAAAGTACAGGTCACCACTCAAGAGCACACAAACAGGTCTTCACAGAGCTAAGTACACGTCACCGACAGAGCTAAGTACACGTCACTGATCGCCTCGTACACTAATATGCTTGTAATCACTAATACACACACACACACACACACACACACACACACACACACACAAACACATGTCCATCTATACCCCACGCACATATGTACTCAAATTTGTATCCATTTATATATGCAGTCTTCCTCACGGTTGTTAAAATTATGTTTGTGTTTTCAAAATAAAGTCGAGAAGTTGTGGGTAGAAAAAATCACCCTTCCTCAAGTTAGGAAATTCAGGAACTTTATATATTTCAGTATTTTGATTCAGAATGTTGGTTCTCGCCATTTTGAAGACATCCACTAGACACTACCATGAACTATCTTTTGGAAGACAAAGTTCTATAAATAATTTTTAAACAGTTTAACTAATTTCTTTCTATTCTCACATTTTCACTTACGTAACATCTTCTAGACCATCATAAAACATTATCCCTCCCACAACGGACTATAAACATTATGGGATGAAAATAAAAACTAGCAGCTGGGGATATTCGTTCCCTTGACGTGGACAACTAACATGGTGGGTCTTACCCACTGGTCAGTGCGTCTCCGACTTACTAACATTCTACATTATAATGTCATGTTCTGTGATGTGTAAATGTTAGCAGAATTATAAAATTAATGTTGTATTGTAATGTACTGCGATGTTTAATTGTTAGTATATATTATACCTTGAATGGTGTACCACACAATGTTGTTTCTTCAACATTAATGTTTATGCCATAAAGAATACTTAATGTTTAAGGGGTATTTTCGTTGTAATAACTGGTAACATAACTATTTTTCAGTTGGTTAAATTTTCTTAAATGTTGTTGTGATTAATAAATAAAATAAAATCTTAGAGAGACTTACGTTGCAGAAGTGATGAGAAAAATAACAAAAAAGGAAACCAGAAGTATTTTTTTAGAAATAAAGCATTTGAGGATTGGCAAGAGTTCTGGAAGAAAGCTGAGGAGTATCAAGAGCTCTGGAAGAAAGTTGAGGAGTGGCAAGAGCTCTGGAAGAAAGTTGAGGAGTGGCAAGAGCTCTGGAAGAAAGTTAAGGAGTGACAAGAGTTCTGGAAGAAAGTTAAGGAATATTAAGAGCTCCGGAAGAAAGTTGAGAACTATTAGGAGCTTTGGAAGAAAGATAAGGAGTATTAAGAGCTCCAGAAGAACGTTGAGGAGCATTAAGAGCTCCGGAAGAAAGCTGAGGAGTATCAAGAGCTCTAGAAGAAAGTTGAGGAGTATTAAGAACTCCAGAAGAAAGTTGAGGAATATTAAGAGCTCTGGAATAAAGTTGAGGAATGGCAAGAGCTCCGGAAGAAAGTTGAGGAGTATTAAGAGCTCTGGAATAAAGTTGAGGAATGGCAAGAGCTCCGGAAGAAAGTTGAGAGTTCAACAGATATTTATTATAACATTGGGCAACACAAAATATTACTATGGAGTCAGTAATTACAGTTAGCTAATTATCATATAAACTTGACGAAATAATAAAATAACAAGTAAAGACGATGAAGTTTATCTGGTAAACAAAAGTATAATAATTCTTTGTCATTGTTGGAAACATAACAAAACAAGTAACTAAACATGAATGTGGATGCAAGATTTGAAGACAAATTTAACACATAAATCGTTGGGATGCGGTGCGATTCCAGGTTGTTATGACCAGAGAACATAAGAATGGAGGAACACTGCAGAAGGCCTACTGGCCCATACAAGGCAAGTCCTTATCAAAATGACCTCTACCCATAGCTACCCAAAAATTTACTCTCGTACCCAATGACACAAATCAAACCCAGCCCCTCCCACTCATATATTTGTCCAATCTCTTTTTAAACCCTCCCAAAGTCCTAGCCTCGATCACCCTACTGGGAAGATTGTTCCACACATCCACAACTCTGTTAGAAAACCAGTACTTACCTATGTCCTTTCTAAATCTAAATTTATCCAACTTTAATCCATTATTTCTGTTTTTTACCTGGTTCGACGCCATCAGTACTTTTTTAATTTCTCCTTTCTATATCCCCCGTAAATCCAAATTTACACTTAAATTTATATTCCCCTCTTTAGTCTCTCCAGAGGTGGGTTTTAAAGGCTTTAAGCCCATCTTCATACGGGAGATTCCCTTACGCAGTAAATCTTTTTAGTCATTTTCTCTCTATGTTCTCCAATGAGTTATATCAATCCTTTTAATTTAAGGAGACCAAAACTGAGCAGCAAAATTTTCAAAAAACGGGGCCCTTTCACTGTGGTGACGTGTACTTAGTTCAGTGGTGAGGGTTGTACTTGCTCAGGGGGGAGTTTCTTAGCAGTGGTGGTTTTACTTAGCTCTGTGAGACCTTTTTGTGTGCTTTGGGAATCTTTTTCCCGGGGAATTGCTCTCTCTTGGAAAACTTTCCCAGAAAGCTGAGAGGGAGCTCAGAGTTGCTAAGATGGAGATACGGCGTTTTAACGGGGGGAGAAAAGAGGATTTTCTTTTGTAATCCTTCTGTTGTGAGTCCCCGGGTTTTAAGGGAGGGGAGTTTTGGTCAGTGGTCGGGGCAAAGGGGGAAAAACCAAGCTGAAGATAAAGGGAAAAAGGGTTTGGGTTGGGGGGGGGAAAAGGCAACGAGAAACCAAAAGGAATCCCGTGGAAATTTCCCAAACTAATTCCGGTGTACCCGAGTTTGCGAGGGTTTTTCTGCGGGGAATGCCACAACGAGCCCCCAAAAAAAGCTTTGGCAGACGTGGGGTTAAGACATCCCTAAAAACCCCCCAACGAAGACCATCGGAAGGGTTCTTGGAATTCTACAAGTGGGGGAATGTCCTGGGGTTGGATTTGGGATTTACTCGAGCATCACGTTGGCGACGCCAGGAAAAGGTAAAAAAATTGGGGTTGTTGGGGTTTCCAGTTTGGGTTTAAAAGGATAGGGCTTTCTTTTTGAAGGTTAGGAGTAGGAGGCAGGCGTGTTTTTTCCCTGGGGTTTGGGAATGAAGGATATTTTTTCCCTTCTGGATGACTTATGAGGGGTTTAATGGGGGGCCAACCCAAATTATCTGTCTCATTTGTTTGGAGGCAACGATTTTTGGCGGGAAACGTGGGGTTGTGAGGACCTGATTACAGGTATAGGTCGAAATAGAGATAATTAGGAGGAAGGGGGGAAAAAAAACCCTGTCATATGGGGCATTTTCCCAAGGAGAGGGGGTTGGGAAATGAAATGGTTGCCCAGAGCTTTTGGTTTGTAAATTGCGGGTGGACAAGTCCCCTTTTAAGGGAAAAATTGCAGTAAACTTTTCTTAAAAAACTGGGCCCTCTTTTGGCAAAAATGACATGTATGCCAGGGATGGGGTTCCCCTTTTCTGGGTGTGGGGCGGGGGGGCACGGGCCAAACCCCCGTGGAGGGAGCGGTTAGGTTTTTTTAAAATAGGATTTTTTTGGGTAGGGGTTTTTTTGGGGGGGAAAAAACTGTAAAAGTCGCAGGGAAAGGGTAACATGAGTACTAGGAAAACTAGTAATGGGCAAAATGGGGTGGATTTTTTGGAAAAAGCCAGGGGCACAAATTTAAAAGGGGAAATAAAAATTTTTAAAGTGAAAAACCAGAAAGGAGCCGGAAAGGGTAAAGAGGTGGAGGGTCATTAAAAATTTATTACAAAAAAATATTTCGCAGTGCTAGGAATAAGATGGACGAGTTGAGACTAGTTTCTAGTGCAGGTAACATAGATGTAAATTTTTCCTTTTTGAGACGTGGTTTAATTTTAAAAAAGTCGGGAATGCCTTTCCCGGGAAAGTCACATTCGGGTTTTTTTTTTTTGTTCCAATTTGATTGAAGTATGGGAAGGGGGGGGGTGGGGTGGGGATTGTATGTCCCAGATCGCTTGAACTGTTGCATTAAAAAAGGGGAAATTTTGTTGAAGGAAAAACTACAGAGTCTGTTTTGGGTAGAAATTTTTAGAGGGGGGCATGAAAAAATTTAAATTTTTTTTTGTGATATACCGTCCCCCCAAATTTAGATAGGGACCCAAAGGGGGTTTTCTATGGGGGGAAAAATTTTTGGGCCACCCAAAGGGCCCATTTAAAGTAGTAAAATTTTTGGAGAAATTTAAAATTTAGGATATTGATTGGAATTTTTGATTGGGGGAAATTTTGAATCTTTCGGTTTTTTTGGGAAATAGTTTTAAAGGGTTGTTTTTTTTTAAGCAGTTTTTTGACAGAACCCACAAGGGGAAAAAACCCGTTTACTTTGTTCTGGCAAACAATGGGAAACCCCTTTTTAATAATTTAGAAATTTAGAGGGGGAATGGGTGCTAGCGACCCCAAATCAATTACCCTTTTGAATTTAATGGGAAATATGATAGTAGGGGATAACTCAGTAACGTCCCAGAATTTTTGCTTAGCGATTACGATGGGCTTTGAGAAAAACTTTTATCTGGGTTTACTGGGGTAACGAAGAGAGTATCAATATGACAGTTTTCTGAAAACAATACATGCTGCTCAAAAAACGTTTTTTCCCTTTAAGGAAATTGATCAAATAGATATGACCCAAATGGATGAATAATAGGCTGAAAATATCTACTAGGGCTTTAAAAAAGGAATTTATAGGGGTATCAAAAGAGGGAGGGGGGCTTTTTATGAATCAGTATTTTTTACTTAAAAGGGACATTAAAAATGGGTTAAAAAAAACTAAAAGGGACTATGAAAAATTTAAAATTGCTAGGGATTCTAAAACCCAAAACCAAAAAGTTTTTTCCAGGTATATAGGGAAAAAAATCAGAGATAAGTTTGGTCCCCCTTTAAAAATAAAAATATGGGACTTTATGGGCAAAGAGAATGAAATGTTTCCCCCGATTTTAAATAAATTTATTTTCTCTCGGTTTTTACACAGGAAGAAAACTAATAAAAATTCCGGTTTAAATTTAAATTTTTTTTGTGGATCAGAAGAAGATTAAAAATTTTGGGAAATCACAGTCACTAGTGAAAAAGGGGTTTTGAAGCAGATGAACGACTGAAGCAAAATAAGTCACCGGGTCCTGATGAGGTAAAAAAAAATATCAGGGAAAGCAAAAAGGAAAATCTGTGAACCATTAACTAATATTTTTTTAAATTTTTCTCTTCAAAAAGGTTTTAGTGTCTGTAGTGGAAGATGGCTAAAGTAATTCTATTTTTAAAACAGGGGACAGGGCGTTACCGTTTAAATTTCCGCCCAATTAAAACCTGACCCCAATTGTTGGCAAGTTGCTAGGTCAATTTTTAGCTGAGGGGTTTTAAAAAAGCATTTTCGTTTAAACATTGCTTGATTAAGATTAATTTAGATGGATTTTTACAAGAGGCCCGGGCTTGTTAAAATAAAATTTTTTTAAATTTTTCAGTTTAAAACTTTTGAGGCTGGTTTTCAAAGTTTAAAGAATTTGATATTGTTTACTTAGATTTTAGTAAGGCTTTTGATAGAGTTCCGCACCAAAGACTGTTGAAGAAAGTAGCAGCTCATGGCGTTGGGGGAAGGGTGCTCTCGTGGATCGAGTCATTGTCACAGACAGGAAGCAGAGAAGTGTCCTTTAAAATGGGGTTAAATCCGAGTGGGATCAGTAACAAGTGGCGTTCCACAGGGATCAGTCTTGGGCCCGTTGTTGTTTATAATATATATCAATGATCTTGATGAAGGAATTGCTAGGATATGAGCAAATTCGCCGATGCCCACGAAAAATAGGTAGGATAATTGATTCAACGTAGATGTTAGGGAACTTCAGGAGGATTTAGACAAACTCTACTTTTGGTCAGAAAAGTGGCAAAATCCCAGTTCAATGTAGATAAATGCAAGGTCTGAAGCTCGGGATGTCCATAACCCTAGCACTTATAAGTTAAATAATGTAGAACTTAGCATACAGATTGCGAAAAAGATTTGGGGGGTTATGGTAGCAGCAACCTTAAACCAAGACAGAAATGCCTAAGCGTACGTAATAAGGCAAATAGATTACTGGGATTTATATCAAGAAGTGTAAGCAACAGAAGTCCAGAGGTCATACTGCAGCTTTATGCATCATTAGTAAGGCCTCACCTAGATTATGCAGCTCATTCTGGTCTCCATACTACAGAATGGACAAAAAATTTCCTTAGAAAACATTCAGCGAAGGATGACTAAATTAAATACATAGCATTAGAAATTTTCCCTTTAAAGAAGAAAGATTGAAGACTCTTAAGTTACATTCACTTGTTAAAACGAAGAATGAGGGGAGACCTGATCGAAGTGATAAGTGGAAGATAGGTATAATAAAGGGGATTTTAACAAGGTCTTGAGGATTCTCTCCAAGAGAGAACCCGCAGTAATGGATTTAAATTAGATAAGTTTAAAATTTAGAAAGGACATAGGAAAGTATTGGTTTGGAAAAGGGTAGTTGATGAGTGGAACAGTCTACCTAGTTGGTTAAATGAGGCTAGGACTCTGGGTAGTTTCAAATTTGGTTGGATAAGTACATGAGTGGGGGGGGGTTTGGGATTTGAGAGGGACTTCCCACATCGGAGCTTGTTTCTTGGGTGGCATTGAAAATTGGGTTGGTCAAATGTTTGTTAGTGGATGAATTGTAAAGGACCTGCCAAGTAAT
The DNA here is from genome assembly GCF_026875155.1 of Cherax quadricarinatus. Taxonomy (NCBI): domain Eukaryota; kingdom Metazoa; phylum Arthropoda; class Malacostraca; order Decapoda; family Parastacidae; genus Cherax; species Cherax quadricarinatus. Next base: position 70,136,986 of record NC_069408.1, read on the forward strand.
GGGCCAACAGGCCTGCTGCAGTGTTCCTCCTTTCTTATGTTCTTATGTTCTTATGTATGAAGCTGTAAAATAACTTTTGAACTTCTGTTACTTATACTTCTTGAGATAAATCCTAGTAATCTGTTTGCCTTATGTGCACACTAAGGCACTGCTGTCTTGGCTTTAAATTTCTGCTTACCATGACTCCCAAATCATGATAAAAATATGTAGTACATAATAAAGATATTGTAGTGCTAGTAGTAATGATAATAGTATACTAGTAGTAAAAGATAATAGTAGTACTAGTAGTAATGATAGTAGTACTAGTAGTAAGGTAATAGCATAATGTTAATTCTATCAGTAGTCTAAGTCTTCTTCCTATTAAAAAATTCAGAATGTTTGTCGGCACAAATGAGTAAAAAATTTTATTCAGCTTTTCAGGTCGACTTTATTACTGGAAGGTTTGGAATATGTAGAGATATTTTTCATCTTTAGCTGTGTGACATCCTTGTCAATGTGACAGTAAGATGGGGTAGGATGGGGAGAAAACCTTTCCGTATACTAAATTCTCTCATCTCTACAGACAGTTGCAAAGGTAGCTAGAATGTAGGTATCCCTTCTCAGCAGACAGCCTGTATACGCCCTATGATGCCCTTACAATAATTCCCAAACATTAATGGATAGAAAAGAACGTCTGTTTAAAAGGGAAACCCAGAAAAATTTCGAGTTGATACAGTGTAAAAAAACTTATATTGTTCATTATTAATTTATCCTCAGAACATGAAAGGAGTTTTAAATAAGGGTTGATATATTAGCATACCAGGAGGATCCGCAGCCAGACTGTGGGATCGACTGGTGGTGTTCTTGTTCTTGCCAGGTCCAAGCCCATAACAGCAAAGTTTTCCTTTTACTGTCTTGCTGTTTTTAATAAATTTAGTGTCACAGTTTAGTGAATGTCTTGTGAATGAGTCATCCAGCACATCTGTCATCAGGAAAAGAAATGTGAAGAGTTTTTGGGAAACTTTGGTTATTTGGTTTTGTAACAGATTTTTGTAAACATTTATATATTGTATAAAAAAAATCACCAGTTTCGTTCTTCCTTTCTTATGTTCTTATGTTGTTATGTTCTCATGGTAATAGTGTAGTTGTAATAAAGTTGGTAGAATTACCGACAATATGTAAAGTAAAGGACACAAGTGCAACTAATGTGACATTTATTGTGGCAACGTTCGCCCCTCCAGGAGCTTTATTCAAGCCATTACAAACAAAAACATGGACACAGAGGGTATATAAAGGCTCAGAGTGAGGTGAATAATAGGATACCCCTTCCGATGTTCACTAGTGGTAGTAGTAGTAGTAGTAGTGGTAGTGACAAAAGCAATTAATTCGTACATGAGTAAAAGGATATAAAAGCTATTACTTGGGTAACATAAAAATAGGTTGGACAAATATAAACTGGAATGAGGCAGGTTGTTTCAGTGTTCACTCTCTGTGCTTTGTGTAGTATAACAGGAGAGACTATGTGATGGCAGGGTTTACTGTTTTCAGGAGGATTCTTGCTAAGACTTCGGAGATGGTGAAGCTGCCGTTGTTTTGTTTAATTGTATTCGAAACAGCGAACAGTGCTGATTCAAGGCATTTGCGTGTGCGGAAATTAGTTTCTTTTATCACTAATTGGGCGTCTCTGAATTTCATAAGATGATTGGTGGAATTTCGGTGTTGTACACAGGCGTTGTTTAAGTTGTTATAATTCTTCCCAACAGCCAGGTTGCACTAAACGTCTCAAAAGTACTTTCACAAGCTAACACCAGAGTCGCCATCGCTTCTAACCACTTCAATAAAGGATCTAACCAGGACAAAACCCAAGCACCACGAACCAGTCAATGCAGGAGTTTACACTATACCCTGTGGAGGCTGTGACAAGATCTACGTAGGTGAAACAGCAAGAAACCTCGACACCCGCCTCAATGAACACATATACGCATGTAGGAACGACAACTTAAACAACGCCTGTGTACAACACCGAAATTCCACCAATCATCTTATGAAATTCAGAGACGCCCAATTAGTGATAAAAGAAACTAATTTCCGCACACGCAAATGCCTTGAATCAGCACTGATCGCTGTTTCGAATACAATTAAACAAAACAACGGCAGCTTCACCATCTCCGAAGTCTTAGCAAGAATCCTCCTGAAAACAGTAAACCCTGCCATCACATAGTCTCTCCTGTTATACTACACAAAGCACAGAGAGTGAACACTGAAACAACCTGCCTCATTCCAGTTTATATTTGTCCAACCTATTTTTATGTTACCCAAGTAATAGCTTTTATATCCTTTTACTCATGTACGAATTAATTGCTTTTGTCACTACCACTACTACTACTACTACTACCACTAGTGAACATCGGAATGGTACCTCACTAGTATTCACCTCACTCTGAGCCTTTATATACCCTCTGTGTCCATGTATTGTTTGTAATGGCTTGATAAAGCTCCTGGAGAGCGAAACGTTGCCACAATAAATGTCACATTAGTTGCACTTGTGTCCTTTACTTTAAATAGTGTAGTTGGTGATTGGAACAGTCTGCCTAGTAGGGTGATAGAAGCTAAAACCTTGGGTAGTTTCAAATTTAGGTTGGATAAATACATGAGTGAGAGGGGTTGGATTTAAATCGGGCTTGCACATGAGTAAATAGGATTAACAAAGGTTATTGCTTGGGTTGCAGTTATTCTGTTAGTGGGTTGGATTTGTGAAGGACCTGCCTAGTATGGGACCAACAGGCCTATCGCAGTGTTCCTCCTTTCTTATGTTCTTACATCAGTTAGCATCAGGAACATCAACACTGTTTAGGTCGGATGTTGGTGTAACAACTTTTTCCTGGTTAATAAACATGACAGCCGTTGTTTGTGCAACTTCCACTTCAATTGCATTAATACAAAAGGCTAGTTAATAAGACAGAATGTACTTTTCTTGCTAAGTAATCAATGCA
>NC_069408.1:70140457-70147957 GCF_026875155.1 Cherax quadricarinatus
TCACTTTATCTCCAATTGTTTCAACTATGGAAAATGCTCTTTTCCAATAAATGACCCCCTCAAAACTTTAAGGGAGGCGATTTTCATCGTCTTCAAGTATCTTTTGCTTTTATCAACTTTTCTGTACTTTATGAAGAAGCCTACGTGTAGGCGAAACGTTTCATAATAAAAATACCTAACTGTTGCATATGGGTTTTTCCTAACAACCGCGGTATTTTATACCCTTTTAATGTTCTCGTCAGACACTGAACACAAGGGTAACTTGGGACAACCTGCAAACAAATTCGACAACTTCCACTATGAGAGCGGCTGGATTGAGGGACCTGCCTTTCAACATCTGAGTTTTTACCCCTCCTAAAAGGCCTAGTCCTCACCTCTTTGGGGCTATAAAAAGCTCCTTTCTGTCACTTCATCTCCATATTGTTTCATACTATGGAACAATGCTCCCTTCTCCAGACTGAGGGACTGACCACCTCAAAACTTTAAGGGTGATGGACTGATTACATCGTCTTCAAGTATCTTCTGCTTCTACAACTTTTCTGTACTTGACTGAAGAAGCCTACGGTGTAGGCGAAACGTTTCATAATAAAGATACCTAACTGTTGCATATGTGTCTTACCTAACAACCTGTCGGTATTTTATAAACCCTTTTAATGTCAATCTGTCAGACACGCAACACAAGGTATCTTGGTACAGACCTGCAATCAACTTCGACAACTTCCACTATTGAGAGCGGCTTGATTTGAAAGGGACCCGACCTTTTAACACTGAGTTCTTTCCTCTCCTTATGGCCTACGTTTTCCCCCTCTTGGCGCTATAAAAAGCTCCATTCTGTCACTTCAAACTCCATATTGTTTCATACTATGGAACAATGCTCTTCTCCAGACTGAGGGACTGACCACCTCAAAACTTTAAGGGTGATGGACTGATTACATCGTCTTCAAGTATCTTCTGCTTCTATCAACTTTTCTGTACTTGACTGAAGAAGCCTACTGTGTAGGCGAAACGTTCATAATAAAGATACCTAACTGTTGCATATGTGTCTTCCTAACAACCTGTCGGTATTTTTTTACCATTTTAATGTTCATTCTGTCAGACACTGCAACACAAGGGTATCTTGGGACAGACCTGCAATCAACTTCGACAACTTCCACTAGTGAGAGCGGCTGGATTTGAGAGGGACCTGACCTTTCAACATCTGAGTTCTTACCTCTCCTAATGGCCTACGTCTCACCTCTTGGCGCTATAAAAAGCTCCATTCTGTCACTTCATCTCCATATTTTTTCATACTATGGAACAATGCTCTTCTCCAGACGAGGGACTGACCACCTCAAAACTTTAAGGGTGATGGACTGATAACATCGTCTTCAAGTATCTTTGCTTCTATCAACTTTTCTGTACTCGACTGAAGAAGCCTCTGTGTAGGGGGAAAGTTTCGAATAAAGATACCTAAATGTTGCATAGTGCTTACCTAACAACCTGTCGTATTTTATACATTTTAATGTTCAATGGGTCAGTGGCCTTTTGCTGTGTTCCTCCATTCTTAGTTCTCTGGTCATAACCTGGAATTTTGCACCGATCCAACGATTTTTGTGTTAAATTTGTCTTCAAAACTTGGCATCCACATTCATGTTTAGTTACTTGTTGTTTGTTATGTTTCTAACAATGACAAGAATATATACTTTTGTTACCAGATAAACTTCATGTCTTGGGTTCTTATTTATTATTCGTCAAGTTTTTTATGGGGTTCTTAATACCCTCAGCTTTTTTCTGGAGCCTTAATACTCCTCACTTTCTTCCGGAGCTCTTAATACTCCTGCAGCTTTCTCTAGAGCTCTTGAATTAGCTTTTCCGGTAAACTTTTCTTCCGGAGCTTAAAACTCCTCAGCTTCTTCTCCGGAGCCTTAATACTCTCAGCTTCTTCCCGAGCTCTAATACTCCTCAGCTTTCTTTTCCCGGGGCTCTTTAAACCCTCAGCTTTCTTCCGGAGCTCTTAATTTTCCTCACTTTCTTCCGGAGCCTTAATAAATCCTCAAACTTTCTTTCCCGGGGCCCTTAATAACTCCTCAGCTTTTTTCTGAGCTCTTAATACCCTCAGCTTTCTTCGGAGGGTCTTAATACCCTCACTTTCTTCAGAGCTCTTGATACTCCTCACTTTCTTCCGGAGTATTAAACTACTCATTTCTTCCGAGCTCTTAATACTCCCCAGCTTTCTTTCGACTCTTAATACTCCTCAGCTTTCTTCGGAGCTCTTAATACTCCTCATTTTCTTCCGAGCTCTTAATATTTCTCATTTTTTCCCCCGGAGCTCAATACTCCCACTTTCTTCCGGACTCTAATACTTCAGTTTTTCTTTCCGGAGCTCTTAAACTCCTCACTTTTTTCCGGGAGCCTTAATATCCTCACATTTTCCGGACTTTTAATACCCCAGCTTCCCCAGACTTAATACTCTAGCTTTTTTTCCGGACTCTTAACTCCTCAGCTTTTTTTCCAGCTTTTAATACTCCTCGCTTCTTTCCCGGAGCTTTAAATATCCTCAACTTTCTTCCGAGCTCTTATACTCCTTTAGCTTTTTCCGGACCTTTAATACTCCTACTTTTTTCCGACCTTTGTCTCCTACTTCTTCCGGAGCTTTTGATACCCTCACTTTCTTCCGGCTCTTATACCCTCAGCTTTCTTCCGGACCTTTTAAAACCCCTTTAACTTTTTTTCCAGAACCTTGCAATCCTCAAATGCTTTTTTTGAAAAAAAAAATACTTCGGGTTTCCCTTTTTTTTATGTTATTTTTTAATCACTTCTGCAACGTAAGTCCTCTAAATTTTTTTTTGATTTAGAATCACAACAACATTTAGAAAATTTAACCAACTGAAAAATATTTTTATGTTACCATTTTATCAACAAAAGGGACCCCTTAAACATTAAGATTCTTTAAAGCATAAACATAATGTTGAAGAAACAACATTGTTTGGGGACACCATTCAAGGTATAATATATACTAACAATTAAACATCGCATTTCATTACAAACCCAACATTAATTTTATAATTCTGCTAACATTACACATCACAGAACATGAAAAACATAATGTAAAAATTTAGTAAGTCGGAGACGCACTGACCAGTGGGTAAGACCCACCATATTAGTTGTCCATGTCAAGGGATCGAATATCCCCAGCTGCTAGTTTTTATTTTCATCCCATAATGTTTATAGTCCGTTGGGGGAGGGATAATGTTTTCTGATGGTCTAGAAGATGTTACGTAAGTGAAAATGTGAGAATAAAAGAAATTAGTTAAACTGTTTAAAAATTATTTATAGAACTTTGTCTTCCAAAAGATAATTCATGGTGTGTCTAGTGGATGTCTTCAAAATGGCGAGAACCAACATTCTGCATCAAAATACTGAAATATATAAAGTTCCTGAATTTCCTAACTTGAGGAAGGGTGATTTTTTTCAATCCACAGACATAATTTTAACAACCGTGAGGGTGACTGCATATATAAATGGATACAAATTTGAGTACATATGTGCGGGTGGTATAGATGGACATGTGTGTGTGTGTGTGTGTGTGTGTGTGTGTGTGTGTGTGTGTGTGTGTGTGTGTGTGTGTGTGTGTGTGTGTGTGTGTGTGTGTGTGTGTGTGTGTGTGTGTGTGCGTGTGTGTGTGTGTGTGTGTGTGTGTGTGTGTGTGTGTGTGTGTGTGTGTGTGTGTGTGTGTGTGTGTGTGTGTGTGTGTGTGTGTGTGTGTGCGTGTGTGTGTGTGTGTGTGTGTGTGTGTGTGTGTGTGTGTGTGCGTGTGTGTTGTGTGTGTGTGTGTGTGGTGTGTGTGTGTGTGGTGTGTGTGTGTGTGTGTGTGTGTGTTGTGTGTGTGTGAGTGTGTGTGTGGTGTGCGTGTTGTTGTATGTGTTTGTGTGTGTGTGTGTGTGTGTGTGTGTGTGTATGTGTGTGTGTGTGTGTGTGTGTGTGTGTGTGTGTGTGTGTGTGTGTGTGTGTGTGTGTGTGTGTGTGTGTGTGTGCGTGCGCGTGTATTAGTGATTACAAGTATATTAGTGTACGAGGCGATCAGTGTGTGTTATACATATGTATGTGTGTTTGTGAGAGCGTGTGCGTTGCTTTGTACGTATGAATGATGGTGAATCCGCAGCCGTGGTTGTGGAAATGCACAAATGAGTGTGAAAATTGTGTGTGCATACGTAACATTATTTAGGTACAGATACACATAAATACAGTTTCACAAATTATTATACATATTAAAATATGCGTAAATTACCCAGGATAACAACAAAAAAGTCAGACAAAGTAACTTATTACCATTGTACCGGACTCTTGTAACTGCTGGTATTACATATACATAAGACTAATAACGAAATAAAAACATACAGTTCAACACTTATTATAGTTCTGGTGGAGGTGGACATACAGGTTTTAAAACAACGAACATTCATCCACGTAGACTAAAACATTCATAAACACACTTAAACTGCTGATTAAGTACAATAATGTAGATGAATTGTATAAAATAAATAGAACTCCCAAAATTTCACTAAGTGGCCAGGCCTTGGTGGCCGAACTGGACGGTAGCTTGGCTGCGTCTGGCTGACTTACGATCTAGGGCTGTCTTGGTGTGTAATTTACAGAAGCGCATTTTCCAGTGTTCCCCTCCTGTAATTTCCACCCACCTGGACAGTCTCTAACTCGTAGACCAGACTAAACAAGGCCTCGTTCTCATCTGGCTAGATCACGGAGGGTGCTGAGCTGACTTCGGTATAATAACCGGGGAAGGCTGGATCTGGGAAAATAACCTAAGGACGTGAGAAGGGGAGACATCCGGGGCCCACGGATGTATTATCATGGACACATGAACCTGGGGAAAAGCGAGAATACCCTGGTGAAGTGGGTAAGGGAGAATATCTGAGGCGGACAGATGGACTCCTGGATACATGACCTGAAATAACGAGGGACACTGGTTTTGATGAGACAGACCTAGGGGAAGTGGGGAAGGGAGAAATCTGAGGCAGCAGAAGTGACTCCTGGACCATGAACCTGGTGAAAGCATCAAGACACATAAGTGGGGTGGGTGTGACCTTACAGACGAACCACTGGCCTCCACAGTGGCAAGGTCGGTAACTCAACGATAACTCTGCGGCGACAGGGTCGCAATTTACGATTCTCATAAAAAAAAACACTTAGAATTTTGGGAAGCAGAGCTTATCGAGATTCATATATTTTCATAACCGATGATGTCACATTTTTGTTTATTTTTTAAATATGAAAGCTAATCATTAATTTACTGTTTAGGAGGTATAAATCATTATTAACCGAGGTATAAACTTCATTTCAATAACCTTTTCTTCGTCTCGAGAGTTGAGAAAAGAAAAAGACTCTCACTTATTGTAATTGCCTGCAATCTGTCATGTGCCTGTCATGCATAGCATATGGGAATAATCCTTCATAGGCGTAGGTTATAGGGACTTATAAGCAACCACATGTTAGGAATTCAAGCTGGTTGGAAACTATTCTTGACTTTAATTCACATACAATGTGAGATCTGAAACAGAACACTACTGAGCACGTTGAAGTGGCTCAGAAATTTTAATGAACATTTGATTAAAAGCAGAAACACTTTGATCTTGAATACACATTCATTGAACATCCACACATAAAAACACTAAATGTTTCTCACTCCTGATATAGACATATGTGATCCTGTTGGAAATAATGTGGAATAGTTGGTAGTGAGTTGTGTGGGGAATAGTTGGGGCGAAACCCTAGATAGCGAGTTGCTGGTGATGGATAGTTAACAGTGTTTCGACTTGATGGTAAGTTGGTGTTGTGGCTATGGATTGATGATAGTGAGTTGTGTGGTTGATGGATTGTTTAGATGGCAATTTTATGTCTAAACATGGATAGGTGCATATGATGATGGATTATTTAAGTGAGAAGTGGGTGATGTATGGTTGATTGTGAGCTGAGGTGATGGAGGTTGATGGAGAGCCTTTGGCGATGATGGCTGGATTAGTTAGGAATGGATAGTATGAGGGATAGTGGTGATTGATGGAATATACTGAATAGGAATACGAATGGTATATAGTGTGTTGTGGTAAAGATGTTGCTGATGAGATGTAAAGATCATGTTGAAGATGAGTTGAAATTCACAGAGTTACTCGTAATTTGCAATAATGGATAGTTAAGGAACTGCTTTTAATTTTTGGCAACAATGAAAATACACCAGATTAATTATGCTGAAAAAAGTAGTTCGTGTGGAAATTGGTTGTTGGACACCTCCAGGTGTTTTGCTTAAGTTGTTCTAATGTACCATTGTGTTGTGTTTGATTGATGTGATCTAGCTTCCTTATATCCCCATACCAGTCATCCTTATATCCCATACCAATCATCCCTTATATCCCATACCAGATCATCCTTAAATCCCATAACCAGATCATCCTTAAATCCCATACCAGATCACCTTATATCCCATACCCATCATCCTTATATCCGCATACCAGATCATCCAAATATCCCCTCACCAGATCATCCTTAAATACCCAAACCAGATCATCCGATATCCCATACCAGATCATCCTTATATCCCATACCAGATCACCTTATATCTCATACCAGATCATCCTTTATTCCCCAACCAGAACATCCCTATATCCCCATACCATAACATCCTTATATCTATATCAGATCATCCTTATATCCCATACCCGATCATCCTTATATCTCATACCAATCATCCTTATATCCTTCATACCAGATCATCCTTAAATCGCCATACCAGATCATCCTTATATCCCATACCAGATCATCCTATATCCTCATACCATATCAACCATAATATCCCATACCAGATCATCCTTATAATCTCATACCAGATCACCATAAATCCCGCATACCAGATCCTCCTTATATCCCATACCAGATCATCCTATATCCCACACCAATCATCCTTATATCCATACCAGATCATCCTTATATCCCATACCAGATCATCCTTATATCCCATACCAGATCATCCTTATATCCCATACCAGATCATCCTTATATCCCATACCAGATCATCCTTATATCCCATACCAGATCCTTATATCCCATACCAGATCATCCCTATATCCCATACCAGATCATCCTTATATCTCATATCAGATCATCCTATATAAACCATACGATCATGCCTTATATCTCATACCAGATCATCCTTATATCTCATACCAGATCATCCTTATATCCCATACCAGATCATCCTTATATCCCATATCAGATCATCCTTATATCCCATACCAGATCATCCTTATATCCCATACTAATTCATCCTGTAATCCCATACCAATCATCCCTTATTCCCATACCAGATCATCCTTATATCGCATACCAGATCATCCTTATATCCCATACCAGATCATCCTTATATCCCATACCAGATCATCCCTATATCCCATACCAGATCATCCTTATATCTCATACCAGATCATCCTTATATCTCATACCAGATCATCCTTA
>NC_069408.1:70150457-70159624 GCF_026875155.1 Cherax quadricarinatus
GAGCGTGGTGTGTATGTTGTGTATGTGTGTGTATGTGTGTGTGTGTGTTGTAATGTGTGTGTGTGGTGGTGTATTGTGTGTATGTGTGTGGTTGTGGTGAGTGTGTGTGTGTGTTTTTTTGGGGTTTTTTTTTATATTTTGGTTTTTATTTTGGGTATTTTTTTTTGGGGTTTTTTTTTTATTTTTTTTTTTTGGGGGGTTTTTTTTTTTGGGTATTTTTTGTTTAATTTTTGGTTTTTTTTCTTGGTATTTTTTTATTGGTATTTTTTTTTGGTTTTTTTTTTTGGGGGTTTTTAGTTTTTGGGGGTTTTTTTGGTTGGTTTTTTTTAGGGGTTTTTTTTGGTATGTTGGGGTGTTTTTTTGGGTTTTTTTTTTGGTTTTGTTTGGTTCCCGGGGTTTAAAATTTTTGTGGGGGTTTTTTTGGGGGGTTTTTATTTGTTTTTTGTTTTGGGTTTTTGGGGTTTTGTTTTTGGGGGGGTTTTTGATTTAGGGTTTTTTTTTGTTTGGGGGTTTTTTTGGGTTTTTTTGGGGTTTGGGGTTTTTTTGGGGTTTTTTTTTTTGGGGAATTTTTATTGGGGGGTTTTAATGTGTGGGGTTTGGGGGTGTTTGGGTGTGTTGTGTGTGTTGTGGGGGGTTTTGTGTGTGTGTGTGGTTGTATGTGTTTGTTGTGTGTGTTTTCCCATTTTCCATTGAGGGGGGGGGGGGGCCCCCCCCCCTCTTCACTGATCGCTACTATAATCTCCCTGAGCCGTGGCTTTATCATACCTCTGCTTTAAAACTAGTATGATCCTGCCTCCACACATCGCTTCCCAAACTTTTCACTTACGACAACTCTGTGGCTGAAGAAATACTTCTAACATCCCAGTGATTCTCTGTGTCTTCGCTTCAACTGTGTCCCCTTTGTTACTGTGTCTAATCTCCTGGGAACATCCTGTATTGTCCACTCTTGTCAATCCTCTCAGTATTTGTATGTCGTTAATCATGTCCCCCCCTACTCCCTGTCCTCCCAGTGTCGTCAGGTTGATTTCCCTTAACCTCGCCTCGTAGGACATACCTATTTGCTCTGGGAACTAGTCTTGTGCAAACCTTTGCACATTTCTCTAGTTTCTCACGTGGCTTGCTAGTGTGGGTTCCAAACTGGTGCCGCATACTCCAATATGGGCCTAACGTACAGCGTGTACAGGTCGTGAACGATTCCTTATTAAGAAGTTCGGAATGCTGTTCTGAGGTTTTGCGCAGCGCCCATATGCTGCAGCATTATTTGGTTGATAGGCGGGCAGGCACTGTTGCCTGGTGTTTTATACATCACCCAAGATCTTTTTCCTTGAGAGAGGTTTGAGTCCTTGCCCCCTAGACTGAACTTCCGTCCTGCGGTCTTCTTGCTCTTCCCCAACTTCATGACTTTGGCACTTGTGGGATTGAACTCCAGGAGCCAATTGCTGACCAGGTCTGCAGCCTGTCCAGATCCTTTGTGATTCGCCTGTCTTCGATCGAGTGAATTCTTCTCATGCAACTTCACGTCTCTGCAAACAGGGACACCTCAGAGTCTAATTCTCCGTCATGTCGTTCACAAATACCAGAAACAGCACGGTCCTAGGACTGACCCCTGCGGGACCCCCCGCTGGTCACAGGTGCCCACTCTGACACCTCGCCACGTACCATGACTCGCGCTGTCTTCCTGACAAGTATTCCCTGATCCATTTGTAGTGCCTTCCCTGTGTGGTGTGTATGTGTGTGTAATTGTGGTGTGTGTGTTTGTATAGTGTGCGGCATGTGTGTGTGTGTGTGGTGTTGTGGGCATGTGTGTGTGTGTGTGTGGTATTGTGTGTTGTGAGTGTGTGTGCGTATGTGTGAGTGTGTTGTGTGTGTGTGTGTGTGGTGGTGTGTGTGTGTGTGTGTGTGTGTGTGCGTGTACTCATCCTAGTTGTACTCACCTAGTTGAGGTTTGCGGGGGTCGAGTCCGAGCTCCTGGCCCCGCTCTTCTTCACTGATCGCTACTTAGGTCACTCTCCCCGATCCGTGAGTCTTTATCTAACTCTGCTTAAAGCTATTATGGATCCTGCCTCCACTACATCGCTTCCTCAAACTATTCACTTACTGACACTCTGTGGCGAAGAAATACTTCCTAACATCCCTGTGATTCATCTGTGCTTTAGCTTCCAACCGTGTCCCCTTGTTACTGTGCCAATCTCTGGAACATCCTATCTTTTCCACCTTGTCAATTCCTACCCACAGTATTTCGTATTCGTTATCATGTCCCCCCTAATCTCTCCTGTCCCCAGTGTCGCCAGGTTGATTTCCCAATAAACCTCTCCTCGAGGACATACCTCTTAGCTCTGGGACTAGTCTTGTTGCAAAACCTTTGCACTTTCTCTAGTTTCTTTTACGTGCTTGGCTAGTGTGGGTTCCAACTGGTGTCGCATACTCCAAATATGGCCTAACGTAAACGGTGTACAGGGTCCTGAACGATTCCTTATAAGAAGTCGGAAGCTGTTTCTGAGTTTGCTAAAGGCGCCCATATGCAGCAGCAGTTATTGGTAGATGTGCGCTTCAGGAGATGTGCCTGGTGTTTATACTCACCCCAAGATCTTTTGCCTGAGTGAGTTTGTAGTCTCTGACCCCCTAGACGTACACCGTCTGCGGCCTTCTTGCCCTTTCCCCCCAATCTCAAGACTTTGCACTTGTGGGATTGACTCCAGAGCCATTGCTCTGGACCAGGTCTGCCAGCCTGTATCCCAGATCCCTTGTAGTTCTGCCTGGTCTTCGATCGAGTGTATTCTTCTCATCAACTTCACGTCTCTGCAAACAGACAATGGGACACCTCAGAGTCTATTTCCTTCACAGTCATGTCGTTCACAAAAATCAGAAACAGCACTGGTCCTAGACTGACCCCCCTGCGGGACCCCGCTGTCACAGGTGCCCACCTGACACCTCGCCACGTACATGACTCGCTGCTGTCTTCCTGACAAGATATCCTGATCCATTGTAGTGCCTCCTCTGTTATCCCTGCTTGGTCCTCCCAGTTTTTGCACCAATCACTTGTGTGGAACTGTGTCAAAACGCCCGGCCTTCTTGCAGGTCCAGAAAATGCAATCCACCCACCCCTCTCTCTTCATTGTCTTACTGCTGTCCACCCATGTCATAGAACTCCAGTAGGTTTGTGACACAGGATTTCCCGTCGCCTGAAACCATGCTGGCTGCTGTTGATAGATCATGTTCCTTTCTAGTGTTCCACCACTCTTCTCCTGATAATCTTCTCCATGATGTTTGCATACTATAACATGTCAGTGACACTGGTCTGTAGTTTAGTGCTGCATGACTGTCTCACTTTTTTAAAGGATTGGGCTACAATTTTGCTGTCTCCATGCCTCAGGGCAATCTCCCTGTTTCGATAGAAGTATGAATATTGTTGTTAGGGGTTACACATAGCCCTCTGCTTCCCTCTCTTCAATAACCCATGGGGAGACGTTATCTGGCCCATGCCTTTGAGGTATCTAGCTCACTCAGAAGGCCTCTTCACTTTCTTCCTTCGGTTGTGTGCACTGTTCCAGCACTCGGTGGTGTGCCCCATCCTCTCCGTCTTTCTGGAGTCCCTTCTGTCTCCTCTGTGAACACTTTCTTTGAATCCTCTTGTTGAGTTCTCACATACTTCACACGGTCATTTCCTGTTTGTCTCTCCTCCTTCCTTCCTTAGCCTGATTACCTGTTCCTTGACTGTTGTTTTCCTTTCTCCTGATGTGGCTGTACAACAGTTTCCGGGTCAGATTTGGCTTCCGCTGCTATGGTCATTTTCATATTGTCTTGGCCTCCCTTCTTATCTGTGCATATCGTTTTCTGGCTCTACGAACTGTTCTCCTATTCTCCATGGGTCCTTTGCCTTCTATATTTCTTCCATTCCCTAGCACACTTGGTTTTTGCCTCCCTGCAACCTTTGGGTAAACCATGGGGCTCATCCTGGGCTTTTTCATTACTCCCTGTTTACCCTTGGTACAAACCTCTCCGCAGCCTCCTTGCAATTTTGTTGCTACATATGCCATCATCTCATTAACCTGGCTTCCCTGCCAGTTCTCTGTCACTGAACCCGTTCAGGTAGTTCCTCATTCCTGTGTAGTCCCCTTTTCTTGTAGTTGGCTTCATTCGTACCTGGCCGTCCCTGCTTCTCTCCCTCCACATTGTACTCTACTTGTATTCGAAGCTTAAAACCCACATGGTCACTGCCCCAAGGGTTCCTTTCACATGCGATGTCCTCGATATCATGCACTACTGAAGGTGAATACTAAGTCGCAGCCTTGCTGGTTCATCCTCCTCTCCTCTCTCTTGTAGTGTCCCTTACGTGTTGGTACATGAAGTTCTCCAGTACAAACCTCCATCATCTTTAGCCCTCCAGTATCTTGGCCCCCATGGGGCCAAGTTCCCATATCGATCTCCTTGTGGTTAAAGTCACACCCATGATCAGAGTCTTTGCCCTGCATGCATGAGCATCTTCTGGCCACTCTAGCCAGGTGTCAACCATCGCTCTTATTGGCTCTCGTCGTACTCCTTGCCTTGAGCCTCCTTGGGGGCCCCCCCCCGCCCCCTGTCTGTGGTGTGTTATACATCACTGCTATACCACCTTGGACCGCTCCAGAGTGAAGTGTTCCCACTATGTAATCACTTTCTTCTCCGCTATCGTCCTCTCCAGCTCATCAAAATTCAGCGATTTTTGATCAGCAACGCCACTCCTCCACCCCCCCTGTCCCTCTTCTTTCCCCCCCAGATTTGGTATCCCGTTGGAAAGATGGCATCTGTTATCATACCTGGGTAAGCTTGGTTTCTTCTGTAAGAGCTATATGTCCGGTTGGGATGCTTCTTTGACCCTTTCGTGGCCACTCCTCCCACTTATTTGTTATTCCATCAGCGTTGGTAATACCTTCCAGTTTCTTTCCAACACTGTGGATGGGGGCCTGTGGGGTGGGAGACCTGGTGGCATACTGTGGATTCTATAGCTCGATGTGGGTGGAGGTCTGTGGGGTATGGATTGTCACTAGTGTTGTTGGATGTGTGATAGGTTTATGTTCTGAGAGTAGTTATGTGTGTGCTTTGCCCTTCTGTTCTGTCCTGCTCTGACGACCCTGCTGATCCCTCCTTGTCTCTTTTTCCTAGCCCTTGCCGTTTTTTTTGTCCTCTCGCCTCAGGCTGCTGTCGCTCTGATTCTGTTCTGGTCTCTGTCCTAGGAACCCCTCTTGTACTCTTCCGTGTATTTCAATCGTGGTTTCTATTGGAGGATCCTGTTCCGCACTGTTTTCCGTCCTGAGAATCAGCTTGATTGGTCGGGTTTCTTTCTCCCCTTCGATACCCCCCTATTCTCTGAAATTTACAATCTCGTCATACCTCTTCAACTATTTTCCGTGATGATTTTTCTCCATCTCCTTCCTTCTTCCCTGCTTCCTTTCAGTGTGTGCCTTTCCTCTCTCTCGCTGAAGCCCATGGATAAACACATTGATTTTGCCCTTTCTCCTCCCATTGCTCACCCTCACTGTGACTCTGGATCCTGCCTGTATGTGTCCATTTCTCCCTTGATTTTCCAGTGGCTCTTGATACCTTTTGTGCCTCCAGCATTCGAACCTATCACCCTCTCCATCTGCAACCACTGATCTTCCCTTTCACTCCTTGGTCCTCCTTGGCAGATTGATGTGACCGTTAGCAAATTCATAATTCCTTCCTTCCTGTTCAGCCTCGCTGCTCTCATATGCTTGTGTCTTCTCCTGGTCACTGCCCCTGTAACTCGCTCCAGACCTAATTATCTCACTTCTAGACCCTTATTCTGCTACTGCAGTTTCGACTTGTCCTTCCCAATTCTTTGTCCCTTGCTCCAAAACCTCCTTTCCTATTTCACAAGAGCTCTTTCTCCATTTTTTCAGAAAGCTCTCCTAATTTTCTCTCCCACTTTCTTGTTCAATCCTTTCCACTGCTCCCCCATCCACTCCTCCCTACCCCGAACCATTCTCATCTGATCCTAGGTTCCTGCGAGTCCCCTCCATTTTTTTTTTTTTTTTTTTTTTAAGATGTAGGAGAGGGGAGAGGTATAAGGAAAATGGGGACGAAGAGAGCAGAGAGAGATAGAGAGCAAGAGAGAGAGCAAGAGAGGGAGAGAGCAAGAGAGAGAGCGAGAGAAGAGCAAGAGAGAGAGCAAAGAAGAGAGAGAGAGCAAGAGAGAGAGCAAGAGAGAGAGCAAGAGAGAGAGCAAAGAGAGAGAGCATAAGAAGAGAGAGAGAGCAAGAGAGCAAGAGAGAGGAAGAGCAAGAGAGAGAGGCAAAGAGAGAGAGAGCTAAAGAGAGAGAGAGAGAGCGAGAAGAGAAGAGAGCAAGATAGAGAGGAGCAAGAGAGAGAGAGAGCAAGAGAGAGCAAGAAGAGCAGAGAGCAAGAGAGAGCAAGAGAGAGAGAGAGCAAGAGAGAGAGCAAGAGAGAGAGAGAGCAAGAGAGAGAGCAAAGAGAGAGAGAGAGAGCAAGGAGAGAGAGAGCAAGAGAGAGAGAGAGCAAGAGATGAGAGCGAGAGAGAGAAGAGAACAAGAGAGAGAGCAAGAGAGAGAGAGAGAGCAAGAGAGAGAGAGAGAGCAATAGAGAGAGAGGAGCAAGAGAGCAAGAAGAGAGAGAGCAAAGAGGCAAGAGAGAGAGAGAGAAGAGAGAGAGAGAGCAAGAGAGAGAGAGAGCAAGAGAGAGAGAGATGCGAGAGAGAGAGAGAGCAAGAGAGAGAGCAAGAGAGAGAAGAGAGCAAGAGAGAGAGAGAGCAAGAGAGAAGAGAGAGCAAGAGAGAGAAGCAAGAGAGAGAGCAAGAGCAAGAGAGCGAGGAGAGAGCAAGAGAGAGAGAGAGCTAGAAGAGAGAGCAAGAGAGAGAGAGAGCAAGAGGAGAGATAGAGCAAGAGAGAGAGAGAAGCAAAGAGAGAGAGAGCAAGAGAGAGAGAGAGCAAGAGAGAGAGAGAGCAAGAGAGAGAGAGAGAAGAGAGAGAGCAAGATAGAGAGCAAGAGAGAGAGCGAGAGAGAGAGATATGAGCAAGAGAAAGAGAGGGCAAGATAAGAGAGAGCAAGAGAGAGAGAGAGCAGGAGAGAGAGAGCAAGAGAGAGAGAGAGCAAGAAGAAGAGAGAGAGAGCAAGAGAGGAGAGCACGAGAGAGATAGAGCAAGAGAGAGAGAGAGACAGAGAGAGAGAGAGCAAGAGAGAGAGAGAGCAAGAGAGCAATAGAGAGAGAGAGAGAGAGCAAGAGAGAGAGAGCAAGAGAGAGAGCAAGAGAGAGAGAGAGAGAGCAAGAGAGGAGCAAGAGAGAGAGAGAGCAAAGAGAGGAGAGCCAGAGAGAGAGGAGAAGAGCAAGAGAGAGAGAGAAGGGAGGGAGGAGGGAGGGAAGGGAAGGAGGGAGGAGAAAGGGAAGGCAAAGAGGGGGAGAAGGGGGGAAAGAGGGGGGAGGGAAGAGGGGAGGGGGGAGAGAGGCTAGGGGGGGAGGAGGGCGGATGGGAGAGAGGGGGGGAAAGGGGGAGGGGGAAATAAGGGGGGGGGGAAACAGATTTTAAAGGGGGAGAGATGTTAGAGGGGGGGAATGTTAGGGAAGAGTTTTTGAGGGAAAAAGAGGGAGGGGAAAATAGAGAGAGAGAGATAGGAGAGAGTGATAGGTAAGAGAGAGATATAGGTAAAGAGTGAGAGAGGGAGAAGTCTACTTGGGGGAAAAGGGGGGGGGGGGCAGAGGAGAAAGGGTTCAGATGGTCATTTTCACAGACGGGTAAATCCTTTGTAGGTTTTTTAACAGCTGTGTGTACTACAGCTCAAGTGCGTTCCGTGTATGGTGTGTGTATGTGTGTTGTGGTGTTGGTGTATGTTGTGTGTAGTGTGTTAGTGTGTGATGGTGTATGTGTGTATGGGGTGTGTGTGTGTATTTGTGTGTGTGTGTATGTTGTGTGTTGTTGTATGTGTGGTATTTGTGTGTATGTGTGTGTGTATGTGTTGTTGTGTGCGTGTGTGTGTGTGTGTGGTGTGTGTTGTGATGTTAGTGCGAGGTGGTGGTGGGTGTGTGTGGTGTGTGTGTGTTGTGTGTGTGCGTGTGTGTCCCCCCACTTCTAAGTATTCTACGCTAATAAATAACGTAATACCAGTAATTCTAAAAACTACCAACAGTGATTCTAGCACTTATCACTCTACTTATAAAACACGAAAGTAATTGGGTTGTAAAATTATCTTGTCTGACTTCTAGGAGGTCTGACGTCACCCCACAGGCTTCCCCTCGCTAGGCCTTCCTCGCTAGTCAACCCTATCTTTACCTTATCTAGCATTTCTGCTCTATTCTGGTAATAGCTTGCAGGGGTGAGTGACCATATCTAACAGTGATCAAGGCGGATTCAAACCCCCCCAAAAAAACAACCCAACAGGTGAGTAACTAAGTTGGGTGAGCGTGACAATTGCCAGATGCTGATGACGAGCCTTTTATCCCATTTTTAAAAAATTCTTTACCTGTGACTTTATAAACCCTATAGCCATCATCCCCGACCCTCAGTGTCACTTATAAGAGTAAAACTTCACTTTTATTGGGAAAACACTTCACATTCGTGTTACACTTTATATGTATAAGACACACAACTGTTGTGACTCACTGTTTCAGCAGGCCTAAATGCCACCTTCCCTTTTTTTATAATTAATTTTTCCTTTCTCTCTTCTTATTTAAATTTTTTTTACTCACGTATGGTGCCCCCCCTTTCACTTGTTTCCAATTCTCCGAAATTCTTGAACACCCCTTCCCCACCATTGGGTCTTTTTATATTTTAATCTGGTAGCAACAGAACCACAAAAACCCCTAACGGTTTTTTACACTTTAAATATTAAAAATTTCAGGGATTTTTTTCCCTCGACTTTTTTTAACTAATAATCTGGTTATCACTCGTAGGATTGTTCACTACGTTGTCATACCGCGATTACTGCTAGCAGTTGTTGCAAAACCCTTAAAAACCACTAAAGCTCGGGGCCTTGTGACCCACGTTGCTGCTGACTGTGGGGTGTGTGTTTGTTGTGTGTGTGCGTGTGTGTGGTGTGTGTGCAAGTTTTTGTTGTGTTGGTGTGGGTGGTGTATGTGTGTGTATGTGTGTGTGTGTGTGTGTTGTGTGTGTGTTATTGTGTGTATGTGTGCGCACGTGCGTTATTTTTGTGTGTAT
>NC_069408.1:70160124-70192624 GCF_026875155.1 Cherax quadricarinatus
GCCCCTGGTTAGCCACTGGATAGCTAGCCACAATAGATTCGTACAACTAGGTATATTTCTACACCATAGGAAGGTTAGCATAGGCACCACTGTGACCACAAATGCAAGTTTTTTACAGACGAATCTCCAGCTAGCGTGGCCGTGACGAACTCTAGTTCAAGTCACAGGTCACAGTGGTGCCTATGCTAACCTTCCTATGGTGTAGAAATATACCTAGTTGGACGAATCTTATTGTGGC
The DNA here is from genome assembly GCF_026875155.1 of Cherax quadricarinatus. Lineage (NCBI taxonomy): Eukaryota > Metazoa > Arthropoda > Malacostraca > Decapoda > Parastacidae > Cherax > Cherax quadricarinatus. Next base: position 70,160,363 of record NC_069408.1, read on the forward strand.
TAGCTAGTCCAGTGGCTAACGCGACGGTCTAGAGTTTTGAGACTCTTTGATCGCGGGTTCTATCCCCGCCCGTGGTATGGTTTGTTTGCAATCGTGTTATTACGATTTTGTGAGTCGTATTCTGGGGCAAAAAATAGGGAAATTTTGTCCTTAGTGCTTAAGGCAGGTCTGTTTTAGTTGTGCCACCTAAGCAACTAGTTTATGGTGCACCTCATGTTCATCGTGTGAGCAGTAGGGCATCAAACAGGATTCTAAAAGTCACGACGTATCATTGTCAGATCCCACTAGGCATAGTTACAGCACAACAATATTACTCATTTCACATATTACAGTTACTTCATATAGCTAATGCACACAACACAATGTGCAGACTCAGTCTTGAAAGTACTGGCCCATGCTAGGCAGGTCTCGCTCAAATTCAACCCAACTCAATTATTACTGACTCACGAAATCGTAATGAACACGATTGCAAACAAACCATACCACGGGCGGGGATAGAAACCACGATCAGAGTCTCAAAACTCCAGACCGTCCAGTGGAACGCGACGGTCTGGAGTTTTGAGACTCTCTGATCGCGGGTTCTATCCCCGCCCGTGGTATGGTTCGTCTACTCAATTATTTGCTAGTAATTGAAGCTCAGCTAGTGGTTGAAGCTCAAATAGTGGTGAAGCTTCAACTTCACTTTGACTGAGTCTATGGAACGGAACACCTTTTAAGGGTGAGAAGTGTTCGTCTTTACTTCTCCACTGCTTCCACTGTCTACAATAGTTCTTATCTCTGTATTCGACTAAAGAAAGACGCAAAGCAGGCGAAAAATTTCGACAATAAAGATACAGAACTGTTGCATGTCTTACCTTCTTGATTACTGCATCTAAGCACTTTCGGGTCCTAGTTAGGACATGCTTCTCGTACTCTCTGAAACGGAAGAAGTGAAGGAATCTCTAATTATTTGTGCCAGTATTATAGATGAATAAGGCACATATGAAAAAAACACTTGGGTACTTTTATTGCGAAAACGATTAACTAACCAGCAGCTTTATTAATACAATACAGAGAAAAATACTGGAGACCGTTAAAGATGTGAAGAGGCTGCTTAAGGTGAGGTGTCTCCAAAGCCTTAATAAGATGTGCTCAGTCCCTCAACCTAGATCTTCACTTCTTTAACAGTCTCCAGTATTTTCTCTATATTGGATTAGCACTTTATATAATATAATAATAATAATCTCTATTAGATTAATAAAGCTACTGGTCAGCACAATGTCTCGATAATAAAGATATCTAAATATTGCATATTTGTGTTGCTCACCGGAAGGTTCCAGGTTCTTGTCTTAGCCTATTATCCTCTTGAGTCTCAGGGTAAGGGGATGTGGTAGGGGTTCCTGATGGGCTGGTGGCTCTCATATTAAACCACCAACCTAAAATTTTACACATGTGCTTCCATGAGCCACTAGACTAGGAGCCAGGAACCTGGAAGGCAAGACCAATGCTCTCAGGGACGAACGTGCCAACTTGGCTAGTGGACAAACTGCTGACGGCACTCTTTCCCGAGAGACTAGAGGGCACGACGGGCTCCACCTTCCAGGTGGAAAGAATGAGGAGAGATGATATCCCGGAAGGGAAACGACGTTCATTTCCCTGGACATCGAATACTTGTACCCAACAATTTTACAAGAGGAGGCACAGGAGGTGGTGGCAACCTTCTTCAAAGAAAACATGGAGAGGATTCGAGGATAATTACGCAGGAGAAGAGTAAGGAATCCACCGGACAACAAGTTTGATTAAGAGCGGTTTACTGTATATAACGAACGATATGCTTGAGTAAGCTGTCATAAAAGTAACAGGCAAAATAAAATGGCTGATAGGTACCACTCAAAAGGCACAGGTGTGCCTGTTTTAAGAACCTACTTTGAGCGTCTCCTTTCAGCCCATAGTTATGTGGCATCAGTAGCCGAGTGGACTAAAGAACTTTGAAACTGACAGTGTGCCCAGACAGGGAAGTGCATAACAGGTTCGAATAAGCAAGCTGAATGAACTAAATGAGAATATATATATATATATATATATATATATATATATATATATATATATTATATAATATATATATTATATATATATATATATATATATATATATATATAATATTATATATATATATATATATTTTATATATATATATATATATATATATATATATTATTATATATATATATATATGTTATATGTGTGTGTGTGTGTGTGTGTGTGTGTGTGAAGGTGTAGTATAATGAAAAAAAAAATATTTCAATGTTCATGAGTCATCAATTCTATGAGTTTTTTAATCAATTTAACTATGCCGTAGAGAGAGCAGGTATTCAGTGGTAATTTAAAACGAGTACTGAGCACTGCACGGCTTTCCCAGACAAAAAGTGTGACTGTCTGGCTGGACACGTACTGCAAGGAAACTGCAGCAACAATCATTGACAACTGCTGCACATTGTTGTGTGTGTGTGTACTCACCTATTTGTGGTTGCAGGGGTCGAGTTTTAGCTCCTGGCCCCGCCTCTTCAATGGTTGCTACTGGGTCCTCTCTCTCCCTGCCCCATAAGCTTTATCATACCTCGTCTTAAAACTATGTATGGTTCCCGCCTCCACTACGTCACTTTCTAGACTATTCCACGGCCTGACTACTCTATGACTGAAGAAATACTTCCTAACATCCCTTTGACTCATCTGAGTCTTCAACTTCCAATTGTGACCTCTTGTTTCTGTGTCCCTTCTCTGGAACATCCTGTCTTTGTCCACCTTATCTATTCCGCGCAATATTTTATATGTCGTTATCATGTCTCCCCTGACCCTCCTGTTCTGCGCTGTGCTGTGTGTGTGTGTGTGTGTGTGTGTGTGTGTGTGTGTGTGTGTGTGTGTGTGTGTGTGTGTGTGTGTGTGTGTGTGTGTGTGTGGTGACGATTGGGCGGTTCAGAACACATTCTTGTTTTATTAACCTGCCATTTAACACCTTGAACCAAATTATATAATTTTTCGTTGTGTGATATAAATCGATGTGGAATCCCAGACCAGCATGGCCAACCTCACCGGCAGGTTAGACCAGACCAGCAGTGTCGACAGCCCAGACAACACTGCAGTCCTAGTCAGTAATGAAGATCTAATTGTTGGGGTAGACCTGACGAACAGACCAAAATAGACCAGACTAACAATGCAGACATGATCAACGTGGCAGACATGATCAACGTGGCAGACATGACCCATTTAACAGATCTGGCCAACAAAGAATACCTAGTCTTGATCAATACACGAGACCTGATCAAGGCGGTGACCACACCTGGTAAACCTGACCAGTGACCAGCAGGTGACTAACATGGATGACCTGTGACTAACGTACAACAACCTTACCAATGTAACTCACGAAATCGCAATGATACGATTGCAAACAAACCATACCACGGGCGGGGATAGAGTTTTGAGACTGATCGCGGGTTCTATCCCCACCCGTGGTATGGTTTCTTACCAATATAGATATATACATGACGGGTCTGTATCATCTGACCAAGATGGTCTACCTGACTAAAGTAGCTGCCCAACATAAGGGAACCCACTAACATAGGCGAGCCCACTAACATAGGTGAGCCCACCAACATAGGTGAGCCCACCAACATAGGTGAGCCCACCAACATAGGTGAGCCCACCAACATAGGTGAGCCCACCAACATAGGTGAGCCCCAACATAGGTGAGCCTACCAACAAGTAGCTACAAACCAAAGTAACACAGGCGAACCCACCAAAATAGGTGAACCTGCCATGATAGATGAACCCACTAACAAAGGTGAACCCACCATCATCTTAAACCCCCAAGATAGGTGAACCCAACAACATGGGTAACCTGACCAAAACTTAATTTTCCACTATGGATTACCTGACTGGTGTGAAGGACCTGACCAACACAAGGTGGGGGGATGGGAGATGGTAAGGGGAAGGGGATGTTGGGGGAAGGGGGAGGGGAAGGGGATGTTGGGGAGGGGTAATAAGTGAGTAGTGTGGCGCCTAGAGCTGCCTCAGTATTGACCACTGCAGACGCCGCCGCCCCCGCCCACCACCCGCCGCGCCCGCCCACCCGCCCCGCCGCGCCCCGCCCACCAACCTACAACCACGACCCGCCACCACTGCCGCTGCCCGCCCATCAGCCCCCTAGCCCACACTCCCATTATCATGCTAACTGACCGTGCGATGACTCACTAGCAATAACAGAGTTTATGAGCGGACGCCCACGGACTCACCCTAGAGGTGGCTAGGTGTGGGCGGAGGGGGGAGGTGAATGCATAATGAGATCTGTCTCAGTGTACGCGGGTATGTCGGTGATAGACAGTATTGATTGTGACGTCAGGTGACGCAGCTGGTGGTGGTATGGTGGTGGTGGTGGTAGTGGTGGTGGTGGGCAGGAGGTGGTAGTGGTGGTGGTAGCAGGGGTGGTTTGGTGGTGTGCAGGGTGTAGGGGTGGTGATAGACAGGGTGGTATGGTGGGGGTGATGGTGGTGTGGACTGCAGCGGAGTTATGGTGGATTTTATATCAACAGTTCGTAGGTGCTAAAGGATGGATGTTAGGAGGTAGGATGAGGTAGGTGGTAACAATGAGTGTAGGTGGCTAACAACTGGGTGTAGGTGGTTAACAGAGTTAAGTGGCTAACAGCATAAGTGTAGGGTAAGAGCATGAGTGTAAGTGGTAACAACTGGGGAGGTGGCTAAAAGAGTGTAGGTGGCTAACAGCATAGTGTAAGGTGTTAACAGTATGATGTAGGTGGCTAAACACATGATTTAGGGGTAACACATGAGTGTAGGTGGCTAACAGCATAAGTGTAGGTGGCTAACAACATGAGTGTAGGTGGCTAACAGCATAAGTGTAGGTGGTTAACAGCATGAGTGTAGGTGGCTAACAACATGAATGTAGGTGCATAACAGCATAAGTGTAGGTGGTTAACAGCATGAGTGTAGGTGGCTAACAACATGAGTGTAGGTGGCTAACAACATGAGTGTAGGTGCATAACAGCATAAGTGTAGGTGGTTAACAGCATGAGTGTAGGTGGCTAACAACATGAGTGTAGGTGGCTAACAACATGAGTGTAGGTGGCTAACAACATGAGTGTAGGTGGCTAACAAGAGTGTAGGTGGCTAACAGCATAAGCGTAGGTGGTTAAGAGCATGAGTGTAGGTGGCTAACAACGTGAGTATAGGTGGCTAACAACGTGAGTGTAGGTGGCTAACATGAGTGTAGGTGGCTAACAAGAGTGTAGGTGGCTAACAGCATGAGTGTAGGTGGTTAACAGTATGAATGTAGGTGGTTAACATGAGTGTAGGTGGCTAACAACATGAGTGTAGGTGGCTAACAGCATAAGTGTAGGTGGCTAACAACATGAGTGTAGGTGCTAACAGCATAGGTGTAGGTGGTTAACAGCATGAGTGTAGGTGGCTAACAACATGAGTGTAGGGGGCTAACATGAGTGTAGGTGGCTAACAAGAGTGTAGGTGGCTAACAGCATGAGTGTAGGTGGCTAACAGCATAAGGTGTAGGTGGTTAACAGCATGAGTGTAGGTGGCTAACAACATGAGTGTAGGTGGCTAACAACATGAGTGTAGGTGGCTAACAGCATGAGTGTAGGTGGCTAACAACATGAGTGTAGGTGGCTAACAAGAGTGTAGGTAGCTAACAACATGAGTGTAGGTGGCTAACAACATGAGTGTAGGTGGCTAGCAACATGAGTGTAGGTGGCTAACAAGAGTGTAGGTGGCTAACAGCATGAGTGTAGGTGGCTAACAGCATAAGTGTAGGTGGTTAACAATATGAGTGTAGGTGGCTAACAAGAGTGTAGTATAACAACAGAGTGTGGTGGCTAACAACATGAGTGTAGGTGGCTAGCAACATGAGTGTAGGTGGCTAACAAGAGTGTAGGTGGCTAACAGCATGAGTGTAGGTGGCTAACAGCATAAGTGTAGGTGGTTAACAGCATGAGTGTAGGTGGCTAACAACATGAGTGTAGGTGGCTAACAAGAGTGTAGGTAGCTAACAACATGAGTGTAGGTGGCTAACAACATGAGTGTAGGTGGCTAGCAACATGAGTGTAGGTGGCTAACAAGAGTGTAGGTGGCTAACAGCATAAGTGTAGGTGGTTAACAATATGAGTGTAGGTGGCTAACAACATGAGTGTAGGTGGCTAACAACATGAGTGTAGGTGGCTAACAGCATAAGTGTAGGTGGTTAACAGCATGAGTGTAGGTGGCTAACAACATGAGTGTAGGTGGCTAATAGCATAAGTGTAGGTGGTTAACAGCATGAGTGTAGGTGGCTAACAGCATAAATGTAGGTGGTTAACAGCATGAGTGTAGGTGGCTAACAACGTGAGTGTAGGTGGCTAACAACATGAGTGTAGGTGGCTAGCAAGAGTGTAGGTGGCTAACAGCATGAGTGTAGGTGGCTAACAACATAAGTGTAGGTGGTTAACAGCATGAGTGTAGGTGGCTAACAACATGAGTGTAGGTGGCTAGCAAGAGTGTAGGTGGCTAACAGCATGAGTGTAGGTGGCTAACAGCTTAAGTGTAGGTGGCTAACAGCATGAGTGTAGGTGGCTAGCAACATGAGTGTAGGTGGCTAACAACATAAGTGTAGGTGGTTAACAGCATGAGTGTAGGTGGCTAACAACATGAGTGTAGGTGGCTAACAGCATAAGTGTAGGTGGCTAACAGCATGACTGTAGGTGGTTAACATGAGTATAGGTGGTTAACAGCATGAGTGTAGGTGGCTAACAGCATGAGTTTAGGTGGCTAAGATGAGTGCAGGTGGCTAACATGAGTGTAGATGGCTAACAGCATGAGTGTAGGTGGCTAACAGCATGAGTGTAGGTGGCTAACAGCATGAGTGTAGGTGGCTAACAGCATAAGTGTAGGTGGTTAACAATATGAGTGTAGGTGGCTAACAAGAGTGTAGGTAGCTAACAACATGAGTGTAGGTGGCTAACAACATGAGTGTAGGTGGCTAACAGCATAAGTGTAGGTGGCTAACATGAGTGTAGGTGGCTAACATGAGTGTAGGTGGCTAACAGCATGAGTGTAGGTGGCTAACAGCATGAGTGTAGGTGGCTAACAGCATGAGTGTAGGTGGCTAACAGCATAAGTGTAGGTGGCTAACATGAGTGTAGGTGGCTAACATGAGTGTAGGTGGCTAACATGAGTGTAGGTGGCTAGCAGCATGAGCATAGATGGCTAACAGCATGAGTGTAGGTGGTTAACAACATGAATGTAGGTGACTAACAGCATGAGTGTAGGTGGCTAACATGAGTGTAGGTGGTTAACAACATGAATGCAGGTGGCTAACAGCATGAGTGTAGGTGGCTAACATGAGTGTAGGTGGTTAACAACATGAATGCAGGTGGCTAACAGCATGAGTGTAGGTGGCTAGCAGCATGAGTGTAGGTGGCTAACAACATGTGTGTAGGGGGTTAACAACAGTTGGTGTAAGAGTAGGTGGTTGACTCAGACAATAATACATGTCTCTCGACACTGGACAAGTGTCTCCCGACACTGGACAAGTGTCTCCCGACACTGGACAAGTGTCTCCCGACACTGGACAAGTGTCTCCCGACACTGGGCAAATGTCTCCCGACCAGGGGCGTACCTACGGAAAATAACGCCTTTGGCCAGCAGTGTAATTGCGCCCTGTTAATATCTGACACCCATCATTTATATAAATTTACCATAAAATCAGCTCCAAAATACAATTCAAGCTTGCTCATCTTTTAATTAAGAAATTATGGCACTACATTAAAAATTACAACTGCACCTTCCTTATTTTCACTAATGCAAATTTGTCTATGTGCTCAAATTAATTTTTTTTTCAGTTTCTTCTCTTTCTACACTCAGCAAAACAAGATGACAAAGTCTGCCTTGACTCATGGAAACTCTCAGATACGAAGGTATTAGTTTTAACTTGTTGAATGATCTCTCACAACTGGCGATGGAAACTGCGGTGGTTATCATTATCTGAGTAGCAACGCCAAGGTTGGGGAAGACGCTCTCATCTCCATACTGAACAATAAATTCGAGAAGCTCTTCAGGAACCCATAGGATGAGTATGGGGTGCATTATAAAGATATTAAAGTAAATAAACTTTCAGGTCTTGATATTTTCATGTTGGTCCGACTTGACAGCAACATTCTGCAATCCAAAATTCATAAAAGCTGCTGTCCATTAACATCAAAGCTGTACAGTTCGCCCAAATTTTCTTACTTCATCTTCAGGTCGTTACTATCGGCGCCGTAACACAGTCCCTCGACATCGAGAAGGATCCCAAACTTGGCGTCAGTGTCATGCAAACGAGTGGACCTTTCATCCATTTCTCTGTGAAGACGGTTGAGTGTTCCCTTCATGACTCTTTCCATTTCCTCCTTGTTGTTAACCCAGTGTCTCTCGAGTTCTAATCTGTCATTCGTTTCTTTCGTCTCTGATATCTTTTAACTTCAATAGTCTATTCTTGACAGAGACCGAGCCCTTCTTGAAGTGACTCACTGACCAACACTTCTCTTTCAACATCAAAATGATCTCGGAGAGTTTTCAAATCCAGGGCAGCATCGTGGAAGTTCATACTAGGATCCTGCAGCTTCTTTTGAATACGGTCAATACGAATGAGTACTTTGTTCCAAAATTCTAGCAAAGTCAGAAAATAGTAACTCAGTTTGCTGCTGTACAGTTGCCTTACGCCACTTGTTGTTTCATTGGTCTCGTTTTCATTGTCTATCATGGCCTGGAGAACTTGAAATATCCCCTCAAGGTACTTGTTGACGGGCTGCACTCTACCTGGTTTCGGACTCCGACTGAACAACAACAGGCACGGCGTTTTTTTAGTTTTTCCTAGCGATGTGTTGAACGGGAACGCTTTGCGACCATCGTATCCTACTTGGCTGCATGTACACCCACCAAGTTGAGTGAGTGATTGTCGCAATTTACAAACGCTGCCAGGTTGTTTTTCTCATTTATTTTTTGATGAAAACCACTTCTGTGTCCAGCCATCACAACAGCGTTTTCATAGTACTGTGACCGACAATCCTGTAGCTCCATTTCGTCCTTCTCTAGCTGTTTCAAGATGTCTTCAACCTGTAATGTCGACGTTCTCTCTGGGAGTCTCACTTTTAATTTCGTCATACTCGGAGTTATCTGACCTGACTTCCTCCTCGGTTTGTGGGGCATTTGTACTTGATTCATCTTTAGATCCTAACAAACTTGTAGCAGGTGCAAGCGACTCCATGGAACGTGTTGAACAACCTGTTCCAGGATTTTCAAAGAAGGGCATAAAGAACTTGCTTAACTTCTTGGCTTCCACCACCTCCAACTTTCATCTCTTATATCCTTCTTCGTGAAGAAATGTTTCATGGTCTTCTTACACAATGCTCTTAAATAAGGAAATGACACTTTTAATAACAACAATAAATTACACAGATTTTGCGCAAAATTCTAGACTATCTCCCTAGTTTGTGCAGTGGTACTAACAGTGCCAGCTGACAGTACCACTGTCAGTGGGCACTGAGCAGTGGTACTGTGAAGTCATGTAGCTCCCAGCACTGTATTTTAGTCTAATAATTGATACAAGTGGTCTAGCCATCTTACTGCTTCTCACCCATCATAATCAAACACTGATCAAATATCTGAAGAAAATTCTATTTTTTTTTCACTATCCGAGGATGGTTTGTATGGCTTGGCGCCCTCCTTCAAGTGGCTCCCAGGGCATGTGCCATACCTGCCATACCTTAGGTACGGCACTGCTCCCGACACTAGCCAAGTGTTTCTCGACACTGGACTAGTGTCTCCTGACACTGGCCAAGTGTTTCCTGACACTGGCCAAGTGTTTCCTGACACTGGCCAAGTGTTTCCTGACACTGGCCAAGCGCCTACGGACACAGGCCAAGCGTCTACGGACACAGGCCAAGTGTCTACGGACACAGGTCAAGCGTCCCCGACACTGGACAACTGTCTCACCTCCCCGGCTCAAGAAAATAAAGAAAATCTAATAAAACCACAGGATAAACAAGAGAGATATAGAATAAATGAATAAAAGAAGGCAATAAAACGCAGGAATAATAAGCACAAAAAATAAAGTAATTCAATTATGTAACACAAAATTAAGAGTTATTTAAAGAAGAGTCAAGTGGGAAGATTACTGTAACAAGCATGTGAGGATGGTGGTAACAAGCAGACAGGTGAGGATGGTGGTAACAAGCAGACAGGAAAGGGTGGTGGTAACACGAAGGGAGTGGTGGTACAAGCAGACAAGGTGAGGATGGTGGTAACAACAGAAGGTGAGGATGGTGGTAACAAGCAGACAGGTGAGGAATGGTGGTTAAAAAGCGACAGGTGAGGATGGTGGTAACAAGCAGGCAGGGGAGGATGGTGGTAACACAGACAGGGAGAGGTGGTAACAAGCAGACGTGAGGATGGTGGTAACAAGCAGACAGGTGATGATGGGGGGGTAACAAGCAGACAGGTGAGGATGGTGGTAACAAGCAGACAGGTGAGGATGGTGGTAACAAGCAGACAGGGGAGGATGGTTTGGGAACAAGCAGACAGGTGAGGATGGTGGTAACAAGCAGACAGTGAGGTTTGGGGGGTAACAACAGACAGGGGGATGGTGGTTACAAGCAACAGGTGGGATGGTGGTAACAGCAACCCGTGAGGATGGTGGTAACAAGCAGACAGGTGGGGATGGTGGTAACAAGCAGACAGGTAGGATGGTGGGAAAAACGACAGGTGAGGGTGGTTTTGGGAACAAGAGGCGGGAGGATGGGTGGAACAAGCAGCAGGTGAGGAGGGGTAACAAGCAGAAGGTGGGATGCGGTACAAGCAGACAGGTGAGGATGATGGTAACAAGCGCAGGTGAGGATGGTGGTACAACAGACAGGTGAGTGATGGTAACAAGCAGGGCAGGAGGAGATGGGGAAAAAGCGACAGGTGAGGATATGGTAACAAGAACAGGTGAGGATGGTGGTAACAGCAGATCGGTAGGATGGTGGTACAAGCGACGGTGATGATTGGTGGTAACAGGCAGGTGAGGATGGTGGTAACAACAACAGGTGAGGGCGGTAACAAGCAGCAGGTGAGGAGGTGGGGAACAAACAGGCAGGTGGGGATGGTGGACAAGCAGACAGGTGAGGATGCTGGTAACAAGCGGCAGGTGAGGATGGGGGTAACAAGCAGGCAGGTGGGATGGTGGTAAAGCAGACAGGTGAGGATTGGTGGTAACAAGCAGGCAGGTGAGGATGGGGCAACAAACAGACATTTAGGATGGTGGTAAAAGCAGACAGGTAGGATGGTGGTAACAAGCAGGCAGGTGAGGATAGGGTAACAAGTGGAAGTGAGGATGGTGGTAATAAGCGGGAGGGGAGGTGGTGGTAACAAGCAGGCAGGTGAGGATGGTGGGTACAAGCACAGGTGAGGATGGTGATAACAGCAGACAGGTGAGGATGGTGGTAACAAGCAGACGATGAGGGATGGTGTAACAAGCAGACAGGGGAGGATGGTGGTAACAAACAGACACGTTTAGGATGGTGTAACAAGCAGACAGGGTGGGTGGCGGTGGTTTTAACAAGCAGACAGGTGAGGATGGTGGTAACAACAGACAGGTGAGGATGGGGGTAACAAGCAGACAGGTGAGGATGGTGGTAACAACAGACTGGTGAGGAGGTTTGGGAGCAAGCAGGCAGGTGAGGATGATGGGAACAAGCAGACAGGTGAGGATGTGGTAACAAGCAGACAGGTGAGGATGGTGATAACAAGCAGGGAGGTGAGGATGGTATAACAAGCAGACAGGTGAGGTGGTGGTAACAAGCAGACAGGTGAGGATGGTGGGAACAAGCGACAGGTGAGGATGGTGGTAACAACAGCGGGGAGGATGGTGATAACAAACACACGTGAGGGTGGTGGAAAAAAAGCAGACAGGTGAGGATTGTGGTAACAAGCAGACCCGGTGAGGATGGTGTTTAAAAAGCAGACAGGTGAGGATGGTGGTTTAAAAAGCAGACAGGTGAGGATGGTGGGAACAAGCAGACAGGTGAGGATGGGGGAACAAGCGACAGGTGAGGGTGGTGGTAACAAGCAGACAGGTAGGATGGGGGTAACAACAGACAGTGAGGATGGTGGTAAAAAGCAGGCGGTGAGGATGATGGTAACAAACAACAGGAGGATGGTGGTAACAAGCAGACATGTGAGGATGGTGGGAACAAGCAGACAGTTTAGGATGGTGGTAACAAGCAGGACAGGGGAGGTGGTGATACAAGCAGGCAGGTGAGGATGGTGATAACAAGCAGACAGGTGAGGATGGGGGTAACAAGCAGACAGGAGGATGGTGGTAACAGCAGGCAGGGGAGGATGGTGGTAAAAAACAGACAGTTGAGGATGGTGGAAACAAGCAGACGGGTGAGGATGCTGGTAACAAGCAGACAGGTGAGGATGGTGGTAACAGGCAGACAGGTGAGGATGGTGGTAACAAGCAGACAGGTGAGGATGGTGGTAACAAACAACAGGTGAGGGAAAAGGTGGTAACAAGCGACAGACGGATGGTGGTAACAAGCAACAGGGAGGAGGTGGTAACAAGCAGACAGGTGAGGATGTGGTTAACAAGCAGACAGTGAGGGTGGTGGTAACAAGCAGACAGGTGAGGAATGGTGGTAACAAGCAGACAGGTGAGGATGGTGGAACAAGCAGACAGGTGAGGATGGGGGTAACAGCAGACAGGGAGGATGGTGGTAACAAGCGGGCAGGTGGGATGGTGGTAAAAGCAGCAGGTGAGATGGTGGTAACAAGCAGACAGGTGAGGTGTGGAACAAGCAGACAGGTTTAGAAAGGTGGTAACAAGCAGACAGTAGGATGGTGTTAACAAGCAGGCAGGTGGGATGGTGGTAACAAACAACAGGGGGTTGGTGGTAACAAGCAGACAGGTGGAAAGGTGGTAACAAGCAGACAGGTGAGGATGGTGGTAACAAGCAGACAAGGTGAGGGTGGTGGTAAAAGCAGGCAGGTGAGGATGTGGTAAAAAAGCAGACAGGTGAGGATGGTGGTAACAAGCAGACAGGTGAGGATGGTGGTAACAAGCAGACAGGTGAGGATGGTGGTAACAAGCAGACAGGTGAGGATGGTGGTAACAAGCAGCAGGTTTAGGATGGTGATAACAAGCAGCAGGTGAGGATGGTGGTAACAACAACAGGGGAGGATGGGGTAACAAGCAGACAGGTGAGGATGGTGGTAACAAGCAGGCAGGTGAGGATGGTGGTAACAAACAGACAGTTGAGGATGGTGGAAACAAGCAGACGGGGAGGATGTGGTAACAAGCAGACAGGGGGGATTTGGGGGTAACAGCAGACAGGTGAGGATGGTGGTAACAAGCAGACAGGTGAGGATGGTGGTAACATCAGACAGGTGAGAATGGTGGTAACAAGCAGACAGACGAGGATGGTGGTAACAAGCAGACAGGGGAGGATGGTGGTAACAAGCAGACAGGTGAGGATGGTGGTAACAAGCAGACAGATGAGGATGGTGGTAACAAGCAGACAGGTGAGGATGGTGGTAACAAGCAGACAGGGGAGGATGGTGGCAACAAGCAGACAGTGAGGATGGTGGTAACGAGCAGACATGGTGAGGATGGTGGGAAAAAAAGCGACAGGTGAGGATGGTGGTAATAAGCAGACAGGTGAGATGGTGGTAACAAGCAGACAGGTGAGGATGGTGGTAACAAGCAGACAGGTGAGAATGGTGGTAACAAGCAGACAGGTGAGGATGGTGTTAACAAGCAGGCAGGTGAGGATGGTGGGAAAAACAGAAAAGGGGAGGATTTGGTGGTTAACAAGCAGACAGGTTGAAATGGGTGGTAACAAGCAGACAATTTAGGATGGTGGTACAAGCAGACAGGGGAGGATGGTGTAACAAGCAGACAGGTGAGGATGGTGGTAAAACAGAAAGGAAAAGGGTGGTGGTAAACAAGAGCAGGGGAGGATGGTGGTAACAAGCAGACAGGTGAGGATGGTGGTAACAAGCAGACAGGTGAGGATGGTGGTAGCAAGCAGGCAGGTGAGGATGGTGGCAACAAGCAGACAGGTGAGGATGGTGGTAACAAGCAGACAGGCGAGGATGGTGGTAACAAGCAGACAGGTGAGGATGGTGGTAACAAGCAGTTTACCTGGAGTTTACCTGGAGAGAGTTCCGGGGGTCAACGCCCCCGCGGCCCGGTCTGTGACCAGGCCTCCTGGTGGATCAGAGCCTGATCAACCAGGCTGTTGCTGCTGGCTGCACGCAAACCAACGTACGAGCCACAACCCGGCTGATCAGGAACCGACTTTAGGTGCTTGTCCAGTGCCAGCTTGAAGACTGCCAGGGGTCTGTTGGTAATCCCCCTTATGTATGCTGTGAGGCAGTTGAACAGTCTCGGGCCCCTGACACTTATTGTATGGTCTCTTAACGTGCTAGTGACACCCCTGCTTTTCATTGGGGGGATGTTGCATCGTCTGCCAAGTCTTTTGCTTTCGTAGTGAGTGATTTTCGTGTGCAAGTTCGGTACTAGTCCCCCTAGGATTTTCCAGGTGTATATAATCATGTATCTCTCCCGCCTGCGTTCCAGGGAATACAGGTTTAGGAACCTCAATTGCCCCAGTAATTGAGGTGTTTTATCTCCGTTATGCGCGCCGTGAAGGTTCTCTGTACATTTTCTAGGTCAGCAATTTCACCTGCCTTGAAAGGTGCTGTTAGTGTGCAGCAATATTCCAGCCTAGATAGAACAAGTGACCTGAAGAGTGTCATCATGGGCTTGGCCTCCCTAGTTTTGAAGGTTCTCATTATCCATCCTGTCATTTTTCTAGCAGATGCGATTGATACAATGTTATGGTCCTTGAAGGTGAGATCCTCCGACATGATCACTCCCAGGTCTTGACGTTGGTGTTTCGCTCTATTTTGTGGCCAGAATTTGTTTTGTACTCTGATGAAGATTTAATTTCCTCGTGTTTACCATATCTGAGTAATTGAAATTTCTCATCGTTGAACTTCATATTGTTTTCTGCAGCCCACTGAAAGATTTGGTTGATGTCCGCCTGGCATCCTTGCAGTGTCTGCAATGGAAGACACTGTCATGCAGATTCGGGTGTCATCTGCAAAGGAAGACACGGTGCTGTGGCTGACATCCTTGTCTATGTCGGATATGAGGATGAGGAACAAGATGGGAGCAAGTACTGTGCCTTGTGGAACAGAGCTTTTCACCGTAGCTGCCTAGGACTTTACTCTGTTGACGACTACTCTCTGTGTTCTGTTAGTGAGGAAATTATAGATCCATCGACCGACTTTTCCTGTTATTCCTTTAGCACGCATTTTGTGCGCTATTACGCCATGGTCACACTTGTCGAAGGCTTTGGCAAAATCTGTATATATTACATCTGCATTCTTTTTGTCTTCTAGTGCATCTAGGACCTTGTCGTAGTGATCCAGTAGTTGAGACAGACAGGAGCGAACTGTTCTAAACCCATGTTGCCCTGGGTTGTGTAACTGATGGGTTTCTAGATGGGTGGTTATCTTGCTTCTTAGGACCCTTTCAAGGATTTTTATGATATGGGATGTTAGTGCTATCGGTCTGTAGTTCTTTGCTGTTACTTTACTGCCCCCTTTGTGGAGTGGGGCTATGTCTGTTGTTTTTAGTAACTGTGGGACGACCCCCGTGTCCATGCTCCCTCTCCATAGGATGGAAAAGGCTCGTGATAGGGGCTTCTTGCAGTTCTTGATGAACACAGAGTTCCATGAGTCTGGCCCTGGGGCAGAGTGCATGGGCATGTCATTTATCGCCTGTTCAAAGTCATTTGGCGTCTGGATAACATCGGATAGGCTTGTGTTAACCAAATTCTGTGGCTCTCTCATAAAAAATTCATTTTGATCTTCGACTGTCAGTCTGGTTAGCAGCTTGCTAAAAACTGAGTCATATTGGGACTTGAGTAGCTCACTTATTTCCTTGCTGTCATCTATGTAGGACCCATCTTGTTTAAGTAGAGGCCCAATACTGGACGTTGTTCTCGACTTTGATTTGGCATAGGAGAAGAAATACTTTGGGTTTCTTTCGATTTCATTTATGGCTTTTAGTTCTTCCCACGATTCCTGACTCCTGTAAGATTCCTTTAGCTTAAGTTCGATGCTTGCTATTTCTCTGACCGGTCTCTCCCTACGCATTTCAGATATATTGACCTCTTTTAGCCGCTCTGTTATTGTTTTCCGTCGCCTGTAAAGGGAGCGCCTGTCTCTTTCTATTTTACATCTACTCCTCCTTTTTCTTAGAGGAATAAGCCTTGTGCATACATCGAGTGCCACCAAGTTAATCTGTTCTAGGCATAAGTTGGGGTCTGTGTTGCTTAGTATATCTTCCCAGCTTATATCGGTTAGGACTTGGTTTACTTGGTCCCACTTTATGTTTTTGTTATTGAAGTTGAATTTGGTGAATGCTCCCTCGTGACTAGTCTCATTATGTCGGTCTGGGGCTCCACGCATACATGTCTGAACCTCAATTATGTTGTGATCTGAGTATATTGTTTTTGATATGGTGACATTTCTTGTCAGATCATCATTGTTAGTGAAGATGAGGTCTAGTGTATTCTCCAGTCTAGTAGGCTCTATTATTTGCTGGTTTAAATTGAATTTTGTGCAGAGATTTAAAAGCTCCTGTGAGTGTGAGTTTTCATCAGAGCCGCCTCCTGGTGTTATTACTGCAACAATATTATTTGCTATATTCCTCCATTTTAGGTGCCTTAAGTTGAAATCCCCCAGGAGCAAGATGTTGGGTGCAGGAGCTGGAAGATTTTCCAGACAGTGGTCAATTTTTAATAGCTGTTCCTGGAATTGCTGGGATGTTGCATCCGGAGGCTTGTAGACTACCACAATGACTCGGTTTTGGTTCTCGACCTTTACTGCTAAAACTTCCACTACATCATTTGAGGCATTAAGCAGTTCTGTGCAAACAAGTGACTCTGCAATGTACAGGCCAACCCCCCCCCCCTTTTGCCTGTTCACTCTGTCACATCTGTATAGGTTGTAACCTGGGATCCATATTTCGTTGTCCAAGTGATCCTTTATGTGGGTCTCAGTGAAAGCCGCGAACATTGCCTTTGCCTCTGCAAGCAGTCCACGGATGAAAGGTATTTTGTTGTTTGTTGCTGGCTTTAGACCCTGTATATTTGCAAAGAAGAATGTTATCGGACTGGTGGTATTGTTGGTACTGGGGGGGGATTTTTTTTCCGGCATTAGTATCTGTATCTGTTGGTTTGGAGTGGAGGCCATAGACTGTGGTTCCACTCCAGGAATGACTGGATTTGGTGTACGATTTCTGCCATTTCCTGCCAGTTTTTTTTCCTTCCTGGCACTAAAAAACCTCTCCCTCTTGAGTGGCTGTGGCTACCCAGGTTTTCCCATGTCCTGGATGTTTTGTATCTTTACGCAGTAAGCGTAAGGAAGTTTCTAAGGAGCTTGCCAGAGTTATACAAAGAGTGGAAAACAGGGGAAAAGGAACAAGAAAAGGGGGAAAATGCAAATAGAGGTGAAAACCAAGGAGTGAAAATAAGAGCAAGAGTAGAAAACGTCATACAGAGCAAGTCGGAAAAGGAAACAGGGATACATAACATAGCGGAAAGGGGAAGGGAGGATAAGAAAACTACAACAGGAACAAACGAAAACGAGCAAAGGGAAGAAATTAGCCTAGAAGAAAGTGAACAAGGGAACTCAGATCAGGTGGCAGAACTTAGGAATGACACAGAATCAATAAATATAGGTAGTCAGAACATTTACAGTTACTGTGCTAAAGGTATGTGCCTATATGGCAGAGATTGTTGGAATAAACACACCAGAAAATGGGCGAACATGTTGAGGAAGGGAACGAGCCGTTTCAACAAAGAGTGCAGCAGGTACTTCCATCCAGTAATGTGTAAAGCTTCAACACGGTTCAGAGAATGTTATGACCTGAGCTGCCCAGATCATCATGTAAAAGGAACGCGGCTCTACGGAGTTAGCAGAGAAAGGGAAATTGAACAGCATTCTTTTCTAGACAAAAGAGAAAAGATCAAAACAAAGGAAGAGACAAACAGGGGAAATGGTACAGAGAGGACAGGTGGGCTCAAGGCCGAATAAGCAAACAAATGCAAAGCCAGTACTGGAGAAACCAGGGGAGTGTACACCAGGGGACATACCAGGTAGTACACCACCAGTGGTACTAATGAAACACAAAGCGAGACAAAACATCCCACTTGGTAATTCCTGCTTCATATTTGCAAATATACAGGGTTTGAAATCAAATAAAAATGACAAAGTTAGTTATGTCAGTGGGCTCCTGACAGAAGCGAATGCCATGTTCGGAGCATTTACAGAAACACATACAAGGAATGTTTTGGACGGAGAGATAAAGATAGAAAACTACAACATGTATAGATGTGATAAAATCAATAGGTCACAGGGAGGAGTAGGAATCTATGTGAAGGATACTTTCTGTTGTACAGAAGTGCTGAACTCTACAAATGATATAGTAGAAATTCTAGGCATTAAAGTTGAAAATAGGAATTTGGTAATTATCCTAGTATACAAACCACCATCGGCAACTGCTGAGGAATTCACAGATCAGTTAAGTAAGATAGATAGCTATCTGGATAGGTTAGAAAGTCCTACACCAAATATTTTACTCCTTGGAGATTTTAATCTCCCTTGTGTAAAATGGAAGATGGCACAACGTAATGTTATACCAGAAATATCCCCGGGAAGCACCCTGGCTCAACAGGTACATACCAGGGAAATAATGAGGTTTTGTGAAAAGTACTCTTTAAACCAACAGGTAATTGATCCCACTAGAAATGAAAATACCTGTATTTGATATTCACAAATAACGAGGAACTGATCAGAGACATAACAGTTTCCAAAACTATTTACTCTGATCATAACATCATAGAGGTTCAAACTAGTATTAACTCAGGGGTAGGAAACTGCGTCACTAATGTTAGAGACGGGATGTTCAGTAAGTTTAATTTTAATAACCATAGAATTAACTTGGAAAAAATAAACCAAGAGCTATCAGACATACCCTGGGAATCAGACATGAGCGACCTAAATCCCCACCAGTGCCTAGAGAAGCTGAATATAGAAGCATACAAAGTATGTATGAAACATGTACCATTGAGGAAACCCAGAGGAACAACAGATATAGAGAGAGAGCGTAGGAGATGGTACAGAAGAAGAAACAGGTTACTGAACTGCTTAAAAACACAAATATGTTACAACAGAGGAAAGATAGACTTAGCAGAGAGATCACTGAATTGGAGCAAAAACTTAGGATGTCATACCTCACAGAAGAAGTACAAAGGGAACAAAAGGCCTTACAGGATATTGCAAGAAACTCAAAATATTTTTATTCCTACATAAAATCCAAGCTAAGAACTACCTGTAGAATTGGACCACTACTGAGAGGAGACTCTCATACTGACGATGAACAGGAAATAAGTGAAATCCTAAAAGAACAGTATGAGTCGGTGTTCAGCAACCCACTAAATGACAGCAAGGTAGAAAATGCAGAAATATTTTTCACTCCAGAAGAAGGCCGCACAGACCAACTAACTGACATTAGTACAAATCCCATAGATTTCGAAAAAGAAATGGGCAACATGCCCACTCACTCAGCACCTGGACCAGATTCATGGAATGCTCTATTTATAAAGAAGTGCAAAGTACCACTAGCACGAGCCCTCAGTATTCTTTGAAGAAAGAGCTTAGATCTAGGTGAAATACCGGAGGCCTTAAAGAGTGCAGACATAGCTCCTTTGCATAAGGGAGGCAGTAGAGCACTAGCTAAAAATTATAGACCAGTAGCCCTAACCTCTCACATCATAAAAATCTTCGAAAGAGTGATGAGACGGCAGGTTACAAATTTCATGGACCAGCACAACCAACATAACCCGAACCACCATGGTTTTAGAGCAGGACGATCATGTCTGTCACAGCTGTTGAACCATTATGACAGAATTACGGAGGCGCTGGAAGGCGACCAAAAGGCAGATGTGATTTACACAAATTTTTCAAAGGCGTTTGACAAATGCCATCATGGAGTGATAGCGCACAAAATGAAGGCCATGGGCATTACGGGGAAGGTAGGCAGATGGATTTTCGGTTTCCTAACACACAGAACACAAAAAAGTAGTAGTGAACAGGGCAAGATCCAGCATCAGCGAGGTCAAAAGCTCAGTGCCCCAAGGCACTGTCCTGGCACCTCTGCTGTTCCTCATCTTCATAGCAGACATAGACAAAAACACCCGGCACACTTTTGTATCATCATTTGCAGATAACACTAAAATAAGCATGAAAGTCAGTACGGTAGAGGACACTGAAAAATTACAGAAAGACATAAGCAGGGTTTTCCAGTGGGCAGTGGAGAACAACATGACGTTCAATGGTGATAAGTTCCAGCTGCTTAGGTATGGAAAGAATGAAGAATTCAAAATGAGCACTATATACAGAACTCAAGAGGGTCACCAAATAGAACGTAAGAAACACGTAAAAGACCTGGGAATAATTATGTCAGCTGACCTTTCTTTTAAAGACCATAACAAGACAAAGATCACGACAGCCAGGAAGATGACTGGGTGGGTATTGAGAACTTTCAAAACAAGGGAAACAATGCCGATGGTGACACTCTTCAAATCGCTAGTGCTCCCTCACTTAGAATATTGCTCAGTACTGACGGCCCCGTTCAGGGCAGGAGAAATATCGGAGCTGGAACAAATACAGAGATCGTTTACGGCTCACATTGAGCCAGTAAAGCACCTAAACTACTGGGAACGCCTGCAAGTCTTGAACATGTACTCACTGGAGCGGAGGAGAGAGAGGTACATGATAATATAAAACTGGAAGGTACTCGAGGGCTTGGTCCCAAATCTGCACACTGCCATAACAACATACTGGAGTGAGAGATATGGGAGGAAGTATCCTCACCTGTCTGCTTGTTACCACCATCCTCACCTGTCTGTTTGTTACCACCATGTTAGGTAAGACACATATGCAACAGTTAGGTATCTTTATTTCGAAACGTTTCGCCTACACAGTAGGCTTCTTCAGTCGAGTACAGAAAAGTTGATAGAAGCAGAAGATACTTGAAGACGATGTAGTCAGTCCATCACCCTACTAGTGAGAACGGCTGGGTTTGAGAGGGACCTGCCCTCCCAAAGCAACCTACGTCTCACCTCCTGGCACTATATAAAGGCTCCATCCTGTCACTTCAACTTCATATTGTTTCAGA
The DNA here is from genome assembly GCF_026875155.1 of Cherax quadricarinatus. Classification (NCBI taxonomy): domain Eukaryota; kingdom Metazoa; phylum Arthropoda; class Malacostraca; order Decapoda; family Parastacidae; genus Cherax; species Cherax quadricarinatus. Next base: position 70,181,673 of record NC_069408.1, read on the forward strand.
CAACGGAACAATGCTCTTCTCCAGACTGAGGGACTGACCACCTCAAAACTTTAAGGGTGATGGACTGACTACATCGTCTTCAAGTATCTTCTGCTTCTATCAACTTTTCTATACTCGACTGAAGAAGCCTACTGTGTAGGCGAAACGTTTCGAAATAAAGATACCTAACTGTTGCATATGTGTCTTACCTAACAATCTGTCGGTATTTTATACCATTTTAATGTTCATTGTTACCACCATCCTCACTTGCCTGCTTGTTACCACCATCCTCACCTGTCTGTTTGTTACCACCATCCTCACTTGCCTGCTTGTTACCACCATCCTCACCTGTCTGCTTGTTACCACCATCCTCACCTGTCTGCTTGTTACCATCATCCTCACCTTACCTTTGAAGAATTACCTTTGAAGAATTTGGAGAGTATATCTACTCTCTGAGCCCGGCCATGGGCCAGGATCGCCTGGTGCTCGCCTGGTCAACCAGGCTGTTTCTGCTGGAGGCCCGCTGCCCCACATATTCATCACAGCCTGGTTGATCTGGCACCTGGTGAAGATACTTGTCTAGTTTCCTCTTGAAGTTTTCAACACTTGTTCCAGCAGTGTTTCTGATATCTTCTGGTAAGATGTTGAAAAGTCTGGGACCCCGGATGTTGATACAGTGTTCCCTTATTGTCCCCACCGCACCCCTGCTCCTCACTGGGTTTATTTTACTTAAACCCAGTGAGGAGCAGGGGTGCGGTGGGGAAAAGCAGATAGGTGAGGATGGTGGTAACAAGCAGGCAGGTGAGGATGGTGGTAACAAGCAGGTGATGGGAGTGGTAACAAGCAGGTAAGTGAGGATGGCGGTAACAAACAGGCAGGTGAGGATGGTGGTAAGAAGCAGGTGAGGGGAGTGGTAACAAGCAGGCAAGTGAGGATCGTGGTAGCAAGCAGGTGAAAGGAATGGTAACAAGCAGGCAGGTGAGGATGGTGGTAACAAGCAGGTGAGAGGAATGGTAACAAGCAGGCAGGTGAGGATGGTGGAAACAAGCAGGCAGGTGAGGATGGTGGTAATAAGCAGGCGGGGGAGGGTAGTGGTAACAAGCGGGCGGATGAGTATGGTGGTAAGAAGCAGGCAGGTGATGGTGGTAACAAGCAGGCAGGTGAGGATGGTGGTAACAAGCAGGCAGGTGAGGATGGTGGTAACAAGCAGGCTGAGGACGGTGGAAACAAGCAGGTGAGGGTAGTGGTAACAAGCATGCAAGTGAGGATGGTGGTAACAAGCATGCAAGTGAGGATGGTGGTAAGAAGCAGGCAGGTGAGGATGGTGGTAACAAGCAGGTGAGGAGAGCGGTAACAAGCAGACAGGTGATGATAATGGTAACAAGCAGGTGAGGATGGTGGTAACAAGCAGGTGAGGAGAGTTGTAACAAGCAGGCAGGTGAGGATGGTGGTAACAAGAAGGCAGGTGAAGATGGTGGTAACAAGCAGGTGAGAGGAGTGGTAACAAGCAGGCAGGTGAGGATGGTGGTAACAAGAGGCAGGTGAAGATGGTGGTAACAAGCAGGGAGGAAGCGGTACAAGGAAGGATGATAATGGAACAAGCAGGTGAGGATGGTGGTAAAAGCAGGTGAGGAGAGTTGTAACAAGCAGGCAGGTGAGGATGGTGGTAAAAAGCAGGCAGGTGAGGATGGTGGTACCAAGCAGGCAGATGAGGATGGTGGTAACAGGCAGGTGAGGATGGTGGAAACAAGCAGGCGCGTGAGGATGGTGGTAACAAACAGGCAGGTGAAGATGGTGGTAACAAACAAACAAGTGAGGAGGTGGTACAAGCAGGTGAGGGGAGTGGTAACAAGCAGGCAAGTGAGGATGGTGGTAACATGCAGATGAGGGGAGTGGTAACAAGCAGGCCAGTGAGGATGGTGGTAGCAAGCAGACAGGTGAGGATGATGGTAACAAGCAGGTGAGGAGAGTGGTAACAAGCAGGCAGGTGAGCATGGTGGTAACAAGCAGGTGAGGGGAGTGGTAACAAGCAGACAGGTGAGGATGGTTGTAACAAGCAGGCAGGTGAGGATGGTAGTAACAAGCAGGCAGGTGAGGATGGTGGTAACAAGCAGGCAGGTGAGGATGGTAGAAACAAGCAGGTAGGTGAGGATCGTAGTAACAAGCAGGCAGTTGAGGATGGTGGTAATAAGCAGGCAGGTGAGGATGGTGGTAACAAACAGGCAGGTGAGGATGGTGGTAACAAGCAGGCAGGTGAGGATGGTGGTAACAAGCAGGCAGGTGAGGATGGTGGTAACAAGCAGTAACTTCCCTCACCCAGCCTGCATGGAGAGGGGAATGGGTTATACGAGGGGAGGAGGATTTAAGCAATAAACTAGCGCCACTATACTGGTGCCACACTCGATTAATCCTGAAGGAAGGTGTGAGGGATGTGACGGAAGTAAACAATGAGTGTAACCAGAGAGTGCAGAATCAATTAGAGGCCGAGTTCACCACACATTAGCCTTAATTACACTTGGTGTACCTCAGTCACCAATACCACTGACAACACTCGCTCATCTGGAAGATCAGGCAGATCTATGAGCTGGGATAAACCAAAATAATAAGAAAGTGTCACACGCTTAACCAGTAAGCTGCATAAAACTGTCAAAAGCGAGGCGAGTTATTAAAATTATAAAAGTAGAAAGAAGGGAAATTACGCTGAAATAGGCAGAGCTAAACTGAACCTGCATATGACTCACCAAATCGTAATGACTCGACTGCAAACAAACCATACCACGGACGGGAATAGAACCCGAGATCAGAGAGTCTCAAAACTCCAGACCGTCGCGTTAGCCACTGGGCCAGCTAGCCACAATAAGAATCTTTTCGTGGCTAGCTGGCGCAGTGGCTAACGCGACGGTCTGGAGTTTTGAGACTTTCTGATCGCGGGTTCTATCCCTGTCCGTGGTATGGTTTGAACCTGCATATCTCAGGCCTACAGTTTGGCGCTGGCAGGCAAGGTATACGACAATGAGCCCGGGAACTATAGTCAGCAGACAACCTCACTGCCAGAGAAACAGGAAGAATGAGAATCAGCTTATCACAGACTTTTTCCTTATAATCCTTTATCACTCATATTGACCCAAGGACATTAACTCCTCTATTCTCCCTCACACTCATCGCCATCCCCTCTCACTCTCCCCCTCCTCCTCCTTTCCCCTCTTCCGTCTCCTATATATAATTTCTCTTGCTCCCGTTCTATAATGGAGAAATATTCATAAAAAATCCCTTTCTCTTGTGCATGGGATAGTCCATCCTGAGAGATGGTAATTACTAAGAGAAGTTCCCAGCTCGTACTAACTGACACTACTGATGTCTCCCGCTCAGACAGATTTTTCAGCCACCTATGTAATGGATGACCAAACATACCTATGTAATGGAAATATGACAGGAAAACATAGCTAGACCTGTTGTTCCCACTGTTGAAACTAATCATATTAGAATAATTTACAACACACTGTATATTAATCCAGCTTGAAATTAATAAAATATATATATATATATATATATATATATATATATATATATATATATATATATATATATATATATTATATATAATATATTATATATATATATATATATATATATATATATAATATATATATATATATTATAGCGCTGCGCAAAATACAACCGTAAAGTCTACTACGAACACAATTACACTAACAAAGGCCTTCAGCACCTGGCTGTAACCAAGTCTGCAAACAAGGAGAAAGCGTCAAAAAAATAAAGGCAAAGACAAACATGAAAGATTAATCTCTGAGGACCCATAGTCCCATATATTCCCTCTACTAGAGCACTCCAGGATGATTTGAATAGACTGATGCAATGGTCGGAGAAATGGCAGATGCGGTTTAATATACACAAATGCAAAGTTCTAAATATTGGACAGGTAAATAACCACGCCACATATAACCAGGAGTTCTGGTTAGCAGTAATCTAAAACCAAGACAACAGTGCATTAGTGTTCGCAATAAAGCTAACAGAATTCTTGGCTTCATATCTAGAAGTGTAAATAATCGAAGTCCTCAGGTTGTTCTTCAACTCTATATATCCTTGGTTAGGCCTCATTTACACTATGCTGCTCAGTTCTGGTCACCGTATTACAGAATGGATATAAATGCTCTGGAAAACGTACAGAGGAGGATGACAAAGATGATCCCATGTATCAGAAATCTTCCCTATGAGGATAGACTGAGGTCCCTGAATCTGCACTCTCTCGAAAGGCGTAGAATTAGGGAGGATATGATCGAGGTGTATAAATGGAAAACAGGAATAAATAAAGGGGATGTAAATAGCGTGCTGAAAATTTCCAGCCAAGACAGGACTCGCAGCAATGGCTTCAAGTTGGAAAAATTCAGATTCAGGAAGGATATAGGAAAGTACTGGTTTGGTAATAGTTGTGGATGAGTGGAACAAACTCTTGAGTACAGTTATTGAGGCTAAAACGTTGTGTAGTTTTAAAAATAGGTTAGATAAATACATGAGTGGGTGTTGGTGGGTGTGAGTTGGACCTGACTAGCTTGTGCTGCTGGGTCTGGTGCCGTGCTCCTTCCTTGAGTGGAGGTGACTAGACTGGGTGGGTCATTGGGCTAATCCGGGGGTGGGGGTCATTGGGCTAATCGGGGGGGACACATGGACCTGCTCTGCATGAGTCAGTGGGCCTGTTGCAGTGTTCCTTCTTTCTTATGTTCAATATTTTCACTATACTCGTATATACATAATACAGCAGAGCAGAAAATTTTAATAAGGTAGAGAGCAAAGAGTTCTCATTCACTGCAACTGCTCTTCACCTCATGCAAAGAGAACAGTAATATGTGTACTCAGCCTACCTTAGTAAGAGGCTGTCACAAACCAGGTGAGGAAACAAACAGGTGAGGGGACAAACTCTCAGCCAGTTGACGTAGAATCCTGAAAGCGAATCGGAGTGGCCAGGGCCCCAGGCAGCTATTCCAACCTAAATGACAGTCTAGATGGTACAGAGAAATGCAATAAAAGTGGTTATGCGATGACCACCGAATAAATTGTAGTGTACTCGGTGCACACCCCCTACCCTAAGAGCATTGTTATAGCTGGGGATGGGGGATACCTTGCATCTCTTTTATGAATACCTTGCCACCATTGCATCAGAAGAAAATACCTCTCTTCTCATACTGTTCTACCCAGCTGGGAGTACTGGGATGGATGGTATTATGTGTTGGACAAAGTTTTAGAGTATATAGAAGACATAAAGGAAAAAAGTTTAAAGCTATTCATCACCCTAATCCAAGCCAGTAAGTCAGTATAAACAAATATATAATAATTATATCCTAACTAAACTAACAAACCTTGGAGAGTGAATCCACCACCATATTGGCTTTACATAAGATGTACTGATATTGTGGAGAGACAAGATGATGGATGTTACTGGACAACCTCATGCATCAACATGTTAGGGACACTACTAGAGCAAGAGGTGAGGATGAACCAGCAAGACTGGACCTCGTATACACCGTGAGTAGCTCGGACATCGAGGATATCACATATAAAAGGCCCCTTGGAGCTAGTGATCAATGGTTCTGACCTTTGAATACATAGTAGAGTTACAAATGGAGAGGGTAACACGAGAAGGATGGGAAAAGCCAAACTGCAAAAGGGGGGACTACACGGGCATGAGGAACTTCCTGCAGGAGGTTCAGTGGGAAAGAGAATTGGTAGGAAAATCAGTAAATGAGATGATGGACTACATGACAACAAAATGCAAGGAGGCAGAGGAAAGGTTTGTTCCCAAGGGCAACAAAAATAATGGGAAGACCAGAACGAGTCCTTGATTTACCTAAAAGTGTTGGGAGGCAAAAACTAATTATGCTAGAGAATGGAAAAAATTCAGAAGACAAAGGACCCAGGAAAATAAAGAGATTAGTCGAAGAGCTGGAAATGATTATGCACAGATAAGGAGGGAGGCCCAGCGACAGAATGAAAGCAACATAGCATCGAAAGTCAAGTCTGACCCGAAGCTGTTGTATAGCCACATCAGGAGGAAGACAGCAGTCAAGGACCAGGTAATCAGGCTGAGGAAGGAAGGTGGGGAGATCACAAGAAATGACCAAGAAGTATGTGAGGAGCTCAACATGAGATTTAAGGAAGTATTTACAGTGGAGGCAGAAAGGACTTCCAGAAGTCAGGACAGAGGGGTACACCAACAAGGGATATACCAACAAGTGCTAGATGAGATACACACAACCGAGGAGGAGGTGAAGAAGCTGCTAAGTGAACTTGAAACCTCAAAGGTGGTGGGACCGGACATCTCTCCGTGGGTCTTTAGAGAAGGAGCAGAGACACTGTGTGTGCCACTAACAACAATTTTCATCACATCCATTGAAACTGGGCAATTACCTGAGGTAGAGACAGACACGATGAATTAAACTACAGACCTGTGTCACTGACGTGTATAGTATGCAGAGTCATGGAGAAGATTATCAGGAGAGTGGTGGAGCACCTAGAACGGAACAAGCTTAGAAACGACAACTAGCACGGATTCAGGGAAGGAAATTCCTGTGTCACAAACCTACTGGAGTTTTATGACAAGGTAATGGAAGTAAGACACGAGAGACAGGGGGTGGGTAGATTGCATTTTCTTCGACTGCAAGAAGGCCATTGACATAGCTCCTCACAAGAGATTAGTGCAAAAGCTAGAGGATCAGGCGTGTATAACAGCAAAGGCACTGCAATGGATCAGAGAATACCGGACAGGGAGGCAACAGCGAGTCATGGTACGTGACAAGGTGACGAGCGGGATTCCACAAGGGTCAGTCCCTGGATCAGTGATATTTTTGGTATATGTGAATGACATGACGGAAGGATAAACTCAGAAGTGTCCCTGTTTGCAGATGAAGTGAAGCTAATGAGGAGAATTAAATCGGATAAGGATCAAGCAGAACTACTTGGACAGGCTGGAAGGCTGGTCCAGCAAGTGGCTCCTCGAGTTTAACCCCGCCAAATGCAAAGTCATGTAGATCGCGAAAAGGTAAAGAAGACTGCAGGCAGAGTAAAGGCTAGGTGACCAAAGACTGCAAACCTCTCTTAAGGAAAAGGATCTTGGGGTGAGTATAATACCGAACACATCTCCTGAGGCTTACATCAGCCAGATAACTGCTGCAGCATACTTGAGAATAGCGTTCCGATACCTCAGTAACGAATCGTTCAAGATTCTGTACACCGTGTACGTCGGGTCCATACTGGAGTATGCAGCACCAGTCTGAAACCCACACCTGGTTAAGCACGTCAAGAAATTAGAGAAAGTGCAAAGGTTTGCAACAACACTAGTTTCAGAGCTAAGGGGAATGTCCAACGAAGGAAGGGTAAGGGAAATCGGCCTGACGACACTGGAGGACAGGAGGGTCAGGGGAGACATGATAACGACATACAAAATACTGCGAGGAATTGACAGGGTAGACAGAGACAAGATGTTCCAGAGATGGGACACAGAAACAAGAGGTCACAGTTGGAAGTTAAAGACTCAGATGAGTCATAAGAACATAAAAAAGAAGGAACACGGCAACAGGCATACTGACCCATGCGAAGCAGGTCCATGCCACCCCCCGGCCTAGAACAGTGACCACCTAGTCAGGTCACTTCCATTTAAGGAAGGAGCACGGCACCAGACCTGGTAGCAAAAGCTAGTCAGGTCCAACTCACACCCACCCACACCCACTCATGTATTTTTCTAACCTATTCTTAAAATTACACAACGTCTTAGCTTCTATGACGGTAATCAGGAGTTTGTTCCACTCATCCACAACTCTATTACCAAACCAGTGCTTTCCTATGTCCTTCCCGAATCTGAACTTTTCCAACTTGAAACCATTGTTGCGAGTCCTGTCTTGGCTGGATATTTTCAGCACGCTATTTACATCCCCTTTATTTATTCCTGTTTTCCATTTATACAACTCAATCATATACCCTCTAATTCTACGCCTTTCGAGAGAGTGCAGATTCAGGGGCCCTCAGTCTATCCTCATAGGGAAGATTTCTGATACATGGGATCATCTTTGTCATCCTCCTCTGTACGTTCTTTAGTCATAGAGTTGTCAGGAAGTGGAATAGTCTGGCAAGTAACGTAGTGGAGGCAAGAACCATACACAGTTTAAAGACGAGGTTTGATAAAGCTCATGGAGCAGGGAAAGAGGGGACCTAGTTGCGATCAGTTAAGAAGCGGGGCCAGGAGCTGCAAATCTACCCCTGCAACCAAAAATAGGTGAGTACACTTATAGTACAGCTAGTACACACACACAGCATTGCTAGCACACATAGTACTGCTAGCACACACGTAACACTGCTAGCACACACGTAACACTGCTATCAGACACATCACTGCTAACGCACACATAACACTGCTAGCACACTCATAGCACTGCAAGCACACACATAGTACTACTAGCAAACACAGATAGTTTACCTGGAGTTTACCTGGAGAGGGTTTCGAGGGTCAACGCCATCACGGTTCAGTCTGAGACCAGGCCTCATGGTGGATCAGGATCTAATCAACCAGGCTGGTACTGCCGGCCGCCCGCAAGCTGATGTACGAACCACAGCCCGGTTGGTCAGGTACTGACTTTAGGTGCCTGTCCAGTGCATTCTTGAAGACAGTCAGGGGTCTATTGGTAATCCCCCTTATGTATGCTGGGAGGCAGTTGAGCAGTCTTGGGCCCCGGACACTTACTGTGTTGTCTCTCAATGTACACGTGGAGCCCGTGCTTTTCGTCGTGGGAATGTTGCATCTCCTGCCGAGTCGTTTGCAGGTTTGGTACCAGTCCCTCCAAGACCTTCCAAGTGTATATTATCATGTATCTCTATCGATGAGGTAGATACATTGTTGTGGTCTCTGAAGGTGAGATCCTCTGACATTATCACTCCCAGGTCCTTCACATTTTTTTCGCTCTATTGTATGTTAGAATTTGTCGTATAAGCTGATACATTTTTAATTTCCTCAAGTTTTCCATGTCTGAGTAGTTGAAATTTCTCCTCGTTGAACTTTATATTGTTTTGAGTGGCCCATTTGAAGATTTGGTTGATGTCCGCTTGGAGTCTTGCGGTGTCTTCGAGGGAGGTCACTGCCATGGTAATCCGGGTGTCATCCGCAAAGGAAGACACGGAGCTATGGCTTACATTTCTGTCTATGTCAGAAATGAGGATGAGGAATAGAATGGGAGCGAGTACTGTGCCTTGTGGAACAGAGCTTTTCACCGTAACTGCCTCAGACTTTACTCTGTTTACTATAACTCTTTGTGTTCTATTTGTTAGGAAGTTATAGATCCATCTACCAACTTTTCCTGTTATTTCTTTACCACGCATTTTATGTGCTATTATACCATGGTCACAGTTGTCGCAAGCTTTTGCAAAGTCTGTGTATACTACATCTGTATTTTGTTTATCCTCAACAGCATCCAGGACCTTGTCATAGTGGTCCAGTAACTGGGACAGGCAGGAGCGACCTGCTTTAAACCCGTGTTGCCCTGGGCTGTGTAACTGATGGGTATCTAGGTGGTTGGCGATCTTGCTTCTTAGAACTCTCTCAAAGATTTTTATGATATGGGATGTTAGTGCTATCGGTCCGTATTTCTTTGCAGTTGCTTTACTGCCACCTTTGTGGAGTGGGGCTGTCTGTTGTTTTTAGTGTGTGTGGGATGACCCCTCTCCATAGAATGCTGTAGGCACGCGAAATGGGCTTCTTGCAATTCTTGATGAACACAGAGTTTCATGAGTCTGGGCCTGGGGCAGAGTTCACGGGCATGTCATTTATTGCCTTTTCAAAGTATTTGTGGAGTTAGTACATTATCCGAGAATTCATTTGTATTGTCGACCCTTAGTCTGGCCAGTGGCTTGCTGAACACTGAGTCATATTGGGACTTAGTATCTCACTCATTTCTTGGCTGTCATCTGTGTATGTCCCATCCCGCCTAAGCAGGGGCCCAATACTGGATGTTGGTTTTCCCTTAGATTTGGCATAAGAGAAGAAGTGTTTTTTTTTTTCAATTTCCTTTATGGCTTTTAGTTCTTAACGAGACTCTTGTCTCCTGTAAGATTCCTTCAGTTTAAGTTCGATATTTACAATTTCATTGACTAGTGCCTCCCTTCGCATTTCGGATATATTGGCCCATCTCAGCAGCTCTGTGACTCTTTGCCTTCGTCTGTATAGAGAGCGTCTCTCTCTTTCTAGTTTACATCTTCTCTTTCTTTTTCTTAATGAAATGTGTCTTGAGCAGATCTCAAGAACCACAGAGTTCATTTTTTCTAGGCAAATGTTCGGATCTGTGTTGTGTGGATATCTTCCCAGCTTGTTTAATTTAGGACATGGTTGACTTGATCCCATTGTATGTTTTTGTTATTGAAATTGAATTTTTGAAGAGACCATTATGACTGATCACATTTTGCTGGTCGGAGGCCCTATATGTTTGCAGAGACAAATGTCGTTATATTGGTGGAATTTAGGAGGGTTTTATTTGCTGGCTCTAATATCTGTTGTTCTGGAGTAGAGGCCAATGTTCATGCCTCTGCTCCAGAAATGTTTTCAGTTGGTGTAGGATTATTGTCATTTCTTGAAAGTCTTTTTTTCCCTTCTGGCCCTAAAAAAAACTCTGTCCCTAGAGGGGTTGTGGCTCCCCCCATTTGTTTCCCATAGTCTTTCTGGTCTGTGTCTTCTTGTCCCTCTTAGATGATGTGCCTGGCAGTATGCGTTGTAGCATTTTCTTTCATGAGTGACACATTTCTGGGTGAAATAAGTTACAGGAGGGGAAGTTGAACTCTTTATTGTTGTCATGCAGGTGTTGCATTTTCTGGGGTGGTCAAATGTGCATGTCCCACCTGTTTTACCAGATATATCGTGCCTGCAGATACCCAAGACATGGTATTTGCATAGACTGGATTTCCGTTTGCTAAGATTCATTGCA
>NC_069408.1:70195124-70200124 GCF_026875155.1 Cherax quadricarinatus
ATGATGGTGAAAGTTTTTCTTTTTCGATCCACCCTGCCTTGGTGGTAATCGGCCAGTGTGATAATAATAATAATAATATATATATATATATATATATATATATATATATATATATATATATAATATATATATATATATATATATATATATATATATATATATATATATATATATATATATATTATTATATTTTTTCTTTTTCAACAAGTCGGTCGTCTCCCACCGAGGAAGGGTGACCCAAAAAGAAAGAAAATCCCCAAAAAGAAAATACTTTCATCATTCAACACTTTCACCTCACTCACACATAATCACTGTTTTTGCAGAGGTGCTCAGAATACAACAGTTTAGAAGCATATACGTATAAAGATACACAACATATCCCTCCAAACTGCCAATATCCCGAACCCCTCCTTTAGAGTGCAGGCATTGTACTTCCCATTTCCAGGGCTCAAGTTCGGCTATGTAAAATAACCGGTTTCCTTGAATCCCTTCACTAAATATTACCCTGCTCACACTCCAACAGATCGTCAGGTCCCAAATACCATTTGTCTCCATTCACTCCTATCGAACACGCTCATGCACGCCTGGTGGAAGTCCAAGCCCCTCGCCCACAAAACCTCCCTTAACCCTTCCTTCCAACCTTTTCGAGGACGACCTCTTCCCCGCCCTCCTTCTCCTACAGATTTAAATGCTCTCCATGTCATTCTACTTTGATCCATTCTCTCTAAATGACCAAACCACCTCAACAACCCCTCTTCAGCCCTCTGACTAATACTTTTATTAACTCCACACCTTCTCCTAATTTCCACACTCCGAATTTTCTGCATAATATTTACACCACACATTGCCCTTACACAGGACATCTCCACTGCCTCCAACCGTCTCCTCGCTGCTGCATTTACCACCCAAGCTTCACACCCATATAAGAGTGTTGGTACTACTATACTTTCATACATTCCCTTCTTTGCCTCCATAGATAACTTTTTTGACTCCACATATACCTCAATGCACCACTCACCCTTTTTCCCTCATCAATTCTATGATTAACCTCATCCTTCATAAATCCATCCGCCGACACGTCAACTCCCAAGTATCTGAAAACATTCACTTCTTCCATACTCCTCCCCAATTTGATATCCAATTTTTTCTTTATCTAAATCATTTGACACTCTCATCACCTTACTCTTTTCTATGTTCACTTTCAACTTTCTACCTTTACACACACTCCCAAACTCATCCACTAACCTTCGCAATTATATCAATAACAACACTGCGACTAGCCAAGGACTCGAACCCATGCTGCTTTGGCCTGCCTCATGGTGGGCGAAAACTCATGACGCCTTAATCCACGGGACCACACAGTCCCGTGGATTAAGGCGTCATGAGTTTTCGCCCACCATGAGGCAGGCCAAAGCAGCATGGGTTCGTGTCCTTGGCTAGTTGCAGTGTTGTTACTGATCAATACCACTCGTTCGTGATCACAATAATATATATATGTTGTTTCTGGACTAGTACACCAAACAGGGATGAGAATGAAATTAGCCTAGAAGTTCCCACAACACCGAATGTCCTCGGGTGGCGGCCAAACAACTAGCTCTGCTGGCTGCGCCATCTTTGTAGGATTGGGTGGCCCTGTGGTCTAAGGCTCATCATGAGGCGGGCCAGTACAACATGGGTTTGAGTCCTTGGCTAGTGCAGTGTTGCTACTGATATATATATATCTATATCTATATATATCAACAATGCTTCAGAGTGTGTCAGGGAAGGATAGAGCCTGCCTCCTGGCAGTGAGAGCCCCTCATGCTGGGGACTTTCTGTTGGCTGTTCCCAACTCCAGCCTTGGCACACGTCTCGACCCACAGACCATCCGCATCGGTGTTGCCCTTTGACTTGCCACCCCTATTCTCGCCGAACACAGGTGTATTTGTGGCAGTGAAGCAGCAGACCGATTCGGGTACCATGGTCTTGTGTGCCGTAAATCCGAGGGAAAGATTGCAAGACATGAGGAGGTTAATAACATTATCAAGAGGAGCCTCACAACAGCTGGATGCCCAGCAGTAAGGAAGCCACCCCAACTATGCAGATCTGATGGCAGCCAGAAGCGTCCAGATGGTATCACCCTTCAAGCCTGGACAGATGGGAAGCAGGTGGTGTGGGACTATACATGTGCATCTACCTTGGCTGATACCTATCTCCAATACACCAGGGAGGAAGGAGGGGCAGCTGCCAGCTTCAGGGAGTCCCAAAAGTCTAGAAAATATGGAGAACTTGCCCATCATTATATGTTTGTTCCCATAGGCTCAGAGACCCTTGGCTCATGGGGAAAGAGTGCATCTAAATTCCTTAAGGAGCTGGGAAAAAGACTCATCAGGGTAACTAGGGATCCCAGGGCAGCTAGTTTTCTGTTCCAGCAGCTCAGTGCGGCTGTTCAAAGGGGTAATGCCTGCTGTATTTTGGGCACACGCCCAGCTCTGAGGAGCTGGATGAGATTTTCGCCTTATAATCGGTGATACACACGTAACAACATGTACCGTATGTGCCACCTTTATATCAATAGTGTATCTCTTGGATCTTCTGTACCATATTATGTAATAAAATATTCCTATTAGTAAAAAAAAAAATATATAAAAAGATGGGGTGGTAGGGGAAGTGGAATATTCAAACGGCTTCAGGAAGAAATCCAAATATTTTTCCTTGAAGCCTTTTTATCCACTTCTCCGAGGCTATGGGTCCCACAATTTACACCAGAGGTGGACCCCATTATATATATATATATATATATATATATATATATAATATATATATATATATATATATATAAATAATATATATATATATATATATATATATATATTATATTTATATATATATATATATATAAATATAATGCAATACGATCACAGTAAACAGGTGATTTCAGAATATGCAAAACAACCACTGTGAAAGAATAGAGAAATTCCAAGCGCTTTCGTGACTACTCACATTATCAAGGAACAATAAAAGTAATGCATCAGAGGAAGGCATATAAAAGGTCTAGACCACACCTCACTATCACATCCCACAACAAGGCAACACCTGATGCGCGACTCATAAGAAAGGGAACACTGCAGCAGGCCCACTGGCCCAACTAGACAGGTCCTTCACACAACCTACAAACAAACTATTCTACACAAGAATTAAGAATTTTAAAATTTATTGTCCAATGTATTATTAAATTCTTCCCAAATTCTATTAATTGTAAATGGATCTAATTTATATAAACCAAAGGAAATATTCATATTTTTTTGCATATTCTGAAATCACCTGTTTACTGTGATCTTATTGCGCAATATATATATATATATATATATATATATATATAATTATAAAATATAAATATATATATATATATATATATATAATATATATATATATATATATATATATATATATATATATATATATATATATATATATATATAGGTAGTAGGTTGGTAGAAAGCAACCACCCAGGGAAGTACTACCGTCCTGCCAGATGACTGTGAAACAGAAACCTGTAACTGTTTTGCATGATGGTAGGATTGCTGGTTTCTTTTTCTGTCTCATAAACACGCTAGATAACAGGGATATCTTGCTACTCCTACTTACACTTTTGGGCACACTTCACAGACACGCACATGCATATATATATACATACATCTAGGTTTTTCCCCTTTTTCTAAATAGCTCTTGTTCTTCTTTATTTCTTCTATTGTCCATGGGGAAGTGGAAAAGAATCTTTCCTCCGTAAGCCATGCGTGTCGTATGAGGTGACTAAAATGCCGGGAGCAATGGGCTAGTAACCCCTTCTCCTGTAGACATTTACTAAAAAAGAGAAGAAGAAAAACTTTAAAAACTGGGATGCTTGAATGTGCGTGGATGTAGTGCGGATGACAAGAAACAGATGATTGCTGATGTTATGAATGAAAAGAAGTTGGATGTCCTGGCCCTAAGCGAAACAAAGCTGAAGGGGTAGGGGAGTTTCGGTGGGGGAAATAAATGGGATTAAATCTGGAGTATCTGAGAGAGTTAGAGCAAAGGAAGGGGTAGCAGTAATGTTGAAGGATCATTTTATGGAAGGAGAAAAGAGAATATGAATGTGTAAATTCAAGAATTATGTGGATTAAAGTAAAGGTTGGATGTGAAAAGTGGGTCATAATAAGCGTGTAATGCACCTGGAGAAGAGAGGAATGTAGAGGAGAGAGAGAAAAGAGAGATTTTGGGAGATGTTAAGTGAATGTATAGGAGCCTTTGAACCAAGTGAGAGAGTAATTGTGGTAGGGGACCTGAATGCTAAAGTAGGAGAAACTTTTAGAGAGGGTGTGGTAGGTAAGTTTGGGGTGCCAGGTGTAAATGATAATGGGAGCCCTTTGATTGAACTTTGTATAGAAAGGGGTTTAGTTATAGGTAATACATATTTTAAGAAAAAGAGGATAAATAAGTATACAAGGTATGATGAAGGGCGAAATGACAGTAGTTTGTTGGATTATGTATTGGTAGATAAAAGACTGTTGAGTAGACTTCAGGATGTACATGTTTATAGAGGGGCCACAGATATATCAGATCACTTTCTAGTTGTAGCTACAATGAGAGTAAAAGGTAGATGGGGTACAAGGAGAATAGAAGCATCAGGGAAGAGAGAGGTGAAGGTTTATAAACTAAAAGAGGAGGCAGTTAGGGTAAGATATAAACAGCTATTGGAGGATAGATGGGCTAATGAGAGCATAGGCAATGGGGTCGAAGAGGAATGGGGTAGGTTTAAAAATGTAGTGTTAGAGTGTTCAGCAGAAGTTTGTGGTTACAGGAAAGTGGGTGCGGGAGGGAAGAGGAGCGATTGGTGGAATGATGATGTAAAGAGAGCAGTAAGGGAGAAAAAGTTAGCATATGAGAAGTTTTTACAAAGTAGAAGTGATGCAAGGAGGGAAGAGTATATGGACAAAAAGAGAGAGGTTAAGAGAGTGGTGAAGCAATGTAAAAGGAGA
>NC_069408.1:70210124-70215306 GCF_026875155.1 Cherax quadricarinatus
TGGAACTGTGTCGTAAGCCTTCTTGCAGTCCAACAATTTCGCTGGTCGTATACGCCCCGTCATATCTATTGTTGAATGAGGTATCACCTTGGCATTAAAAAGATGTAGGGTTGTGACACTGGATTTTCCTTCACTGTTTAATTGTGGTTGTACTTGGAGGACTCTTGTGTTTTGCCTGGTGCCACCACACACTCATCACTATGTTTGGATCGTCTCCAATGACCTGGGCATTCGGTTACTCGTTGTGAGATTTAAATGTATGTTGGGGTGGGAAAATGGCGGGCCGCAAGGGGGTTTTTTGGGGTAGTATGGGGAATGGTGCAACATGTAAGTGGTGGGGACATGGGGATTTGGTGGTGGGTTGTGAGGTGCGGTTTGGCGATCTAATGTGAGAGGCGCAACGAGGGTTGGTCCATGGTGAGTGGGGGGCAGCAGGGAAATAAGAAGGGGTGGGGGATTGGTAGATGGGACTGCTGAGGGCTACGACGACGGGGGGCGGAGTGGGGGGGGAGGTGGGGGGGGGGTGGGGTAGGTGGGGGGGGTGCAGGGGGGAGGGGGGGAGGGTGTGGGGGGGGGGGTGGGGGGGCGGGGGTCGGGGGAGCGCGGGGGGGAGGGGGGGGGGGCGGGGGGGGGGGAGCAGGGGAGAGGAGGGGCGGGGGAGAGGGAGGCGGTGACGGGGTGGGGCGGGCGGGGGAGCGGATGGGTAGGGGGAAGGGGGCGGCATAGAGGGGGAGGGGGGGGGAGGGGAGGTGGGGGAGGCGGGGGGGGCGTCGACGGCGGGAGAGAAGGAATAAACGGCGGGGGGAGAGTTGGGAGGGGGGGGGGGTGGAGAGAGGGGGGGAAGGAAGGGGACCGGCCGCGCGCGGGGGACGAGGGGGGGTGGGGGGGGGGCGGGAAGGGGGGGCGAAAAAGGGGGGGGGGGGGAGGGGTGGGGGGGGGAGCGGGAGGAAGTGGGGAGGGGGGAGGGGGGGAGGCTCGGGTTGGGGGGAGGGGGAGGGGTGGGGGGGGAGGGGGGGGGGGGAGGGAGGGTAGGAAGGGGAGGGGGGGAGGGGGGGGGGGCGGGGGGGGGGGGCGGGAAGGGGGGGGGGGGCGGGGGGTGGAGAGGTAGGGGGGGGGGGGGGGGCAGGAAGGGGGGGGTCCGAGCAAGAGGATGGGGTGCAGTGGGAGAGGGTTGGCCAGCGGTAAGCGGAGGGGCGCGGGAGGGATGTGGCGGGTCGGGAGGCGGGGGGGGAGGGTGGGGGGGGGGGCGGAGAGTCCGCGGGGTGGGATCGGGGCGGGAAGGGGGGCGGGGGTGTAGAGGGGCAAGGGGGCAAGAAACTGGGGGAAGGGGGGGGGGTGGGGAGAGAGGGGAGGGGGGGGGGGGAGGGGGGTAGGGGGGGGGGGGGGAAGGGGGGGTTGGGGGGGGGGGGGGACTAGTGGGAGGAGGGGGCGGTTGAGGACGAGGGTCGGCGGGAGGAGGGGGGGGGGGAGAGGGGCGGGGGGGGAGGGGGAGGACTCATCAGGGGCGAATGGGGGGGGGGGCGGGGGGGCATGAGGGGGAGAAGGGTGGGGCGGGGGGGAGGAGGGGGGGCGGGGGGGGGGAAGGAGATGGGGCGTGGCCGGGAGAGTGGCGGGGGGGGGGCCAGGCCGTGAAGAAGGGGGAGGGGGGGGAGGGGGGGGGGGGGGGCGGCCGCGGGGGTGGGCGCGGAGGGAAGGGGGGGGGGGGGGAGGGGGGTCGGGGGGGCGGTGGGGGGGGGGGGGGGGGCGCAGGGAGGGGGGGAGGCGGGGCGGGGGGGTCGGGGGGGGGGGTGGGGGAAAGGGGCGGACAAGGTTTTTTTTTTTTTTTTGGTTTGTTGGTTTTTTGTTTGTTCTTTTTTTTTTTTTTTTTGGTTTTTTTTTTTTTGGGGGGGGTTTTCTCTGTTTGTTTATTTTTTTTGTCTTTTTTGTTTTCTTTTTTCTTTTTTTGTCTATTTTTGTTTGTTTTTTGTGATTTCTTTTGTTTTTTTTTTTTTCTTTTTTTTATTTGTGTCTTTCTTTCTTTTTTGTGTTTTGTTTGTTTTTGTTTTGTTTTGTTTGGTTGGTTATATGTACCTCATCAGCACTTGCTGGTGTGCCCCCTGTTCTGATTTCTTGTGGTCCTTACTGGTTTCCACTGTAAATATCTTTAAATCTTGTGTTGAGCTCCTGACATACCTCTTCGGTCGTTTCTTGTGAATTCCCCATCACCCTTCTCAGTCTGATTACCTGGTCCTTGACTGTTGTTTTTCTCCTGATGTGGCTGTACAACAAGCTTTGCGTCAGTACTTTACTTTTGATTGCTATGTCATTTTCTACTTGTCTCTGAGACTCCCTTCTTATCTGTGCATATTCGTTTTCTGGCGCTTCGGCTGTTTTCTCTTATTTCTCCTGAGTTCTCTGTCTTTCTGTACCTTTTCCTTCTCTAGTACACCTAGTTTTTGCCTCCCTACACTTTGGAGGTGAACCAAGGGATCGTTCTGGTTTCTTCCCATTATTTCGTTTCCCTTGGGAACAACCTCCTCCTCTGCCTCCTTGCATTTTGTTGCTACATAGTCCTCATTTTCTTGTACTGGTTTTCCTGTCAGTTCCTTTCTCCCAACTGAATGTCTTGAAGGATGTTCCCTCATGCCTGAGTAGTTTTTTTTTTTCCCCATTTTGCTACGTTTGGTATTTTCCCAGCCTCATTCCTGACTACATCTCTTCCACATGGAGCTCAACTATGTAGTCGAAGCACTGAACCACATGATCACTAGCTCCCAGGGGCCTTTCATACATGATACCCTCGATGTCCGAACTACTCATGGTAGAATTACAAGGTCACAACCTTGCTTTGGTTTTTTGGTTCATCCTCTCCTCTCTCTCTGGTAGTGTCTTAACATGTTGATGCATGAGGTTCTCCAGTACACATCCATTCATCTGGCTCTCCATGTGTCGGGACCCCCATGTGGCCTTTTTTTCCCCAAGGGGTTTTCCCAGTCAATCTCCTTGTGATTGAAATCACCCATAACTAGTAACTTTGCTTCCACCCATGTGCTGCTCTCCTGGCCACTCGGCTAGTGTGTTGATCATTGCTCTGTTGCTCTCATCGTATTTTCTTCTCTTGGCTCCTGCAGTTCTGTGGTGTGTTGTACATGTACTTGCAATTATCACCTTATGTCCCTCAGACAGGATTTGTTCCTACTAAGTAGTCCCTTTTCGCCATGCCATCCATTCCTTCCATTTTTCAAAAACCCCATGGTTTTTATGAAGCAGTGCAACTCCTCCTCCCCCTCTTCTCCCTCTGCTTTCTGAAGATTTGATATCCGGATGGAAAGAATTGAATCTTTATTATTATGGTGAGTTTTGTTTCTAGTGAGTGATATTATGTCTGGGGATGTCTCTTGGATTCTTTCGTTGGCAACTCTCATACTTGTATTGTTATTCCATCTGCATTAGTATCCACACCTTCAACTTCTTTTCTAAGACTGTGGTATGGGAAGTATATTGGGGTTGGGGAAGTGGGAGACCTGGTAACGAAACTATGGTGTTGTTGCTGTGGGGGTGAAGTATTGTAATGTAGTGGGTGGGGGGCATTGGAATGTGGCATGGGTGTTTTGATTAGAGTGTTTGGTTGCCTGGGGTGACTGGGTTGGAGGCTTCTATAGAAAGTTGTGAGGGGGGCTGTGTTAGATTTCTGCCTGGGTCTGGGATCCCTGTCGGTTCTTCTCCATCCTCTCTTTTCTCCTTTTTATCCTTTGTACCATCTCTCTCAGTTTCTTCCTTTCTTCTTGTGTTCTGTCGCGGTCGAGATACACCCTCCTGTATGCCGTCATGTCCCTTAATCGTGCTTTCTCCTGCAGTATCCTGGTCCGAGTCGCTTCTGCCTTGAAGGTCACTCTCACTGCCGGGTTCTTTTTTTTACAAACCCCCCTATCTCTCCGAAAATTTTCCAGCTGGGTCATATCGTCTTCTCCTATTGCTTTCATGATGCTTTCAATTGCTTTTTTTTCCCCTTGTTTTCTTGCTTCATATGTTTCCCCTTCGACTTCCTGGAGCCCATACACAAAGACTGACCTCACCCTTTCATTCTCCCACTGCATATCCCTGTGTATCCCCTCATTTAATTTGGTTTCCTCCACTGCAGCTTTCCTTTCATCAGTTTCACTGGCTAATGTACTTGGCTCAGTGGCCTGTCATTTTCCCTTCTCGGCTTTCCTTGGGCTCTGTTGTTGTCTGTTAGGGCCTCCACATAAAGCTTAGCTCTTTCATTTGCTACAGTCTCCTCTGATAGAGCATCTCCATGCAGTTGTGCCCCTTCTTTCCCTACAGTCCCCTTATTTGTGGCTGAGGTAGCAGTCTCTGATGTCAATCCCAAAATGTTCTTTAGTTCTTTATGCTGTTTCAGATTTTTCAGTTCCTCTTCTAAACTCTGTATCCTAGCTTCTGCTGCTTTGACATGCACCTCCCACTTCCTGCTTTCCATATCTATCCTCTCTTCCATTCTCATGCTAAGTTCTTCTAGTTTCTTTTCCCATTCATGATCCCTTTTTATGATGCTCTGCTGCCCAATCTTCCTTTGCATTTTCCTCCTCCTGTCCCTTGGTTTTTCTTGTTGCTCTCTGGCAACCCATTTTTGTTTTATCCTGATTGCCTCAGAGTGGAAACCTATGTAGTTCTGTATGTTAGGTTTAGTAGTGTGTGTGGTCAGAGTGTGGGGGGGGGGAAGTAGTGGAGGAACTGTGGCTATTTGGGGCTGAGTGGGGAGGGGTGGGGAGGGTTTGGGGTGAAGGGGGGAGGGGAGGGTGATCGAGGGAGGTGATGGATCAGGGGAAGTAGTGAGATGTCGGTGGTGAGGGGGGAGTGTGTGTGTTCTGGATATGTGTGTGTGTGTGTTGTGTGTTGTTGTGTGTGTGTGTGTTGTGTGTGTGTGTGTGTGGTGTTGTGTGTAGTGTGTATTTTGTGTGTAATTGTGTGTGGAATTATGTGTGGGTTTATTATGTACTGAAAGGTAGTGGCTTGTGCGTTTAAGGTAAGTCTCAGTGGTCCTTGGCTGCCCACACCTTCTTGTGACCTGACCAACCTCTGGGATTTACCGCACTTACAGTGTGTGTGTGTGTCGTGTGTGTGTGTGTGTGTGTGTGTGTGTGTGTGTGTGTGTGTGTGTGTGTGCTGTTTGTGGTGTGTACGTGTGTAGTTGTGGTGTGTG
>NC_069408.1:70215806-70238306 GCF_026875155.1 Cherax quadricarinatus
TTTTTCTTTTTTTGGAGCAAAATTATTTTTTTTTACATCAACTTTAAATTTGGAAAAAAATAATTTTTAAAACGAAAAAAGAGAAAATTTAGAAAGCCCTTAATCTTAAAAGTTTCTTGCAAATTGCCCCTTTTTTAAAATTTGCGGCACGAAAATTTTTTTAATCCCACCACACACATATATTTTATAATTATAATATATATAAAATATTATAAATAAAATATTTTTTATATATAATATATATATGATGTCTGGGTAGTGGGTTTGGTAACAGAAACCCACCCAGGGAATTTCTCCCGCCCTCCCAGATGACGGTAAAAAACAAAAACCTGAACTTTTTTGCATGATGGGGGTTTGCGGGTTTTTTCTTTTTCTGTCTCATAAACACCTAAGAAAACAGGGTTTTCTTGCAACTCCAACTTACACTTTGGTCACACTTACAGACCGCACATCCCTATATATATATCCCTACATTTTGGTTTTTTTCCCTTTTTTTCTAAATAGCTCTTGTTTTTTTTTATTTCTTCTATTGTCCGGGGAATTGGAAAAGAATTTTTTCCTCCGTAAGCCATGCGTGCCCGAAAGAGGGGGACAAAAATGGGGGGAAAGCAATGGGTAGAAACCCCTTCCCTTATACAATTACTAAAAAAAGAAAAAGAAAAACTTTAAAAAACGGGGGTTTGTTTTAATGTGGGGGGAAAGTTTGCGGTGACAAGAAACAGATGATTGCTGATGTTATAAAATGAAAAGAAGTTGGATTTTCCGGGCCCCAAAGCAAAACAAAGCTAAAGGGGGGTTAGGAAAATTTTTCAGGGGGGGAAAAATTTTAAATGGGATTAAATCGGGGAGTTCTGAGGGGATTTTTAGAGAAAAGGGAAAGGGAAAAGTAGCAGTAAGTTAAATGACCCATTTATGGGAAAAGGAAAGGAAAAGAAAATATAAAATGTGTAAATTAAAGAATTATGTGGATTAAAGTAAAGGTTGGATGCGAGAAGTGGGCCCATAATAAGCGTGTTTGCCCGGGAGAAAAAGGGGAAGGCAGAGGAGAGAGAGAGATTTGGGGAATGTTAATGAATGTATAGGACCCTTTTGAACCAATTTGAGAGAGTAATTGTGGTAGGGGGTTTAATGCTAAATTTGGGGAAACCTTTTTTGAGAGGGGGGTGGTAGGAATTTTGGGGGCCAGGGGTAAATGATAATGGGAGCCCCTTTGATTTTAAAATTTGATAGAAAGGGGGTTTTGTTATAGGTAAAACCTATTTTTAAAAAAAAAAGGGTAAATAAGTCTCACGAATTTTTTTTGGGGAAAAGACAGTAGTTTGGGTTTGGGTTATGTATTGGGGAAAAAAAGACTGTTAGTAACTTCAAAAATTACATGTTTTAGAGGGGCCCCAGATTTTATCAATCCCTTTTTAGTTGTGTTTCACTGAGAGAAAAGGGGAAAGGAAAACAAGGAAATAGAAGCTCAGGGAAAAGAGAGGTGAAGGGTTTTTAAACTAAAAGAGGAGGCTTTTTGGGTAAGATATAAAAACTAATTTGGGGGAAGATGGCTAAAGGAGCCTAGGCAATGGGGGTTTTGAAAAAGGTATTTGGGGGGGTTTTAAAAATGTAGTGTTTGGTGTTTTTAGGGGAGAATTTGTGGTTTTCAGGGAAAATGGGGGGGCCGGAGGGGAAGGGGGGCGTTGGTGGAAAGATTTTTTAAAAAAGAGTAGTAAGGGAGGAAAAAAATTTGCATATGAGAAGTTTTTTTCAAAGTTTGAAAATGATCAAGGAGGGAAGAGGGGATTGGAGAAAAAAAGAGGGAAATTAAGAGAGGGGGGTGAAGCAATGTAAAAAGAGAGCAAATGAGAGAGTGGGGGAGTGTTTTCAAAAAAATTTTGTTGGGAAAAAAAGAAAAAAATTTTGGGGTGAAATTAACAAGTTTAAGGAAAAACCTAGAGAACAAAAAAATTTTTCATTAAAAAAAGGGAGGGGGGGGGAGTTTTTTAAATGGAGAGTTTTGAGGGGGGGGGTTTTGGGGGGGGAAGGGGGGTTGGGAAAGGAAAATTTTGAGGAATTGTTAAATGTTTATGAAGTAGGGGAAACTGTGATTTGTGTTAGGGGAAGGAGGAAAAAACATCTTGGTTTGGAGTGAGGGAAAAGCCCTTTTGGGGTGTGGGGGGGGAAAATTCGTGAGGCAAATAGGTTTAAAAGAAAAGGGGGAAGGCAGCCCGGGTTGATGGGATAAAGATGAAATGTTAAAAAGCAGGTGGGGAAAAGTTTTGGGGTGGTTTGGGGCAATTAATTTTTAAAAAATGTAGGAAAGGGGGAAAGGACCTAGGGTTTGGGAAGAGCAAGCATAGTTCCTTTGTATAAAGGCAAAGGGGATAAAAGAGAGTGCAAAAAATTTTAGGGGGGTAAGTCTGTTGAGTGTACCCGGGAAAGTTATGGTAGAGTTATAATTTAAAGGGAAATTTAAGGGGTTTAAAACGGAGGGTAGGATAGGGAGAAGAACAAGGAGGCCTTTTGGAAAGGTAGGGGTGGGGTGGGCCAGGGGTTTTTCAGTGAACATATAAGTGAACAGTATTTAGATAAGGCTAAAGAGGTCTTTGTGGCATTTATGGATTTGGAAAAGGCGTATGACAGGGTGGATAGGGGGGCAATGTGGCAGATGTTGCAGTGTATGGTGTAGGAGGTAGGTTACTGAAAGCAGTGAAGAGTTTTTACGAGGATAGTGAGGCTCAGTTAGAGTATGTAGGAAAGAAGGAAATTTTTTCCCAGTAAAAGTAGGCCTTAGACAAGGATGTGTGATGTCACCGTGGTTGTTTAATATATTTATAGATGGGGTTGTAAGAGAAGTAAATGCGAGGGTCTTGGCAAGAGGCGTGGAGTTAAAGATAAAGATCACACACAAAGTGTGAGTTGTCACAGCTGCTCTTTGCTGATGACAACGGACTCTGGAGATTCTGAAGAGAAGTTGCAGAGATTGGGTATGAATTTTTGTAGGGTGGTGCAAAAGAAGAAAATTAAAGGTGAATAAGGAAAGGAGAAGGTAATGAGGATAACAAAAAGATTAGGTTATGAAGATTGAAGTATCAGATTGGAGGGAGAGAGTATGGAGGAGTTGAACGTATCCAATATATTTGGGAGTGGACGTGTCAGCGGATGGGACATATGAAAGAATAGTGTGAATCCAAGAATTGATGAGGTAAAAGAGTGAGTGGTGCACTTAGGAGTCTGTGTGAGACAAAGAACATTGTCCTGTGTGAGGCAAAGAGGGGAATGTAAGAGAGTAATAGTTTTATCAACGCTTCCATATGTGTGAAGCGTGGTGATGAATGTTCAGCGAGGAGAAGGCTGGAGGCAGTGAGATGTCATGTCTTGAGGGCCATGTGTGGTGTGAATATAATGCAGAGAATTCGAAGTTTGGAAGTAGGATGATTTGCTGGGATTACCAAAACTTTTCCAGAGGGCTGAGGAAGGGTTGTGGGTGGTTCGGACATGTAGAGAGAATGGAGCGAAACAGAATGACTTCAAGAGTGTATCAGTCTGTATGGAAAGGACGCGGGTAGGGTCGGCCTAGGAAGGTTGAGGGAGGGGGTAAAGGAGGTTTTGTGTGCGAGGGCTTGGATCCATCTGGCAGCGTGAGCGTGTTTGATAGAGTGGAATGGAGAAAATGGTTTTTAATACTTGACGTGCTGTTGGCGTGTTGAGCAAAGTAACATTTATGAAGGATTCAGGGAAACCGGCAGGCCGGACTTGAGTCCTGGAGATGGAGAACAGTGCCTCACTCTGAAGGAGGGGTGTTAATGTTTGCAGTTTAAAAACTGTAGTGTAAAGCACCCTTCTGGCAAGACAGTGATGGAGTGAATGATGGTGAAAGTTTTTCTTTTTCGGGCCACCCTGCCTTGGTGGGAATCGGCCGGTGTGATAATAAAAAAAAAAAAAAAAAATATATGATGTCGTGCCGAATAGGTAAAACTTGAAATTTTGGCTTAAACAGCAACGCTCTTCTTGCCGAATAATGCAAGCGAAAATTTGTATATGCAATAATGTCTTAAAAATCATTCCGAACCTAACGTAAAAATTTATACATATTTCATTGTATTTGTATATTATTATATTATTGTAAACTTATCTAAAATAGATAGTAGGTTGGTAGACAGCAACCACCCAGGAGGTACTACCGTCCTGTGGTAGTAGTTGGTAGCAGCAACCACCCAGGGTGGTACTACCGTCCTGTGGGTAGTAGGTGGTAGACAGCAACCACCCAGGGAAGTAACTACCGTCCAGTGGTAGTAGGTTGGTAACAGCAACCACCCAGGGAAGTACTACCGACCTTGGTAGTAGGTTGTAGACCTCAACCACCCAGTGGAGGTACTACGTCCTGTGGTAGTAGGTTGGTAGACAGCAACCACCCAGGGAGGTACTACCGTCCTGTGGTAGTAGGTTGGTAGACAGCAACCACCCAGGGAAGTACTACCGTCCTGTGTAGTAAGGTTGGTCTACAGCAAACACCCAGGGAAGTACTAACCGTCCTGTGGTAGTAGGTTGTTAGACAGCAACCACCCATGTGAGGTACTACCGTCCTGTGGTAGGTAGGATGGTAGACATGCAACCACCCATGGCGGTACTACCGTCCAGTAGTAGTATGTTGGTAACAGCCACACCCAGGGAGGTACACGTCCTGTGGTAGTAGGTTGGAGACAGCACCCACCCAGGGAGGTAATACCGTCCTGTGTAGTAGGTTGGTAGACAGCAACCACCCAGGAGGTAACTACCGTCCCGTGGAAGTAAGGGTTGGTAGACAGCAACCACCCAGTGAGGTACACCGACCTGTGGTTATAGGTTGGTAGACACAACCACCCAGGGAGGTACTACATCCTGTGTAAGTATGTTGTAGACAGCAACCACCAGGGTGTTACTACCGTCCTGTGGTAGTAGGTTGGTAGACAGCACCACCCAAGGAGGTACTACCGTCCTGTGGTAGTATGGTTGGTAGACAGCAACCACCCAGGGAAGTACTACCGTCCTGTGGTAAGTAAGGTGATAACAGCAACCACCCAGGGGGTAACTACCGTCCTGTGGTAGTAGGTGGTAGTACAGCAACCACCCAGGGAAGTACTACCGTCCTGTGGTATAGTTGGTATACAGCAACCACCCAGGGAGGTACTGACCGTCCTGTGGTAGTAGGTTGGTAGACAGCAACCACCCAAGGAGGTACTACCGTCCTGGGGTAGTAGGTGGGTAGACTAGCAACCACCAGGAAAGTACTACCGTCCTGTGGTAGTAGGTTGGTAGACACAACCACCCTGGAAGTACTACCGTCCTGTGGTAGAAGGTTGGTAGACGCAACCACCCATGGGAGGTACTACGGTCATGTTGTAAGTAGGTTTGGTAGACAGCAACCACCCAGGGAGGTACTACCGTCCTGTGGTGTAGGTAGGTAGACACAACACACACCAGGGAGGTACACCGTCCTGTGGTAGTAGGTTGGTAGACAGCAACCACCCAGGGTGGTACTACCATCCTTCGGTAGTATGGTTGGTAGACCAACCACCCAGGGAGGTACTACCGTCCTGTGGTAGTAGGTTGGTAGACAGCAACTAGCACCCAGGAAGTACTACCGTCCTGTGGTAGTAGGTTTGAGACAGAACCACCCATGGAAGTACTACCTGTCCTTGTGTAGTATTTTGGTAACCGCAACACCCAGGGAGGTACCCGACCCTGTGTAGTAGGTATGGTGAGACAGCAACCACCCAGGGAGGTCTACCGTCCTGTTGTAGTAGGTTGGTAGACAGCAACCACCCAGGGTGGTACTACCGTCCTGGGTCGTAGGTTGGTAGACAGCAACCACCCAGGGAGGTACTACCGTCCTGTGGTAGGAGGTTTTGTAGTACAGCAACCACCCAGGGAGGTACTACCGTTCCGGTGGTAGTAGGTTGGTAGACAGCAACCTCCCAGGGAGGTACTTACCGGCCCTGTGTAGTAGGTTGGTAGACAGCAACCACCAGGGAGTACAACCCGGCCTGTGGTAGTAGGATTGTAGCCACAACCACCCAGGGTGGTACTACCGTCCTGTGGTAGTAGGTTTTGGGTAGACACAGCAACCACCCAGGAGGTACTACCGTCCTGTGGTAGTAGGTTTGGTAGACAGCAACCACCCACGGTGGTACTACCATCCTGTGGTAGTAGTTGTTAGACAGCAACCACCCACGTGGTAACTACCATCCTGTGGTATTAGGTTGGTAGACATCAACCACCCCAGTGTGGTACTACCGTCCAGTGGTAGTAGGTTGGTAGACAGCAACCACCCCGGAAGTATACCTCCTGTGGTAGTAGAATGGTAGACAGCAACCACCCAGGAGGTACTACCTCCGTGGAAGTAGTTGGTTAGCAGAGCAACCAACCCAGGGAGGGTAACTACCATCCTGTGTAGTAGGTGTTACCGCAGCAACCCACCCAGGGTTGTACTACCGTCCTGTGGTAGTAGGTTGGTAGACCAGCAACCACCCAGGAGTACTACCGTCCTGTGGTAGTAGGTAGTAGACAGCAACCACCTAGGGTGGTACTACCGTCCTGTGGTATGTAGGTTGGAAGAAGCAACCACCCAGGAGGTACTACCGTCCTGTGGTAGTAGGTTGGGTAGACAGCACCACCCAGTGTGGTACTACCGTCCTGTTGTAGTAATTGGTAGACAGCAACCACCCAGGGAGGTAACACCCTCCTGAGGTAGTAGGTTGGTAGACATCAACCACCCAGGGAAGGTACTACCGTCCTGTGGTAGTAGGTTTGGAGTAGACAGCAACCACCCACGGTGGCACTTCCAACCCTGTGGTAGTAGGTTGGTAGACAGCAACCACCTAGGGGTGGACAACCGTTCCTGTTGTAGTAGGTAGTGTGACAGCAACCACCAGGGAAGTGCTACGTCCATTGGTAGTAGGTTGGTAGACAAGCAAACGACCCAGGGAGGTACTACCGTCCGGTGGTATAAGCTGGTAGACAGCAACCAGCCCCAGGGAGGTTACTACCATCCTGTGGTAGTAGGTTGGTAGACGTTCAAACCACCCAGGGTGGACCACAGTCCTGTGGTAGTAGGTTGGTAACAGCACCCAACCCAGGGGAGTTACTAACCGTCCTGTGGAGTAGTTGGTAGACATCAACCACCCCAGGGTGGTACTACCTCCTGTGGTAGTAGGTTGATAGACAGCAACCACCCAGGGAGGTACTACCGTCCTGTGGTAGTAGGTAGGTAGACAGCAACCACCCAGGGATGTACTACCGCCTGTGTAGTAGGTTGGTAGAACAGCAACCACATAGTGAGAACTACCGTCCTGTTGGTAGTAGTTGGTAGACAGCAACCACCAGGGAAGTACCCGTCCTGTGTAGTATGTTGGTATAACAGCAACCAACCAGGGAAGTTACTACCGTCCTGAGGTATAATGTTTGTATACAGCAACCACCCAGGGTGGTACAACCATCCTGTGTTAGTAGGTTGGTAGACAGCAACCACCCAGGAGTACTACCGTCGCTGTGGTAGTAGGTTTGGTAACAGCAACCACCCAGGGTGGACTACCATCCTGTGGTAGTATGTTGGTAGAACAGCAACCACCCAGGGGTGGTACTACCAGTCCTGTGGTAGTATGTATGGTAGACAGCAACCACCCACTGTGGTACTACTCATCCGTGTGGTAGTAGGTTGTAGACAGCAACCACCCTCATGGTGGTACTACCGTCCTGTGGAAGAGTTTGGTAAACAGCAACCACCCAGGGAAGTACTACCGTCCTGTGTAGTAGGTTTGTAACAGCAACCACCCAGGGAGGTACTACCGTCCATTGTAGTAGTTGGGTAGACAGCCAATCCACCCAGGGAGGTACTACCATCCTGTGGATTGTAGGTTTGGTAGACAGCAACCAGCCCAGGTTGTACTACCACCTGTGGTAGTAGGGTGGTAGACAGAACCACCCAGGGAGGTACACCGTCCTGGGGTAGTAGGTAGTTAGACAGGCAACCACCCAGGGTGTTACTACCGTCAGTGGTAGTAGGGTTGAAAGACAGCAACCACCCAGGGAGGTACTACCGTCTGTGTGTAAAGGTTGGTAGAGAGCAACCACCCAGTGATGTACTACCGTCCCTGTGTAGTAGGATGGTATACAGCAACCACATAGGGAGGTACTACCGGTCCTGAGAGTAGGTTGGTAGACAGCAACCCCCAGGGAGATACAACAGTCCTGTGGTAGTAGGTTTTGGTAGACAGCAACCACCCATGGAAGTACTACCGTCCTGTGGTAGTAGGTTGGTAGACATAACCCCCAGGGAAGTACTACCGTCCTGTGTAGAGGTTGGAGACCGCAACCACCCAGGGAGGTACACCGGTCCTGTGTTAGTAGTTGGTAGACAGCAACCACCGCAGGGAGTCTTACGTCCTGTGGTAGTAGTTGGTAGACAGCAACACACCAGTGAGGGTACTACCGTCCCTGTCGTAAGTAGGTTGGTAGACAGGCAACACCTAGGGTGGTACTACCATCCTGTGGTAGAAAGGATGGGTAGCAGCATCCCACCCAGGAGGTACTACCGTCCTGTTTATAGTTTGGTAGACAGCAACCCACCCAGGGAAGTACTCCGTCCTTGGGAGAAGGTTGGTAACAGGCAAACCACCCAGGGAAGTTTACTACCGTCCAGTGGTATAGGCTTGGAAGACAGCAACCACCCAGTAGGTACTACAGACCTGTGGTAGTAGGTTGGTAGACAGCAACCACCCAGGGTGGTACTAGCCGTCCTGTGGTAGTAGGTTGGTAGACAGCACCCACCCAGGGTGGAACTACCGTCCTGTGGTAGTAGGTTTGTAGACAGCAACCACCCAGGGAGGTTACTACCGTCCTTTGGTAGTAGGTTGGTAGACAGCAACCACCCAGGGATTGTACTACCGTCCGTGGTAGTAGGTTGGTAGACCAGCAACCACCCAGGGAGGTACTACCGTCCTGTGTAGTAGGTTGGAAAGACAGCCACCACCCCCTTTTTGGTGTACTACCTCCAAGTGTATGTAGTGGTAGACAGCAACCACCCAGGGCGTTCCTCCCTGTCCTGTGGTAGTAGGTTGTAGACAGCAACCACCCCCGTTAGGTTTACTACCCTCCTGTGTAGTAGGTTGTAGACAGCAACCCCCCAGGAGTACTACCGTCCTGTTGTAGAATGTTGGTAGACAGCAACCACCCCGGCAAGTACTACCGTCTGTGGTAGTAGGTTGGTAGACAGCAACCTCCCAGGGTGGTACAACCGTCCTTGGTGGTAGTAGATGGAAGACAGCAACCACCCAGGGAGGTACTACCGTCCTTTTGGTAGTAGGTTTGTAGACAGCAACCACCCAGGAGGTACTACGTCCATTTGTAGTAGGTTGGAGACAGCAACCACCCAGGGAAGTACTACCGTCCTGTGGTAGTAGGTTGGTAGACAGCAACCAGGAAGTACTACCGACCTGTGGTCGTAGGTTGGTAGACAGCAACCACCCAGGGAGGTACCTACCGTCCTGTGTATAGGTTAGTAGGACACAACCACCCAGGAGGAAAACTACCGTCCATTGGTAGGTAGGATGGTCAGACAGCAACCACCCAGGGTGTGTACTACCGTCCTGTGGTATTAGGTGGTCGACAGCAACCACCCAGGGAAGTACTACCGGTCCTGTGGTAGTAGGTTGGTAGACAGCAACCACCCAGGAGGTACTACCGACCTGTGGTAGTAGGTTGGTAGAACAGCAACCACCCAGGTGGTACTACCGTCCTGTTGTAGTAGGATTGTAGACAGCAACCACCCAGGGAAGTTACTACCGGCCTGTGGAAGTAGGTTGGTAGACAGCAACCACCCAGGAGGTACTACCGTCCTGGGGAGTAAGTAGATGGTAAGACAGCAACCTCACCAAGGGAGGTACTACCGTCCTGTGTAGTAGGCCTGGTAACATGCAACCACCCACGTGGTACTACCATCCTGTGGTAGTAGGTTGGTAGACAGCAACCACCCAGGGAGGTACTACCGTCCTGTGGTAGTAGGTTGGTAGAACAGCAACCACCCACGTTGGTACAACCATCCTGTGGTAGTAGGTGTGGTAGACAGCAACCCCCCATGGAGGTACTACCGACCTGTGGTAAGGTTGGGTAAACAGCAACCACCCAGGGAAAGTCCTACCGTCCCTGTGGTAGTAGGTTGGTAGACAGCAACCACCCAGGGTGGTACTACCGTCCTGTGTAATAGGTTGGTAGACAGCAACCACCCAGGGAGTACTACCGTCCTTTGTAGTAGGTTGGTAGACAGCAACCACCCAGGGATGTAACTACCGTCGCTGTGGTATAGGTTGGTAGACAGCAACCACCCAGGGAAGTACTACCGTCCTGGGTAGTAGGATGGTAGACAGCAACCACCCAGGGAAGTACTACCGTCCTGTGGTAGTTGGTTGGTAGACCAAGCAACCACCCAAGGGAGGTACTACCTCCTGTGGGTAGTAGGTGGTAGACAGCAACCACCCAGTTAGGACGTACCGTCCTGTGGAGTGAGGTTTGGTAGACAGCAACCACCCAGGGTGGTACTACCGTCCTGTGGTAGTAGGGTTGTAGACAGCAACCACCCAGGGAAGTACTACCGTCCTGTGGTAGTAAGGTTGGTAGACAGCAACCACCCAGGAGGTACTACCGTCCTGTGGTAGTAGGTTGGTAACAGCACCACCCAGGGTGGTACTACGTCCTGTGGAAGTAGGTATTGGGAGAACAGGCAACACCCAGGGAAGTACAACCGTCCTGTGGTAGAGGTTGGTAGACAGCAAATCACCCAGGGAGGACTACCATCCTGTGTTAGTAGGTTGTAGACAGCAAAAACCTAGGTGGTAGTACCGTCCAGTGGTAGTAGTTGGTAGACAGCACCCACCCAGGGAGGTACTACCGTCCTTGGTAGTAGGTGGTATACAGCAACCACCCAGGAGGTACTACCGTCCTGTGGAGTAGGTTGATAGACAGCAACCGCCCAGGAGTTACAAATGTCCCCAGTGGAAGTAGGTTAGGTAACAGCAACCACCCAGGGATGTATACCGTTCCTGTGGTAGTAGGTTGGTAGACACAACCACCTAGGGAGGTACTACCGTCCTGTTGGTAGTATGTAGGTATACACGACCACACATTGAGTACTACCGTCCTGGGAAGTAGTTGGTAGACAGCAACCACCCAGGGAAGTACTACCTCTGTGGTAGTAGTTTGGAGACAGCAACCACCCAGGGAAGTACTACCGTCCTGTGGTAGTTGTTTGGTAACAGCAACACCCAGGGAGGTACTACCATCCTGTGGTAGTAGGTTGGTAGACAGCAACCACCCAGTAGTACTACCGGTCCCATGTGGTAGTAGGTGGGGTAGACAGCAACCACCCAGGTTGGAAACTACTCATCCTTGGTAGTAGGTTGTGTAACAGCAACCACCCAGGGTGGACTACCGTCCTTTGGTAGTAGTTTTGTATACAGCCACGACCCACGGTGGTACTACCATCCTGTGGTAGTAGGTTGGTAGACAGCAACCACCCAGGGTGGTACTTCCGTCCTGTGGTAGTAGGTTGGTAGACAGCACCACCAGGAAGGGGTACTAACGTCCTGTGGTAGTATGTTGGTAGACCGCGCACCTCTCGAAGGGAGGTACTACCGTCCCTGTGGTATAGTTGGTAGACAGCAACTCACCCTGGGAGGTACTACCATCCCTGTGGTAGTAGGATGGTAGACAGCAACCACCCAGGTGGTACTACCGTCCTGTGTAGTAGTTGGTAGACAGCAACCACCCAGGGAGGTACTACCGTCCTGTGTAGTAGGTTGGTAGACAGCAACCACCCAGGGTGGACTACCGTCCTGTGGTCGGTAGGTTGATTAGACAGCAAACCACCCAGGGAGGTACTACCGTCCTGTGGTGTAGGTTGGTAGACAGCAACCACCCAGATGTACTACCGTCCTGTGGTATAGTTGGTAGACAGCAAACACCTACGGAGGTACAACCGTCCAGTGGTAGTAGGTTGGTATGACAGCAACCACCCAGGGATTTACTACCGACCCGTGTGGAATGTAGGTATGGTAACATCAACCACCCAGGCAGTACTACCGTCCTGTTGTAGTAGGTTGTTAGACAGCAACCACCCAGGTAAGTAACTACCGTCCTGCGGTAGTAGGTTTGGTAGAACAGCAACCACCCAGGGAGGTACTACCCGTCCCTGTGGTATAGGTAGGTAGACAGCAACCACCCAGGAGGTATACTACCGTCCCTGTGGTAGTAGGATGGTAATAACAGCAACCACCCAGGGAGGTACTACCGTCCTGCGGTAGTAGGATGGTAGACAGCAACCCCCTGGGTGGTACTGACCATCCTGTGAAAGTAGGTTGGTAGACAGCAACCACCCCAGGAGGTACTACCGTCCTGTGGTAGTAGGTTGGTAAGACAGCATCCACCCAGGGCAGTACTATACCGTCCTGTGGAGTAGGTTTGGTAGACAGCAACCACCCAGGGGCAGTACTTACCGTCCTGTGTAGTAGGTTGTAACAGCAACCACCCCAGGAGGTACTACCGTCCTGCGAAGAGGTTGGTAGACAGCAACTGCACCCAGGGTGTACTACCGTCCTGTGTAGTAGGTTGGTAAGACAGCAACCACCCAGGTTGGTACTACCGTCCTGTGGTAGTAGGTTTGTAACAGCAACCACCCATGGGAGGTACTACCGTCCTGTGGTGTAGTAGGTTGGTAGACAGCAACCACCCAGGGAGGTACTACCGTCCTGCTTAAGTAGGTTGTGTCAACAGCAACCACCCAGGGAGGTACTACCGACCCTGTGGTAGTAGGTTGGTAGACAGCAACCACCCAGGGAGGTACTACCGTCTGTGGTAGTAGGTTGGTAGACAGCAACCACCCAGGGTGGTAGCCACCATCCTGTGGTAGTAGTGGTTGGTAGACAGCAACCACCCAGGAGGTACTACCGTCCTCTGTCGTAGGTTGGTAAGACAGCCAACCACCCACGTTGGTACTACCATCCTGTGGTAGTAGGTGGTAGACAGCAACCACCCAGGGAGGTACTACCGTCGGTTATAGTAGGTTGGTAGACAGCAACCACCCAGGGAAGTAATCCGTCCCTGTGGTCGTAGGTTGGTAACAGCAACCCACCCAGGGTGGTCTACATTCCTGTGGTAGTAGGTTGGTAGACAGCACCACCCAGTGAGGAACTACCTTCCCTATGGTAGTAGGTTGGTAAGACAGCATGCAGCCCCCCCCCCCAGCCTCCCCCAGGGAGGAACTACCGTCCTGTTTAGTAGGTTGGTAGACAGCAGACCACCCAGGGAAGTACTATCCCCCCGTCCTGTGGTAGCAGGTTGGAGACAGCAACCACCCAGGGAAGTACTACCGTCCTGTGGTAGTAGGTAGGTAGACAGCAACACCCAGGGAGGTACTACCGTCTGGGTAGTAAGGTTTAGACAGCAACACCCAGGGAGTTACTACCGTCTGTGGTAGTAGGTTGGTAGACAGCAAACCACCCAGGGTGGTACTACGTCCTGTGTAGTAGTTGGTAGACAGCAACACCCAGGGAAGTACAACCGTCCTGTGGTAGTAGGTTGGTAGACATCAACCACCCAGGGAGGTACTACCGTCCTGTGGTAGTAGGTTGTAACAGCAACCACCCAGGGGTGGTACACCGTCCTGTGGTAGTAGGTTGGTAGACAGCAACCAACAGGTAGATACTACGACCTGTGGTAGAAAGGTTGGTAGACAGCAACCACCCAGGAGGTACTACCATCCTGTGGTAGGTAGGTTGGTAGACAGCAACCACCCAGGGTGGTACTACCGTCCTGTGGTAGTAGGTTGTAGACAGCAACCACCCAGGGAAGTACTACCGTCCTGTGGTAGTAGTTTGTAGAACAGCAACCACCCAGGGAGGTACTACGTCCTGTGGTAGTAGGTTGGTAGACAGCAACCACCATGGAAGTACACCGTCCTGTGGTATTAAGGTGGTATACAGCAACCACCCAGGGAAGTACTACCGTCCTGTGGTAGTAGGCTGTAGATCAAAGAACCACCCTGGGTGGTACTACCGGCCTTGGTAGTAGGTATGGTAGACAACAACCACCCAGGGATGTACTACCGTCCTGTGTTAGTAGGTTGGAGACAGCAACCACCCAGGGAGGTACTACCGCCTGGGGGGGTAGTAGGTTGGTAGACAGCAACCACCCAGGGAGGTACTACCGTCCTGTGGTAGAAGGTTGGTAGACAACAACCACCCAGGGTGGTACTACCGTCCTGTGGTAGTAGGTTGGTAGACAACAACCACCCAGGGAGGTACGACCGTCCTGTGGTAGTAGGTTGGTAGACAGTAACCACCCAGGGAGGTACTACCGTCCTGTGGTAGTAGGTTGTTAGACAGCAACCACCCAGGGAGGTACTACCGTCCTGTGGTAGTAGGTTGGTAGACAGCAACCACCCAGGGAGGTACTACCGTCCTGTGGTAGTAGGTTGGTAGACAGCAACCACCCAGGGAGGTACTACCGTCCTGTGGTAGTAGGTTGGTAGACAGCAACCACCCAGGGAGGTATTACCGTCCTGTGGTAGTAGGTTGGTAGACAGCAACCACCCAGGGAAGTACTACCGTCCTGTGGTAGTAGGTTGGTAGACAGCAACCACCCAGGGAGGTACTACCGTCCTGTGGTAGTAGGTTGGTAGACAGCAACCACCCAGGGAGGTACTACCGTCCTGTGGTAGTATGTTGGTAGACAGCAACCACCCAGGGAAGTACTACTGTCCAGTGGTAGTAGGTTGGTAGACAGCAACCACCCAGGGAAGTACTACCGACCTGTGGTAGTAGGTTGGTAGACAGCAACCACCAGGGAGGTACTACCGTCCTGTGGTAGTAGGTTGGTAGACAGCAACCACCCAGGGAGGTACTACCGTCCTGTGGTAGTAGGTTGGTAGACAGCAACCACCCAGGGAAGTACTACCGTCCTGTGGTAGTAGGTTGGTAGACAGCAACTACCCAGGGAAGTACTACCGTCCTGTGGTAGTAGGTTGGTAGACAGCAACCACCCAGGGAAGTACTACCGTCCTGTTGTAGTAGGTTGGTAGAGAGCAACCCCCCAGGGAGGTACTACCGTCCTGCCAGATGACTGTGAAACAGAAACCTGTAACTGTTATACCATGTGGATGGTTAGGATTGCTGGTTTTCTTTTTCTGTCTCATAAACTCGCTAGATAACAGGGTATTTCTTGCTACTCTACTTTACACTTTGGTCACACTCAACAGACACGCCAAGATATATATATATATATATATTATATTTATATTATATATATATATATATATATATATATATATATAATATATATATATATATATACTTATATATATATTACATCTAGGTTTTTCTCCTTTTTCTAAATAGCTCGTGTTTTCTTCTTTTATTTTTCTATTGTCCATTGGGGAAGTGGGAAAAGAATCTTTCCTCCGTAGCCATGCGTTGTGCTGTGATGAGGCGATTAAAATGCGGGAGCAATAGGCTAGTAACCCCTTCTCCTTTAGATCAGTTACTAAAAAAAAGAGTAAGAAAAAACTTTATAAAAACTTGGATGCTTGAATGTTCGTGGAATAAGATCTGTCTGACAAGAACCATTATATCAGCTTTTTATAAATGTGAAAATAATTATTAATAGTCCAAGTCCCTACTGCTAAAACAATCAATCAGGTTTACTATGATAAATTAGTTGTTTTCACTAATATTGCAAGAAATGACATTGTAACTTATTCTAACTCTCCCATTACTCTTACTGTCATACGAATTATCCTTCACCTAAAAATAATTTCTAAAATGCTCAATTAGTTACACAACCTCCAAATATTAAACCCTACCCTTAATTCATCTACCTATTTACCATAACCTCTATACATTCCCCATTATCCCTTTGTCCATCATTTTCTCTCTCTCTCTCTCATAAATATTCTCATATCCTATCAACACTTTCCAATAACCCTATCTCTCTACCAATAAAAAACAACAACTTAAAAAACCCCCCCCAATAAAATTATAGATTAAACCAATATATTATTTTTCCCCCCCCCCCCCCCCCCCCCCCCCCCCCCCCCCCCCCCCCCCCCCCCCCATTTTTTTTTATTTTATCTTATATTTTTTTCTGGTAGGGGACCTGAATGCTAAAGTTATGAGAAATTTTAATAGAGGTGTGGTAGGTAAGTTTGGGGTTGCCAGTGTGTAAAATGATGAGGCCCTTAGATTGAACTTTGTATAGAAAGAGCAAGGTTTAGTTATAGGTAATACATATTTTAAGAAAAAGAGGAATAAGTATACAGATTTGATGTAAGGCGCGAAAATGACATTAGTTTCGTTGGAGTATTGTGATGGATAGATATAGAGAGACTGTTGAGTAGACTTAAGGATGTACATGTTTACAGAGGGGCCACAGATATATAGATCACCTTTCTAGTTGTAGCTACACTGAGAGTAAAAGGTAGAGGGATACAAGGAGAATAGAAGCATCAGGGAAGAGAGAGTGTGAGGTTTAGAAAACTAAAAGAGGAGGCCAATTAGGGGTTAAGATATAAACAGTTTTGGAGGATAGATGGGTAATTCAGAGCCATAGGCAATGGGGTCGACGAGAAGGATGTTAGGTTTAAAAATGCTAGTGTTAGGTGTCAGCAGAAGCAGAAGTTTGTGGTTACAGGGAAAAGTGGGTGCTGGGAGGGAAGAGGAGCGATTGGTGGAATGATGGTAAAGCGACGTCGTAAGAGGAGAAAGAAGTTAGATATGAAAGTTTTTACAAAGTGAGACGTGATGCAAGGAGGAAGAGTATTGGATGAAAAAGAGAGAGGTTAAGAGAGTGGTGAAGCAATGTAAAAAGAGAGCAATGAGAGAGTGGGGAATGTTATCAACAAATTTTGTTGTGAAAATTAAGAAAAAGTTTTGGAGTGAGCTTAACAAGTTAATGAAGCCTAGAGAACAAATGGATTTGTCAGTTAGAAATAGAGAGAGTTATTAAAGGAGAGTTTTAGAGGCTATTGAGAAGATGTGGGGAATATTTTGAGGAATTGTTAAATGTTGATGAAGGATTGTGGGATAGCTGTGATTCTCTGTGTATAGAGCAAGGAGGAATAAAATGTTGTGGGTACGTGAGGGAAAGAGCCTGTTGTTGAGTGTGGGGAAGTTCGTGGGCATTATGGTAAATGAAAGCGGGGTTAAGACAGCTGGGATTTGATGGGATAAAGATAGAATGTTTAAATCAGGTGGGGATATAGTTTTGGATGTGGTTGGGCAATTGTGATTGTAATAAATGTATGAAGTCAGGGTAAAAGTACCTAGGGATTTGGCAGAGAGCAGTGCAATAGTTGCTTTGTCTATAAGGCAAAGGGGACAAAAGAGATGCAAAAATTATAGGGGGATAAGGTCTGTTGAGTATACCTGGTTAAAGTGTATGGTAGTGTTATTATTGAAAAGAAGTAAGAGTAAGACGGAGAATATGTTGCAGGATGAACTAAGAGAGGCTTTAGGAAAAGGTAGGGGGTGGTTGTGGACTAGGTGGTTTACAGTGAAAATACAAGTGAACAGTATTTAGATAAGGCTAAAGAGTCTTTGTGGGCATTTATGGATTTGGGAAAGGGCGTAGTTGACAGGGTGGATAGAGGGGCAATTGTGGCTGATGTTGCAGGTGTATTGGTTGTAGAAGGTAGGTTACTGACAAAAAAAAGCAGTGAAGAGTTTTTACGAGGATGTGTGAGGCTCAAGTTAGAGTATGTTAAAAAGGAAAAATAAGGAGGGATTTTATTTCCCAGTAAAAAGTAGGCCTTTGACAAGGATTGTGTGATGTTCACCGTGGTTGTTTAATATATTTATAGATGGGTTGTAGAGCCAAGTAAATGCCCGAGGGTCTTGGCAAGAGGTGTGGAGTTAAACTGATTAAAGAATCACACATAAAGTGGGGAGTTGTCACAGGTTGCTCTTTGCTGATGGCTCTGTGCTCTTGGGGAATTCTGAAGAGAAGTTGCAGAGATGGTGATGATTTGGTAGGGTGGTGCCAAAAGAAGAAAATTAAAGTGAATACAGGAAAGAGGTAAGGTTATCGGGATTAAACAAAAAGATTTGGTGATGAAAGATTGATATTCAGATGGAGGAGAGAGAGAGAGTATGGACGAGGTTGAATGTTTTCAGTATTTGGGGAGTGGACGTGTCACAGATGGGTCTATGAAATATGAGGTGAATCATAGAATTGGTTGAGGGAAAAGGCAGTGAGTGGTGCACCTTAGGAGTTGTGGAGACAAAGAACTTTGTCCTTGGAGGCTAAGAGGGGAAGTATGAGAGTTATAGTTTTACCAACGCTCTTATATGGGTGTGAAGCAATGGGTGATGAATGTTGCAGCGAGGAGAAGGCTGAGGCAGTGGAGAACTGTCATGTTGAGGGCAATGTGTGGTTGTGAATATTATTGCAGAGATTCGTTTAGTTTGGAAGTTTAGAGAGGAGGGCGGGATTACCAAAACGTTGTCCAGAGGGCTGGGGAAGGTTGTTGAGGTGGTTCGGACATTGTTAGAGAGAAGGAGCGAAACAGAGTGACTTCATGAGTGTATCAGTCTTAGTGGAAGGAAGGCGGGGTAGGGGTCGGCCCTTAGGAAAAGGATTGGAGGGAGGGGGGTAAAGAGGTTTTGTGTACGAGGGGGCTTGGACTTCCAGCATAGGCTGCGTTGATGATTGTGTTTTTGATAGGAGTGAATGGAGACAATTGGTTTGCCTAATACTTGACGTGCTGGTGGAGTGTGAGGCGATAGTAACATTTATGAAGGGATTCAGGGAACGGCAGGCGGACTTGGTCCTGGTGATGGGGAGTACAGTGGCATGCACTCTGAAGGAGGGGTGTGTTAATGTTGGCAGTTTTTAAAAAATGTAGTGTAAAGCACCCTTCTGGCAAGGACAG
The DNA here is from genome assembly GCF_026875155.1 of Cherax quadricarinatus. Lineage (NCBI taxonomy): Eukaryota > Metazoa > Arthropoda > Malacostraca > Decapoda > Parastacidae > Cherax > Cherax quadricarinatus. The sequence goes on from NC_069408.1 coordinate 70,234,744, forward strand.
TGATGGAGTGAAATGATGGTGTGAAAGTTTTTCTTTTATCGGGGGCCACCCTGCCTCCTTGGTTGGAATCGGGCCAGTGTGATAATAATAAAATATATATTATATATTTATATATATATATATATATATATATATATTTATATATATATATATATATATATTAATATATTATATGTATGCCGAATAGGTAAAATCGGCAATTGTAGCAAGAAAAATATTATTTTTTTCCATTTTATTTTAATTTAAGAAATTAATAATTTTGTACAAAGACCTCAATATATTAAGCCCACTTTCCTGAGGGATGATTTTCTCATCTTTTCAACTATCATTCAGTCTTCGGTTTTTGTCCATGTATTGTTAGACTGATAATCAGCCCCTGGGATGTGTGAGACATATACATAATAAAGATACCCAGTTGGTTGCACTTGTGTCTAATGATTCAACATTGTCGATATTATATACCATTGATGCTGAAGGAATTTTGTTATTAAACCTAAGTGTTTTTTTGTTGTGACCTCAGCCTTGTTCTCAAGTTTTAATGAAGTAATAGATGGTCTGTGATTGTATATGATACTCGATTTCTGGTCGTTTTTGGAACGGATGTCGAATGATGTCTATTCACAGTATGTTTGTCAGTATAGCTACTGAATTCCCTATACAGATATGCTTGTGTAGTATATTGTAGATGTATCATCCATGTAACTTTTAGGCTTCCTGCTAAGCCTAGGCCCAGCGGCTAGTTATGTGGAGTCACGTGATGCCACAATTGGAGCATCAGACGCGATCTGCTGCCTCTCTCAGTTCACCGTGGACCTACAGGCAGCTGGGCCACTCCTCTCTTGCAACTCTGTAATACAGTGAATACAACCCAACAAAGTTTGTTTATCTCCAACCATCATTATCTCCAGGGAACCCTTCCAACAAATGGTGACAACGGTTGGTTGCGTAAATTGATATTTATGGCAGATGTGAGAGCGTTAACTTCTACCAGCCGACGACATGGCGTGTTGGACCAGCGGGTGGCCTAACAGCCAGTTACCCCGAACCAAGCACTCAGGAGCCTCTCTCACTACTTCCCTGCGTTAGTATTTGTGCTTTCTTGCTTATTTGCATTTACTTCGAGGGGGTTGATTACGGGTTGTGTGCAAATGAAGTCAAGCCAGTCTCTGGGGGGGTTGCGAGACATAGCTCTAAGCCACCCAAGGCTGCTAAGACCAGCCCAGCCGGCTCCAGTCCTTGCCTAGGCTGCTCAGCCAGCTTCTCCACTCTGTGATGCATCATTGTTAAAGTTCTCAAGCCAGTCTGTGTGAAGGGTTAGCCAAGCAGCCAGCCAACTATCCCAGGTGACTAACCAACCAGTACTCAAGCTAGCCACGTGAATTCCAGCCTTCACCATCACTTTGTTGCTCCCAGTTCCAAGCCATCTGAGTGCTTAATATCCATCCCTAGTGGTGTTGTTGGTGTGTTGTAAGCCAGCCAGATTAAAATTAGTATCGTGCCTAATGTGGGTTGTAAGCCAGAGCGCGTCGGCCTAACCATCAAGCAGTGTCTCAGCTCGCTGCGTCACTAACCCACACCTACCAACACATTGTGTTTAACCCTTTATATCAGGTTCCTAGACCTTATTTTATGGCTCACATACGGTCAAGACAAAGATTGTTTTCTCGGACTGTGCACCAATACAAAAAGCCAGCTATGTGGAGTTCCTCGAGTTGTTTAAGCGCAAATTCTTCGAGACATCGATGTAGGAATTGTTAGACCAGCAGCGCTAGCGACAATAACTACTTACGGGCCTCACACTCACTACCATTCGCTGCGGTCTCCACCATCAACGTAGAAGAGACATTTGCGAAGAGTTTTAGACATGTTTGTCAGTCGTAGCCGTGATTCTTAGTGACATTCAGTGACTTTTGTATTTAGACTCAGTTTTCCATTACATGTGATGTTTGTATTGTCAATAATTTCTGAGTCCAGTGTTTCCCTTGTTTACTGTACGTGCTTATTGTATCATGATGTATATATATTATATATATATATATATATATATTTATATTATCTATATATATGTATATATTATATATATATATGTATAGTAGATATTATAATATATTTGTATATATATATATGTCGTGCCGAATATGTAAACTGGTCAATTAGCAAGAACTCTTTAAAATTAAGTCCTCTCTGAAATTTTCTTTATACGTTTTAAAAGATATATTGTTTTCAATATTGTTAATGTAAAAAATTTGTTAGAATTTGCACCAAAGAATCTGAGAATACTTACCTAACCTTATTATAACAAGAACAATTTATTTTAAGCCTAACCCAACAATTATATTTTAAATAACGTTTACAATAATTTAATACTAAACAAACACAATCAAATATATTTTTTTCGTTAGGTTCGCAGAATGTTTTGCCCGAAATTATTGCGTTACAAAATTTTCACTTGTCCTATATGGCAAGATGAGCGTTGCCTATTTAAGTCCAAGATCGCTAGGTTCTGCCTATTCGGCACGACATTATTTATATATAATATATATATATATAGGTTATATATATATATATATATATAGTATAATATATCTATATATATTATTATTATATATTTATATACAATAATATATATTATTATTATATATATATAGTATATTATATATATATATATATATATATTAGTAAAGTACCACCTCTCTATAGCTGGAATGGGGACCCCTCTCTCAGAGATGGACAATAAAACGTACCGCAGGGGAAAATCTCAGGTTCTCCCGGAGCTGTTTGAATATTTTCTTCTCCTACCACCCCCTATATATTTTTATTCTATGTGAACATTTATTAATAAACAAATACATTTACAGAAAAAAAACATGAATACAATGGCACAATGTATCAAAGGTCATGAATTTCCTCCAGCTCCTCCGAGGCTAGACGCGAGCCAAGTATGCAGCAAGCATTTCCCCTCTGGATGGCGATGCTGAGGCGCTGGAACATGAAAGTGGCTTCCCTTGGGTCCATGGTGGTGTCGATGAGCCTGGAACCCAATTCTTTAAGGAAACGTGTGGCATTTTTTCCCCATGATCCCAAGGTCTCTGATCCCACTGGGACAAATTGATACTGTTGGCTAATGTCCCTGTACTTGCTGATCTTGTACTCCTCCCTGTGGTCAGCAGCTCCTCCCTGTCGCCCCACACTGTGATGGATATAGGTGTCAGCGAGTGTGGACACACAGGTATAGTCCCATGCTAAGAGCTTGCCATTCTTCCAGGGATAGATGGTGATCCCGTCGGGGTGGTTTGCTGGATTGTGGGTATTGTTTGCTGCAAGGGATCGTGGCTCCCTCTCGGCAGGGCATCCAGCTGTAGCAAGGGTTCTCTTAATGATGTCGTTGACCTCATTGTGTCTTGCATGCCAGCCCTTGGTTTTGGAACAGTTAAGACCATGTAGACCGTATTGGTCTGCTTGCACTTCGCCGCAAATACACATATATTCTGTGTGAATTGGGGCAGCAAGGCGCAGAGCCACTGCAATACGGAGGGTCTTAGGGTCGAGTCGCGTTCCCATTG
>NC_069408.1:70243306-70264963 GCF_026875155.1 Cherax quadricarinatus
GTTGTAATGTAGTTAAAAGAGGAAGGACATTTAGCTGTCCTTTCCTCTTTAATAAGGATCAAATCTCGTTGCCAAGATGACCCCCCCCAGACCACAAAAAAAAAAATTAAGTAGATAGACCCTAAACGATTCGAACAAAAAGTTACACGCTTTGCCTGAATATCAGAGAAAAAAATGAAGGTTTGATGGTCTCAATTAGCAGAGGCATTCATAAGTCCATGAATGGAAAGTAAAAATCCAAATTTTCTTCACGAAGAACCGGAAAATAAGACACGAAAAGAAGCCCAGTTCTAATTCAGACCTTCCATGGACTTGGGCTTCAAAGAGACAGATATTCTAAAAAACACAAACATATTTAGCTTGACACTGCTCAGGAAGTTGCCATTAGTAATCATTAGTGTTGCTGGATTGGAAGTAACAGGAATGCAATCACACAGAAACTATCTCTTGAAAAACAATAGTGGGACCCTACACAATTCAAAAACAACAACCCTTTCTCAAGGTTCACCAGTATTTACATATTAATTCGGTAAGCAATTACATAAACGAAGTAAAAAAAAGAACAAGTAAAAAAATCAGAAATTTTTTTATTACGCTTTGGTACAATAAATTATTTTTTAACAAATGTCCCTACTAAGCAGAGAGACGGTATTGACTAAATAAATACCTTAACATATAACCTAATAAAGACAAGACATTGGGAATTATTACTCATCTCAAAAACATTCGTCAATTATTACATCGAAATCACTTTAATTAATGAAGGTGGGACCCTAACACTAATTCATCAATAATATGCAGACAAAATTTCCCATAATGAAAACACAGTCAGCACTAAAAAGTTAAGGTAAAGCTCACCAGAAGAGGCATATGGTTCCGTTGTTGAAGTCCAGCAAAATTAGCGCCTACGCAGCCTACGCAGCCTACGCAGCCTACGCAGCCTACGCAGCCTACGCCACTCAAAAATAAGTTTCATCTATTTTAATATGTAGGCCTTTTAAAAGTGTATTCACAATTAATTAACATACGGAAAGAGGTAAAGTTGCAGGTTCATATAGCGGCATTCAGAATGGATCAAACAAGGGAGGTTTTAGTCCAGTTCCTTGGATCGAGAACCCCTATTTAAGCATCAAAGCAACTCCTCCCTTCAAGAAGCCCAATACAGCAAAAAATGCCGTGAAAAAGTCGCCTACATACTTTAATAAACAATACACAACCACCTTATCTATGTATGAACCCCTTGCTAATATTGTGGATTCCATCAAGAGACTCCTTAAACTGGAAGTAAAAAAGTGCTTCAGAGTCTGACCTTCAATAAGAGATGTAGGAGGTGTAAGCTCAACACTCAAACTGGTCATATAGCGCACAAACTGCCGTTATAAAGTAATAACAGGAAAAGTTGGTAGGTGAATCTTTAAATTTCCTAACACAGAGAAAACAAAGAGAAATAGAAAACAGAGTAGAGTCATGGGCAGCTGCGGTGTAAATCTCTATTCCACAAGGCACATACCGCTCCCATCATGTTAACACTATATCGGAGAATAAAACAAATCCACCAACACATTAGAGCGAAAAACTAGATGAAAAAGTCTGGGAGGTGACCATGTTCACTAGGATCACACCTTCAAAGACCATAACATTATCAATCGCATATGCTAGGGATCACGCCCATGCTGACACACTTCAGGTCGCTTGTTCTATCTAGGCTGAGTATTGCTGCACATTTAAAAAGTACTTTCAAGCAGGTGAAATTTGCCGAGATAGAAATGTAGAGTAACCTTCACGGCACCCACAATGCGATAAAACCCTCAATTACTGGGAACGCTTGAAGTTCCTCAACCTGTATTCCCTAACCGCAGGCGGAGAGAGACATATTATATATACACTAGTAAAATCCAAGAGGGATTAGTCCAAATTTGCACATGACAAATCACTCCCTATGAAAGCAAAAGACTCGCATACGTGCAACATCCCCCAAATGAAAAGCAAGGGGGCACGCAACTATGAGAGAAACAAAATAAGTGTCGGGGGCCCCAAGGCTGCTCCAACTAACAGCCTCTCAGCATACATAAGGGGGATTACCAATTACCCCTGGCTGTATTTCAGGAGGGCCACTGGACAGCACCTCAGATCAGTACTGACCAGCGGCTGTGGTTGTTAGGTTCGGGTTTGCGTGCCGCCAACAGAACATCCTGGTTCGTCAGGACCCTGATCTACCATGAGGCCTGGCCACAGATAGGGCCGCAGAGGCATTGAACCCCAAACCCACTCCAGTATACTCTCCAAAGAAGTGGCAAGGAGCTTGAGAATAACACCTTGATAAGGTCCGAAAGTTTTTCTGTTCTTTCCAACCTCAAAATTTTGGACCCTCAAAACACACTCGCAGTTTAAAAATAATAACCTTCAGAGCGGGCCAAGAACGTAACCACACCGAGCCTTGTTTCTTTAATAATTACATCAGCGTCGATGGGTTGAAACCCAAACAAGAAACATTCAAAAACTTTCTAACGAAAACCAGCATTAACATTTTCTTCAAACAAGTAGCGAGTTGAAATTTTGAAATCGATCGGAGGAACACTGTCCATTATCGAACAAATCAACTCATGAATTAAATTTTCAAACTCGTTTTTAACACGGAAAATAACTCGCTATCAAACGAGAAATAATGATTTTTTTGTTGTAAAAATGGCAAACTGGCCTCTATGATGCACATAGTGACCTTTGAAACTCATTAAAGTAAGAAACACTTAAATTGAAAGTTTGAAGTAGATCGCAAGAGGCATTTACATGACTCACACAATTCGTAATGGTCCAGTGGCTAACACGTCGTCTAGATTTTGTGACTCTCTGACAGCGTTTCTAACCCCCACCCGTGATAATGGTTTGTGGGTATTATTAAGTATCATGTAAATCACTGCGTTCTTTACATGTATGATATTGTCAAAATTTGCGCTACGCCTCCCCAATAACAATACAAATCTCCGTAATCCTGCATCCGACCACACACGATCCCCCAACCCAATTTACAGTCCAATCCCTCCGATTTTGCGTTTCAAGGTAATTCGACTCTGTATATGTCCCCCAATAACGCCAGTCAATTTCACTATCACAATTTCACTCCAAATAAAAAGAAAAATTGATTTAGGTGGTTAACGTCTCGCGTCACACCGTGAGGGCCTGGTCGATTTCCCCGCCCAGAGTAGAAACATTGGACCTGATTCTTTCCCACCTGTTAGTCAAATGTTTCCCCATCCGTAAACTGGGTACCTGGGTGTTAGTCGACTGGTGTGGTCGCGATCCAGGGACACTGACCTAAAGGAGGCCTGTCACAGACCGGGCCGCGGGGGCGTTGACCCCCGGAACTCCTCTCCAGATAAACTCCAGATAAACTTAATCAAACTTATCTATCTAGCATAACTATCTCTACAAGTTTTCAGAAATAATTTAGAAGGCATAATGTTTTAAGAAATTCTAAACGAATGCTTATGTTTGTTTCTAATGCTTCATATACTGATATTATCAGAAAGGAAGCATGACTGGGAATTAAATTCCCTTGGGGTCAAATATTTCTTGTATCAAATAACGGAGAGTGAAACTACCAGTCACTTCGTATTAAATATACCTGATCTCATTTCCATTTCTTATCCCTCTACAATTTTACCGCCTTACACAAGAAAAAAATCAAGTACCCTACACCAACTAGTGAAAAAAAAGGGGGGCACATGGTAACAAAGTATACAGACAACACGAAAACAAAAACATAATGAAGAATAGGTTATGAAACACCAATATCTGAAATTCGGAAGAGAGAAAAGGTCAGAATTTCTACTATATAAAATTGTAAGAGACTAAAACTAATACGATATTAAACAGATAGGCACGTAGGAAGCAGTTAAACATTGCTTTTAATGGAGTAAAAGTAGAAACATTCAGGAAAAAGTCTGTTACAAACATTCTTGATTACCAAAACTGTACGAAAAATACCCACAGCCTGGTCGTACATTGAAACACGGCAACAATAAAAAGCCGTTGAAAGGATATCACAGGTGACAAGAGGCCGCCTATCTCACACCAAGGCAGACGTTAGAATTCAGCGTTCGCCATTTCTCCTCGGTCTGCTTGTTACTTTGATAGGCGTAAAGCCTGGCTGTTTTCCCTGTTAATTTGCTTTTGTTCACAAATTTTACGTTACAGAAACCGCTGAGTAATGTACTATTAATCCACCAACTTTTACTCGTATTGGCTTTTAATCAATATTTTAGCTACTATGAACAAATCCACCTATAAACAAACCCAAGTAGCCTGATCACATAAGATTATTTAACCCTCTGTATTGAACCTCAACACTCGTAAGAGAGCCAGTTAGAGGTAAAGAACCAGGTACAGAGAGTGAGGAAGGAAAATGTGAAGGTTGCAGAGGGAAGGAGGGTTAATTTAAGGAGATTTTAACAATGGGTATGTTTTGGGCTATCGAGGGAGGACGATGGCGAGTAGGTGATGTACGAGGTCTTGCAGACAGAGAAACTTGTGAGTGAGAAGAGGAAGAGGTGAAAACCGAATGAGGGCCGAGTTTAGGGATCCCTGAGTCCAGGACAGCCAAAAGAATAGAAACAGGGGCGACTGTGAAGGGAGGACCACAAGAGGAGGGGGGACGTTTAGTAACCTAGAAAAAGAAATAATGGCGAAGTCTTCCTAGAAGGCACAGATGAGAGATGCATACAGATGGGAGGCCTTCTGCCTCATTGAAAAACGATTTCATGCTCATTTAAGTAACCAGCAACGCGGAGAGTAAGATGAGTAACCTCATTACAGTTAAGCAAGAGGGAGGTAGACAACAAGACGTATGTATTGGTCGTCTGCACCATAACTGGCAATTCGGCCATGGACCTGCAATATTGTGCTGGATGACCAAACGCCAACAATTCTACAATGTTGCGGTTGTAGGGATCATCTTTCGAACTTGTAAACGGTGTCCCGCATATGAGACGGGAGCTTCAAGCGTCAAAAGATAAACGAGCTGCATACAAGGGATAGTCTCTGCATGCAGCTGGGAGGAAAAAAGTGTCTACGTGAGGGACTGGGAGGTCTTGAGTTTCAAACTGTTCCAGAAATGTCAATGCAACAGTCTGGATATCTGTTTTGGAAAAATGGTATGGGGCAGAAAGACTATAAGAATGAGAAATAAGCAAAAAGAGCGGGGAGGTCAATAGGTACAAGTCAGTCGAACCCGTGTACATGAAGCGGGTGACGAAACGGCACCAGCAATAGGCACAGGGGCATTAGAAATGTTCATATTGGTCAAATAACGAGGCAGGGTCGAAACTGGGTGCGGTATCAGTAAGGGCCCGGGAGGAGCAGGTTCATGTATTTAGGTCTCCATGCTAATGTCACTACTTTCTTTTTATTTTGTAGATTAAAAAAAATAATAAACGGGGGAACAGGAGAAATAGCTTTCCTAGAGGCAAACAAAGGGCTTAAAACCCCTTCCGAGCCAAGAGGACCCCAGCACACCAAAGTAGTGCAGATCGCACTGGAACCGTACCATAACCCTACCCTTCATGCCATTAAGACCAGCAATCTGGCATTAACACCTCACATCCACCAATCCACCTCGGTGGACAAGGAACAAGGGCAGCCCGGACAACCCGCCAGAAAGCATACCTTCCTTCGGCGGGCCATTATCCATCCAGAATCCAACAAGCAACCTCCAGAGATATACCCATCACCCAAAAGACACCCAAGCCAACTAGAGAGGGATCGTGGACGCACATCAGTGATCCAGATTCTACGGCAAACTAACCACCGCCAGGACCTCAACAGAATGGGAATTGACTATGGTACCCTTTCTCCCTGCTTAGAACTAGAGTGCTTGTGGAAAGAAACCCAATGGCTGAAAATAGGGAACGGAATAGGGAGGGATAGGGAGGAGGAGGACAGGGACAATAGGATGGGGAGGGATAGGAAAAGGGGGGATTGGGGGTAAATAGTTTTCAGTCAGAGGAAGGAGACAGATCTAATTCCTCAGATCAAGAACCTTTTCACCGTCTGCAAGTATAAGGTTTGATACATAAGTCCATCTCTAATTACAGATCAGATGCAATCAAACCATAGACCACCGATTGAATGTGTAACATTCGAGCTGCCAACTCTATTGAGCATATTGTACTAACTTGTTAAAAGTCACTCTTTTAGTTTTTATATTTTTTTTTTTAAAGTGATCACAAGATTTTATAAATTAGTTTTTTCCGTGATAATAGTAATTGTATTAACAGCCATATTTTAAGTGAAGAATGAACCTAAAATTAAGAATAGTTGAAAAATTTTTCAAATTAGAAAATGCATTTAAACTTAAGTTTTCTCAAGATATATCGAGATGTGAGAAAATGATTAGAAAATACTTTATTGAAGAAAAGTATACTGATAACACCATTTCTGGGAGAGAATGGAACAAAATTCGAATGAAATGATATACTGGATAAAGTCTGATCTGAAGGAGACTTTCGTATTATGATTAAGCTGCGATGTGATGGTAGTTCCGACGAACGAACATTTGTGACAAAACAAGTAATGAAGTCAGCAGAGATGACTGCATTGGATTCCACTTCCCCAGGATGAAATATAAAACTCCTAAATAAAAAACAAAACACAATTACACGTGATCTCATTACCCATGTGTGTGGTTGTTTTTATGTGATGGCTTGAGATACCTTTTTACTGTGAAAAGTATTAATATGTGCTTTATGTATGTGTTTTTAGCTTGTGTAAGTAAAAACAAATGTATAAGATTAAAAATTGCATTATTATTAATAACAAAAAAAGCACAATAACCGGGACTGGAACTATACACAGATAAGCCCGCACATAAAAAGAGAAAGCTTACGACATTGTGACTTTGTAAATGGTCCAAGTCGGACCGAAACGTCGTCGAACGCTTTCTCTCTATGTGCGTTATTTGTGTGTTGATTATTCATTCATCCCATACTATGTTTCTTACTAGAGTATTTCTCACTTATTATTCCCTGGTTGTTGCAATGAAGAATAATTTGCATGGTAAAACAGTGTACATTTACAATGCATATAAAAGCTTCACAAAACAATTGGTTGGCGAACGTGATCTTTACCATGTTACGACTTAAAATAATATAATGTCGTGTAAGCTATCTTGATCATAACACGACATCAAAAGCTACATCACCTGTTCAATTTCCGAATTTACATTTGTGTCATAATTTGAATTTTTTTACCTAAAGCAATTCCTACCATCAATATTTTTTTTTTTTTAAGGAAACACTTGCTGTGTTGTCTCCTTATAACTGTTTGCATAAGCGTAAGAATTTTTCTCCTCTAAAAGCACAACACCTCGACACATCAACACCACAGAAAACTAAAGCTTCTGATTTTCATCGTTTTTAACGGATTGTATGTAAACAATTATCCTCAACTCTAACTTGTTATATATAATCCATTTTGTTATGACGAGCCAATATTTTGGTCTAATTCAGTATGGAAAGTAACAGTAAATCACACATACTGAGGCCATTTTTTCACCGAGTTCAAAGTGTTTTCCAGTGAAAATACCCCCTAATATATCTAGGTAAATAAAAGTGGAGAATATATGTTCTAATCGAGGAAGAAAAGGAATAAAAGAGAGAATGAAGAGGGGGTTGAATTGGGTAAGAGACCAACAATATAACAAAAGAGCAATGAATGGGGTGGGCCCGTTCCGGGGTACACGGTGGGTAGTGAATTGTGTTAGTGAAGAGTGGCGTGGGTTGAGGTGGGTGGTGAAGGGAGTATCAAGAAGAGGATTGGAGTGGTGCGTGGGAAGAGTAGGAGAAGAGGGTTGGAGTGGGTGGGGAAGTGCGAGTGAGAAGAGGGTTGGGTGGGATGGTGAAGAGAGTGAGAAGAGGGTTGACGTGAGGTGGGGAAACGCAGAAGGCGACACACTAGTGAAACCAGAGCCGCGTGTATGGTGGAAGGACATACAGCGTTAAGTATTACTTTCAACAGAGGATAAGTACCTGGGGATTTATACCAGAGAGACGGCCTGAGACTCGCCGTCCCTCACATGATTGATCAACCACCATTCCCGACAGTGGGCCTGCGACTTCCATAGTCTATAACGGACATTAGTAGCCCTTTCCAAACCTTCTCTTTAGAGAATTTTCCCATACGAATTTTAAGAACCATTATTATCACCACTACCCGTTATCCAAAGCCACCTCCTTGTCTCCACAAAACCACTATCACTACCCACCTCACCATCACACAACCTCTGTATCAACACACCCCTCATTACCACTACCCATTTTTTTTTCTATTATCACCACCCACTTACCACAACACCCGTTCATTCTCCAAAGCTTCTCCATTCACTACCACCATTCCATCATTACAGCCCATCTTCACTATCCCTACACACTCCCGTCTATCACATCCTCTCTACTCCAGAACACCTCCGTCACCACCATCACCCCTCTATAAACCACCACCCCTTCATCACCACTACCCCACATCACCACCACTCCACCTCACCCAACCATCACTCATCCCACCAACAACCCACCACAACCACCACCCCATCACCACAACCCCGGCCATCACCACCACCCTAACCATACACACCACACCCCACCATCACCACCACCCCACCAATCACCATCTCCTCTCCCTAGCGATGAAAAATATAATGGAAACGATAAAAAAAAAAACCGCTAATAAATTATGAAGTTTAAAACCGCATGAAAAATTCTATAAATAAAAAAAAAAACAATAAACCTAGTTTAAGAAAATTCGTTCCATAACGAAATTTACAAGAATTTCATCACCCATTACTGTCATGAGCGAAAAGTTAACTAAGCGGTGGTAAAAAATAGTAAATGTAGATGAAAGAAGAATGAAAAGAAGGAAATAGAAGGGACCATTTTGTCCTTGGAAGGACAATGAATTATAGAGCCAGTCCCCAGCCCGGCCTTCATCACCATCCTATCACCTCTGTATGTATCTAATACCACCTAATCTAAACACTAGGGAGATTTTTTTCCTCGTTCTTCCGAAGTTGGCTAAACGTTTTACAATCAACACCGCTGATAATGTTTATCACATCCTGAGTAAGTCTAGTTAAATATGGTACTAACACAAGGAAGATATAGTAACAACCCCAGTAAGCTGGAGGTATCTACTGAAGACGAACCCCAGTAGAAAGGTCCAAATATAACAGACCAATTCATCGGAAGGTTATTTCTCTCTGATTATATATCATGTTCATCACCTCTTTGATATATCATGTCGGTCTTCACAACTCCATTTATATCATGTAGGACTTAACAACACTCATTTATTATCATGTCGTTCTTCACACTCCCCTTTATATCAATGTCGTTTCTTGCACACTCCATTTATATCATGTTAGTTTCTTCAACACACCATTTATCTCATGTCGTTCTTCACACTTCCATTATATCATGTCGTTCTTCACACTCATTTATATCAAGTCGTTCTTCACACACAATTTATATCATGTCGGGTCTTCACACTCTCCATTTAAATCCATGTCGTTCTTCACACTCCATTTATATCATGTCGGTCTTCACACTTCGTTATATCATGTCGGTCTTCACAACTTCATTTAAATCATGTACGGTCTTCACACTGTCTCATTATATCATGTCGGTCTTTCACACTTCATTTATATCATGTCGTCTTACCTCTTCATTTATATCATGTCGTCTTCACACTTTCATTATACATGTCAGTCCTTACCACTTCATTTATAATAATTCGTTCTTAACACTTCATTTATAACATGTCGTTCTGCACACTCCATTTATATCATTTGTTCTTCACACTCCCATTTATATCATGTCGGACTTAACACTTCATTTATCTCAGTCGGCTTCCCAACTTCTTTATATCATGTCGGTCTTCGCACTCTCTATATAATCAGTCGGGTCCGTCACACTTCATTTATAATCATGTCGGTCTTCACACTCATTTTATAAATCATGTCGGTCTTAATCACTTCATTTTATATCATGTCGGTCTTCACACTTCATTAATCCATGTCAGTCCTTAACACTTCATTTATATTATGTCGTTCTTAACCACTTCATTTATATCATGTCGTTCTTCACACATCCATTTATATCATGTTGTTCTTCACACTCTCCATTTATATCATGTCGGCTTCACACTCCATTTATATCATGTCGGTCTAACACTTCATTTATAAATTCATGTCGGTCTTCACACATTCATTTATATCATGTCAGTCTTTACACTTCATTTATATCATTCGTTCTTCACACTTCGATTTATACATGTCGTCTTAACACTTCATTTTATATCATGTCGGTCTTCACACTCCATTTATATCATGTCGTCTTCACACTCCATTTATAACATGTCGTTCTTCTCACTCCATTTATATCATGTTCGTCCTTCCAACACTCTATTTATAATCAGTCTGTCTTCACACTTCATTATATCTTGTCAGTCTAACACTTCATTTATATCATGTCGGTCTTAACATCTCATTTATATCAGAGGTCGTTCTTCACACCATCTTCCATTTAGATAGTCAGATGTCGGACTTAACACTCATTTATAAGCATGTCGTCTTATACACGAGATCATCATTCATGTCGTTCGGAGACATCACTTCATTTTTATCATGTCAGACTAACACTTCATCTTATATCATGTCGGTCTTAACACTCATTTCTATCATGTCGGTCTTCACACTCATTTATATCATGTCCGGTCTTAACACTTCATTTATATCATGTCGGTCCTTTAGCAGCTTTCATTTATATCATGTCGTTTTCTACCACTTCAATTTAAATCATGTCAGTCTTTAACACTTCATTTAAATAATGTCATCTTAACACTTACATTCATATCATGTCGGTCTTAACACTTCATTTATATCATGTTCGACTTAACACTTCATTATATAATGTCAGTCTTAACACTCATTTATACATGTCAGTCGTTCACACTTGCATTTATTCCATGTTCCGGTCTTAACACATCATTAATATCATGACTGTCTTAACACTTCATTATATCGTGTCATCTTAACCACTTCATTTATATCAAGTCGGGTCTTAACACTTCAATTAATTCATGTCGGTCTTAACACTTCATTTATATCATTCAGTCGTAACACTTCCTTTAAAATCATGTCCGTCGTTAACACTTCATTTAAATCAGTCGGTCTTCACACTTCATTTATTTCATATCGTTCTTCACACTTCATTTATATCATTCGGTCTTCACACTTCATTTATTCATGTCGATTCTTCACACTCCATTATATCAAGTCGGTCTTCACTCTCCATTTATATCACGTCGGTCCACACCCATTTATATCAAGTCGTCTTCACACTCCATTTATACATGTCCGGTCCTTAACACATCATTTATATCAAGTCAGTCTCAACACTTTCATTTATATCATGTCGTTCATCACACTTCATTTATATCATGTCGTTCTTCACCCGTCCTTTATATCAAGTTCTTCACACATCTTTATATCATGTCGGCTTCACACTTCATTTATATCATTTTCTTCAACACTTCATTTATATCAAGTCGGTCTTCACACTTCATTTATATCATGCAGCTTAACACTTCATTTATATCTGTCGTCTAACACTTCATTTATATCATGTCGGTCTTCACACTCCATTTTATCTCATGTCGGTTCTTAACACATCATTATATCAAGTCGGTCATACACATCATTTATAACATGTCCGTTCTTCACACTTCATTTATATCATGACGGCATAACACTTTCATTTATATCATGTCAGTCTTAACACTTCATTTATATCATGTCGGTCTTAACACTTTCATTTATATATCATGTCGTCATTAACACTTCATTTATATCATGTCATCTTAACACATTCATTTTAGATCATGTCAGTCTTAAACACTTCATTTATATTATGTCCGGTCTTAACACTTCCATTTATATCATTCGGTCTTAAGCACTTCTTTATATCATGTCTGTCTAACTCTCCATTTATATCGTTCGGCTTCACACTTATCAATTTATATCAGACATGTCGTCCTTCACACATCATGTTATTTCAATTGTCGTTCATCACACTCCATTTATTCTGTCGGTCTTCACACTTCATTTATTTCATGTCGTTCTTCACACTCCATTTATTTCATGTCGTTCTCAACACTTCATTTATATCATGTCTGTCTTCACGACTCCATTTATAAATCAGTCGGTCTCACACTTCATTTATTTCATTCGTTCTTCAACACTTCATTATATCATGTCGGCCTTCACACTCAATTATTTCATGTCGTTCTTCACACTCCATTTAATTCATTCGTCTTTCACACTTCATTTATTTCAAATCGGTTCTTCACACTTCCAGTTATATCATTCGGCCTTCATCAACACTCCATTTATTTTATGTCGTTCTTCACACTCCATTTATATCAGTCGTCCTCCACCTCCATTTATATCGAGTCCGGTCTTCACACTCCATTTAAATCCATGTCGGTCTTAAACACATCAATTTATCAATGACAGTCCTCAACACTTCATTTATATCATGTCGTTCTTCACACTTCATTTATATCAATGTCGTTCTTCACAACTTCATTATATCATGTACTTCACACTCATTTATATCATGTCGTCTTCACACTTCTTATATCATGTTCTTCACACTGTTTTCATTATAACATGTCGCTTTCACACTTCATTTATAATCATGTCGGTCCTTAACACTATCATTTATATCAAGTCGGTCTTAACACTTCATTTATATCCCCCCCACATGTCAGTCTTAACACTTCATTATATCATGTCGGTCTTAACACGTCATTTATATCATGCTCGGTCTTCACACTTCATTTATATCATGTCGGGTCTTAACACTTCATTTATATCATGTCGGTCTTCACACTTCATTTATATCATGTCAGTCTTAACACTTCATTTATATCATGTCGTTGTTCACACTTCATTTATCAACTCAACGTCACCGTGTTTAAGTATTTGGGTTGCTTTTTCTTTCCTCAAAAACATAACGTTGTTTATAATTATTAACTAATACAAATTTCTCAAATTATTGTCTCTTAATATTTTACAAAATTGGTTTCACATATACATATAAACGATGTCATTTATTAGCATATCTCTTAGATGCAACCCTCGGTATTATGAACCCTCGGTATTGTGAAAACTCGGTATTATGAACCCTCGGTATTATGAGTCCTCAGTATTATGAAAACTCGGTATTATGAACCCTCGGTATTATGAGTCCTTAGTATTATGAAAACTCGGTATTATGAACCCTCGGTATTATGAAAACTCGGCATTATGAACCCTCGGTATTATGAAAACTCGGCATTATGAACCCTCGGTATTATGAGTCCCCTCAGTATTATGAAACATCGAATTATGAACCTTCGGTATTATGACCCCTTGGTATTATGAACCCTAGGTGTTATGATCTCTCACTATTATGAACCTTCGGTATTATGACCCCTTGGTATTATGACCCCTTGGTATTATGACCCCTTGGTTATTATGACCCCTTGGTTATTATGACCCCTTGGTATTGTGTACCCAGTATTATGATCCTCACTATTATGAATCCTGCGGTATTATGAACTCTCACTGTTAAGATCCCTCGGTGTTGTGAACCCTCAGTCTAATGAAACCTCTGTATTATGAACCCGGTATTAGGAACACACTGTATTATGAACCCTCGGTATTATGTAGCCTCGGTATTATGAATCTTCGGTATTAAGAATGCATTATTATTGTGAACCGTGATGTCTTCTGCCTAACCACAACAACAAACAACAATTAATGAACCAACCAATAACTTCAAGAATCAAAACAACGGCAACAACAACCACAACAACACCTTAGCAGCAAGAGCAACTAAAACAACAACAACAAAAGAAATCCCCCACCCATTACCCAACACCACCACCACCTGTACCACCACCACAACCACCACCAACTACTACCCAAACACATCACGATGCCAAATGCGACATCTATTAAGTTGATAGATATCTGCAGAGAATACTATATAATCTTATTGATCCCCCTCTAACATCTAGCATGTTTCTGGTTTTGTAACAGATATCCGTGTTTCAGTTTATCCACCATTCCAAAGGTTACAATATGTATGTCCCCGGCACACCCCCTAGACATACTCTACCCAAAAACACGAGTCTAAGTTACTTGATCCGAGGAGAACAGAGTTTCTTCGTGACAAAGCAGGTGATTGAGGTGTTCCTCCACGAAGAGAGAGAGAGAGAGAGAGAGAGAGAGAGAGAGAGAGGAGAGAGAGAGAGAGAAGAGAGATAGCGAGAGAGAGAGAGAGAGAAGAGGTGTGTGTGGTGTGTACTCACCTAGTTTGTACACACCTAGTTGAGGTTGCGGGGGTCGAGTCCGAGCTCCTGCCCCGCCCAACACTGATCGCTACTAGTCACTCACCCTGAGGCCTGAGCTTGGTGTGTGTGTCTGTGTGTGTGTGTGTGTTTGTGTGAGTGTGTGTGTGTGTGTGTGTGTGTTGTGTGTGTGTTGTGTGTGTGTGTGTGTGTGTGTTGTGTGTGTTAGTTATGCGGGGAGAGGGGCGAGACCGGAAGTTTCAATGCCTAGTGACCCTCGTTTATCAGCTTAGCTTGTGGCAATCAACAGCGGAACAAGCCAGTAGGTAATTGTGCAACGTGCTGGCAGCCATCATAACGCTCCAGCAACGAGCACAATGAGAGATGTGGTTATTACATCCTACTTATACGTTACAAAAAGCTAATAATGTGAGATACTAAGATGAAGCCACAGAGATCCTCATTTTACCCATTAACTAACATCACCACCAAAATAAAACAATAAAAACGTAATGTTTTACAAAAAAAAATGGGGGCCTTTTTACCGAGGTCGCGTACAATCACCACCACTAAAACACTAGCCCACAATCTCCACAACCACAACCCCACCACCACCACTAATACCACGGCCAACCCACCACCACCGAACACCACGGTTTTACTACGACTATCAACAAAACCAACACTACTACCAACACTACCACCACCACCACAACCACCCACCTCGACATCCGATAATGCCATCACAGTGAATATACACAATATTTCACCACTGGAACATTTCAACTTCATGGAGAAGGAATAGAGTCACAAACTAGTCAGTTTTGTTGCAACGCTATCCAGCCACAGTGCTTGGGGAAGGGGTGTTGGGGATGTGTCCCTAAGACTTAATCGGGAACGGGGCGGCGTCTGGGAGAAGTGTCTACAAGTCGAGATGTTAGGAGAGTCCTTGGAGTAGAGTCCCTGGAAGGGGAAGGTGTCTGGGGGGGGGGGTGAGAAGTGTCTGGGAGTGAAGGTTGGTGGCGAGAATGTCCTGGTGGTAAAGGTGCCTGGCGAGAAGTGGTACTGGGAGGAAAGGTGTCTAGCGAGAAGTTTCTGGGATGGGAAGAGATGGCTTCTAAGAAGTGTCGGAATTGGAAGTGTCTGGTGAGAGGTGACTGTGAGGGCAAGGTGTCCAGTAGAGAAGTATCCGGAAAAAGGTATGTGTCCTTGTGGAAGATGCCTGTGAGGGAAGGAGCTAGAGAAAAGTGTCAAAGGAAGGTGACCAGGATAAGGGAAAAGGAACCATGGAAGAGGCAACAAACTCAACATTAACCACTTCTAAGACCAGATATCATGTATACTGTGCAGAGACAACATTTCCATGTATTTGAAAGACTTATTGCTGTAAAACTCTTGCGAAGTCAGGGCAGATCATCAGTCCTTCTAAAAATTAAAACGATTTTTAGTTATGAACCAGTTATCTACACAGTCTGACATTTGAACATATAGAAGCAATCTGATAACTTGGTTATGAGAGAAATAGTTCATTTAACCAACTCTTCCTGAAACATTTATGATTTTTTTACAATTATCATGAAATTAAAGGTCGATTTCGAGAATGATAATTGTTTTTATAATGAAGGTCCATTTCACTATTCTTTTTTTTATAATTAAAGACAATGTTAGCCACATGGTTTAGATACATGGTATAGCCAGATGGTATACACACACACTTTGACACAATACATGCATTAAAAAATAAATGCCGGAAAATTATTTGAAGAAAAATTGCAACAAATAAAGCAATAACAGTAATTAGAGCAAACGCCTAAATTATTTATCTTGCAATTATGGAAGTGAACTGACACGAGTTTTGTTCAATATACAAATTTTCTGACGACCGTAAAAATACTGAACAACGTTAATTCACTTGACCGAACATTACGACATAGATAGGTATCCCTGTATTGCATAACCCTCTGCTGGTTCTCAAGAACGAGATAAGAATAGTCAGAGTGCGGCATAAGTTGTAATGTAGTTAAAAGAGGAAGGACATTTAGCTGTCCTTTCCTCTTTAATAAGGATCAAATCTCGTTGCCAAGATGACCCCCCCCAGACCACAAAAAAAAAAATTAAGTAGATAGACCCTAAACGATTCGAACAAAAAGTTACACGCTTTGCCTGAATATCAGAGAAAAAAATGAAGGTTTGATGGTCTCAATTAGCAGAGGCATTCATAAGTCCATGAATGGAAAGTAAAAATCCAAATTTTCTTCACGAAGAACCGGAAAATAAGACACGAAAAGAAGCCCAGTTCTAATTCAGACCTTCCATGGACTTGGGCTTCAAAGAGACAGATATTCTAAAAAACACAAACATATTTAGCTTGACACTGCTCAGGAAGTTGCCATTAGTAATCATTAGTGTTGCTGGATTGGAAGTAACAGGAATGCAATCACACAGAAACTATCTCTTGAAAAACAATAGTGGGACCCTACACAATTCAAAAACAACAACCCTTTCTCAAGGTTCACCAGTATTTACATATTAATTCGGTAAGCAATTACATAAACGAAGTAAAAAAAAGAACAAGTAAAAAAATCAGAAATTTTTTTATTACGCTTTGGTACAATAAATTATTTTTTAACAAATGTCCCTACTAAGCAGAGAGACGGTATTGACTAAATAAATACCTTAACATATAACCTAATAAAGACAAGACATTGGGAATTATTACTCATCTCAAAAACATTCGTCATTATTACAATCGAAATCACTTTAATTAATGAAAGGTGGGACCCTAACACTAATTCATCATAAATGCAGACAAAATTTCCCCATAATGAAAACACAGTCAGCACTAAAAAGTTAAGGTAAAGCTCACCAGAAGAGGCATATGGTTCCGTTGTTGAAGTCCAGCAAAATTAGCGCCTACGCAGCCTACGCAGCCTACGCAGCCTACGCAGCCTACGCAGCCTACGCCACTCAAAAATACGTTTCATCTATTTTAATATGTAGGCCTTTTAAAAGTGTATTCACAATTAATTAACATACGGAAAGAGGTAAAGTTGCAGGTTCATATAGCGGCATTCAGAATGGATCAAACAAGGGAGGTTTTAGTCCAGTTCCTTGGATCGAGAACCCCTATTTAAGCATCAAAGCAACTCCTCCCTTCAAGAAGCCCAATACAGCAAAAAATGCCGTGAAAAAGTCGCCTACATACTTTAATAAACAATACACAACCACCTTATCTATGTATGAACCCCTTGCTAATATTGTGGATTCCATCAAGAGACTCCTTAAACTGGAAGTAAAAAAGTGCTTCAGAGTCTGACCTTCAATAAGAGATGTAGGAGGTGTAAGCTCAACACTCAAACTGGTCATATAGCGCACAAACTGCCGTTATAAAGTAATAACAGGAAAAGTTGGTAGGTGAATCTTTAAATTTCCTAACACAGAGAAAACAAAGAGAAATAGAAAACAGAGTAGAGTCATGGGCAGCTGCGGTGTAAATCTCTATTCCACAAGGCACATACCGCTCCCATCATGTTAACACTATATCGGAGAATAAAACAAATCCACCAACACATTAGAGCGAAAAACTAGATGAAAAAGTCTGGGAGGTGACCATGTTCACTAGGATCACACCTTCAAAGACCATAACATTATCAATCGCATATGCTAGGGATCACGCCCATGCTGACACACTTCAGGTCGCTTGTTCTATCTAGGCTGAGTATTGCTGCACATTTAAAAAGTACTTTCAAGCAGGTGAAATTTGCCGAGATAGAAATGTAGAGTAACCTTCACGGCACCCACAATGCGATAAAACCCTCAATTACTGGGAACGCTTGAAGTTCCTCAACCTGTATTCCCTAACCGCAGGCGGAGAGAGACATATTATATATACACTAGTAAAATCCAAGAGGGATTAGTCCAAATTTGCACATGACAAATCACTCCCTATGAAAGCAAAAGACTCGCATACGTGCAACATCCCCCAAATGAAAAGCAAGGGGGCACGCAACTATGAGAGAAACAAAATAAGTGTCGGGGGCCCCAAGGCTGCTCCAACTAACAGCCTCTCAGCATACATAAGGGGGATTACCAATTACCCCTGGCTGTATTTCAGGAGGGCCACTGGACAGCACCTCAGATCAGTACTGACCAGCGGCTGTGGTTGTTAGGTTCGGGTTTGCGTGCCGCCAACAGAACATCCTGGTTCGTCAGGACCCTGATCTACCATGAGGCCTGGCCACAGATAGGGCCGCAGAGGCATTGAACCCCAAACCCACTCCAGTATACTCTCCAAAGAAGTGGCAAGGAGCTTGAGAATAACACCTTGATAAGGTCCGAAAGTTTTTCTGTTCTTTCCAACCTCAAAATTTTGGACCCTCAAAACACACTCGCAGTTTAAAAATAATAACCTTCAGAGCGGGCCAAGAACGTAACCACACCGAGCCTTGTTTCTTTAATAATTACATCAGCGTCGATGGGTTGAAACCCAAACAAGAAACATTCAAAAACTTTCTAACGAAAACCAGCATTAACATTTTCTTCAAACAAGTAGCGAGTTGAAATTTTGAAATCGATCGGAGGAACACTGTCCATTATCGAACAAATCAACTCATGAATTAAATTTTCAAACTCGTTTTTAACACGGAAAATAACTCGCTATCAAACGAGAAATAATGATTTTTTTGTTGTAAAAATGGCAAACTGGCCTCTATGATGCACATAGTGACCTTTGAAACTCATTAAAGTAAGAAACACTTAAATTGAAAGTTTGAAGTAGATCGCAAGAGGCATTTACATGACTCACACAATTCGTAATGGTCCAGTGGCTAACACGTCGTCTAGATTTTGTGACTCTCTGACAGCGTTTCTAACCCCCACCCGTGATAATGGTTTGTGGGTATTATTAAGTATCATGTAAATCACTGCGTTCTTTACATGTATGATATTGTCAAAATTTGCGCTACGCCTCCCCAATAACAATACAAATCTCCGTAATCCTGCATCCGACCACACACGATCCCCCAACCCAATTTACAGTCCAATCCCTCCGATTTTGCGTTTCAAGGTAATTCGACTCTGTATATGTCCCCCAATAACGCCAGTCAATTTCACTATCACAATTTCACTCCAAATAAAAAGAAAAATTGATTTAGGTGGTTAACGTCTCGCGTCACACCGTGAGGGCCTGGTCGATTTCCCCGCCCAGAGTAGAAACATTGGACCTGATTCTTTCCCACCTGTTAGTCAAATGTTTCCCCATCCGTAAACTGGGTACCTGGGTGTTAGTCGACTGGTGTGGTCGCGATCCAGGGACACTGACCTAAAGGAGGCCTGTCACAGACCGGGCCGCGGGGGCGTTGACCCCCGGAACTCCTCTCCAGATAAACTCCAGATAAACTTAATCAAACTTATCTATCTAGCATAACTATCTCTACAAGTTTTCAGAAATAATTTAGAAGGCATAATGTTTTAAGAAATTCTAAACGAATGCTTATGTTTGTTTCTAATGCTTCATATACTGATATTATCAGAAAGGAAGCATGACTGGGAATTAAATTCCCTTGGGGTCAAATATTTCTTGTATCAAAT
The DNA here is from genome assembly GCF_026875155.1 of Cherax quadricarinatus. Taxonomy (NCBI): domain Eukaryota; kingdom Metazoa; phylum Arthropoda; class Malacostraca; order Decapoda; family Parastacidae; genus Cherax; species Cherax quadricarinatus. Next base: position 70,263,281 of record NC_069408.1, read on the forward strand.
AACGGAGAGTGAAACTACCAGTCACTTCGTATTAAATATACCTGATCTCATTTCCATTTCTTATCCCTCTACAATTTTACCGCCTTACACAAGAAAAAAATCAAGTACCCTACACCAACTAGTGAAAAAAAAGGGGGGCACATGGTAACAAAGTATACAGACAACACGAAAACAAAAACATAATGAAGAATAGGTTATGAAACACCAATATCTGAAATTCGGAAGAGAGAAAAGGTCAGAATTTCTACTATATAAAATTGTAAGAGACTAAAACTAATACGATATTAAACAGATAGGCACGTAGGAAGCAGTTAAACATTGCTTTTAATGGAGTAAAAGTAGAAACATTCAGGAAAAAGTCTGTTACAAACATTCTTGATTACCAAAACTGTACGAAAAATACCCACAGCCTGGTCGTACATTGAAACACGGCAACAATAAAAAGCCGTTGAAAGGATATCACAGGTGACAAGAGGCCGCCTATCTCACACCAAGGCAGACGTTAGAATTCAGCGTTCGCCATTTCCCCTCGGCTGCTTTTACTAGGCGAAAACCGGGCTTTTTCTTTTAATTTCTTTTTTCACAAATTTACTTACAAAACGCGTAATTACTATAACCAAACCAAACTTTTCCCTCGTATTGGCTTTTAATCAATTTTTAGCTATATGAAAAAAAATCCCCTTTTAAAACAAACCCAAGTACCTGATCACATAAGATTTTTTAACCTCTGTTTTGTCTACCAAAATCCCCCACGCTGATTTCCTTTCCCCTTCTTCGTCTCACATATTCTTCCACACAAAGTATTAAATAATTAGTGTTCGAACATTGTCGAGAAAAATAAAAGCAAAGAGGAGCTGACATCGTAACAGGGGATATTTCCCCTATGCAATTTGTTTAAAAAACCCTTTTTTTTTTTCTGGCGTTCTGTCTGTCTGTCTGTCTGTCGCTCTTCTGCGTCTGTCTTTTCCCCTTTTTATTTTTTACTTCATTTTTAACAAAATTTTCTTCTCATCTCGCGGGAACCTTTACCTTTTTTAACCACCTCCACTCTCCCCTCATTCAAAACCCCCCGTCATTCCCCCACACAGTCGTTCCACATTTACCCAGCCCTTCCCCCCTCCCCCCACCCTTCCCCACACCCAGCCCTTCCCATACCCCCCCACCCCTTTCCTCACTCACCCTCCTCCATCCCTCTTCCTTCCATCCCTCTCTAAATAATCCTCCCTCCCTTCCCCTACCCTCTCCTCCATCCCCTAAAAAACCCCACTCCCCAAAAACTTTAAAAACTTTCCAAATCTTTTCTGAAAGGGTTCCCAAAATTCCACATGGCCCCTCCTCTCTCCTCTCTCTCCCCTCTCCTCTTCCCCTCTCTCTCTCCTTCTCTCTTCTCTCCTTCCTCTTTTCCCTTTCTCTACCTTTTCCCCCCTTTCCTTTTATTTTTTTTTCCCACGTAAAAAATGGGGCATCTGTTTTTTTTAAGCACAGCAACACACGCTGGGTAAAGGGAAAAAACATTAAAAAATTAAAAGGATGGTTTTTTTGGGGTAAAAAATGGAATCCTTTTTGCAAATTTTTCCCTTTCAGAAATTGTTTTTTTTTTCTCTCCCACTCTCCTCACTCTCTTTACCAGGGGTTTTACAAGATTGGTTTAAAGGGCCTTACTTTTTTTACAAGTTAAACGTT
>NC_069408.1:70265463-70293728 GCF_026875155.1 Cherax quadricarinatus
TCCCCCTTGTTTATGCCCTCACCCACTTATACACTTCAAGATATCTCCCCCCATTCTCGCCTCCCCAGAGAGTGGAGATTTAAGGCTTTAAGTCTATCTTCATACGGGAGGTTCCTTACACAGAAAATTCATTTTAGTCATTCTTCTCTGTATGTTCTCTAATGAGTCTATGTCCATCCAGTAGTAAGGGGACCAAAACTGAGCAGCATAATCTAAATGAGGCCTCACTAGTGATGTATATAGCTGCAAAATAACTTCTGGACTTCTGTTACTTATACTTCTTGAGATAAATCCAAGTAATCTGTTGGCCTTGTTGCGCACACTAAGGCACTGCTGTCTTGGCTTTAGATTTCTGCTTCCCATGACTCCCAAGTCTTTTTCACATTCTGTATGACCAAGCTCTACTTCACCTAGATTATAGCTTCGAGGGTTATTTTCATTACCAAGGGCAAGTACCTTACACTTATCCACATTAAACTTCAATGCCATTTTTCAGACCAAGACATTAATTTGTTCAAATCGTCCTGGAGTTCATTGATATCCTCCTCAGAGTGAATTATACGGCCTATCTTTGTATCATCAGCAAACTTACTCATGTCACTAGTAATCCCTTCATCAAGGTCATTAATGTAAATTATGAACAGGAGAGGGCCTAAAACTGATCCTTGTGGAACGCCACTAGTGACTAATCCCCATTCAGATTTCACTCCATTAATGGTAACTCTCTGCTTTCTATTGGTAAGCCATGCCTCAATCCATGCTAGAATTTTACCTTCTATACCATGAGCTGCCACTTTTTTTAAATGAGTCTCTTGTGAGGTACTCTGTCGAAGGCTTTACTAAAATCCAAATAAACAATATCATATTCCTTATCACTGTCAACTGCCTCAAATGTTCTATTGAAGAATGTCAGTAAGTTTGTCAGGCAGGAACGACCTCTCGTGAATCCATGCTGAGATTCATTTATCAAGTTATGCTCTTCAAGGTGACTTCTGATAATGTCAGCTATAATTGATTCTAATAACTTGCCCACTATAGATGTCAGGCTTATTGGACGGTAATTTGAAGGAGTGGACTTATCCCCTGATTTGAATATAGGAACCACATTAGCCATCTTCCACAACTCTGGCACAACACTGGTAAGGATGGACGCATTGAATTCACACGTTAATGGCTGACTAAGCTCCATCTTGCATTCCTTAAGTACCCTTGAAAACAACTCATCGGGTCCCGGGGACTTATTTTGTTTCAGTTTGTCTATCTGTTTAATAACCATGTCCCTCGTGACAGTAATATTAGTTAACTTAAATTCATCAGGAACTAAATAATTGTTAATTACTGGAATCTCATTTACATCTTCCTGAGTAAAAACTGACAAAAAATAGTCATTAAATAAGGAACACATTTCCTGTTCATTATCCGTCAGCTGTCCCATTCCAGATTTCAGAGGTCCTACTTTTTCCTTCACCTTCGTCCTATACACTTGAAAGAACCCCTTTGGATTAGTCTTTGATTCATTAGCAACTCTAATTTCATAGTCACGTTTAGCCTTTCTAATCGCCTTTTTTACTTCTCTTTTAAGCTGAACATATTGGTCAGTAAGGTTAACCTCTCCTCTTCTGATGCGCCTATAAATTCCCCTTTTCTCTCCTAATAGATGCTTTAGCCTCCTGTTAACCCATTTGGGATCGTTATTATAGACCTAATTTCTCTCTGGGGAATGTATATACTCTGGGCACTGTGTACATTATTAAGAAAACAATCATAAAAGCAGATCCCTTCATATTCATAAGTATGATTATCGTCAATAAAATCATTAGCTAGATAACCCCAATCAAGATTAGACAGATGTTCCCTAAGTCCATTATAATCGGCAGAACGAAAATCAGGAATTTTTACTGTATTATCATTATTCTTGCATTCCCAATTAATGCTGAAAGTGATGGATTTGTGATCACTTGCGCCAAGCTCTTCAGTGATCTCCAGATTATTCACGAGTGTTTCCTTATTTGACAAGACTAGGTCTAGCAAATTATTACCCCTGGTAGGCTCAGTTACGCTCTGTTTCAGAAAACAGTCCTGAACTGTTTCCATAAAGTCACTGGACTCTAGATTACCTGTCAAAGAAATCCAGTCAATTTGACTAAAGTTAAAGTCCCCTACTATGACTATGTTACTGTGTCCAGAAGCCCTAACAATTTCGTCCCAAAGAAGTCTCCCTCTATCGTGATCCAAGCCTGGAGGTCGGTATATTACACCTAGAATTAGTTTTTCTTGACCCTCCACGAACTCTACCCAAACAGACTCTGTTACTGCTCCATCTATTTTTTATACCTGTTTTTATGCAACAATTAATATTTTCTCGAACATACAATGCAACTCCTCCCCCCTTCCCATTACATCTATCCACATTGAACAACTTAAATCCCTGAATATTACACTCAGCAGTCATATCCCGACTCTTTAAATCATACCACGTTTCAGTTAATGCAATGATATCAAAGTTCCCAGCACATGCTACCAAACGTAGTTCATTAATTTTATTTCTTGCACTTCGACTGTTAGCATAAAATACCATCATATGTTTTTCTTCTGCACATTTTTCCTATTCATCTTTGTTTTTACACAATTTCTGAAATTATCATTACCCAGAGTTACTCCATGACAGTTACTATTAAGATTCTTAATATCAGAGCATAAGTCAATATATCCATACTCATTATTAATCATTTCTAAACCCATACCTCTAACTAATCCTAGTTTAAAGTCCTAACAACCCCCTCAACTGAGTTAGCAAGAAAACCCACACCTGCCCTGGATAAGTGAACCCCATCCCTGGCATACATGTCATTTCGGCCATAGAAGTTGTCCCAGTTGTCAATGAATGGTACTGCATTATCCTTACAGTGTTTATCCAGCCAACATTTAATACCAATTGCTCTGGACAACCATTCATTACCAACACCTCTTCTTGGCAAAATGCCACATATAACAGGGCGCCCCCCTTCTTCCTAATTATGTCTATAGCTGTCCTGAACTTTCTAACTAAATCCTCACTTCTACGCTTGCCTACATCATTGCCAATTAAGTCATGTTCAATGTTCTTGAATCCTTCGTCATTATAATTCTCTCAGTGGCACGTGCAGGTTCAGCGGCTCTCTATCTATCGTCTTTTGAAAGATTAATACAGCAGTATTTATTTCTTTATCCTTCATGTTATGGTTTTTCAAAGTATTTAAACTCCATCTCAATTCGTTTGTATAAGAACTGAGCTTGCATACTCTAAGTTGTAGAATGCCTTAGTATAATGAATCCTATTCATTATTACTTTTACGATATAAATCTAACAGACGGTTTAAGCATTTTTATACACACCTAAATACTTCTTTTTTAAATATTGTATATAATAGTATAGCATTACATCACCTGTTCATAAATTAAGGGCTATAAGGGTTTGGGGTATTATTTTCCACAAGTGATCTCCAATTTCCAATTTTCAGATCATGGAATTAGATTGTCTAATTCCCCTTAACTTCTACGGTGTGCTCCTCTGGAACCAATTCTTTGGTATTATTTTAGCGGCCTTTGGAGACTTTATTCATGATGCATTTCGCAAGGTTACTAATGTAAATAACGGAACACGTGGCCTAAAACTTGTCTTTGTTAAATGCTAATGTGATGGTCTACATTCTGATTTCAGTCTAATTATGCACACGTTTCCCTATCAGGCCAAAAGGGGGGGCCATGTCTCGATCAGAAAAAAAAAATCTCCCATTAAATTTACTACCACGTTCTTTAAGTAACCACCTTTATTGTCTGGATTCACTAGAGGAAGGTATGGACGCAAGTCAAATATAACTAAACAAAAAACGCACATGTTGGACGACCATGTATTGTCGACAACACAATACACACCGACCCCAGCAAATTTCAACTGATATCTCCACAAACATGTGTGTGTGTGTGTGTGTGTTTGTTTAAACTTGTAATGTCAGTGTTCGCGAGGGTGACACTCCAAGTATTTCGTACTCGGGCGATAGTGTACCCGGGTACAAATACAAAATAAATTCGTTGTTGGAGCGAAATTGATTGTCATGAACATTTGTAAAATATATATATTACTAAAGATATATTGATTGTTTTAGTGGAAACTAATAACAATAAATAAAAAGATAATTTAAGAAAGGGAAGAAGAATCAAGATAAATAAAAAAAATTTGTATTAGGTAATGAAGATCATCCGCAATGAGAGTGATCGAGGAATCTCTGTCTTGTTAGTTACAAGGAGGCTACACTGACCACTTTTCGCATAAAGTGCGCGAAAAGTGGTCACTGAAGCTCACTTTCTGAGATAAACGTCATGAGTAAAGCTTTGACACATTGTCAATTATTACTTCATATCATACGTGTATATAATACTCTCCATTTTCAATCCATTTTTTTTAAACTCAAATAGGTACTGTGTAACTGCATTTGACCATTTTCTATATTATAAACTTCATAATACGAGCACCATCTTGAAGCCACATTCTTATACCACAAAATATTTATTTTTTTCAATTTTTATAAGCAAATATATCCCGTCTTAGCTTCTTCATATTTTTACTACACTCATGTCCCCCAATGTACTTAATTTCATTACAATGAACATCGAAAATTTCAACAAATATAAACTTGTTAATTTTGATGATATTAGTGTCCCTTAAATATTTATGCCTATATCACAATAAAAAATATTATATTCCATTAAGAATAAATTACTATTTTTTTAAATTAGAAGAAAATAATATATTTTAAAAATAAAGAGGGGGAATATGGAAAAGAAAATCTTAATATTACGATTTATATTCCGGACATGAAAACGCATAATGTTTTCACATGAAATGGAAAACCATTTATATCACATTCTATAACGTGATATTAAATTGCTTATGGGGTTACCAGTAACCCAGACGATGGTTGTTAGTCACATGAGACGGTGAGTCACCATGAAGGTGTGATTCACGGAGAAGGCTGATCCTTCATGATTGGCATCAGAGAGAAATTTTCCTTAAGTCTCCCACTAAACAAAATTCCACCAAGACAACAGATGAAAATTATACAAGAGACGAGGAGCTATACAAAGCCTCGTGAAAAAATATCATGCACATAATCTTACGTATAAATACAGCGTAGTGACTTAGGATGTTATGACAACTAGGCATTGTACCGAGGGAGCTCTGGCACTGCTAGCCAAGAGAACGGAAAAAAGAATGGTTATTATCGATTCGCGAAACACCTTTATAAGATTTTTTAAAAATACTATCATCATTCAGATTCTAGTCGATAGAACGATAACGACTATTTGACTCAAAAGATAGAAGGCGATTTTGTTTATAGATCATTATTTCTCGCAGTTTATTAAAGTAAAATTTACTTGCATGGGACTTATTCACAAGAAAACCCTTGAGCATTCGTTTTCATGTTTAATTTTTACGAGGTTAGTGTCATGTAGAATGATGGGTCTGCTGAGATGAGTGTCTGTGACATGCTGTTCCCCAATGAAACCAAGCGAGTATTGAGGCTCACGGTTATGAAGTTTGTCCTTTCCGAGAGAATGTTAGTGAAAATGTGATCTTTTTTCATTCAGACACTGCAAACCCCACCAAGGGAAACGCCTTGATTTTCTTGAAGGCTGAGTAGCAGCAGTATCATTCAATGGCCTTGTTTTGTAGTCACGAAGCCTCAATTTCCCAGAAAAATATCTTAGACTGTTTCATGGCAGCCTTACATAGATTTTACCCATTCCTTTCTCCTACTCCCTTGTGAGTTTAACGCTTAGTTTTGATTCTAATAATTTCCCATACACTTCTGGACGGCTGTACCTAAGTATTTTCGTACTTGACCTAAAGGTTTTCGCTAAGGCCTCTCGATAACAGCTAGTTTCCTCATGGCACAGTTGTGTCCCGACTAGTAAACCTTCAGTGTAGGAATTCTCATTTAACCCCCAAGTAATCCACAATCCAATATCCTCCTGGTGTGATATTCTACTCTTTGTTTGTGTGGCGATTTTGGTTGCATGGGTACCGATAATGACTGGGCGGCTGCGTCAGACGTGGGAGCTGAACAGTAGCTGTTGGACAGTAGAGGAAATGACAATCCCCCATCCTGGATTTCGATTTTTTTTCAGTTTTTTCTCGAAAGTGATTTACTTCAATGACTTCATACTGTAAATACTCTCTTTGCGGATTGCAATTACTTTAAACAGAATACTATTCATTAATTTTGCATTTCGACCCTGGTATATGTCTTGATTTGGCCTTTATTTTTTCTGAAATTTCGAAGAAAACAATCCGGAGTGGAAAAACGACATATTTTCTAACATATTGCTGAGCATAAAATTCCATTAAGCTTTCCTATTAATTATGCACATATACTAACAGACTTATGCACGTGCTATTCCGGTATAAGACCAAAAAGTCTTCTCCAAATGGCTTATTTTTATCTTCCTGGAACTTGTGTGTAATAAATATTCATACTACACTCATCTTGATTTTCGTTTACTCAACCGTAGGAGTCAGCCATTAAAATAAGAGACTCGTTCCGGTCCTAAAGGTACGTATTGTTTGAAGAAAAATGTTAAATGCCTTCTGAACTATACCGAGACTGGTTGCTACAAGACAAAATAAACAGACCCTAGATCAAGCCTTCAGTTCCAGAAGCTATAAAAAAATTGAAGGAATATGTTTGGCAGGCTGAGAAGCCAATATGACACTCTCAAAATAATATTTTGTATAAATTTTGTAACAAATATATTTGAGGTAGAAAATTCAAGCATAAATGAATGAGCACATTTTTTCATATGAGGAATATTTGTTCGCCGTTTATTCTTCAACTCAGGATTTCTTTTGCCTGAAGAAAAAAGATATTAAATGAACCACTGATATACATCACTGATGCGTATTGTTCACCACTGAATATACATCATGATGGTATTGTTCACCATGATGTAATCACTGATGGGTATTGTTCACAACTGATGATACATCACTGATGTGTATTGTTCACACTGATTACATCACTGATGGGTATTGTTCACCATGATGTACATCATGATGGGTATTGTTCCACACTGTTGTACGTCACTGCATGGGTATTGCTCACCACTGATTGTACATCACTGATGGGTATTGTTTCACCACTGATGTACATCACTCGATGTATTGATCACCACTGATGTACATCACTGATGGGTATTCCCCTATATCGGCTGACATAGTTTCCAGGTCACTGAGCCGTGAAAAGGGTATTCAACACCAAATAATCTGGACAAATAGCAAATAGTCTAAACGGATTTTTACATCTGGCAGCGTTAGATATTCTAAGTCCCACAAGAGCGTCGGTGTATCCTCTGTTTGCTGTTGAGGCTGGATGGGACGTTGCTGCATCTTGCCTACATGCCTCTCGGTCAAAAAAAGCTTCAGATAACTGAGAATTAAAGAACCTAGAAACTTGGAGGACCAGCAACATGAATTATATTTCCGTCGTCCATCAGCATTGACATTTTAACACGATGGAAAAGTTGCAGCAATGTTGAAACTGTTGGCGAAGAACAACAATGACATCGGGAAAAATCTGTAAACCAAAACATTCAAAAACCTGTGTTCATAGAAACAAGACAAAAAGGACTTTTTGTTTCGATTTCTCACCCGGCTCCAGGCTTTACTTTGCTGGCAAAAAATTGTAAACATTTTGTACATCAAAAGTGACCCACAACCGGAAATAACCTATATGCTTGCGTGCCCTCCCAACACTCTTTGTTCCTGCGCTCATCCTCCCACTGCTCGGCGGAAGCCAAAGCCTTTATAAAAATATTCTACGACCCTAGACTTTTCAAACTTTGTACAGTGAAGGAAATGTTATTAGGCAGCATCTATGGAATATGTTGTTTTATTTATCATTGTGTTCTCTGCTTGGTGCATGTTTAAAACATAATTTGTTCTGAATATTAAGGTAGGCCAATTTATTGCAAATGAGCACAAATGGTGACAGTTAAGGCAGATTTCCTAAGGAATAGGGAAAAAGTCACAGATGAAAAAAAAGTCAGTTTAGTTTCGCGTGTTAGGCTATCGAAAATTATGGCCTTGAATTATGTCAAGCTGATTCTTTTTTTTTCCCAATTTCTAGAAATTCTAATATTTATTATCTTATTTAGGTATAATTCAATTAACGAAACATAACTTACATCTGAATATTTCCATCCGATGAAAAATACTGGTAAGGTTCTTACTCTGCATTACTAGTCATGTACATTGTCGCAGTATAATGTTTAGAAATGCAAATAATGAGTTGAATTTGGCTTCCATTGCTGAGACTACAGGAGGACACCTTATGTGTGGCACTGATTATTATTATTATTAATCAGAAAGAAGCGCTAAACACAAGAGGCTATACAGAGCTATGTGTAACTGAGGCCACTGGATGCAGGACTCATGTTCTCTCTGTAATGAATCAATACCTTGTAGTTCTAAAATAGACAATATTACTTGTTAGTACTGCAAACCACTATATGACAACAGCACAATAAAACACCCATTACAAACCATACCACAGATGGGGATAGAAACCCGCGATCAGGAGTCTCAAAACTCCCCAGACGCACCGGAAACAAAAACAGCACAAAACAACGGTAAACTGGAATCGGTGATTCTCTTACACAAAGAAGGAAAGTAGAGTTCAAAAAGTCTCAGTGGAGATATGGAATGCTGAGGCATGATAAGTCAAACAATAAAAAACAGCGCATGATGGTATCATGCATTGTCAAACAGCTACACATAGCCGAACAAATTTCAACTAAATACTCCACAACAAGTTGTGTTTGTGTGTTTAAACTTGTAATGTCAGTGTTTGTGAGGTGACACTCCAAGTATTTCATACTCGGGCGATTGTATACTGGGTACAAATAAAAATAAATCGTTGGAAGCGAAATTGCTGGTCATAAAACGTGTGTAAAATATTTTACTAAAACAATTATTTGTTATCTGCCAAACTAGCAACAATAATTTTGAATAATTTAAGAAGGAAAGAATAATGCTTAAGTAATAGTAACAGCAAATCGTTAGTATGCCAGTAGTAGTTAAAGTTACACAGAGTCTACAATGCATTTTCAACCAGGAAAAGTGAGGCGAGAAGTTGTGTCAGATGAGTCCCAGGGGTTCCTGAGTAAACGTCCTCAATAACGCTTTCACACCTGTAAACTAGAACAAACCATACCAAGGGCGGGGTTTTGTTGAGCCGCGGCTAGAGAAATCTCGAAACTTCAGACACGACGCATGGTACACTTTGTTTGCAAACGTGACCCCCCCCCCCCCCCCCCCCCCCCCCCCCCCCCCCCCCCCCTGACCATTACCGATTTCAGAGTCTTTGAACTAGAATTTTACTTAACGAGTCATTTCGCATACAGTATTATTATTCAGTCTAATGAATAAATGATAAAGCCACTGGGTGCGCAAAACTATACTTAATGAACGTCCTAGTTAAATCCATGTTATTCACAGGATTTAACTCAGAAGAGTTACTGACCTTATTTGTACCATTTTCATATGTGGTATTTTATAGACTACATAATCAGAGTATACAGCCTGAAGCGCAGTTTGTACCTCATACTATGTTTTTAAAATATTCATAAACAAATATCTCCCCACTTGCTTCTCCTTCACATTTTCGATTTACTACATTGTGTAATTTTACTGTCATTGGTCCCTGACTCTAGTAGCAAAAGTTGCAACATTGAACTTAATTCTGTCTTACACAATTCCATCTTGTAGCGTTATATTTTTTATCCTGTAAATATGTTAGTACGAAACAAAAAAAAATACTCTCGGATCAATGTAGTTATTAGTAAATTTATTTAAAAAAAAGAAGAATGTTCGGACAAGGTGACTCTGACAATTACAGCTAGCCAACCTCACTGTTAGGACTGATACCAATCTCCATGCGTTTAATATGGTTTGAAAACACACACATACCTCCATGTCTGATGATATCTAGTATGTTAAACCATGACCACTAGATACCACATAAGTTTCATGGGAGTTACCAAGCAGTCTTCAGCTATCTGCTACGCTTATTTACTTCTCTCTTTATGCTTTACCTCTCAATACTTTGGAAAATACTGACTGCTCTCTTTCTACTCAAAGAACCACGCCCCGAAGTGTTGGTTTACAAAAAAGGATTTGTCAGACATCAAAATGCACATTTTCTGTCTTATAAGAGATCATAGTCATCCTACTGATGGTTCTCTGTTAAAACTGTCTTCCAACTCCAGCTTCACAGCCCCCGTCTTGCTTCAAGTTCCCTTATACACATATTTCCCTTGTATGTTTCATAATCCTAACTTTGTCTGTAGAATGCCTTTTCTTATTACACTGTCAAATGGTCCAAACTTTAGAATACTCGAGACGTTGAACTGATCATTTCTTCTCCTCTTTTTCCTACCTATCCTTTCATATATTTCCATTGTTTTAGTTTTTCTTTCTCTGCCTGCGTGAGTTTGCCCCCATCAGTTTTTCCCTCCCACGAGTTTTTGTCCTTCCCCTTGTAGGTCCCTTAGCTCCTTGCATCATTTCTAGTACTACTTGTTCTACGTCTTCCCCTCCATCTTGATATTGCTCCTTTCTAATATTACCTTCCTTCACCCTTCACTCCTCTTTCTCACTCTTGTGCTTACTAAACTAATCTCCATATTTTCTACTCCCATTATCTTCTTCTACAATTACTACCATTACCAGTCTTACCACTGCGTACTTTTCTTTTCTTCTGTTGGCTCCTCACCCTTGTACCCCCTCGCCTATATATATGTTCCTTCACACTTTTGTATTAGTGTCACCTTGTAAATCGATCTAGTCGGGACCGTAACGTCGTCAATAAGCTCCTTCTCATATTTACCTTGAGTTTACCTGGAGAGAGTTCCGGGGGGGTCAACGCCCCTTGGCCCGGTCCTATGTGCGGGCTATTTGTATATTATTCCGCTGCAGTAAATATAATTAAAAACAAATTTTGAAAATGTTATCGTAAATAAAATTTTCTAACCCCAGCGTTTTTGCCCAGAAGTTCCCGTCCCAGTTTTTATCCTTAGGTCTGCTATCAAAATTTTTTATTTACCATATCGGCTGTTACTTGGCTACAAAATAAAAAAAAAAGTCCTGTGAACTACAAGAGGTGTAAGATGCAATGCGATTTGAGTATAAAATTAACAACACTTGAAGGAGTGAAGTGTAGAGGAAGTGTTTTGTTTCTTCATTCCTGATTAAGAAACAAAGACAATAAACGGCGATAAAACGTTTTTTGAAAGCAGTATTAAAAAATTAGAAAAAAAAGAAGGCTTTGGCCCTTATCCTATCAGTGAGTTGAATCATGGAAAACAGGACCGGAGAGATCAGTCCTAGACGTTATAAGTCTCTTTTAAATAATAAAAAGAGAGTTTCAATAAATGCAGAGAAATGGATTACCATGTGAGAAACGAAGGTGCATAGTGATATATGATGATACTAACAAAGCAATTCTCAAGGTGATAAGATAATGAAGCAGAAAGGAGGAGATGAATTGCTTGTAAGGAAATGAGAGTAAAATGAGAGTATGGTGAGAGAGGACATCAGGGTAAGAAGAGAGAGAAGAGAGAGAGAGAGAGACGAGAGGAGTGAGACAGACGAGAGAGAGACGAGAGAGAGAGTGAAAGCTTCATTACGAGAAAAACAGTGTAAGTATGAACATAATATCGGAGATGTAGAACTTTAGTCTTTATGGTTTTGTGTTAGTGCATACTATGCGAAATGCTGATTATTGATGGATGGATTACTACTTGCGGAAAAACTACTGGAAGGATATACCACTGTCGACTGGCATGGGTTTTATTGCAGGGTAACTACCGAGAAGGATAACTTTCGTAAAAGGACCCAGGTGATAACAGCGCAGATGGCCTTACCTATGTAATATCTCCTGTTGTTACTCTGTATTAGTAAAAGCCTAGTAGCTAGGTTAAACTTTTCAATTAATTAAGATAGCTAACTGTTGCAGCTGTGTCTTACTCAATCAACTTTGACGCTAATTTATACCATTTTCATAGTAACATTGATAAGGGGCAGATGTCGTCCAAGTAAAGTTTAATGGCGGATCATATGGAGAATGTTGGTATTCGCACAAATTCGTCGGTGACTAGTGGGACCAAGACCAAAACTGCCCTCCATAAACAATAAAAAAGGCACAATACCGTGATGGAAAAACAATAAAAAAAACAAAAAAAAAATACTAAAAAAACAAAAAAAAAAAAAAAAAAAAAAAAAAAACCAAAAAAAAATAACAAAAAAAAACAATACACAAATAACCCGCACATAGAAGAGAGGACTAGGACGACGTTTCGGACCGACTGGACCATTTTCAGTCACAGTGTGACTTTGTAATGGTCCAAGTTCGGACCCGAAACGTGTCGTAAGCCCTCTCTCCTATGTGCGGGGTTATTTGTGTATTGCCTCCATAATTCTATAGTAAGATAAAATCACAAACTATGGATCTTATGCTATGAAAACATGATTTAGGTATGTAGATGCAGCCAAATCAATAACTGAGGAAAAACAGCTCAAAGTAATTACAGATAATGTAGCCTTAAGGACAAAGCTGTGACAGTATGGTATATTCCACTATCAGAGATACCCTATATCATTCAGATGTTTACTGGAGGCATGCCAACGTACTGGCCACGACATGGGGACTATAAATATTATATATATATTATATATATATATATATATATTTATATATATATATATATATATTTATATATATATATATTATATATATATATTATATATATATATTATTATATATATAATATTATATGGCTTTTTAAACCATTAGTTAGCAGGAAGAATGTAGGCCCTGACACTGAGGATGACCACTTATTGATGGTCTAGTACAAAGGTCGAACTCAAATCCCAGGTCTTCCTTTCTTATAGCGCTTTTGGTAAGAAAATTGCTATACTAACATTAAATCACAATGTTACTTTATATCTTCTAATTTAATATTTGTATATTTTGCAAATATTACACATTAGCGATCAGGTATGTAGAGAACAAATGATGATATAGCTAATACTGCGATATTGGTCCCAGCTTCCTTAAGTGATATTAGTTTATTATCATTTTAATTATTATTCTAATTATTCCATTATATAATTATTAAGTAATGAACAATGGAAAAAAAATCCGAAACCGAAAGAAATACGGCAAATTTTAAGCCCGATACTTTTACTCCCAACTTATTATTTTCTAAAATTATAATTAAAAGAGCTGTATTTTAGATATATAAGGTTATGTTTGTTCACAATGGTATAAATTTAAATAACTCAATTTCTAGGAGATGACAGTGATATACCATTACTTGGTCTGTTGTTTAATTACTTTGTTATACGCACTTGTCTGTAGTGTGTGTGTGTGTGTGTGTGTGTGTGTGTGTGTGTGCGCGTGCTGTGTGTGTGTGTGTGTGGTTTGTGTGGTGTGTGTGTGGTGTGTTGCGTCGTGTGTGTGTGTGCGCTGTGTGTGGTGTGTGCGCCCGTCGATAGTGGTGTGTGTGCGTGTGTGGTGTGTGGTATGTGTGTGTGTGTGTGTGTGTGTGTGTCGGTAGTGTGGTGTGGTGTGGTGTGTGTGGTGGTGTGATGTGTGGGTGTGTGCGTGTGTGTGGTGTGTGTGGTGTTTGGGTGTGATGTTGTTTTGGTGTGTGTGATGTGTGGTGTGTGTGTGTGTGTGGTCGTGTGTGTGTGTGTTGGTCTGTGTGTGTTATGGTGTGTCTATGTGGTCGTGTGGTGTGTGTGTGTGTGTTGTGTGTGGTGTGTGCGATGTGTGTGGTGTGTCGTACTCACCTAATTGTACTCACCCAATTGGTGGTTGCAGGGGGGAAGACTCAGCTCCTGGCCCCGCCTCTTCACTGTCGCTACTAGTCCTCTCTCTCTCTCTCTATCTGCTTCTGAGCTTTATCAACCTCTTCTTAAAAACTATGTATGGTTCCTGCCTCCATACTACTTGCTAGCTATTCCACTTCTGACGCACCCTCTATGACTGAAGAAATACTTCCTAACATCCTGTGACTTGTTGAGTCTTCAGTCTTCCAGTTGTGATCCCTTTTTCCCTGTGTCCCTCTCTGGAACTTACTATCCTCTCTGTCCACCTTGTCTATTCCCGCAGTATCTTGTATGTCGTTATCATGTCTCCCTGAGACCCTTCCTGTTACCTCCAGTGTCGTCAGTTCGGTTACTCAACCTTTCCTCGTAGACATTCCCCTGAGCTCTGGGACTAGGCCTTGTGCAGCCCTTTAGAAACGAAAATGTTTTTGTGTGGACACATGAAGGTATGCCGCATTTAGCACTATTCTCTTTACTAGGAGAATACGGTGGAGTATATATGGAGAGGGATTCGGGGGTCAACGTCCCCGCGGCTCGGTCTGGAGTTTGGAAAAAAAGCCTAGGACGTAATTAACAATATATGACTAACATCGAGAATACAATTGATGGGACGAAAAGTGTTATTACCAAAAGTATCGGTTGAAGATTTATGTGAGCGAAAATTGACTTGCTGGGTGACTTACCAAATGAATAATTGGAGTCATAAACGAATATCCATCATCAACAGGGCCCCATTAAGGAACATTCTAACAGGTTTTACAGCGCCTCGTCGGTGATTAAATTATAAATGTCTTCTAATAAAATTATAAAGCATCAGAGAATAATATTCCTACCTTTTAGGAGAATCATTTTCAGGGATCGAACACGAATAAGAAATAAGAACATAAGAAGAACACTGCAACAGGCCTACTGGTCCATGCGAAACAGGTCCATTCGCTCCCGGGCTTGAACCAAAGCCAACCTAGGATCGGTCACTTCCATTTTAAAGGAAGGGCACGGCATCCACCTGGTTGCACAAGCTTGTCTGCTCTAACTCACACCCACCCACATCCACTCATGTACTTATCCAGACCTATTTTTTAAAACTAACACAAACGTATTGCTTCTATGACGTACTTGGGAGTTTATTCCACTCATCCACAAACTCTATTACCAAACCAGTGCTCGCCTATATCCTTCCATGAATCGAACATTTCCAACTTGAAAACATTGCTGACTGAGTCCTCTCATTGGCTGGATATTTTCAGGACGCTATTTAACAATCCCTTTATTTATTCCTGTTTTCCCATTTATACACCTCAATCTATCCCCCCTATCTACGCCTTTCATAGAGATGTGCAGATTCAGGGCCCTCAGTCTATACTCATACGGGAAGATTTCTGATACTTGGGGATCCAAACTTTGCCCATACTCCTCATGTACTTTCCAGTGCTATTATATCCATTCTGTAATATGGGTGACCAGTTTGCTAATATGTTGGTAGAATTCACCGACTATATGAAAAGTAAATAAAAATGATCTCACACACTTCTATTCCAGTCAAGATACTAAGAACCAAAAGAAGGCTTCTCATCGGGTAGGTTTTTCCTAACGTGCGTTCCGAATTTTAGTCCTGAGTTTTCTTGACGAGGATATGTACCATACATTCACCAACCTTCACTGATGTACATTTTCCTTCCTTTTTCATCAACACTGCAAGAAAGAGCTCTTATATATTAATTCTCCACGAACCAACTCCACTCCCAACAAAGTTATAATTCGTCCCAACAGCCAGGTTGCACTGAACGTTTCTAAAGTACTTTCAACAAGCTAACACCAGCAGTCGCCATCGGCTTCTAGCACTTCAATAAAGGATCTAACAAGGGACAAAATCCAAGCACACGCAACCAGTAATGCAGGGGTTTACACTATAACCTGTGGATGTGCTGCGACAAGATTTACGTTGGTGAAACAACAAGAAACCTCGACACCCGCCTCAATGAACAAATCTTACCCATGTAGGAATGTTACTTAAACAACGCTGTGTACAACACCCGAATTCCACCAATATCTCGTGGTAAATTAGGGACGGCAAGTTAGTGATCAAAGAAACTGATTGCCCGCCCCCCCAGCACCGCCCAAGTGCCTCGAATCAGCACTAATAAGCTGTCTTTCGAATACAATTAAAAACAAATCAAAAAAGGCAGCTTCACCATCTCTGAAGTCTTAGCAAGAATCCTCCTGAAAAACGATAAACCCTTGCAATCACATAGTCTCTCCTGTTAATACTACACAAAGCCACATTACAGAGAGTGAACCTGAAACAGGCCCCCTTCTCTATCCAGTCTATATTTGTCTAAACCTAGTTTTGTGTTCACCTAGTAATAGCTTTTATATCCTTTTACTCATGTCGGTTAATTGCTCTACCATCTTGTATTACTGCTACTACTACCACTAGTATTGCACCTCACTCTGAGCCTATATAACTCTGTGTCCATGTACTGTTTGTAGCGGGTCTGAACAAAGCTCCTGCGAATGCGAAACGTTGCCAACAATAAAAGTCACTTAGTTGCACTTGTGGCCTTCTTACTTTTCACATTATGGTGACCGAACTGAGCAGCATAATCTAAATGAGGCCTAACCAGATAATGACCTTGGGAGAATAACTAGGACTTCTATTATTTATACTTCTTGATATATGAAGCCAAGGATTCTGTTAGCTTTATTGCGAACATTTATGCACTGTTTTGTTGGTTTCAGATTTCTGCTAACCTGAACTCTTAAAACTTTTCCCAATCATGTAGTATTAAGATCCGCACGATTCGTTTATAGTGGCATGGTTATGTCCTTATCCAAAAAAGACAACAAATATTTGATGACTCTTCAACTGTGGTTCAGTTTGAAAGAATTGCCTTAATCAATTCTGAAACTACGCGCAAATTAACATTTGTTCTCTCTCTCAGCTTTGACATGTTACTCACACTGGGTTTGAGAGAAACTGATATTGGTTCAACTTTTCGTTTGTTGCTCCCCATGGACAACATTACAGCTTTTACCAGATCGTGGGTTTGATGTGATACCCTCCCATTTTAAATGGCACGTCTTGCATTCTGCAAAGCTTAGAACAAATTTAAATAATTTAATCAATCTAAGTAAACTAAGCAGCCTTTCTTTCTCCTCTATAAGCATCATTTAGAATTAAATATAATATAGCAATAATATCTAGTGAACGGTTTTTTTTATGGGGTCATTTATAGCCACTTGGGGTTAGAAGCAGCCATGACTAAGCAGGCATCCAGTATGTAATGATCACATACTGGATGGCTGCCTAATGTCACGGATTCCTGAATATGCTCTAATTATGGAAGTATGCAATGGTATGTAGTAATTCTTCGCAAAAAAAAAAATAATAATCGATGAAATAGTAGAAGCAGAAGAAAAAATTTAACAAATGCAGAAGAAACGCAGCCGCTACCTCAGCGAAAGCAACAACAGCCCTTACAGCTGACCTCATTTATTAACTACAGAGGAGCCTGCGCATCATTAATTACCGCAGGATGCGGAGCATTATCAACTACCGCAATAGCTCGGCCGCATTATAACTACCGATCGAGCCGGCGCATTATCAACTACCGCAAGAGCCAGCGTCATAATCAACATACCGGCAGAGCCGGAGCATTATCAACTACCACAAGAGCCGGGCGCATTATTAACTACCGTAGGAGGCGCATTAACAACCAGTCACCGCCACGTAAAGTAAAGCACAAGATTCATGATACATTTTCGGAAGCAAAATACTTTAACAGGAAGACAACGACAGAACTTATAATCGTAAGATAATGTTCCGTCATTTAAATTTTTGATTTGTCTCAGGCATTAGGCAAATGAAAGTTCTTGACCACATATGTGCGTTCTGGCGCTGCAGAGTCCACATCACAAGTGAACATTTTCTCGTCTTGGTGTATGCAAGTGACTCTCGCAATTTTACGAGGAGTTTGCAATTGTCTGGAAAAACAAAGATGAAGACATTCGCGCGACCGCTATATTACCATATTGCATTTTCTTGTTCTTTTTCATTATAAGAAAACATATGTTCATGTTGAAAGCCTTCATATTTCATGTTTATTGGCTACATACTTTTGTTGCGAAAGCTGTTGTTTGTCTGTCTTCAAAAATGTGATGCTAGAGAGTTCCTTATGAGGTTATACATCTACACGAATTTTTCCAGTCCCGAATAGGTTGTGTGGTATGATCTCAGTGTCAATGGATGTATCACTGCACTTTGTTACTGTTGGTGAGACACGGACACAGCTACAGGTTAGCTGTTAATAAGTATCGGACATCTGTTCAAAATGCTTGGAGAAGAAGCCCCCTTCCAGTACCAAAGTACCCCTCCTTCCTCACCCGCACTCTCACTTCTTAAAAGGAGTGCACGAAGCAGTCTGAGTCCATATCTCAGGACATATATTTTATGTTCTAAATAAAAGAAAGTTAGCTTAATTATAAGTAACATTTCATCTATTTGTAAAAATCATATATCAGTTCTTACACATATTGGAAAATTGTTATATTCGATGTCTGTATGAAGATGAGAAGGGGTGGACTGCTGTATGCATTACAAGCTCATGATAGGCAGGCCCTTTTTAAGTCCCCACCTTAAGTCCAACTTACGTAGCTTCAGTTAATCGTGCATACTAAGAGTACGTTATTTTTATTACAGTGTGTCCACACACCATATAGGCATGGCCTCCGACCATCCAGCCAGCCGCTGCTGATGAGTATTTCACCCGTACCTCCTTGTTAGCTTGCACCTTTTTTTCAACCCAGGTAATCCAGGAAACCCACATAGTTGTGAAGCGATGCTGGGAGAGTAGTGTCTCAACATTGGCCTGAGTGCCTCAAGTCTGGTCACCGACAGTTTTCGCTTATACTCATTGTGTACTATATTGTTTATCCATGTGCATCGTGCAACGGAATATGTATGTATTTGCTCACTGTGGCTATTTTTCGCTTCTAATTTATTACTTGGTTATTGTGCTATAACCAGATGTGAAGGTCACAAGATATACCTGTGATTGTAACAGCGAACTCTCATCAGGATAACTATTGCCCAACCAGTTTTTTTACATCCATAAACTTGAAATGTTATCAAGCTTGAAACGTTATTTCAAGTTATTGGTTGCACGAAATTGGAAATCGTTAGAACCCTATTCTTATCTACTTTATGCAATCTGGCTATCTTATACAGTTGATTCTTGGTTGTTCAAACGTACCGGAACCTCGAACAAACCGGAGTCCGGACCATTTTGTTGAGAAGAAATTAACCCGCCGGCTTGAACTTTTTCTGGGAGTTCGAACATGACTAGTTTAAATCAGCTGTAAAAAAACTTACAGCCCTGCTTTGAAGTGATCCTCTGACACTGCCCAGACTGTTGGAAGAGTCAGTTCAAACATCCTCTAGTGTGTGACGGCTGATAATTAAAGCCTGGAATATATTTTCGGACCTCGAACTTTTGGCAGTTCGAACACCAGCTTGGAACAATTAAGTCATGTTCAATGTTCTTGAATCCTTCGTCATTATAATTCTCTCAGTGGCACGTGCAGGTTCAGCGGCTCTCTATCTATCGTCTTTTGAAAGATTAATACAGCAGTATTTATTTCTTTATCCTTCATGTTATGGTTTTTCAAAGTATTTAAACTCCATCTCAATTCGTTTGTATAAGAACTGAGCTTGCATACTCTAAGTTGTAGAATGCCTTAGTATAATGAATCCTATTCATTATTACTTTTACGATATAAATCTAACAGACGGTTTAAGCATTTTTATACACACCTAAATACTTCTTTTTTAAATATTGTATATAATAGTATAGCATTACATCACCTGTTCATAAATTAAGGGCTATAAGGGTTTGGGGTATTATTTTCCACAAGTGATCTCCAATTTCCAATTTTCAGATCATGGAATTAGATTGTCTAATTCCCCTTAACTTCTACGGTGTGCTCCTCTGGAACCAATTCTTTGGTATTATTTTAGCGGCCTTTGGAGACTTTATTCATGATGCATTTCGCAAGGTTACTAATGTAAATAACGGAACACGTGGCCTAAAACTTGTCTTTGTTAAATGCTAATGTGATGGTCTACATTCTGATTTCAGTCTAATTATGCACACGTTTCCCTATCAGGCCAAAAGGGGGGGCCATGTCTCGATCAGAAAAAAAAAATCTCCCATTAAATTTACTACCACGTTCTTTAAGTAACCACCTTTATTGTCTGGATTCACTAGAGGAAGGTATGGACGCAAGTCAAATATAACTAAACAAAAAACGCACATGTTGGACGACCATGTATTGTCGACAACACAATACACACCGACCCCAGCAAATTTCAACTGATATCTCCACAAACATGTGTGTGTGTGTGTGTGTGGTTTGTTTAAACTTGTAATGTCAGTGTTCGCGAGGGTGACACTCCAAGTATTTCGTACTCGGGCGATAGTGTACCCGGGTACAAATACAAAATAAATTCGTTGTTGGAGCGAAATTGATTGTCATGAACATTTGTAAAATATATATATTACTAAAGATATATTGATTGTTTTAGTGGAAACTAATAACAATAAATAAAAAGATAATTTAAGAAAGGGAAGAAGAATCAAGATAAATAAAAAAAATTTGTATTAGGTAATGAAGATCATCCGCAATGAGAGTGATCGAGGAATCTCTGTCTTGTTAGTTACAAGGAGGCTACACTGACCACTTTTCGCATAAAGTGCGCGAAAAGTGGTCACTGAAGCTCACTTTCTGAGATAAACGTCATGAGTAAAGCTTTGACACATTGTCAATTATTACTTCATATCATACGTGTATATAATACTCTCCATTTTCAATCCATTTTTTTTAAACTCAAATAGGTACTGTGTAACTGCATTTGACCATTTTCTATATTATAAACTTCATAATACGAGCACCATCTTGAAGCCACATTCTTATACCACAAAATATTTATTTTTTTCAATTTTTATAAGCAAATATATCCCGTCTTAGCTTCTTCATATTTTTACTACACTCATGTCCCCCAATGTACTTAATTTCATTACAATGAACATCGAAAATTTCAACAAATATAAACTTGTTAATTTTGATGATATTAGTGTCCCTTAAATATTTATGCCTATATCACAATAAAAAATATTATATTCCATTAAGAATAAATTACTATTTTTTTAAATTAGAAGAAAATAATATATTTTAAAAATAAAGAGGGGGAATATGGAAAAGAAAATCTTAATATTACGATTTATATTCCGGACATGAAAACGCATAATGTTTTCACATGAAATGGAAAACCATTTATATCACATTCTATAACGTGATATTAAATTGCTTATGGGGTTACCAGTAACCCAGACGATGGTTGTTAGTCACATGAGACGGTGAGTCACCATGAAGGTGTGATTCACGGAGAAGGCTGATCCTTCATGATTGGCATCAGAGAGAAATTTTCCTTAAGTCTCCCACTAAACAAAATTCCACCAAGACAACAGATGAAAATTATACAAGAGACGAGGAGCTATACAAAGCCTCGTGAAAAAATATCATGCACATAATCTTACGTATAAATACAGCGTAGTGACTTAGGATGTTATGACAACTAGGCATTGTACCGAGGGAGCTCTGGCACTGCTAGCCAAGAGAACGGAAAAAAGAATGGTTATTATCGATTCGCGAAACACCTTTATAAGATTTTTTAAAAATACTATCATCATTCAGATTCTAGTCGATAGAACGATAACGACTATTTGACTCAAAAGATAGAAGGCGATTTTGTTTATAGATCATTATTTCTCGCAGTTTATTAAAGTAAAATTTACTTGCATGGGACTTATTCACAAGAAAACCCTTGAGCATTCGTTTTCATGTTTAATTTTTACGAGGTTAGTGTCATGTAGAATGATGGGTCTGCTGAGATGAGTGTCTGTGACATGCTGTTCCCCAATGAAACCAAGCGAGTATTGAGGCTCACGGTTATGAAGTTTGTCCTTTCCGAGAGAATGTTAGTGAAAATGTGATCTTTTTTCATTCAGACACTGCAAACCCCACCAAGGGAAACGCCTTGATTTTCTTGAAGGCTGAGTAGCAGCAGTATCATTCAATGGCCTTGTTTTGTAGTCACGAAGCCTCAATTTCCCAGAAAAATATCTTAGACTGTTTCATGGCAGCCTTACATAGATTTTACCCATTCCTTTCTCCTACCCCTTGTGAGTTTTACGCTTTGTTTTGATTCTAATAATCTTCCCATACACTTCTGGACGGCTGTACCTAAGTATTTTCGTACTTGACCTAAAGGTTTTCGCTAAGGCCTCTCGATAACAGCTAGTTTCCTCATGGCACAGTTGTGTCCCGACTAGTAAACCTTCAGTGTAGGAATTCTCATTTAACCCCCAAGTAATCCACAATCCAATATCCTCCTGGTGTGATATTCTACTCTTTGTTTGTGTGGCGATTTTGGTTGCATGGGTACCGATAATGACTGGGCGGCTGCGTCAGACGTGGGAGCTGAACAGTAGCTGTTGGACAGTAGAGGAAATGACAATCCCCCATCCTGGATTTCGATTTTTTTTCAGTTTTTTCTCGAAAGTGATTTACTTCAATGACTTCATACTGTAAATACTCTCTTTGCGGATTGCAATTACTTTAAACAGAATACTATTCATTAATTTTGCATTTCGACCCTGGTATATGTCTTGATTTGGCCTTTATTTTTTCTGAAATTTCGAAGAAAACAATCGGAGAAAAACGACATATTTTCTAACATATTGCTGAGCCATAAATTCCATTAAGTTTCCTATTATTAGGGCACATATACAAAACAGACTTTTGCACTGTGCTATTCCGGTATAAGATCAAAAGTCTCTCCAAAGGGCTTATTTTTATCTTCCGGGAAAATTTTTAAATTTTCATACTACACTCATTCTTGATTTTTCGTTTACTCAACCGTAGAGTCAGCCATTAAAATAAGCTCGTTTGGTCCTAAAGGTACGTTATTGTTTGAAGAAAACATGTTAAATGCCTTCTGAACTATACCGAGACTGTCTGCTACAAGACAAAATCAACAGACCCTAGACAAGCCTTCAGTTCCAGAAGCTATAAAAAAATTGAAGGAAATATGTTTGCAGGCTGAGAAGCCAATATGAACACACTCAAAATAATATTTTGTATAATTTTGTAACAAATATATTTGAGGTAGAAAATTCAAGCATAAATGAAGAGCACATTTTTTTCAATGAGGAATATTTGTTCGGTTTATTCTTCAACTCGGATTTCTTTTGCCTGAAGAAAAAGATATTAAAATGAATCTCATAAATTAGGTACAAATGCTTTCCTCAAATGGAAAAAATCCTAATGGGTTATGCATGGCTTAGGTAAAACGCTGAAAACTGGAGGCACAGAGGGTTTCACGGGAAAGCAGAGTCTTCAAGTACAGAATATTCTTCAAAATGAAATTTAACTCGACTCTTTTGGCTCCCACGACCAAGCTCTCAGCAACCTTTAACACCGGAATAACACAAGAAAAAGAATGTCAGTGGAGAGCTCTGCCTCAGGGTAGGCCTTTATAACCTGGAGAGTGAGGTAATGTTATATTTCTGAATAAGAGAGATGGTGAGAGGCAGATGAAAGGAAGACGAGAGATGGTGAGAGGCAGGGAAGAGATGGGAGAGTGGCATGTGAGAGATGGAGGAGAGGCAGGTAAGAGGGACAAGGACCAAGGTCAGGGCACTGCCTATCTGTGTTTACATTACAGAACGCAGCGAGTTACTTCAGTCTTCCCTCATTATGTGATGACGCTCTTGTGCTGTGTGTGTGTGTGTGTGTGTGTGTGTGTGTGTGTGTGTGTGTGTGTGGTGTGTGTGTGTGTGTGTGTGTGTGTTCTTCCTTTGGGTTTCGGGCGAGACTAGTTTGGGAGAGAAGGGGAGGAATTTTAAAAAGAGACGAATTAATTGTGACAGCTAAAAAATTAATTCTGGAGATGATAAAACGAATAAAAAATAACTTTTTAATTAGTTTCGCCCCACAGGTTGGTGACGAGCCCTTTTATCCCCTGTGAGGTACCAAAAAATCCTGTCCGAGCCTAGCCCCCAGAAGAGCAACAGTCCCTACTTTGTTCTCCAGTGGTCGTTCATGGAAATTTCCCCAACCTTTTGTAAAATTCAAATTTGGCTATTTTAATTTGGACTTTCAACTTCTTTAATGTCAGACTTTGTTTTTGTTTTGGGGGGTTTTTTTTTTGGGGGGGTTTTGTGGTTATCCCAAGGGGTTTTCGGGGCGAGAAGTTGGCTTATATGTAAAAAGGTCCTTTCCCGGGATTTTGGGGTTACCTCTTAAAAAGTAAAACTGCACATCTTTACAGCATCATTCTAGTCAAAATAAAAAAATATAACTCCCTTTGGGCCCCGACCAAGTCAGCACCTTTCCAGGGAAACCGGGATTTCTTGGGGAACCCTCGCTCGTCCTTTTAAAACCGAGTAGTATGTGTTATATTTCCCCCAAATTTGGTCCCAGTGGGCAGGATTTCCGAACTTGAAAGGGCAGACCCGGGATGGGGCTGGTGGAAACCCTTGTACAACTCTGCGGCTGCCAAAGGGGTTTGAGGGGTTTTGTTTTGTGTGTTGTGTTGTGTGTGTGTGTGTGTGGTGTGGGGTTTTGGTGGTGGTGGGGTGGGGTGGGGGGGTTTTTGGTGGGTGTGCGGGGCCGGAGCAAGGAAGAGAGAAGAGAGAGAAGGAGGTAATGGGGACAGGAAAAAATGTTAAATGGGAGATAAAAATAAAGTAACGAATAAAAATTTAAAATAAAATAATATACAAATTTTAAATTGATTCGGCCACCCCCCTTATATCCACACTGTAGACGGTAACGCAACAGAATACTGATACACGAAAGACCTAGGAACTTGGCCCCAGAAAGAGCAACAGATGCACAAGTAACAAATTTGTTCTACAAATGGGATAACAGAATTACATATGGATTAATATCCAAAACAGATTTAACTAATACAATCAAATTTAGGATATTTACTTAATATGGCACTGTATCATATCTTCTTTAATAAGATACACTGACATATCACATAAGTTTTTTTTACTGTTTTTCACTTTATTTCTCAATAAATGGAAGATGAAGCACACAGAACTCAATTCGATGTTTCCTGATAACTTAATTTGGACAATCCTAATGAAAAAATAAGTGTTTTCCATCTCGCGGTTAACAATATTTTCCAACTTGAAGACATTGTTGTCTGTCTTAACAAATGATAACCTTTTGAGCAATTGTTACACCTTAAGAACAATGGCATCTATCTTAACACCTGCTTCACTTTGTAATTTGGTTCATCTTATATGGAGAAGACCCGGGCCGGAAGTACCGGCAAACCTCTAATGAATGAATGAATGAATGGTTCATCTTACTGACAATATGGTGACTTTACAGACATATGGTGACCTTCAAGACATATGGCGACTTTTCAGACACATGGTGACCTCTCAGATATATGGTGACCTTCCAGACATATGGTGACCTTTCAGACAATATGGTGACTTTTCAGACATATGGTGACCTTTCAGACATATGGTGACCTTTCAGGCAAATGGTGACCTTTCAGACATATGGTGACCTTTCAGACAATATGGTGACCTTTCAGACAATATGGTGACCTTTCAGACATATGGTACCCTTACAGTGTGGTGACCTTACCGGCAATATGGTAACCATAGACTATAGTGACGTTACAGTATGGTGACATTACAATGAACTCGATCACCTTACTGACAATGTCCGTACATTAAATATAATACAATCACGTTACCATCGATGTGGTAACATAACAAAGTGGTCCATTTAACCACGTGGTCCATCTTTTAAACACCATGGTCCAATGGAGACCCAATCATAACATATTCCTGAAAAAAATATAACACCAAAATCTA
The DNA here is from genome assembly GCF_026875155.1 of Cherax quadricarinatus. NCBI lineage: Eukaryota > Metazoa > Arthropoda > Malacostraca > Decapoda > Parastacidae > Cherax > Cherax quadricarinatus. The sequence continues at coordinate 70,291,357 of NC_069408.1, forward strand.
TAGAGAACAAAAATATACACAGGAACAAATTACATTACAATTTTAATTACTATTCCCTTTGAAAACCTAGTTGAAAATGGTAATGCATCATATTTCATAACTCAATAATGTCGCATGAGTGTACAATTTCATCATAAGCAAAATATGTTTATACGAATCATGTTCCAAACTGGACATGTAGACAGAGATGAACTGTTGCTCATTAGTATTAAATTATTTTACTGTGTTAAAAGCACTGACCACTGAGGCTCATCTCTCACATTAACAGACTCAAGTTGACAATTATTCGCCCAACTTGTTTTTTCTGCCGTAGTTTTGTTGGTTTTACGATGTATTCAAGTATGTATGTGTATGTACGTGTATATATGCGTGAATGTAGGTGTCTGTGTGTATGAGTACTTAAGAGTATTATCATCCTGTAATATAGGCTAGAAACTAAACTTATTTTCAACATTTCTCGCATCTTGTATTACTAAAATTTTTTCTCACTGGTATATACGATGATCGGTAAATCTTGTATACCTTTACTTGCATTCTTTATGTAATTATCTGCACTTTCCTGTGTGTCTTAATAGTTCTTTCATTTCCAGTTTAGTTCAAGACTGAACTTCGGAGGCTATGATTTCCGAAACCATGAAGAGATACACGGTGGCCCGTGACATGGTGGCAAAAGCTCTCGCTTCTCACGGTGAGGTTCCGGGTTCGATTCCCGGCGAAGAGGTGGAAATATTGGACGTGTTTCCTTACACCGGTTGTCTATGTTCACCCATCAGTATAAAATGGGTACCTGGGTATTAGTCGACTGGTGTGGGTCGCATCCTGGGACAAAAGTGACCTAATTTGCCCGAAATGCGGAGCATAACAAGCGACTTTCTATATAGTAGTACGTCATTGATATCAGCTAGGCCTGTATACCTTGTACATGTACTTGTAGTAAATAAAGATATTATTATTATATTTCTTGCAGGTTCAGTGACAATGTTGCAAAGTTCGTGGACATTCAAATATACTGTACATTGTACGGTAACTTAAACACTCCAGTTACGCAAAATCTCTTATATTTTCACACTTTACATTTTTTCTGGAAATTTCTTCCTTTTCACCAACATCATCTCATTATTGGTCCGGCTGCCCATAAACATCATCCCTCATTCCCCTCATTAATCCTTGCACCACCGCCCCCCAGTCCCGAAACTCATCCACACACTTAACATTATGCCAATAGCAACACCAGCTTGCTGGAATGAAATCTTTTAAGCTGGTATAGGTACTAAACTTATTTCGGAAAGCTTCACGATGCACTTAAAGTTCTTCTGATGTCTCCCATTTCAAGCAAACAAATTGAATTATCTGATGTGGAACGCACATGTGACTGACGGAATGTGACATTGGAAATTAGCTAGCATCTTTGCCTTAACTGTGACTGTTATATAGATTAGGGAGTTGGGCGCTGCTGTGCCCAGTTAGGTTCAGTAAAAAGCACTCAATTAACATACTTTTATATCCTTCCCACGAACACCACTACACACCTCCCTACCAACACTACACACTTCCCTACCAACACCACTACACACCTCCCTACCAACACCACTACACACCTCCCTACCAACACCACTACACACGTCCCTACCAACACCACCCTACCAACACCACTACACACCTCCCTACCAACACCACTACACACCTCCCTACCAACACCACTACACACCTCCCTACCAACACCACTACACACCTCCCTACCAACACCACTACACACCTCCCTACCAACACCACTACACACCTCCCTACCAACACCACTACACACCTCCCTACCAACACCACTACACACTTCCCTACCAACACCACTACACTGTCATGTAGGGGGGTAAAATATCTGATTGGTCAAAAGAGAGGCATATATAGGCAAATCAAAAGAGGAGAGGGGCAATTAAGAAATCGATATATTCATTTAAAGAGAGAAATAAATAAGGGAATTAGAAAAGCAAAAAGAGATTATGAGGTTAAAGTTGCAAGAGAATCGGAGACTAACCCAAAAGAATTCTTTCAGGTTTACAGAAGTAAGATCAGGGACAAGATAGGCCCACTCAAAAGTTCCTCGGGTCAGCTCACTGACAGTGATAAGGAAATGTGTAGAATTTTTAACACATACTTCCTCTCAGCGATATTCCAGAAATGATAAATTATGTAGAACAGGACGATAATAAACTGTGCACGATTAGGGTCACAAGTGACATGGTCCTAGCAAACAGTAATTAAACCTAAAAAACCCCAGGCCCGATGAACTGCAAAGCAAAAGGGGTTTTAAAGGAATGTAAAGAGGGCTTACAAAAAATTTGGGAAATCTTTTTTCCCACACAAAGGCTGGGCCTGTG
>NC_069408.1:70294228-70341728 GCF_026875155.1 Cherax quadricarinatus
GGAGGTTACAGTGGGTTAGGGAGGGATATAGTGGAGGTGGTGGAGAGGAGTGTTGGTGGTGATGTGTAGTGGTCGTCGTGGGAGGTGTGTAGTGGTCTTGGTGAGGAAGGGTGTGGTGGTGTTGGAAGGGTGGGGAGGTGTGTAGTGGTGTTGGTCGGGAGGTGTGTAGTGGTATTTGTAGGGAGGTGTGTAGTGGTGTTGATAGGGAAGTGTATAGTGGTGTTGGTAGGGGGGTGTGTAATGGTGTTGGTAGGGAGGTGTGTAGTGGTGTTGGTAGGGAGGTGTGTAGTGGTGTTGGTAGGGAGGTGTGTAGTGGTGTTGTTAGGGAGGTGTGTAGTGGTGTTGGTAAGGAGGTGTATAGTGGTGTTGGTAGGGAGGTGTGTAGTGGTGTTGGTAGGGAGGTGTGTAGTGGTGTTGGTAGGGAGGTGTGTAGTGGTGTTGGTAGGGAGGTGTGTAGTGGTGTTGGTAGGGAGGTGTGTAGTGGTGTTGGTAGGGAGGTGTGTTGTGATGTAGTCCAGCTGGGCTTGTGAGGTCTCTGGGGAGACCTAATTTAACCATTTATATAGTCACACCTTGCCTTGGCAAACGTCTGTCAGCCACGCCCACGTCTGAGGTATTTTGTTCTTGACGGCGTCAGACCTAGGCGTCAGTTCGTACACGTGGTTGTGGGGTGTGCTTGGACCACCATATAAACCCAAGGAACAGCTGAGATAAGGAGATTCGGGCAGAGCTCTGGCCTGGGAGCAGAGCTGAGCTGGAGAGTCTCGGGAGAAGAGACTGTTGGAGACGTTGGGCAGAGTACTGGCTTGGAGCAGTACTCGTGCTGTGTAGGTCTTGGGACCTGTGGCTTAGTTCCTGTGATGAACTGCCCTCTGAACTATATTGTAAGTTATATTCATTTTGGTCAAGTTGATTGTATTCCCTGTCTCACTGCTTATACATACCATCCCATTTATCTAAGCCACAATAATGTTCTCCTGTTCCCAAATATATTATTGTACAAGGACTTAATAATAAACTGTGTTTGAGTAGAATAGTAATATTCACTGTCCCCATTATTTTCTCCATTTATTTATGTTTAGTTAAAGTAGCGAGAGGGTGAGTAGTGTGGAGTGGTGGGTAGAGTAATGAGAGGTGAAGATGTAGTCACCAGTGACCTCACATTACCTACCTAGCTCCGCTAATCATCTCTCCTACCACCTCGCCCGCCTGTCCCCTACCTACTGACTCCCTCCTCTTAAGAACATAAGAACATAAGACCGAAGGAACACTGCAGAAGGCCTACTGGCCCATGTGAGGCAGGTCCAAGTCTCCTACCGGCTTAAGCCAATGCACCCAACCTAGTCAGGTCAGGTCACATTGACTTAAGGGAGGAACACGGCAACCGACCTGGTAGCACAAGCTCTCAGGTCCAACTCACACCCACCCACATCCACTCATGTATTTATCCAACCTATTTTTAAAGCTACACAACGTTCTGGCCTCTATAACTGTACTTGGGAGTTTGTTCCACTCATCCACAACTCTATTACCAAACCTGTACTTTCCTATATCCTTCCTGAATCTGAATTTTTCCAACTTAAAACCATTGCTGCTAGTCCTGTCTAGGCTAGATATTTTCAGCACACCATTTACATCCCCTTTATTTATTCCTGTCTTCCATTTATACACCTCAATCATATCCCCCCTAATTCTACGTCTTTCTAGAGAGTGCAGATTCAGGGCCCTTAGTCTATCCTCATAGGGAAGGTTTCTGATACATGGGATCAACTTTGTACATTTTCCAGAGCATTTATATCCATTCTGTAATACGGTGACCAAAACTGTGCAGCATAATCTAAATGAGGCCTAACCAAGGATGTATAGAGTTGAAGAACAACCTGAGGACTCTTATTATTTATGCTTCTTGATATGAAGCCAAGGATTCTATTAGCTTTATTGCGAACACTTATGCACTGTTGTCTTGGTTTCAGATTACTGCTAACCAGAACTCCTAAATCTTTTTCGCAATCGGTAATATTAAGATCTACATTATTTAGTTTATATGTGGCATGGTTATTGTCGTGTCCAACATTTAGAACTTTGTATTTGTCTATATTAAACTGCATCTGCCACTTCTCCAACCACTGCATCAGTCTGTTCAAATCATCCTGGAGTGCTCGAATGTCCTCGTCAGAATGAATTCGACGGCCTATTTTGGTGTCATCGGCAAACTTGCCGATGTCGCTCTTTATGCCCTCATCTATGTCGTTTATGTAGATTGTGAACAGCAGGGGGCCCAACACTGTCCCCTGTGGAACACCGCTCGTGACGCTTCCCCACTCTGATTTCTCCCCATTTATGCAAACTCTCTGCTGCCTATTTGTCAACCATGCCTCTATCCAGGAAAAAATTTCTCCTCCTATTCCACGTGCCTTAATTTTCCTCAATAGTCTCTGATGTGGGACCTTGTCAAAAGCCTTACTGAAGTCCATATACACAATATCATATTCATTACCATGATCTACCTCCTCAAATACCTTAGTGAAAAAAATTAATAAATTCGTAAGGCAGGAACGCCCCTTTGTAAAACCATGCTGAGATTCGTTGATTAATTTATGCTTTTCAAGGTGGCTACGAACTGCCTCGGCAATTATTGATTCCATAAATTTTCCCACTATGGAGGTTAGGCTTATTGGTCTATAGCTCGAAGCTAAGGACCTGTCACCTGCTTAAAAATAGGTATCACATTTGCCATTTTCCACTTATCTGGCACCATGCCAGTTTGTAGTGATATGTTGAAAAGATTAGCCAAAGGTTTGCTAAGCTCCTCTTTACATTCCTTTAGAACCCTTGCATGCAGTTCATCAGGGCCTGGGGATTTGTTAGGTTTTAATTTATCTGTTTGCCTAAGGACCATGTCACTTGTGACCCTAATCGTGCACAGTTTATTATCGTCCTGTTCTACATAATTTATCATTTCTGGAATATCGCTGAGAGGAAGTATGTGTTAAAAATTCTACACATTTCCTTATCACTGTCAGTGAGCTGACCCGAGGAACTTTTGAGTGGGCCTATCTTGTCCCTGATCTTACTTCTGTAAACCTGAAAGAATTCTTTTGGGTTAGTCTCCGATTCTCTTGCAACTTTAACCTCATAATCTCATTTTGCTTTTCTAATTCCCTTATTTATTTCTCTCTTTAAATGAATATATCGATTTCTTAATTGCCCCTCTCCTCTTTTGATTTGCCTATATATGCCTCTCTTTTGACCAATCAGATATTTTACCCCCCTACATGACAGTGTAGTGGTGTTGGTAGGGAAGTGTGTAGTGGTGTTGGTAGGGAGGTGTGTAGTGGTGTTGGTAGGGGGGTGTGTAGTGGTGTTGGTAGGGAGGTGTGTAGTGGGGTTGGTAGGGAGGTGTGTAGTGGTGTTGGTAGGGAGGTGTGTAGTGGTGTTGGTAGGGAGGTGTGTAGTGGTGTTGGTAGGGAGGTGTGTAGTGGTGTTGGTAGGGTGGTGTTGGTAGGGACGTGTGTAGTGGTGTTGGTAGGGAGGTGTGTAGTGGTGTTGGTAGGGAGGTGTGTAGTGGTGTTGGTAGGGAGGTGTGTAGTGTTGGTAGGGAGGTGTGTAGTGGTGTTCGTGGGAAGGATATAAAAGTATGTTAATTGAGTGCTTTTTACTGAACCTAACTGGGCACAGCAGCGCCCAACTCCCTAATCTATATAACAGTCACAGTTAAGGCAAAGATGCTAGCTAATTTCCAATGTCACATTCCGTCAGTCACATGTGCGTTCCACATCAGATAATTCAATTTGTTTGCTTGAAATGGGAGACATCAGAAGAACTTTAAGTGCATCGTGAAGCTTTCCGAAATAAGTTTAGTACCTATACCAGCTTAAAAGATTTCATTCCAGCAAGCTGGTGTTGCTATTGGCATAATGTTAAGTGTGTGGATGAGTTTCGGGACTGGGGGGCGGTGGTGCAAGGATTAATGAGGGGAATGAGGGATGATGTTTATGGGCAGCCGGACCAATAATGAGATGATGTTGGTGAAAAGGAAGAAATTTCCAGAAAAAATGTAAAGTGTGAAAATATAAGAGATTTTGCGTAACTGGAGTGTTTAAGTTACCGTACAATGTACAGTATATTTGAATGTCCACGAACTTTGCAACATTGTCACTGAACCTGCAAGAAATATAATAATAATATCTTTATTTACTACAAGTACATGTACAAGGTATACAGGCCTAGCTGATATCAATGACGTACTACTATATAGAAAGTCGCTTGTTATGCTCCGCATTTCGGGCAAATTAGGTCACTTTTGTCCCAGGATGCGACCCACACCAGTCGACTAATACCCAGGTACCCATTTTATACTGATGGGTGAACATAGACAACCGGTGTAAGGAAACACGTCCAATATTTCCACCTCTTCGCCGGGAATCGAACCCGGAACCTCACCGTGAGAAGCGAGAGCTTTTGCCACCATGTCACGGGCCACCGTGTATCTCTTCATGGTTTCGGAAATCATAGCCTCCGAAGTTCAGTCTTGAACTAAACTGGAAATGAAAGAACTATTAAGACACACAGGAAAGTGCAGATAATTACATAAAGAATGCAAGTAAAGGTATACAAGATTTACCGATCATCGTATATACCAGTGAGAAAAAATTTTAGTAATACAAGATGCGAGAAATGTTGAAAATAAGTTTAGTTTCTAGCCTATATTACAGGATGATAATACTCTTAAGTACTCATACACACAGACACCTACATTCACGCATATATACACGCACATACACATACATACTTGAATACATCGTAAAACCAACAAAACTACGGCAGAAAAAAACAAGTTGGGCGAATAATTGTCAACTTGAGTCTGTTAATGTGAGAGATGAGCCTCAGTGGTCAGTGCTTTTAACACAGTAAAATAATTTAATACTAATGAGCAACAGTTCATCTCTGTCTACATGTCCAGTTTGGAACATGATTCGTATAAACATATTTTGCTTATGATGAAATTGTACACTCATGCGACATTATTGAGTTATGAAATATGATGCATTACCATTTTCAACAAAGGTTTTCAAAGGGAATAGTAATTAAAATTGTAATGTAATTTGTTCCTGTGCATATTTTTGTTCTCTATAGATTTTGGTGTTATATTTTTTCAGGAATATGTAATGATTGGGTCTCCATTGGACCATGGTGTTTAAAAGATGGACCACGTGGTTAAATGGACCACATTGTTATGTTACCACATCGATGGTAACGTATTGTATTATATTTAATGTACGGACATTGTCAGTAAGGTGATCGAGTTCATTGTAATGTCACCATACTGTAACGTCACTATAGTCAAATGGTTTACCTATTGCCGGTAAGGTCACCACACTGTAAGGGTACCATATGTCTGAAAGGTCACCATATTGTCTGAAAGGTCACCATATTGTCTGAAAGGTCACCTAGTCTGAAAGGTCACCATTTGCCTGAAAGGTCACCATATTCTGAAAGGTCACCATATGTTGAAAAAAGTCACCATATTGTCTGAAAGGTCACCATATGTCTGGAAAGGTAAACCATATATCTGAGAGGTCACCATGTGTCTGAAAAGTCGCCATATGTCTTGAAGGTCACCATATGTCTGTAAAGTCACCATATTGTCAGTAAGATGAACCATTCATTCATTCATTCATTAGAGGTTTGCCGGTACTTCCGGCCCGGGTCTTCTCCATATAAGATGAACCAAATTACAAAGTGAAGCAGGTGTTAAGATAGATGCCATTGTTCTTAAGGTGTAACAATTGCTCAAAAGGTTATCATTTGTTAAGACAGACAACAATGTCTTCAAGTTGGAAAATATTGTTAACCGCGAGATGGAAAACACTTATTTTTTCATTAGGATTGTCCAAATTAAGTTATCAGGAAACATCGAATTGAGTTCTGTGTGCTTCATCTTCCATTTATTGAGAAATAAAGTGAAAAACAGTAAAAAAAAACTTATGTGATATGTCAGTGTATCTTATTAAAGAAGATATGATACAGTGCCATATTAAGTAAATATCCTAAATTTGATTTATTAGTTAAAACTGTTTTGGATATTATTCCATATGTAATTCTGTTATCCCATTTGTAGAACAAATTTGTTACTTGTGCATCTGTTGCTCTTTCTGGGGCCAAGTTCCTAGGTCTTTCGTGTATCAGTATTCTGTTGCGTTACCGTCTACAGTGTGGATATAAGGTGCCTCTGTACACCAACTGCTGTAGCGGCGAAATCTAATTTAAATTTGTATATTATTTATTACGTTTATCTTTTATACTCCAGTTACATTATTATTTCGCTGTCCACCACATTACACCATCTCTCTGTCTCTCTCTCTCTCTCTCTCTCTCTCTCTCTCTCTCACTAGCTTTGCGCACGCACAACGCACACGCACACCAACACACAACACACACAAAACCCACACACACCACACACACACACACACCCACACACAACACACACACACAAACACAAGAGGTATCAAAAGGAGGAAGGGCTTTAAGTAATCCTGCGTTCTGTAATGTAAACACAGAAGGCAGTGCCCCGACCTTTGGGCCTTTTCCTCTTACCTGCCTCTCCCAACTCTCAATGCACCTTCCATCTCTTCCCGCCTCACCATCTCTCGTCTTCCTTTATCTGCCTCCACCATTTCTTATTCAGAAATTAACATACCTCACCTTCCCGGTTATAAAGCCTACCCGAGGCAGAGCTCTCCACTGACATTCTTTCTTTTGTATTCCGGTGTTAAAGTTGTGAGAGCTTGGTCTGGGAGCAAAAGAGTCGAGTTAAAATTTCATTTTGAAGAATACGTACTTTAGACTCTGCCTTCCGTGAAACCCTGTGCTCCATTTTCCCCGTTAAACCTAAGCCATGCATAAACCCCTAAAATTTTTTCCATTGAGGAAAGCATTGTACCCAATTATGAGATTCATTTAATAAACCCTTTTTTTCAGGCAAAAGAAATCCGAGTTTAGAATAAACCGCAATATTCCCATTGAAAAAGTGCTCTTCATTTATGCTTGAATTTTCTACCTCAAATATATTTGTTACAAAATTATACAAAATATTATTTTGAGTGTGTTCATATTGGCTTCTCAGCCTGCAAACATATTTCCTTCAATTTTTTTATAGCTTCTGGAACTGAAGGCTTGTCTAGGGTCTGTTTATTTTGTCTTGTAGCAGACAGTCTCGGTATAGTTCAGAAGGCATTTAACATGTTTTCTTCAAACAATAACGTACCTTTAGGACCAAACGACCTTATTTTAATGGCTGACTCTACGGTTGAGTAAACGAAAAATCAAGAATGAGTGTAGTATGATATTTTTGAAGTTCCAGGAAGATAAAAATAAGCCATTTGAGAAGACTTTTGATCTTATACCGGAATAGCACAGTGCAAAAGTCTGTTAGTATATGTGCATAATAATAGGAAACTTAATGGAATTTATGGCTCAGCAATATGTTAGAAAATATGTCGTTTTTCTCCGATTGTTTTCTTCGAAATTTCAGAAAAAATAAAGGCCAAATCAAGACATATACCAGGGTCGAAATGCAAAATAATTAATGAATAGTATTCTGTTTAAAGTAATTGCAATCCGCAAAGAGAGTATTTACAGTATGAAGTCATTGAAGTAAATCACTTTCGAGAAAAAACTGAAAAAAATCGAAATCCAGGATGGGGGATTGTCATTTCCTCTACTGTCCAACAGCTACTGTTCAGCTCCCACGTCTGACGCAGCCGCCCAGTCATTATCGGTACCTATGCAACCAAAATCGCCACACAAACAAAGATGAATATCACACCGGAGGATTTTTGGTTTGTGGTTTTTATTTGGGGGGTTTAAAATGAAATTTCCCCAACACTAAAAGGGTTTCTAGTGGGGGACACAACTGTCCCATGAGGAAACCCTACCTGTTTCGAGGGGCCCTTAGCAAAAAACCTTTTTTGGGAAAGTACGAAAATACTTAGGTCCCGGCCGCCCCAGAAGGGGTAGGGGAAAATTATTAGAATCAAAACAAGCTTTTTAAACTCAAAAGGGGAGTAGGGGGGAAAGGAAGGGGGGTTAGAATCTATGAAAGTGCCATGAAAAAAAAGCCTAAGATTTTTTTCTGGAAATTGAGTTCCCCTTTGACTACAAAACAACCCCAGTTGAATGATACGGCTGCTCCCTCAGCCTTCAAAAAAATCAAGGCGTCCCTTGGGGGGGGTTTTGCAGTGCTAATAAAAAATGATCACATTTTCCAAACCCTTTCATCCGGAAAGGACAACCCCAATTCCCGTGACCCCTCAAAAATCCCCGCTTGGTTCATTGTGGGAACACATGTCACAGGACCTCACTTTGCAGGGCCCATCATTCTACATGACACGGAAAATCGTAAAAAATTTAAAAAAGAAAACCCAAAGGGTCCCGGTTTTTTTGGAATAAGTCCCATGCAAATAAATTAAATTTTAATAAACCCGCGAGAAAAAATGGGGATTATAAACAAATATCGCCTTTTAAACTTTTTTGTCCCAAAAATCGTTATTATTCAAACACTAATCTGAAATTTATGATATATTTTTAAAAACTTATAAAGGTGTTTCGCGAATCAAAATACCCATTCTTTGTTTCCGTTCCTTGGCAGCATGCCAGAGCCCCCGGAAAAATGCCAATGTCAACAATCCAAATCACTCACGCGTATTATACGAAGATTATGTCTGATATTTTTTCACGGGGCTTGTATAGCCCTCGTCTCTTGTATAATTTTCGTTTTTTTTGGGTGGAATTTTGTTTAGTGGGAACTTGGAAAAATTTTTTCCCCTGATGCAAAATCATAAAGGGAACCACCCCCCGGACTCACCCCTTTTTCTGGACTTCACCTTCATGTGACAACACCACCCGGCTGGGTTCGGGTTAACCCCAAAAGCAATTTAATATCACGTTATGAATGTGATTTAAAGGGTTTCCATTTCATGTGAATACATTAGCGTTTTCATGTCCGGATAAAAATCGTAAATTAAGATTTTCCCATAGTTTCCCCCCTTAATTTAAATTTTATTTTCTTTTAATTTAAAAAATTTTTAATTTATTCTTAAGGGAAATATAATATTTTTTGTGGAAAGGGCAAAAAAAAATATTTAAGGGACACTAATATCATCAAATTACAATTATATTTTTGAAATTTCGATTTATTGAAATAAAATTTAAAGCATTGGGGGACATGAGTGTAGTAGAAAATAGAAGAAGCAAGCGGGATATTTTTGCTTAAAAAAATTAAAAAAATAAATATTTTGTGGTAAAAACTGTGCTTCAAGGGGTGCTCGTATTAGAATTTATAAAATAGAAAATGGACAAATGCTTAAAACATAGCCTATTTGAGTTTAAAAAAAAAAATGGATTAAAATAAGGTATTTATAGCCATGCATAATTATTACAATGTGTCAAATTTTACTCATGACGTTTATCTCAGAAAGTGACTTCAGTCCCCACTTTTCGCCCCTTTATGGCAAAAGTGGCCCGTGTAGCCCCTTGTAACTAACAAGACAGAGATTTCCTCATCCCCCTTGCGGATGATCTTCATTAACAAATACAATTTTTTTTTTTTTCTTATTTTCTTCCCTTTCTTTAAATTATCTTTTTAATTTTAATTTTTATTATTTCCATAAAAACAACAATTATCTTTAGTAATATATATTTTAAATTTTCATGCCCACAATTTCGCTTCCAAAAACGAATTTATTTGTATTTTTCCCGGTAACAATCCCCCGAGTACAAATACGGAGTGTCACCTCGCGAAAACTGCATTACAAGTGTAAACCAAACAACACACACACAAACACTTTTGTGGAGATATTTTTGAAATTTGCTGGGCGGTGTGTATTGTGTTGTCGAAATACATGGCGTCCAAAAGGTGTTTTTTGTTTAGTTATATTGACTTTGCTGTCCATACCTTTTCCCCTAGTGAAAACCGACAATAAAGAGTGGTTCTTAAAGAACGGGTAGTAAATTTAATGGGGATTTTTTTTTCGATGAGACATGGTGCCTGAAGGAAAAATTCATAATTAGACTGAAATCAAATGTAGACCAATCACAGAGCATTTTAAAAAACAAGTTTTTTGGCCACTGTTTCCTTATTTTAAAAATTAGTAACCTTGGGGAAGGATGCAACATGAATAAAGTCTCCCAAAAGGCCCTAAAATATACCAAAAAATTGGGGTTCAGGGAGCACACCGTAGAAGTTAAGGGGAATTTAGACAATCTAATTTCCCTGATCTGAAAATTGGAAAATGGGATCACTTTTGGAAAAATATACCCCCCAAACCCTTATTAGCCCCTTAATGTAAGAACGAGGTGATGATCTACTATTATTAAAATTTAAAAAAGATAGTATTTTTGGGGTTATAAAATGTTAACCGTCCCCCGCTTAGATTTTATCTAAAAGTATAAAAAGAGGATTCATTAACTAAGGACATTTCACTTCTTAGATTGCACTCAGTTCTTTATACAAACAATTGAATGGAGTTAAATACTTTGAAAAACATACAGGAAGAAAAGAAATAAATCTGCTGTATTTTCTTTCAAAAGACTGATAATAAGAGCCCTGAACCGCACTGCCCGAGAGAATTATAAGACGAAGGATTTCAAGAACATTGAAAAATTAATTAATTTGGTTCCAAGCTGGGTTCGAACTCCAAAAGTTCAGTCCCAAAAAATATTTTCCAGGGTTTAATTTCAGCCCACACCTGAGGGGTTTTTAACGACTTTCCAACAGTCTGGGCAGTGCAGAGACACTTCAAAGCGGGGTGTAAAATTTTTTTTTTAAAAGCTGAATTTTAAAATAGTCATGTTCGAATCCAGAAAAATTTCAAAGCCCGGGTTAATTTTTTCTCACAAAATGGTTCGGACTCCGAGTTTGTTCGAGGTCCTGTACGTTGAACACAAAGAATTCAACTGTATAAGAAAGCCCGATATGCATAAAGTAGATAAGAATTGGGTCTAACGATTTCAAACCAATAAACTTGAAAATACGTTTTCAAGCTTGATAAATTCAGATTTTTATGGATGTAAAAAAACTGGTTGCGGGCAATTAGTTATTGTGAGAGTCGCTGTTACAATCCACAGGTATAGTCTTGTGACCTGCACATCTGGTTATAGCACAATAACAAGTAAGAAATTAGAAGCGAAAAATAGCCAGCATGTGAGCAATACTTACATATTCCGTTCACATGACCACAGTGGAATAAACCAATTTATGCTCGACAATGAGTAAAAGCGAAAACTGTCGGTGGTACCAGACTTGAGGCAAGTCAGCAAATGTTGAGACACTTAATCTCCAGCTCGCTGCACAACACTATGTTGGGTTTCCTTGTGATTACCTGGGTTGAAAAAGGTGCTAGCATAAAAGGAGGTCCGTATGTTGGTTGAAATACTCATAGCAGCTGGCTGGCGGGTCGGGAGGCCATGACTTATATGGCGTGTGTGCACACTGTATAAATATACGTACTCTTAGTATGCCACGATTACTGAAGCTTACGTAAGTTGGACTTATGGTTGGATTTAAAAGGGGCCTTGCCTATCAAGAGTTGTATGCATTACTGCAGTCCACCTCCTTCTCTCTTCATACAGACATCGAATATAAAATTTCCAAATAGTGTAAGAAATGATATAGATTTTTACAAATGATGAAATGTTACTTATATTAAGCTAACTTTCTTTTATTTAGAAACATAAAATAGTGTATGGGATATGGACACAATGCTTCGTGCACTCCTTTTAAGATGTGAGAGTGCGGTGTGAGGATGGAGGGGTACTTTGGTACTGAAGGGCTCTTCTTCAAGCATTTTTGGACATGTCCGTATGAACTTATTAACACTAACTGTACTTGTTCTGTCCACCAACGAGTAACAAGTGCAGCGATACATTCATGGTCACTGAGATCAGACACACATTATTCGGGACTGGAAAAAATTCGTGTAGATTTGTACCTCATAAGGAACTCTCTAGCATCACATTTTTGAAGACAGACAAACTACAGCTTTATCAACAAAAAAATTATGTACCAATAAAATGAAATATGAAGTTTCAACTGAACTATGTTTCTATAATGAGAAGATCAAGAAAAATGCAATATGGTAAAATAGCGGCGACGCCATGTCTTCATCTGTGTTTGTTCCAGACAATTGCAACTCCTCCGTAAATATTCGAGAGCATTAGGCATTACACCATAGACGAGAAAAATGTTCACTGTGATGTGGACTGCAGCCGCCAGAACCACATAGGTGGTCAAGACTTCATTTGCCTAATGCCTGAGACAAAATCAAAAGTTTAAATGACGGAACATTTTTAACTTATAAAGTTTTCTGTCGTTGTCATTCCTTGAATATTTTGCTTCCGAAAATGTATTCATGAATCTTGTGGCTTACTTTACCGTGGCGGTGCTGTTGTTAATGCGGCCTCCTTCGGTAGTTAATAATGCGCCGGCTTTGTGGTAGCTTGATAATGCTCCGGTCCTGCTGGTAGTTGATTATGCGATGCTCTTGCGGTTAGTTGATAATGCGCCGCGCTCATGCGGTAGTTGATAATGCGCCGGCTCTTGCGGTAGTTGATAATTGCTCTCCGACTCCTGCGGTAATTGGTAATTAATAGCGCTGGCTCTGCTGTAGTTTAATAATGAGAGGCATGTAAGGGCTGTTGTTGCTTTCGCTGAGGCGTAGCGGTGTGTTTCTGCTTTTGTCAAATTTTTTCTTCTGCTTCTACTTTTCATCGATTATTAATTTTTTTTTTGCAGAAGAATTACTACCTATGCTACTTCATAATATATAGCATATTTCAGGAATCACAGTGATTAGCAGCCATCCAGTATGTGAGTCTTTACATACTGGAGATGCCTGCTTAGTCATGGGCCTGCTTCTACCAAGTGGCTATAATGAAATACTTCACTAGTTTATTGCTATATATATTTAATTCCTAAATGATGCCTTAAGAGAAAAGAAAGGCTGCATTATGTTTACTTAGATTGATTAAATTATTTGTATAAATTTGTTCTAAGCATTGCAGGAAATGCAAGAGTGCATTTAATGGGAGGGTATCAATCAAACCCACGTCTGGTTAAAAGCTGTAATGTTAGTCCATGGGGAGCAACAAACGAGAAGTTGAACCAGTATCACTCTCAAACACCAGTGTGAGTAACTGTGGATCAAAGCTGAAGAGAGAAGAACTTTGTTAATTTGCGTTGTTTCAGAAATGAAAGACAAGTCTTTATATGAAAATGTTGGAAGAGTCATCCAAATATTGTGTCTTTTTGGATAGGACAATAACAATGCCACTTATAAACGAATAGTGCGGATTTAATACTATGATTGGAAAAGGTTTTTAGAGTTCAGGTTAGCAGAAAATCTGAAACAAGACAACAGATGCATAAGCTGTTCGCAATAATAAGCTAACAGATCCTTGGGCTTCTATCAAGAAGTATAAATAATAGAAGTCCTCAGGTTATTCTTCCAAGTCTTATTTATCTTTGGTTAGCCTCATTTAGATTATTGCTGCACCCAGTTTGGTCACCATTATTGTGAAAAGTAAAAGGACACAAGTGCAACTAATGTGACTTTTTATTGTGGCAACGTTTCGCTCTCAGGAGCTTTGTCAAGCCGTTAACAAACAGTACAGGGACACAGGGGTATATATAGGCTCAGAGTGGTGAGGTGCAATTACTAGTGGTAGTAGTAGCAGTATACAATTTGGTAGAGAATCTAACTCGTACATGAGTTAAAGGATAATAAAGCTATTACTAGGGTAACACCAAACTAGGTTAGAAAATATAGACTGGATAGAGAAGGCTGTTTCAGTGTTCACTCTCTGTAATGTGGCCTTTTTTGTGTAGTATTAACAGGAAGGAGACTATTGTGATTGCAGGTTTATCGTTTCTCAGGCGGATTCTTGCTAATGATTCAGAGATGGTGTGAAGCTGCCCTATTTGTTTTGTTTAATTGTATTCGAAACAGCGATTAGTGCTGATTCGAGGCACTTGCGTCTGCGGTAATCAGTTTCTTGATCACTAATTGGCGTCCCTGAATTTCACGAGGTGATTGGTGGTGGAATTTCGGTGTTGTACACAGGGCGTTGTTTAAGTTATCATTATACATGGGAGTAAATGTGTTCATGAGGAGGGTGTCGAGGTTCTTTTTGTTTCACCAACGTAAATCTTGTCGCAGCTCCACAGGGTTTAAGTTAAACCCCTGCATTGATGGTTCGTGGGCTTGGATTTTTGTCCTGGTTAGATCCTTATTGAAGTGCTAGAAAGTCGAATGGCGACTCTGGTGTTAGCTTGTGAAAGTACTTTAGAAACGTTAGTGCAAACCTGGCTGTTGGGAAAGAAAAGAATTATAACTTTGTTGGGTTGTGGTGTTGGTTCGTGGAGAATTAATGATATGGAAGAGCTCTTTCTTGCAGTGTTTGATGTGAAAAAGGAAGGAAAATGTAACTCAGTGAAGGTTTTTGGTGATGTATGTACATTTCCTCGTCAAGAAACTCAGGTTACTACAAATTCGGAACGCACTTAGGAAAAACCCGAGTGATGTGCCTCTTTTGGTCTTAGTATCTTGACTGGAATTAGAAGTGTGTTGAGATCATTTATATTTTACTTTTCATATAGTCGGTAATTCTTTACCAACTTATACAACTGGTCACATATACAGAATGGATATAAATGCACTGGAAAAAAGTACAGAGAGGAGGCAAAGTTGATCCCATGTATCAGAAATCTTCACTATGAGTATAGACTGAGGGCCCTGAATTGCACACTCTAGAAAGGGTTAGATTAGATAGAATTAGGGGGGATATGATTGAGGTGTTATAAATGGAAAACAGGAATAAATAAAGGGGATGTAAAATAGCGAGTCCTTGAAAATATCCAGCCAAAGAGAGGACTCGCAGCAATGTTTCAAGTTGGAAATGTTCGGATTCAGAGAAGGATATAGGAAAGCACTGGTTTGGTAATAGAGTTGTGGATGAGTGGAATAAACTCCCAAGTACCGTCATAGAAGCTAAGACGTTGTGTAGTTTTAAAAATAGGCTGGATAAGTACTGAAGTGGATGTTATGGGGGGGGTGTGAGTTAGAGCTGACAAGCTTGCTGCAACCAGGTGTGATGCCGTTCCCTTCCTTAAATGGAAAGTGACCCTGACTAGGTGGCTATTGTTCTAAGCCCGGGGAGCGGAATGGACCTGTTTCGCATGGACCAGTAGGCCTGTTGCAGTGTTCTTCTTATGTTCTTATTTCTTATTCGTGTTCGATACCTGAAAAGTGATTCTCTAAAAGAGGAATATTTATTCTCTGATGCTTTAATAATTTTATTATGAAGACATTTTAATTTAAATCACCGGACGAGGCGCTGTAGAAACCTGTTAGAATGTTCCTTAATGGGGCCCTTGTTGATGAGATGGATATTCGTTTATGAACTCCAATTATTATTTGTAAGTCACCAGCAAGTCAAATTCGGCTCATATAATCTTCCACCGGATACATTTTGGTAATAACACTTTTCGTCCCATCAATGTGTATTCTTCGATGTTGTCTAAATTGTTAATTACGTCCGAGGCTTTTTTCCAAACTCCAGACCGAGCCGCGGGGACGTTGACCCCCGAATCCCTCTCCATATATACTCCACGTATCTCCTAGTAAAGAGAATAGTGCTAAATGCGGCATACCTCTGTTCCATACAAAAATTTTCGTGTTCTAAAGGCTTGCATCAAGGCTAGTCCCAGAGCTCAGGGGAATGTCGTACGAGGAAAGGTTGAGGGAACTCGAACTGACGACACTGGAGTACAGAAGGGTCAGGGGAGACATGATAACGACATACAAGATACTGCGGGGAATAGACAAGGTGGACAGAGATAGGATGTTCCAGAGAGGGGACACAGGAACAAGGGATCACAACTGGAAGGTGAAGACTCAGACAAGTCACAGGGATGTTAGGAAGTATTTCTTCAGTCATAGAGTCGTCAGGAAGTGGAATAGAAAAGCCAAGTGAGTAGTGGAGGCAGGAACCCATACATAGTTTTAAGAAGAGGTATGATAAAGTCACGGAAGACAGAGAGAGAGAGAGCGAGAGGACCTAGTAGCGATCAATGAGAGGCGGGGCCAGGAGCTGAGTCTTGACCCCTGCAACCACATTGGTGAGTACAATTAGGTGTGTACACACACCACAACATCGCCACACCACACACACACCCCACACCACACACACCACACACACACACTACACCATACACACACACACACCAACAACACAACACCACACACACACACACACCACACCACCACCACCACCACCACACACCACACCCACACACCACACCACCACACACATCGCACACCACCACACACACACACCACACACACACACCACACCACACCACACACACACACACACACACCCACACATTACCACACACACACACGCACACCACACCCACACACGCGCACACCACACACGCGCAACCCCACACACGCGCACCACACCACACACACACCAACACAACACAACACACACACACACACACAACACACACACACACCACAAACACACTCACACACAACTACAGACAAGTGGTATACAAAAGTAATTAAACAAAACAGACCAAGTAATGGGTTAATATCATGTCATCTCGTAGAGAAATTGAGTTATTTAATATTTAGCCATTGTGTAACCAAACATAACCTTTATACTAAATACGCTCATTATAATTTTAAAAAATAATAGTAGTAAAAGTATCGGGCTTAAATTGCGTATTCTTTCGGTTCGGATTTTTTTTCCATGTTCATTAACTTAATAATTAGAATAATGAGAATAATTAGGAATAATAATAATAATGATAATAAACTAATATAACTTAAGGAAGGCTGGGGACCAAACTATCAGCAGTATTAGCTTATATCTCATTTGTTCTCTACATACTGATCGCATAATGTTAATATTTGTCAAAATATACAAATATTAAATTAGGAAGATATAGTACATGTGATTAATGTTAGTATGAGCAATTTTTACCAAAACGCTATAGAAAGGAAGACCTGGGATTTGAGTTCGACCTTGTGTACTAGACATCAAAATGGTCAGCCTCAGTGTCTGGCTACAATTACTTCCTGGTCTAACTCTCTATGGTTTTAAAAGCCCATATATTATATATATATATATATATATATATATATATATAGTATCATATATATATATAATATATATATATATATCTATATATATAATATATATTATATATATATATATATATAATATATATTATATTATATATCCCCATGTCAGTGGCCAGTACGTTGGCTTGTGCCTCCAGTAAACATCTGAGATGATATAGGTATCTCTGATAGTGGAATTTACCATACTGTCACAGCTTTGTCCTTAGGCTAACATTTTCTGTAGTTTACTTGAGCTGTTTTCCTCAGTTATGGCTGCATCTTACAAACCTAATACTTGTTTCATTGCATTTAAAGATCATATGTTTGTGATTTTATCTTACTATAGAATTATGGAGGCAATACACAAATAACCCGAGCACATAGGGGAGAGAGGAGCTTACGACGACGTTTCGGTCCGACTTGGACCATTACAAGTCACACTGTGGACTGAAAATGGTCCAAGTCGGTCGAAACGTCGTCCCTAAGCTCCTCTCTTCTAAGTGCGGGTAAATTGTGTATTTGTTCCAGTCACGGTATTGTGCCTTTTTTATTGTTTTGGAGCGGCAGTTTGGGACTGGTCCACTAGTCACCGACGAATTTTGAATACCAACATTCTCAGATGATCAGGCGCCATAAACTTTACTTGGACGACTTCTCCCTTTTCAATGTTACGTTGAAAATTGGTATAAATTAGCGTCAAATGATGAGTAAGACACAGCTGCAACCAGTTAGCTATCTTAATTATTGAAAAGTTTACCTAGCCCATACTAGGCTTTTACCAAATACAGAGTACACAGGAGAATTACATAGGTAAGGCCATCTGCGCTGGTTATCACATGGTCCTATGTTCGAAGACGTTATCCTTCTCGGTAGTATCCTGAATCAAAACCATCCTTCGACTAGTGGTTATCCTTCGTTAGTTGTTTCCGCAAGTAGTAATCCATCCATCATAATCAATTTCCATGTATGCACAACAAAAACCATAAGACTAAAGACGCCTACATCTCCATATTATGTTCATACTTACACTGTTTCTCGTAATGAAGCTTTCATCTCTCTCTCTCTCTCTCTCTCTCTCTCTCTCTCTCTCTCTCTCTCTCTCTCTCTCTCTCTTTTTCCCTGATGTCCTCTCTCACCATACTCTCATTTCCTTTACTAAGCAATCATCTCCTCCTTTCTGCCTTCATTATCTTACCCTGATGAATTGCTTTGTTAGTATCATCATATATCACTATGCACTTCGTTTATCAACATGGTATCATTTCTGCATTTATTGAAACTCTCTTTTTATTATTTAAAAGAGACTTATAACGTCTAGGACTGTATCTCCGGGTCCTGTTTTCCATGATTCAACTCACTGATGGATAGGCAGCCTTCTTTTTTTTCTAATTTTTTAATACTGCTTTCAAAAAACGTTTTATCGCCGTTTATTGTCTTTGTTTCTTAATCAGGAATGAAGAAACAAAACACTTCCTCTACACTTCACTCCTTCAAGTGTTGTTAATTTTATACTCAATCGCATTGCATCTTACACCTCTTGTAGTTCACACTTTTTTTTTTTTGACCAAGTAACAGCCGATATGGTAAATAAAAAATTTTGATAGCAGACCTAAGGATAAAAACTGGGACGGGAACTTCTGGGCAAAAACGCTGGGGTTAGAAAATTTTATTTACGAGTAACATTTTCTAAAAATTTGTTTTTAATTATATTTACTGCACGGAATAATATACAAATAGCCCGCACATAGGACCGGGCCACGGGGGCGTTGACCCCCGGAACTCTCTCCAGGTAAACTCCAGGTAAATAGGAGAAAGGAGCTTATGACGACGTTACGGTCCGACTAGAACGATTTACAAAGTGACACTAATACAAAAGTGTGAAGGAACCAGTATATATAGGCGAGGGGGGACAGGGGGGAGGAGCAACAGAAGAAAAAGAAAGTAGCGGCAGTGGTTAAGATGGTAAAATTGGTAGTATTGTAGAAGAATAATGGTAGTAGAAAATAGGGAGAGTAGTTTAGTAGCACAGAAGTGAGAAAGAAAGAGGAGTGAAGGGTGAAGGAAGGTAATATATAGATAGGGCCAATATCAAGAATGGAGGGGAAGAGTTAGTTACAGTTAGTACTAGAAAATGATGTCAAGGGAGCTAAGGACCTTACATGGGGAAGGACAAAAACCGTCGGGAGCGGAAAACTGATGGGCAGACACACGCAGGCAGAAGAAAGAAAAAACTAAAAAACATGGATATAGGAAAGGATAGGTAGGGAAAAAGAGTGAGAAGAAAGGATCAGTTTCACGTCTCGAGTATTCTAAAGTTTGGACCAGTTTGACAGTGTAATAAGAAAAGGCATTACAGACAAAGTTAGGGATTATGATTCATACGGGAATTATGTGTATAAGGGATAGCTTGAACAGACGGGGGCTGTGAAAGCTGGAGTTGGTATAGACAGTTTTTTAACAGGAACCCAGTCAGTCGTAGGATGACTATGATCTCTTTATAAGACAGAAATGTGCTTATTGATGTCGACAAACTTAACACTTGTTTTGTGTTCTTTGAGTCGAAAGAGAGCAGTCAGTATTTCCAAAGTATTGGAGAGTAAAATATAGAGAGAAAGTAAATAAGCGTAGCATATAGCTGAGGACTGCTTGGTAACTCCAGGATCCTTAGTGGTATCTAGTGTCATGGATTAACATACTAGATTTCATCAGACATGGAGGTTTGTGTGTGTTTTAAAACCATATAACCATGGAGATTGGTATCCTAACGTGAGGTTGGCAGCTGGTATTGTAAGAGTCACCTTGTCGAACATTCTTCTATGTTTTTTTAAATTTTTAAATTACTAATGACTACTTGAGCGAGAGTTATTTTTTTGTGCTCGTACTAACATATTTTACAGGATAAAATTCATAACGCTCTACAAGAGTGGAATTGTGTAAGACAGAATTAAGTTCAATGTTGCAACTTTTGCTACTAGAGTCAGGGACCAATGACAGTAAAATTACACATGTTAGTAAAATCGAAAATGTGAAGGAGGAAGCAAGTGGGAGATATTTGTTTATGAATATTTTAAAAACATTGAGGTACAAACTGCGCTTCCGGCTGAATACTCTGATTATGTAGTCTATAAAATACCAACATATGAAAATGGTACAAATGAAGGTTACGAGGTAACTCTTTCTGAGGTTAAAACCTGTTGAATAACATGGATTTAACTAGGACGTTCATTAAGTATATGTTTTGCCACCCAGTGGCTTTATCAATTTATTCATTAGACTTGAATAATATACTGGTATGCGAAATGAAAAACCCTTCGTTAAGTAAAAAATTCTTTGTTAAAAAGACTCATGAAATCGTAATGTCACGTTTGCAAACAAAGTGTACCATGCGTCGGTCTGGAGTTTCGAGATTCTCTAGCCGCGGGCTCAAACCCCGCCCTTGGTATGGTTTGTTCTAGTTACAAGGTGTTGGGGGGGGGGGAAAGCGTTATTCAGGGACGTTTATCTCAGAACTGGGCTTCACTGACAACTTCTCGCTCACTTTGGTTGAAAAATGGTCATTGTAGACTCTGTGTAACTTTACTACTACTGCTACTACTATGCTGTTACTATTACTAGCATTATTTCTTTCCTTTTCTTAAATTATTCAAAAATTATTGTTGCTAGTTTTGGCAGAGATAACAAATATTGTTTTAGTAAAATATTTTACCACGTTTATGACCAGCAATTTCGCCCTTCCAACGAATTTTATTTTTTTTTGTACCCAGTTATACAATCGCCGTGTATGAAATATTGGAGTGTCACCTCCCAAACACTGACATTACAAGTTTAATCCACAAAACCAAACTTGTTTGTGGAGATATTTAGTTGAATTTTGTTCGGCTTTGTGTACTGTGTTGACCCAATGCATGATATCCAGCATGCGCTTGTTTTTTATTGTTTAACTTATCATGCCTCAGCATTCTTTATCTTCCTCTAGTGACTTTGAAACTCTTACTTTCCTTCTTTTGATTGTAAGAGAATCACCTTTTCGTTTACGTTGTTTTGTGCTGTTTTGTTTTTCCTGCGTCTGGGTTTTGAGACTCTCTGATCGCGGGTTTTCTATCCCCATCCTGTGTACTGTGTTTGTAATGTGTTTTTTGTGGCTGTTGTCATATAGTGGTTTTGCAAGTTAACTAACAAGGGAATATTGTATATTTTAGAACTAAAGGTATTGATATCATTACAGAGGAGAACATGTGCCTGCATCCAGTGCCTCGTTCAAATAGCTCTGTAAGCCTTGTGTTTAGCGCTTCTTTTGATTATAATAATAATAATCATGTGAACACATAAGGTTGTCTCCTGTAGTCTCAGCATGGAAAGCCAAATTCAAACTCATTATTTGCATTTAAACATTATACTCGACAATGTACATGTGACTAGTAATGCCTGATGTAAGATACTTACCAGTATTTTTATCATAGGTTGGAAATATTCAGATGTAAGTTAGTTCGTTAATTGAATTATACTAACTGAGAAAAATAAATATTAGAATTTCTAGGGGGGGGGAATAAAATTGGGAAAAAAAGAATCAGTTGACATAATTCAAGGCCATAATTTTCGATAGCCTAACCGCGAAACTAACACTGACTTTTTTTCATCTGTGACTTTTTCACGTCCTTAGGAAATCTGCTTCTTAACTGTCACCATTTTGTCTCATTGCAATTAAAAATGTGGTTCTCACTTAATATCAGAACAAATTATGAACCTTTTAATTTTAAACATGCACCAAGCGGAACACGAATGTAAATTTAAACACCATATTCCTATAGGATGCTATAACATTTACACACTGTACAAAGTTTGAAAGTCTAGGGTCGTAGAATATTTTTATAAAGGCTCATTGTCTTCGCCGAGCAGTGGGGGTGAGAGCAGAGGAACAAAGAGTGTTGGGAAGGCACTGGCTACATTATAGGTTTTTCCGGTTGGGTCACTTTTGATGTACAAATGTTTACAATTTTTGCCAGCACAAGGTAAAGCCGGGTGGAGAAATCGAAACAAAAAGTCCTTTTGTCTTGTTCTATCGAACACAGGTTTTTGAATGGGTTTTGGTTGTTTACAGATTTTCCCATGTGCATTGTTGGTTCTTCAGCCAAGTTTCAACTTTGCTGCAACTTTCTCGCTGTGAAAATGTCCAATGCTGATGGGGACGACGGAAATATAATTCATGTTCTGGATCTCCAAGTTGTTAGGTTCTTTAATTCTCAGTTATCTGAAGCTTTTTTTTGGACCTGAGTGGCATGTAGGCAAGATGCAGCACGTCTTCCAGCTTCACAGCAATACATGAGGATACCGACGCTCTGTGGGACTTAGTTAATCTAGCGCTGCCAGATGTAAAAATCAGGTTTAGACTATGTTGTATTTGTCAGATTTTTTGTTGTTGGGAAAATACCTTTCACGGATTCAGTGACCTGGAAACTTTGTCACCGATATAGGGGAATACCATCAGTGATGTACATCAGTTCCCCCCGTGGTGAACAATACAATCAGTGATGTACATCGGTTGTTGAAACAATTACCCATCAGTGATGTACATCAGTGGTGAGCAATACCCATCAGTGATGTACATCAGTGTCAGTGAAACAATACCCATTTCGTGATGTACATCAGTGGTGAAACAATAACCTCAGTGATTGTATATCAGTGGGTGAACAATACCCAACAGTGATGTACATCAGTGTCGTGAACCAATACCCATCAGTGATTGTACATCAGATGGTGAACAATACCATCAGTGATGTATATCAGTGTGTGAACAAATACGCATCAGTGATGTATATCAGTGGTGAACAATACCCATCTCAGTGATGTATATCAGTGATGAACAAAACCCATCAGTGATGTATATTCTGTGAGTTGAACAATACCATTCATGATGTATATAGTGTCGTGAACATTACCATTCAGTGATGTATATCAGTGGTGATCAATACCATCAGTGATGTACATCGTGGTGAACAATACCCATAGTGATGTATATCTAGTGGTGAACAATACCATCAGTGATGTATATCAGTGGTGAACAAATACCCATCAGTGATGTATATCAGTGTGTGAAACAATACCACATTCAGTGATGTACATCAATGGTGAACAATACCCATCAGTGATTGTACATCAGTGGGTGAACAATACCCATCATGATGTTATCAGTGGTGAACATACCATCAGTGATGTATATCAGAGCTGAAAATACCGAAATGATGAATAGACATTGGGGTATTCTTTATTTTGTTGAGTTTCCGCTCATCCGTGGCTTTATTGATACAATACAAAGACATCATCTGCTGCACTTATCAGTATTCCTGGCCTGTCCTTCAGGATTCTTCAAGATTACGGTGCTCATTCTCAGGCAGCTAGGGGGACTGAATTACCTCGTCTTCTACTGTCTTCTGTGTATTAACTTTCAGTTTTTCAGATTATTGTTCAATGAACTGCACTGATAATGCCACTGGTACGGCGTGCGTTAACGTCTACAAAAATATACCCAGATGTTGGCACGTGTCTACACCTGTCAGTGATATAGAAATTCCTGCAGAGGAGTTACAAACAACTGTAAGGGAATTGAATGGCACATGTTAGGAACACTGTCAGATGCTGTCAGACGTCTGAAATATATCTGAGCAATTTCCGTAACAGGAGTGAAAAGGATAAATGGGAGGGACTGTGGGTGGAAAAGTAGATCACGAGGATAAACAGGACGTTGAGGGGAAAGAGGAAGGACAAGAGGAGATAGATAAAGGAAGGGGAAATAAGGTCAATGAATAAAACTGAAAAAAGGAAAGGAGGTCGGAGGAGAAAGGGAAGTGTGTAAAGGAACGAGGGGAGAGGGACAAAGCAAACTAGTCAAGGTGAATAAGATTGAAAAATAAATTGAGAGAGAAATCTTGGGAAAGAAAGTGAGAGGAGAAGAGAGAATGAACAGAGGAAGAAGATAAGAGGTAGAGGTAGAAGGGGAAGGAACACTCATATTAGGAGAAGGAATAATTGAGGCAGAAGATGGAAGCACTTAATGGAAGGAAGGAAACATGTGAAGGGTGGAAGGGGAATTCGTAGAGGGGAGGGAACGTAGGAGGGAGGTAGGAAGAAGGGGACATCTGAAGGAAAAGAAAGGAAGGTGGGGAAAGGAATATTTCAGTGAGTGGTGAGAACAATTAATGGAAGAGAGGGATCACAGGAAACAAAAGACATATGGAACAATATAAAAGTGGGAACATAGGAAGGTGGAGAGAAATGGGAGAACACACGGAGGGGATACGAAAGGCAGCATTGATAGCAGGGCAGAAGGGGACATAAGAAGGGTTCGAAAACACAAGAAGAAAGAGAAAATAAGAAAGGGAGAAGGGAAAGAGGAAAAGAAAAGGGCAATCGCGGGAAAGAAGGGAGGAGGGAGGGAATGATAAGAACATAAGAGCATAAGAACATAAGAAAGGAGGAACACCGCAGGAGGCCTGCTGGCCCATACTAGGCAGGTCCTTTACAATTCATCCCACTAACAAAACATTTGCCCAACCCAATTTTCAATGCCACCCAAGAAATAAGCTCTGATGTGAAAGTCCCACTCAAATCCAACCCCTCCCACTCATGTACTTATCCAACCTAGATTTGAAACTACCCAAAGTCCCAGCCTCAATAACCCAACTAGGTAGACTGTTCCACTCATCAACTACCCTATTTCCAAACCAATACTTTCCTATGTCCTTTCTAAATCTAAACTTATCTAATTTAAATCCATTACTGCGGGTTCTCTCTTGGAAGGACATCCTCAAGACCTTGTTAATATCCCCTTTATTAATACCTATCTTCCACTTATACACTTCGATCAGGTCTCCCCTCATTCTTCGTCTAACAAGTGAATGTAACTTAAGAGTCTTCAATCTTTCTTCATAAGGAAGATTTCTAATGCTATGTATTAATTTAGTCATCCTACGCTGAATGTTTTCTAACGAATTTATGTCCATTTTGTAATACGGAGACCAGAACTGAGCTGCATAATCTAGGTGAGGCCTTACTAATGATGTATAAAGCTGCAGTATGACCTCTGGACTTCTGTTGCTTACACTTCTTGATATAAATCCCAGTGGTGACCTGTACTTAACTCTGTGAAGAAGTGTCTTGTTTGCTCCCGTGGACTGAACCAAGATGCCCTCCATCGAGCAACTTTACCAGCAACTTAAGGAAGAATTGAGGGCAGCGAAGATGGAGATACGGCGATTGACCGAGGAAAACAAGAGGATTCGTAGTAGTCCTCCTGTTTCAAGTCCTCAGGTCAAGAAGGGATCGTGGTCAGTGGCTGGACAGCAGGGGACGACGAAGATGACGATCAAGAAGACGAATGGAAAGCCAGAAACGATGAAGAGGAAAGAGACTGCTAAGGAAGCTCCTGTGGAAACCTCCAACGCATTCTCGGTGCTACCCGACGAATGTGAGTCGACTACTGGGATCGTCACGACGAACGACAACAAGGAAGGTAAGAATATTGTTGTTGTTGGGGATAGCCAGGTTAGATACATGGATAGGGCATTCTGCTTGAAGGACAGGAGTAGGAGACAAAGGGTATGCTTTCCTGGGGCTGGGATGGAGGACATTGTTAGCCGGCTTGACAACATCATGAACGGTAATGGGATCAATCCTATTATTTGCCTCAGTGCTGGAGGCAATGATGTAGGCAAGCGTTGAAGTGAGGATTTAGTTAGAAAGTTCAGGACAGCTATAGACATAATTAGGAAGAAGGGGGGCGCCCTGTTATATGTGGCATTTTGCCAAGAAGAGGTGTTGGTAATGAATGGTTGTCCAGAGCAATTGGTATTAAATGTTGGCTGGATAAACACTGTAAGGATAATGCAGTACCATTCATTGACAACTGGGACAACTTCTATGGCCGAAATGACATGTATGCCAGGGATGGGGTTCACTTATCCAGGGCAGGTGTGGGTTTTCTTGCTAACTCAGTTGAGGGGGTTGTTAGGACTTTAAACTAGGATTAGTTAGAGGTATGGGTTTAGAAATGATTAATAATGAGTATGGATATATTGACTTATGCTCTGATATTAAGAATCTTAATAGTAACTGTCATGGAGTAACTCTGGGTAATGATAATTTCAGAAATTGTGTAAAAACAAAGATGAATAGGAAAAATGTGCAGAAGAAAAACATATGATGGTATTTTATGCTAACAGTCGAAGTGCAAGAAATAAAATTAATGAACTACGTTTGGTAGCATGTGCTGGGAACTTTGATATCATTGCATTAACTGAAACGTGGTATGATTTAAAGAGTCGGGATATGACTGCTGAGTGTAATATTCAGGGATTTAAGTTGTTCAATGTGGATAGATGTAATGGGAAGGGGGGGGAGGAGTTGCATTGTATGTTCGAGAAAATATTAATTGTTGCATAAAAAAGGTTTATAAAATAGATGGAGCAGTAACAGAGTCTGTTTGGGTTAGAGTTCGTGGAGGGTCAAAAAAAAACTAATTCTAGGTGAAATATACCGACCTCCAGGCTTGGATCACGATAGAGGGAGACTTCTTTGGGACGAAATTGTTAGGGCTTCGGGGACACAGTAACATAGTCATAGTAGGGGACTTTAACTTTAGTCAAATTGACTGGATTTCTTTGACAGGTAATCTAGGTCCAGTGACTTTATGGAAAACAGTTCAGACTGTTTTCTGAAACAGAGCGTAACTGAGCCTACCAGGGGTAATAATTTGCTAGACCTAGTCTTGTAAAATAAGGAAACACTCGTGAATAATCTGGAGATCACTGAAGAGCTTGGCGCAAGTGATCACAAATCCATCACTTTCAGCATTAATTGGGAATGCAAGAATAATGATAATACAGTAAAAATTCCTGTTTTTCGTTCTGCGATTATAATGGGAACTTAGGGAACATCTGTTAATCTTGATTGGGGTTATCTAGCTAATGATTTTTATTGACGATAATATACTTATGAATATGAAGGGATCTGCTTTTATGATTGTTTTCTTAATAATGTACACAGTGCCCGAGTATATACATTCCCCAAGAGAAATTAGGTCTAATAAATAACGATCCAAATGGGTTAAAGGAGGCTAAAGCATCTATTAGGAGAGGGAAAAGGGGAATTTATAGGCGCATCAGAAGGGAGAGGTTAAACCTTACTGACCAATATGTTCAGCTTAAAAGAGAAGTAAAAAAGGCGATTAGAAAGGCTAAAGTGACTATGAAATTAGAGTTGCCCAATGAATCAAAGACTAATCCAAAGGGGTTCTTTCAAGTGTATAGGACGAAGGTGAAGGGAAAAAATTGGACCTCTGAAATCTGGGAATGGACAGCTGACGGGATAATGAACAGGAAATGTGTTCCTTATTTAATGACTATTTTTTGTCAGTTTTTACCAGGAAGATGTAAATGAGGGTTCCAGTAAAATTAACAATTATTTAGTTCCTGATGAATTTAAGTTAAAATAATATTACTGTCACGAGGGACATGGTTATTAAAAAGATAGACAAACTGAAACAAAATAAGTCCCCGGGACCCGATGAGTTGTTTTCAAGGGTACTTAAGGAATGCAAGATGGAGCTTAGTCAGCCTTTAACGTGTGAATTCATGCGTCCATCCTTACCAGTGTTGTGCCAGAGTTGGGAAGATGGCTAATGTTGGTTCCTATATTCAAATCAGGGGAATAAGTCCACTCCTTCAAATTACCGTCCAATAAGCCTGAACATCTATAGTGGGCAAGTTTTAGAATCAATTATAGCTGAATTATCAGAAGTCACCTTGAAGAGCATAACTTGATAAATGAATCTCAGCATGGATTCACGAGAGGTCGTTCCTGCCTGACAAACTTCTGACATTCTTCAATAGGGAAAATTTGAGGCAGTTGACAGTGATAAGGAATATGATATTGTTTATTTGGATTTTAGTAAAGCCCTTTGACAGAGTACCTCACAAGAGGGCTCTTAAGAAAAGTGGCAGCTCATGGTATAGAAGGTTAAAGTTCTAGCATGGATTGAGGAAAGGCTTACCAATAGAAAGCAGAGAGTTACCCTTAATGGAGTGAAATCTGAATGGGGATTAGTCACTAGTGGCGTTCCACAAGGATCAGTTTTGGCCCTCTCCTGTTCATAATTTTACATTAATGACCTTGATGAAGGGGTTACTAGTGACATGAGTAAGTTTGCTGATGATACAAAGATAGGCCGTTATAATTCACTCTGAGGAGGATATCAATGAACTCCAGGACGATTTGAACAAATTAATGCCCTTTGGCTGAAAAATGGAAATTGAATTTTAATGGGGATAAGTTTTAAAGGACTTCCCCCTTGGTAATTTAAAAATAACCCTCAAAGGGCATAATCTAGGTGAAGTAGATTTTGGTCATACAGAATGTGAAAAAGGGACGGGGAAAGTCATTGGGGAAGCGGGAAATCTAAACCAAGGGACAGAAAGGTGCCTTAGTGTGCGAAACAAGGCCAACAGATTATTTTGGTTTTTCCCCAAAAGAAGTAAAAAGAAAAACAGAAGTCCAGAATTTATTTTGCAGCAATATAATCACTGGAGGCCCTTTTTGATTATGCGCTCAGTTTTGGCCCCCTTACTACTGGAGGGACATAGACTCATTAAGAACATACGGGAAAAGAATGACTAAAATGTTTTTACTGTGAAAGGGAAAACCTCCCGAAATAAGTAGATTTTAAAGCCTTAAAACCCCAAAACCCTCGGGGTTGGCGTAGAATGGGGGGAGATATCATTAAGTGAAAAAAGGGGATACGGGAAAAACAAGGGAGCCTTTAATAAAGAAATGGGGTGTCGAACCAGGTAAAAACCCCAGGAATAATGGGATTTTTAGTTTGGGATAAAATCTTTTTAAAGATTTAGAAAAGGATTATAGGCTAAGGGTATTTTTGGGTTTTTAAAAAAGGGAAGTTTTGGTAGAATGGTGGAAAAGTCTTCCCAGTTTTTGGGTTTTTTTGGTTTTTTTTAGAAGTTTTTTTTAAAGGGCCTTGGGTCCTTTTAAGGGGCGGGAAAAATTTTTGAAAAGGGGGGGTTTTTTGTTAAAGGGGGGTAAGGGGGATTTTTTCTTAATTTATTTTGGGGTTAGGGCCCCCCTTTTTTGGGGGAACCCCCTTTCCCTTTTCCAGAAGGCCTTCCCCAATTTTCCAAAAAGGTTTTTGTTTTAAACCCTTTCCTTTAATTTCCTTAACATTTTTAGGTTTAATTCTTTTCCCAAAACCCAACCCTTTTTGAAATGGAATCCGGCGAATTTGGCCAATACTGGGGTTTTTCCCTCACAAGTTTAGATTTATTTATCAAAAAGGGAAACTGACCCCGGGGCCCCCACTTTTCGCCCCCAAATGGTTTTTTTAAACCCTTTGGAAAATTTCCCAAAACCACTTTGAAAATTAAAAAAAACACCTTTGGGTTTTACCCTTTTTGGGGAAAACGTTTCCCAAAAACATTGCTTTTTTATCCAAACAAAGGAAGAACCCCTTGGGGAAGAACAGGAAGAAATGGTTTTTAAACCCCAATTTAGGATGGGGGTTTCAGAAAACACTTTGATAAAAAAAAAAAATTTGGGGGGGGGGGGGGGGGGAAAAAAAAAGGGGGGGGGGGGGGGGGGGAGGAAAAAAAAAAAAAAAATTTTAATGCCAATGGGTTTTCAAGGTTGGGGGGGATTTATTACCCTTTTCCCCTCCTGTTTTTCAAGATTCCCCCTTTGTATGGCCCTGATGAAGTCCCTGTTTTGGGCGAAACTTTTTCCCCTCAATAAAGATCCCCAAAAAAGTTGCTCTGTGTCTAATTTATAAACCCCCATTTATGGACACTCTCTTTTTCCCTGACAGTGAGCCATGACTCGTTCCAGGGGAGAGCATTTTTTCCCCCAATGCCTTTGGCTGCCAATTTTTTTAAAACAGCCCAAGGGGGGGAAAACTCTAAAAAAAAGCCTTATTTTAAAATCAAAGGGAAAATTAAAAACAGTTTCCCTTTATTGGGGTAAAACACCCTAAAAACCCTTTACTGAAAAAAAGTTAATAAATTTTTTAGAAAAAGCCCGGGCCTCTTGTGAACCCCATGCTGAGAAATCATTAATCAAGCTTTCTTATCGAGATGGCTTCTTAAAAATCTTTAGCTATAATTGTCTCTAGGGAATTGCCTACAAATTTAGGTCCCGGCTTTTTGGGCGGGAATTTGAAAGGTTTAAAAAAATTGTCCCCTGTTTTTAAAAAAAGGAATTAAAATTGCCATTTTTCCACATTTCAGGGCACTTACACCTGTTTGAAAAAGATAAATTAAAAATATTAGTTAAAGGTTCACAGATTCCATTTTTGCATTCCTTAAGAACCCTTGAAAAAAAAACCCCACCCCGGACCCGGCGACTTATTTTGCTTCAGTCGGTCTATCTGCTTCAAACCATCTCACTAGTGACTGTGAAAAGTTTTTTACAAATTTATTTTTCTTCTGCCCCCTATAAAAAATTTAAATTTCTGGAAAAATTGGGTTTGTGTCTTCCTTTTAAAAAATGAGAGAAAATAAAATTTTTTTAAAATCAAGCACTTTTCATTCTCTTTGTCATTAAAAGGGGCCCCTGGGTTTTTTTTTTAAGGGGGCCCTTTTTATCTCAAACTTTTTTTCAAAAACCCCGGAAAAAACTTTTTTTGGGGGGGTTTTAGAAACCCCAAGGGAACTTTAATTTCATAGCCCTTTTAGCTTTTCTTATCCCCCTTTTTTAAAGTCCCTCTTAATGCAATATTGGGTGGAAAGTAAATTTTAGGTTGGAAAATTGATTTCCTCTTTTTCCATTTTTAGAACACTAACACACACACAAAACACAAAAAACCCCACCACCACACAAAACACACACACACACACAAACACACCACA
This sequence comes from Cherax quadricarinatus, assembly GCF_026875155.1. NCBI lineage: Eukaryota > Metazoa > Arthropoda > Malacostraca > Decapoda > Parastacidae > Cherax > Cherax quadricarinatus. Next base: position 70,325,322 of record NC_069408.1, read on the forward strand.
AACTAAACTACAGATAAAAGGGCACTGACGTGTTTTAGTATGAAAATCACGGGAAGGGTTATCAGGAGGAGAGGTTTTGGGGGAAACACCTAAAGGAAAAGAAGTTTTTAAAAGATAAAACAGCACGGATTCAGGGGAAAGGGGAAAATTTTTTTGTCACAAAAACCCAAATGGAGTTTTTTGAAAAATAAGGAAAAGGTTAAAAACACGAGGGGAGAGAAGAGAGGAGGTAGATTGCATTTTCTAGGGGCTGAAAAAAGTCCTCCGACACAGTTTCTCGAAAAGATTAGTGCAAAAGTTTGAAGATTTTGGCACCCATAAAGGGAAAGGGGACTGATGCAATTTAAAAGAATAAACCCGTCATGGAGGGAAAAAAAAAGTCATGGTTTCATGAGGGGTTCAAAGTGGGGGCCCCCCCTGTGACAGGGGTCATTCCAGGCCAGTGCTTTTTTTTTGGTATAAAGGGGAAAAGGGCCAAAAAGGGGCGCGATTTGATTAGAATTTTACCTGTTTTTAAGATGATTTTTAAGTTAATGAGGAGAATTAAAAAACCCCGGGTGAGGATCAGGCAGGGGCTACAAAGAGATTGGACCCGGCTGCCAAAACCTGGGGAGAAAATGGTTCTTCAGTTTTTTTTTTTTTAAAACAATGGCCCGTTTTTTTCCACCATGGGTGGGTGGCCCCCAAAAATTTAAACTTTTAGGGACCCCTTAACTTTCCAATTTCCCCGTTTTTTACCAGAGACGCGCTTCACCAGGTTTTTAAAAAAATTCAAACTTTTACATCCCTCCTTCAGAGAGCAGACATTGGTACTTTTTAACTCCAGGACTCAAGTCCGGCCTCCCGGGTTTTCCCTGAATCACTTCATAAATATTACCCTGTTTACCTTTAACAACACTTAAAGTCCTAAAAAACCATTTATCTCTTTTCGCTTCTATCTAAAGTCCCTCGCACACAACCTACTTTAACCCCCTTCCTCCAACCTTTCCTAGACCGACCTCTACCCCCCGCCCCCTCCATAGAGATTTATACACTGTCAAAGTCATTCTATTTGTTCCCAAACCCTTTCTGGGTGCCCGAACCACCTCAACAACCCCCTCCCAGACCTTTGGATAATAGTTTTGGAAATCCCACCCCTTTCTAATTTCTAAACTATAAATTCTCTGCATTATATTCACACCACAATTTGCCCTCAGACACAACGTTTCCACTGCCTCCAGCCTTCTCCTTGTTGCAACTTTTCAAAAACCCATGCTTCGTACCCATATAAGAGCGTTGGTTTAACTATACTCTCATACATTTCTCTCTTTGCCTCTATGGATAGGCTCTTTGTCTCCACAGACTCTTCGTACACCACTCAACTTTTCCCTTGTCAATTCTGTAATTCGCCTCATTTTTAAATAGACCCATCTGCTGACATGTCCTCTCCTAAATATGTGAATGCATTCATCTCCTCCATACTCTCTCCCCCCCAATCTGATACCAATCTTTCGTTACCTAATTTCTTTGTTACTCATCACCATACTCTTTCCTATATTCACTTTAATTTTCTTCTTTTACATACCCTACCTAACTCATCCACCAATCTCTGCAACTTCTCTTGAGAATCTCTCAAAAGCACAGTGTCATCAGCAAAGAGCAACTGTTACAACTCCCACTTTGTGTTAGATTATCTTTTACCCCACACCTCTTGCCAACACCCATCTATAAATATTCTGAACAACCATGATGTCACCACATATCCTTGTCTAAGTCTACTTTTACTGGGAAAAATTTTCCTCTCTCCTTCATACTCAACCTGAGCCTCACTATGTTCGAAAAAATAAAGGCTTTTCACTCCTTTCAATAACGTACCTCCTATTTCGTACATAGGCAACATCTGCCATATTGCCCCCCCTCCACTATCTACCCTGTCATAAGCCTTTCTCCCAATCCTTAAATGCTATAAAAATTTCTTTACCCTTATCTAAATACTGTTCACCTATGTTTCAATATAAACACTCGGTCTACACACCCCCTACCTAAACTAACTCTGTTCGTCTGCTATCCTACTCTTCGTCTTACTCTTACTCTGCTTCACGAACTTCCCCCACATTCACAACTGGCTCTTCCTCACTCCTACAGGATGTTAGTCCTCGTCCTATACACGAAATCGCAGCTTCCCTATCTTCATCAGCATTTAACAATTCCTCAAAATATTCCCTCCTTCCCGATTCCTCTCTCTCTCCATTTAATAGCTTTTCTCCTCCTATTTTTTTAACCATCAAACCCAAATTGTTCCTTAGGTTTCCTGAGCTTATTAATATCCCCTCCAAAATTTTTTTCTTTTTTTTTCAAAAAAAATTTTGTTGATAACATCTTACCCACTCTCTCATTTGCTTTCTTTTTACATTGCTTCCCCCACTCTCTTAACCCCTCTTTTCCTTTACGTATACAACTCCCCCCTTATCACTTCTTCATAAAAATCTCTCGTGTGCTAACTTTTTCTCTCTTACAATTGGCAAACAGGCGAAATTTACAAACATTTTCCCTGCGCCCCCCAGCATGATTCGAACCTTCTAACTCTGTAGAAAGTCAAGAGTACTTTACCACTGAGCAACCCGAGAAAAGTATGGGCGCTTAGCCAAAGCTAAGCGATGTTAACCCATACCCCCGGGCACCAAGCTCAGTTTGGGCTTAGCTCAATGGTAAAGTACTGTGGGCTCTGATAAGAGTTAGCATTTGAGTCCTGCTGTGGGTGTAGACACAATGTTTGTAAATAATTTCACCTGTTTGCGAATTGTTAATACATACATATAAATACATATTCATATACATGTCGTGACGAATAAGTAAAACTTGTCAATTAACAAGAATTTATGTAAAATTAGGCCCTTCCTAAAATTTTCTCTTATACCTTGAAAGATATATTGTTTTTCACTTGTGTTAATGTAAAAATTAATAATTTTGTACCAAAAGAATCTTAGAAAACTTACCTAACCTTAATATAAAAAGCACAATTTAATTTAGCCTAATGAAACTAAATATATTTTAGGTAAGTTTATAATAATTTAATAATAAACACCAAGAAATATATTTTTCGTTAGGTTCAGAATCATTTTTGCGAAATTAATGCATACACAAATTTTCGCTTGCCTTATTCGACAAAAAGACCATTGCTATTTAAGTAAAGATATTAAATTTTATCTATTCGGCAATATATATATATATATATATATATATAATATATATATATATAAAAAAATATATATATTATATATATATATATATTAAATTATATATATATATAAATATATATAAAATAATATATATATATATATATATATATATATATATATATTAATATATATAATATAAAAATATATAAAAATTATATATAATACACACAATAGGATCAGAGTAAACAAAGGGGATTTCAGAATATGCAAAACAACCACTGTAAAAAGTCAAATTCCAAGCGCATTTGTGACTTCTCACATTTTCAAGGAACTTTGATAATGTGAGGTCAAGGAACTGATGTTGTGAGAAGTTCCCGAAAGCGCTTGGAATTTCACTATCCATTCACAGTGGTTGTTCTGCATAATAATATATATATATATATATATATATATAAAATATAAAATATATATATATATATATATAAATTATATATATATATATATATATAAATAATATATTATATATTCAAAACAAAGTTACTTTTTGATAAAGAAAAACTCGCAACATAAACTCCAGCAATTACATTAATCAGTATTATTAAAAAATAGCAATAAATCGTTAATTTCACAATCTCTCGGTTGAAAAAAAAAAAAAAAAATTTCCCGGTGATCCTCACAAAACTTTTTGGGAAGTCTGAAAGCCATAACATTTCACAAAAAAAAAAATCCTGAGCCATGAGCAAACACTTAAGTAAAAACAAGTACATAGTACACGATACACAGCGCTCAGTGACTGAGGCTAAATACTTTGTAAACATGTGGGCTGTTGGTGAACAGCCTTATGAGCTCGCTAACTTTAATCGTCTTTATAAAGTGGCAGAGGATTTTAGCACGTCGTGGCCCCTAACTCTGTATGAACTTGTCGTCTGTAAGACCCCCGGGTCTACCTTTCTCTTCCCAAGGACAATCTAATTATGTGGCTCCATGAAGCCACGCGAGGAACATAGGTCAGGGGAGGATGTGAAACTCCCCCTGAGTCAGTGCCCTAATAGAACAGGAGCAGGACTAAGTAAACATACATACCACGGGTGTTGTGATAGAACCCGTCGGTGGTCCAGTGCGCCAACGCGCCGGCTGGAGTTTCGAGAGGACTCTCTGATCCGCGGGTTCTATCCCCGCCCGTGGTATGGTTTGTTTTGCAATGCTTTTGTCATTTACGGATTACGTGAGTCAGGACCAGGGACCTAAGTGTTTTTATGTACGTATTTTTCTCGCCTTTAAGACGCGCTTCTTTTCCCTCACACAAATCATGGAAAATCACACTGCGCCTTGTATGCTCAAAGTCAGGATCAAGGGTAGCACTTGGGTTACGCTTTAGCAGTTGTTTACGTTACGTTACGTTTACAGTTCACGATTACTTTGAACATTGAATTATATGTTTCCATGCTCGTGTGCCTTATATGCCGAAAAAATTAGTTGGTTCATACTGTGATGCAGACACCGGTGATCAACTAGAATGTGCCAGGCTGGCTCAGTGTGTGACACACGGTGATCAGCTAGGAATGTGAAAGGCCTGCTCAGTGTGTGACACACGGTGCTGATCAGCTAGGAATGCTGCCAGGCTGCTCATGTGTTTGACACACGGTGATCAGTAGAATGTGCCAGGGTGCTCGTGTGGACACACGGTGTGTCAGCTGCATGTGCCAGGCTGCTCAGTGTATGTGGACACACGGTGGTCAGCCAGCATGTGCCAGGCTGCTCAGTGTGTGCACACGGTGGTCAAGCCAGCCATGTGCAGGCCATGCCTCAGTGTGTGACACACGGTGGTCATGTCAGCATGTGCCGGGCTGCTCAGTGGTGTGACACACGGTGGTCAGCCAGCATGTGCCGGGCTGCTCTGTGTGTGACACACGGTGCGTTCAGCCGCATGTGCCAGGCTGCTCAGTGTGCGACACACGGTGGTCAGCCAGCCCATGTGCCGGGCCTGCTCAGTGTTGTGACAAACGGTGGTCTGCCAGCGTGTGCTGGTGCTCAGTGTGTGACAACACAGTTGGTCCTCGCCAGCATGTGCGGGCTTGCTCATGTGACACCAGTGTCAGCCGCATTTGGTTTTTTCGGGGGGGGGGGGGCCAGGGGCTGCTCTGTGTGTGACCCACCACGGTGGTCAGCATGCTTGTGCCGGGTTGCTCTCGTGTGTGACCACGGTGAGTCTCGAGCCAGGCATGTGCCGGGTATGCCAGTGTGTGACACACGGTGGTCAGCCAGCATGTGCCAGGCTCTCCAGTGTGTGAAAAACGGTGGTCAGCCGAATGTGCCGGCGCTGACCAGTGTGATGACACACGGTGGTCAGCCAGCATGTGCCGGGGATGCCTCAGTGTGATGACACACGGTGGTCAAGCCCAGCATGTGCCGGCTCCTGCTCAGAGTGGGAAACACGGAGGTTCAGCCCAGCATGTGCCGCGGCTGCTCAGTGGTGACACACGGTGGTCAGCCAGCATGTGCCGGGCCCTGCTTCATGTGTGACACACGGTGGTCAGCCAGCTGTGCCAAGGCTGTTTCAGTGTGTGGACACACGGTGGTCAGCCAGATGTGACAGGCTGCTCAGTGTTGTTGACACAGGTGGTTCAGCAGCACGTGCCAGGCCCCCCGCTTACCGCAGATCTCCACCTCACCCACCCCCCCCCTGCTCAGTGTGTGACCACGGCTGGCTCTAGCCAGCTTGTGCGGGTGCTCGTGTGTGAACCACCGGTGGTCAGCCAGCATGTGCCGGGCTGCCTCAGTGTGGGACACACGGTGGTCAGCCAGCATGGCCAGGCTGATCAGTGTGATGACACACGGTTGCTAAGCAGCATGTGCCAGGCTGCTCAGTGTGTGACAACGGTGGGCAGCCAGCATGTGCCGGGATGCTCAGTGTGGGTGACACACGGTGGTCAGCAGCATGTGCCGGGGGCTGCTCAGTGTGTGGACACACAGTGCAGTTCAGCCTGCATGTGCCAATGCTGCCCTCAGTGTGTGACACACGGGGGTCATGCCAGCATTGTGCCAGGTGCCTCCGTGTCTGTGACACACGGTGCGTCCAGCCAGCATTGTGCCAGCTGCTCACGTGTGTGACACACGGTGGTCAGCCAGCATGTGCTAGGCTGCTCGTGCTGCTGTCACAGGTGGTCAGCCAGCATGTGCCAGGCTCTCAGTGTGTGACCACACGGATGGTTCAGCCAGCATGTGCCAGGACTGCCTCAGAGTGTGACAACGGTGGTAGGCCAGCCATGTGCCAGGTGCTCAGTGTGCCCCTACCCCCTGACACACGGTGGTCAGCCAGCATGTGCCAGGGCCTGTCAGTGTGTGACCACCGGGGGTCAGCCAGCAGCATGTGCCGGGCTGCTCAGTGTGTGACACAACGGGTGGTCAGCCAGGCATGTGCCAGGCTGCTCAGTGGTGTGACACACGGTCGCGCTCAGCCAGGCATGTTTGCCGGGCTCTCATGTGTGTGACACACGGTGGTCAGCCGCATGTGCCGGGCCCCTGCTCAGTGTGGTCACACAGTGGTCAGCCAGCACTGTGCCGGGTGCTCAGTAGTGTGTGAACACGCGTGGTCAGCCAGCATGTTGCCAGGCTGCCTCAGTGTGTGACACACAGTGGTCATCCCGCAATGTGCCCGGCTGCTCAGTGTGACAAACAGTGGTCAGCCCAGCATGTGCCAGGATGACTCAGTGTGTGAACACACGGTGTGTCAGCCAGCTTGTTGCCGGGGCTGCTCAGTGCTGTGAACACACGGTGAGTCGCCAGCATGTGGCCGGGTGCTCAGTGTGTGACACACGGTGGTCAGCCCAGCATGTGCAGGTGCTCAGTGTGTGACACACGTGGTCAGGCCACATGTGCCGGGCTGCCCAGTGTGGACACTCGGTGCGTCAGCCAGCATGTGCCGGGCTGCTGCCCAGTGTGTGACACACCGCTGTGTCCGCCTGCATGTGCCGGGCTGCTCGTGTGTGACACACGGTGGTCAGCAAGCATGTGCGGGCTGCTCAGTGTGTGACACACGGTGGTCAGCCAGCATGTGCCCGGATGCTCAGTGTGTGACACACGGTGGTCAGCAGGCGCTGTGCAGGATGTTCAGTGTGTGACACCGGTGGTCAGCTGCATGCGCGCCGGGCTGCTCAGTGTGTGACACCGTGGTCAGCGCATGTGCCGGGATGCTCAGTGTCGTGACACACGGTGGTCAGCAGCATAGGGATCCGGGTCCTGCTCAGTGTGTGGACCACGGTGGTCAGCCAGCATGTTGCCGGGCTGCCTCAGTGTTGACAAACGGTGTGTCAGCAAGCCATGTGCCGGGCCTGCTCAGTGTGTGAACTCGGTGGTTCAGCCCGCATGTGCCATGCTGCTCAGTGTGTGACACACGGTGCGTCAGCCAGCATTCGTGCCAGGCTGCTCAGTGTGTGCGACACCCCGGTGGTCAGCCAGCATGTGCCGGCCGCTGCTCAGTGTGTGACACACGGTGGTCAGCCAGCATGTCGCCGAGGGCTGCTCAGCTGTGTGACACACGGTGGTCAGACAGCATGTGCCTTTGCTTGACTCAAGTGTGATGGGACACACGGTTGCTCAGCCAGCCCTCGCTCACGTGCCAGGCTGCTCTGTGTTGTGACACAAGGTGGTCAGCACAGCCCATGTCGCCGGGCTGCTCTCAGTGTGTGACCACAATCGCGTGTCCCAGCCTCGCCATGTGTCGGGCTGCTCAGTGCTGTGACACCAGTGGTCAGCCAGCTGTGCCAGGCTGCTCAGTTGTGACACACGGTGGTCAGCCAGCATGTCGCCCAGGCTGTCAGTGTGTGACACCATCACGGGTGGTCAGCAGCATGTGCCAGGCTGCTCAGTGGTGTGACACACGGGGTCAGCCAGCCATGTGCTCTGCGCTGCTCAGTGTGTGACACACGGGTGGTCAGCCAGTCATGTGCCAGGCTGCTCAGTACTGTGTGATACACGGTGGTAGCCAGCATGTGCCAGGCTGACTCAGTTGTGTGGACACACGGTGGTCAGCCAGCATGTGCCAGCTTGCTCAGTGTGTGACACACGGTGGTCAGCAGCATGTGCCAGGGCTGACTAGTGTGTGACACACGGGGGTCCAGCCAGCATGTGCCGGGACCATGCTCCAGTGTTGTGAACACGGTGGTCAGCCAGCCATGTGCCAGGCTGATCGAAGTGTGTGACACACGTTGGTCGGACAGCATGTGCCGGGCTGTCAGTGTGTGGACACACGGTGGTCAGCCAGGCATGTGACGGGGTGCCTCAGTGGGTGTGACACACAGTGGTCAGCCAGCATGTGCAAGGTGGTCAGTGTGTGACACACCGGTGGTTGTCAGCCAGCATGTGCCAGGCCTGCTTCAGTGTGTGACACCGGAGGTCGCCAGCATGTGCCGGTGCTGCTCACGTGCTGTGACAACGGTGCTCAGCCACGCAGATGCCAGGCTGCTCGTGTGTGACACACGCGTGGTCATGCCTAGCATGTGCAGGCTGATCAGAAATGTGTGACACACGGTGGTCAGCCGCATGTGCCAGCGCTGTCGAGTGTGTGACACACAGGTCGGTCAGCCTGCATGTGCCAGGCTGCTCAGTGTGCTTGACACACGGTGGGTCAGCCACATGTGCCGGGCTGCTCAGTGTGTGACACACGATGGTCAGCCTGCATGTGCCGGGACTGCTCAGTGTTGACACACGGTGGGTCAGGCCAGCATGTGCCAGGCCCTGCTCAGTGTGTGACACACAGTGGTTTTGAGCCAGCATGTGCGGGACTGCTCAGTGTGTGACACCCACGGTGGTCGCCAGCAATGTGCCAGGCTGCTCAGTGTTTGTGACCCACACGGTGTCCCAGCCAGCTTGTGCCAGGATGCTCAGTGTGTGAGACACGGTGGTCAGCCAGCATGTGCGGGCGGCTCAGTGTGTGACACACGGTGGCTTCAGCCAGCATGTGCCGGGACTGCCTCAGTGTGTGTCACAGGTCGGTGGAGCTCCAGCAGGTTGCCAGGTGCTCCAGTGTGTTGGGCACAACGGTGGTCAGCCAGCATGTGCCGGGCTGCTCAGTGTGTGACCACGGTGTTCAGCCAGGCATGTGCCGGGCAGTCATTTGTGTGACACGCGTCGGTTCAGCCAGCATGTCGCCGGCGTGGACTGCCTCAGTGTGTGTCACACGGGTGAGTCAGCCAGCATGTGCGGCGCTGCTCAGTGTGTGCGGAACACGGTGGTCAGCCAGATTGTGCCAGGCTGCTCAGTGTGAGACACACGGTGGTTCAGCCAAGCTTGTGCCAGGCCTTGCCTTACAGTGTGTGTCCACGGTGGTTAGACAGCTTGTGCCGGGCCATGCTCGGTGTGTGACACACGGTGGGCAGCCAGCATGTGCAGGCTGCTCAGTGTGTGACTCACGGTGGTCAGCCTGATGTGCCGGGGCCTGCTCAGTGTGTGGACACCACAGGTGGTCCAGCCAGCCATTGTGCGGGTGCTCAGCTCGTGTGACCAAACGGTGGGTCAGCCAGCATGTGCCCGGGTGCTCAGTGTGTGACACACGGTGGTCAGCCAGCATGGTGACCAGGCTGCTCAGTGTGTGAACACACCGGTGGTCAGCTCAGACATGTGCCGGGCTCTGCTCACGGTGTGGACACTCGGTGGGTCTGCCAGCATGTGCCAGGCTGCTCAGTGTGTAGACACACTAGGTGGTACAGCCTGATGTGCCAGGCTTGCTCAGTGTGTGTCACACGGTGGTCAGCCAGCATGCTGCCAGGGCCTGACTCAGTGTGTGACCACTCGGTGGTCAGCCAGCATGTGGCCGTGCTGCTCAGTGTGTGACACACGGTGGTCAGCAGCATGTGCCGGGCGGTCTGCTCAGTGTGTGGACACACGGTGGTCAGCCAGCATGTGCGCGGCGCTCAGTGTTTGACACACGGTGGTCAGCCAGCATGTGCCGGGCTGTCAAGGGTGTGTGACACACGGTGGTCAGCCAGGCACTGTGCGGGCTGCTCTGTGATGGTGAACACAGGTGGTCAGCCAAGCATGCCTGTCGGGCTGCTCAGGGTGTGACACACGGTGGTCAGAAACACAAAAACCCTGCATGTGCGGGCTGCCTCAAGTGTTTGACACACGCGTGGTCAGCAGAATGAGCGGGCACTGTCAGTGTGTGACACACGGAGGTTCAGCCAGCATGTGACGGGCTGCCTCAGTCGTGTGACACACGCCGTGGTCAGCCAGCATGTGCCGGGCTGCTCAGTGCCTGTGACACACGCGTGGTCAGCCAGCATGTGCCGGGCCCCTGCTCAGTGTGTTGACACCATGGTGGTCAGCCAGCATGTTGCCGGGCTGCTCAGTGATGGGTCACGCGAGTGGTCAGACAGCATGTGCCTGGCTGACTCAAGGGTGTGACACACGGTGGTCAGCCCAGCATGTGCCGGGCCCTGCTCAGTGTGTGACACCACCAGTGTGGTTTCTCATACCAAGCATGTGCGGGCTGCTCAGTGTGTGACAAACCACGTGGTCAGCCCAGCATGTGCCGGATGACTCAGTGTGTGACACACGGGTGGTCAGCCAGCATGTGCCATGGCTGCTCAGTGTGTGGGACACACGCGTGGTCAGCCAGATGTGCCGGGCTGCTCAGTGTGTGACCAACGGTGGTCGACAGATGTGCCCTGGATGCTCTGTGTCTGACCACGCGCGTGGTCAGCCAGCATGTGCCGGCTGCGACAGTGTGTGACACACGGTGGTCAGCCAGCATGTGCACCGGGCTGCTTGCTTTCATCTTCAAACACTCATAATAAAAGCAAGTAAAATGGTTACCAGAATAAAGTTGTACTCTGTTGGGTAGAATTAACTGACAATAAGTTCGATTAAAAGGATACAAGTGCAACTAATGTTACGTTTTATTGTGGCAACTTCTGCTCTCCAGGAGCTTGACAAAGCTCCGGATTTATGTCTAATTTGACTCAGTCAGACAATTTTGTGGAATTCTTTTATATTTGAAATTCGTCGAGTACATTCTTAAAAAACTTGACTGACGATTTTGTTTTATTTAAAACAAAGTAACTGAACTTAACACTTGAATGTTAGCTGACAACGCTGAAAACATTGGTATCAACAGGCATCAGTGCCAGGAAAAACAGACGAAAATTAGGAAAAGTGTGTCAGAAAAACAAAATACAGTACATTGAAAATAGAATGTACGAATTTGGATAACCAATTCACAAACTTGTGTTTTTTAATGTTTTATGGATTGCCTTTTTACACACATGACCAGAAGATACAAAGCAATATGGAAGTGGATCCGAATCTCAGTGTTTTGTGGAACATTCTATAACGAAGTGTTTTATAATATATAAGATGTGTTGGAAAATCTGTGTAATAAAATATATGGTTGATGGTCCGAAGATCCAGTAAAGAAATTACGATGGAACCACGTTTTCAATTACTTACCAATTTACCGTCCATTAAAATCTTACGCTTTATAAATAGACGTGCATATGTACTGAGATTATTTTGCGCTCTTCAGGTCAAAATTACAAAGGCAGACACCCTCTTCCAGCTACTCTGGTGAGAAGCGCTCTTCCGTATTGGTGGTGTGCTCTTCCGGTAACTTGGTGGAAGCGCATTCCCAGTACTCTGGTGGAGCGTTTCGTTCCAATACTCTGGTGCCGAGCGTTCTTCCAGCTACTCTGTGGAGTGGGAGCGTTTCTTTCCAGTACTTTTTTTCTGGGGTGGAGCGCTCTTCCTGTACTCTGGTGGAGCGTCTTCTGAGTATCTGGTGGAGCACTCTTTCCTGTACTCTGGTGGCTCGCGCTTCTTCCCAGTAATTGGTAGAAAGGAAATATGCATTGAGATCCAACTATGTATCAGAGTCGACCAAATAGTTTGTGTTCTTTCGACAATGGTAAAAGGTTATTTGGCCCAAAAAGCAAACAAACAATCTAAGAAAAAACATAATTTTATCTGCTTGATTATTATGTTTTATTAGGTTTTAAGTTCAAGAACCTTGACTTTAAAAATGTTTATTAGTCTTTTTATTGTCATAATACTGTGATATCTTTTTAGGTTCTAGTTTTAGCTGTGTCAGTTTTGTTCCATCACGATTTTATGGACATGTTGGTGGACGCATTATTTGCTTATATAGTTTTATTATTTTTTTATTTCCCTGACGGTAAAACATTTACATTTTGTGTTTTGACCAGGCTAAACATAAATTCCAAAATTTAATTCAATTGTATTTTAGTTACAAAAGATATGTATTTTATTCCATCAACCATTCTGCGTACATAAATTTGTTGAATTTGTGTTCAGTATGAAGATGAGGTGCTCAACAAATTTCCAGACATGAAAGGGCAACGAATAAACAGAATAGGCTGTTGCCTGTCCATCTGCTCATTATGAGGGTGGAAACGGTTGTGGCTAACCAACTTTATAAGGAAGGAACACGTGCTGCAACCAATTGCAGTGTAATGAGGGAGGCAGCTGGAGCTTCCATTCATTATGAGGAAGGAGAGAGTGTGCGGACTGAACATTTGTAAGTGGACGAAATAAGTTCGGGATACCTAGCAATATAGGGTGAGAAACGTGGTGGGACCGAAGTATATAAGTAAGGAAACGTTAAAGGGCCCCACCTGCATTCATAAGGGAGGGAGCATGTTAGGGGCACCAACACTGTGAGAGGGGAAACATGAGGAATCCACTTGTCGAAACTCACCACCATGCTTCCAAAAACTGCAAAGGGTACAGAGGTAGTTTTCCCTTACCCTTTTCTTCCTCTACTTCAAGGTAATATATTACTGCCCACCTCCACCACCCACTTATGGATGCAGGGCAGGCAGACATCACTGAACCTCTTAACTGGCCTTTATACGTTTCGGCAAAAATTATTGTCAATATAAACCATCAGTACAGGTCGTAGAAACATTAGGTATTTTATGACATTTATCTGAAACAATTACAGAATTACAGTCACACACACACTCACATCGGTCTACTGTAATTGGCCTCACTATTTATCCAGTCACCACTACTGTAGATCTTTATAAAATAATGACAAATACAGATGGAGCCTTTCAGAAAAATAACCTTCCTGCCTGCCTGCTTGCCACTCTGCCTGCCTGCCACTCTGCCTGCCTGCCTGCTTGCCACTCTGCCTGCCTGCCTGCCTCCCTGCCTCCCTGCCTGCTTTGCCACTCTGCCTGCTACCTCAACTAGGTCAGCAAACCCCATCACCATCAGTGTGCAGAGGGGGACACTTTATGTAAAAAAATGCCTGTTTTAAGTAGCGGGTAGGAAGTAAACTTTTGGTACCACCAGGATTATGAGGAGGGAACAAATGTGTTAAAGCTACCATGTATTATTAGGGAGGAAACGTACTGGATTAAAATATGATTGGAATTACAATCATTAATTTTCAGTAAAGATGTTTTATGCTGCCACTAGAATTACAAGGGAGAAAACGTGTTGAGACGTTGCTTGGTTTAACAACATAATAAGGAAGGAAATTCAGGTGAAACCACCCAGCGTTTTATAGGGAGGAAACTTACTGAGGCCAGATACATTATTAGAAGGGTGGAACGTCGTGTGGCCTCTAGTTTTGGCAGCACTTCGCCTCTGCATGCTTTATGTTATTCCTATGGGCATCACCATGGCTTGGATACGAGAGTATTCCACATCTGTGCAATTATATAGCTAATCATTCACGGATCTTTACGAAGATAAGAAAGTATTGCCAATAGGACAATGGGTCAGGAACAGGACAGCAAGAGGTATTGAGGTAAACTGTCGAGATGAGATCCAGCAATGACCCGGCGATCAGTTAACAGGATAAGAGCAGCGAGAATTGATATGAAGCTTGACAGTGAACACAGGTATCGCTTAGTAACTGTATTCAATACGAGTAATCACGGGCCAACTACAGGCAAGCATCACTCACTACACTACATTCATAGCAAGGATAACGTCACCCCCCTTGAAAGCAATGAACAAAATCATAGTTTCTGAAAATTTGCTTAAGAGAGAGGCAGTTGTAAGAAAAATATGGGCGAGTTATCCAATGGTTATAAAAAAAACCCCCCACCCCCCCCCTGTCCACGGTCCTGCCACTAGCCCCCGCACATCACCGCGGTGCTACATAACCAGTGCCCGTTGCTAGTTCGATATTACTCATTACTTTACGCACCGGCCAGATTTCCAGGCATGGCTTGGACTGAGCCTGGAAATACGAGATGGTGATTGTATTATTCGGCCTGTAGACGAGGCGATGGGGAAAATATTGAACCAATCCTGTGAACTGCACTTCATCAGTCATAACTCCTGACCAGTGGTGACTTTTAGGTACATCTCCCACCACTAGATAACTGCACAAGCGCTCCACCTGGCATTTCACTTCCCTTTCGATGGTGCAGACACTGCCACAGTTATGCATGTAGATAAACGGTTCAGGAGTACAATATACTGTAAATTAGACACATGTGAAAACGTGGCATCTGCAGTGTAGAAACGTTTCGCTCATATGGCTCATCAGTCCAAACTCCTGTTCTTCACCATTCTTCCTTTGTGTATTGGATTGAAGAACCCACTGTGTGGCGGATATGTTTCCTCAGTAAAGATACACCAAGCTGTTACAACATGCAGTCCACAGTTATGCAGTTGGATGGGAGCACAAGGAGGTTGACAGATCCTGTGCATAACTTCAGGAGCAAAATTCGGATAAATCGGACAAAATACAAGGTAGGAAGCTAAAAGAAGGAACAGAAGAGGGTGTGTTTTTTTTTTTTTTACTTGGGCATGACTTTCAAAGTCTTTCACCCCGTTAAGGTGACTTATCACTAAATAAATACTCAGCAGTGTGCTCCTGAGCCAATTTTATGTTGTTAATGACAGAGTTTTTGAGAAAGCTAAGCCATGTTTCCTTGTTTTTATTACATCACGCAAGGACGGATCCATACAAGGCGATGAAATCTGTCAGCCTGAACTGGAAGACTTACGTCAGGTAATGAGGATTTCTCAAGCATATTATTAAAGGAGTCATCAGTAAGGGAAGCTTCATATTCCTCAGAAACAGTTCCTCCCTATGCACTAAAAAATATATTTTTTATATTAATTTCTCTTGGATCGGCGGGGGAGGAAAGGGAAGCATGAGAAAGAAAGGAGCTGGGCAGGTTGGAACGCGGAACAGAGGACCGCTAATTGCGCAAGGGAAGAAAGAAGCTAGAAAGAGAGGAGGAGAGGGAAAAAGGAATACGGGAAGTAGTGGACTAATGTTTAATTAATGTCATGCGCTAAACCCCATGTGGTCACATTCAGACAAGAGTTCGTGGGGCTTGATTCTC
Organism: Cherax quadricarinatus; assembly: GCF_026875155.1. Lineage (NCBI taxonomy): Eukaryota > Metazoa > Arthropoda > Malacostraca > Decapoda > Parastacidae > Cherax > Cherax quadricarinatus. Next base: position 70,340,809 of record NC_069408.1, read on the forward strand.
TCCGTCTGCTGAGTGCCAGACAGTACTAGCTTACTATTTTCGTACTCACTATAGAAAAGGAGTGGAGTGCAGAGTCAAACAGATGAATATAAAATGAACACGGGGAGGACATAGGAGAGAAACGACGAAACACAGTATTAAAGGAGCGATGGAAAGGGCGAGGCACAAGAACCAAAAAAGTCTTAATAAATTGAAAAAGCAATAAAATAAAGGATACCGAAAAAGAAGTTGTGGAGGGAAGAAAGATGAGGAGGAGAAGGACGTACGAGGAGGCTCGGAGGAGCGACAGAAGGAGGAACAGGAGAGCGGGAGGAGAAGCAATGTATCCACAATGTTGCATAATTGTATGTCAGTAAGTATTATTTGTTGTGGTGCAGCGCTGCTCTTGATCTCACATTATGATACTCACGATAACGTAAGTAATAAAATGTCTAAGTCACTTCTCGCCCGGGCACCACAGGCTGGTATATTTAAACCCAACGTGTGCTTCTTCTAATTAATTTACTTCTGCAAAAACTTTGCGACTATTTACAAAGTTCTGAACATATCGGTGAACTAATTGCCGTTCTTAATGTGGCCAATTGTCGAATTAATTTGATTATTTTACTCATCCGGAGCGTTACGAATGACCAGATAAACTCCAAATTTCCTAACACCACGTTGTATGAGGATAGCATAATGATTGGCCAATATTAACTCCTAAACACATTTTTTTCTGTTTTTCTTATTTGGGCCGCGGCCATGCGGCGCCTGAGAGTAGTCATCAGCAGGCCTCAAATTGAAAATCCCCAAAAATTGTTGTTGTCACATGTGTTTTTCATTTCTGATACTAGTAAAATGGATTTTATATACACAAATAAACCGCCACATAGGAGAGAAGACGCTTACGACTACACGTTTCCGTCCGAGTTGGACCAATG
>NC_069408.1:70346728-70370511 GCF_026875155.1 Cherax quadricarinatus
AGGAATACGTCCAACCACCAAGAGAGTCTAGACCACCGTGGTTGTTCAATATATTTGTAGATGGGGATATAAGAGAAGTGAATGCTCGGGTGTTAGCAAGAGGTGTGGAATTAAAAGATTAAGAATCTAACACAAACTGGGAGTTGTCACACTTGCTCTTTGGTGATGACTCATTGCTTTTGGATGACTCTGAACAGAACTTGCAGAAGTTGGTGGATGAGTTTGGTAAGGAATGTAAAAGAATAAAACTAAAAGTGAATATAGGAAATTGCTGGCCCATAGATGAATTCAGCTTTATCCTGTTTTCTTTCTGTACGTCTCATAACAATACAAATAAATGAGATTATGTAGGTAACAGCTCTTAACTTGTAAATAAAGTAAGGAACCTTAACCTAATCTTGTAAAACCCTGCGTAAAGAGAGAGTGAGAGAGACTGAGAGAGACAGAAAAACAATCTCGTAAGAGAAGGAACCTTCTGCACAAAGACATCTTCCATTTCTTAGCCAAACAAACAACTCCATTTATATTTATTTAATGTTTTTTTCCTTATCCAGCGTGTGTTGCTGCTGCTTAAAAAAAAACAGATGACCATATATACGTGGGAGAAAAATGAAAGGAAAGGGCGGAAAGGTAGAGTAAGGAAGAGGAGAGAGAGAGAGAGAAGAGAGAGAGAGAGAGAGAGAGAGAGAGAGAGAGAGATGAGATAGGAGAGAGAGAGAGAGAGAAGAGAGAGGCACATGTGGAAGTTTGGAATCACGTCAGAAAAGATGTGGCAAGATTTTACAAGTTGTTGGGAGATGAGGGTTTACTGGGAAGGACGGAGAGGGTAGGGGAAGGAGGGAGGACTTATTTAGAGAGGGATGGAATGGAAGGAGGGATGGATGTACTGGGTGAGTGAGGGAAGGCTGGTGAGTATGGGAAGGGCTTGGGTGCGAATGAGGGAAGGGCTGGGTGAGTGAGGGAAGGGCTGGGTGAATGTGGGAACGACAGTGTGGAGGAATACGGTTGTTGAATGAGGGGAGAGTGAGAGACGTGGGGTAACAAGGTAGAGGTTGCGCGGCAGCATGAGAAGAGAAGCATGTTGTTAAACAAGAAGATAAACCAATGAAAGCGAGACAGACGACGAGACAGAACAGACACAGACAGACAGACAGAACAGACACAACAGACAGAAAAAAGAGTTTTACAACCATCTAATTGGCATAGAGGGAAACACCATGCACCTGTTACGAATGTCAGCAATCCTCTCTTGCATCTTTGTTTTTTTCTTCTCGACATGTCCCGAACACTAAATTATCTTAATACCTTTGTCGATGGAAGAATAATTGAGACAAGAACTGGGAAAGGAACACTCAGCGTGGATGGGATGTTGGAAGACAAAACAGAGGTTAAATAAGTCTTGTGATCAGGCTACTCGGGTTTGTTTAATAGGTGGATTTTTGTTCCATTAGTAGCTAAAAACACTTTATTAAAAGGCCATACGGAGGTAAAAGATTTGGTTAGTATAGTACATACAAGCATTTCTGTAACGTAAAATTGTAAACAAAAGCAAATTGACAGAAAACAGCCAGGATAACGCCTAGTAACAAGCAGACCGAGAGAAATGGCGAACGCTTGAATTCCGAACGTCCTGTCCTTTGTGTGGATTAGGCTGCCCTCTTTAATCACCTGTGATAATCCTTTCAAACGGCTTTTGTGGTTGCTGTGTTTCAATGTACGACCAGGCTGTGGTATTTTTCGTACAGTGTAATCCAAGAATGGTTTGTAACAGACCTATTTTCCTGATGTTCTTCTCTACTTTTTACCTCCATTAAAAAGGCAATGTTTAACTGCTTCCTACTGCCTATCTCTTTAATAATCGATAATATTTAGTCTCACAATTTTTAAATAGATAGAAATTCTTAACCTTTTCTCAACTTCGAATTCAGTATTGGTGTTCCATAACCTATCTTTATTCAGTTTTTGTTCCCGTGTTGTCTGTATTCTTTGTTTACCTGTGCTTTTTTTCACTAGTTGGTGTAGGTTACTTGATTTTTTTTATTCTTGGTGTCAGAAAGGTGAACCTAGTATGAGGTAAGAAATAGGGAAAGATATCAGGTCATATTTTAATACGAGTGACTGGTAGTTTCACTCTCCGTTATTTGACTCCAAGTAATATTGCTCCGGTAATTTGACCCAAGGAATTTAATTCCCAGACAGCTCCTTTCTGATAATATCAGTATCTGAAGCCTAGAAACAAACATAACATTCGTTAGAATTTCTTAAAACATTATGCCTTCTAAAATATTTACTGAAAACATGTAAGGATAAGTTATGCTAGATTAGATAAGTTTGATTAAGTTGACTAAGATTCAAAATAACTTGAATTAAATATTTATTTTTTAAATACTTAAATCAATTTTCCTTTTTATTTGAGTGGAAATTGCTGATAGTGAAATTGACTGGGCGGTTATTGGGGGTCAAATTACCAGAGTCGAATTAACCTTGAAAACGGCAAATCGGAGGATTGGACTGTAATTGGGTTTGGGATCGTGGTGTGGGTGGTCGGATGCAAGATTACGGAGATTTGTATTGTTATTGGGGAGGCGTAGGCGCAAATAATGCAATATCAAACATGTAAAGAAACGCAGTGATTTACATATGTGATAACTTATAATACCCACAAACCATATCACGGGGGTTAGAACCCGCTGTCAGAGATTCAACAAAACACTAACCGACGTGTTAGCCACTGAACATTACGATTTTGGTGAGTCCATGTTAACAATGCCTCTTGCGATCGACCTTCAAACTTTCAAATTAATTGTTTCTTCTTACTTTTATAAGGAAGTTTCAAATGACACTTATGTGCTAGAGGCCCATTTGCCATTTTTTCAAACAAAAAAAATCATTATATTCCTCTGTTTGATAGCATTTTATTTTCCGTGTAAAACCGAGTTTGAAATTTTATTCATGAGTTATTGTAACGATAAACTGGACTGTGTGTTTCCTTCCTCCGATCGATTCAAAATTTCAACTCGCTAATTGTATGAAGAAAATGTAAATGCGGTTTTCGTTAGAAAGTTTTTGGGTTGGTCTTCACTGATTGGGTTCAAACCATCGACGGCTGATGTATATTAATTAAGAACAAGGCCCACCCTTTCGGGTGGTTATAGTTTCTTGGCCCTCTGAAGGTTATAATTTATAATCTAACTGCGAGGTGTTTGAGGGTCCCAAAATCTTGTGTTGAAGAACGAAAACTATCTGGAGGAACCTTTTCAAGGTGTAATCTCCAGCTCCTGCACTTCTTTGGTGTATACCGGAGTGTTTTCGGGATCAATTGCCTCTGCTGGCGGCCCTATCTGTCTGGCCAGGCATCATGGTAGATCAGGGTCTGACCAACCAGGCTGTACTGTTGGCGGCACGCAATCCGACATACGAACCACAGCCCGGCTGGTCAGGTACTGACCTGAGGTGCCTGTCCAGTGCCTTCTTGAATACAGCCGGGTATATTGGTAAATCCCCTTATGTGATGCTAAGAAGCAGTTGAGCAGCCTTGGGCCCCTGACACTTATTTTGTTTTTTTTCTCTCATCGTGCTAGTGCTACCCTTGCTTTTCATTTTGGGGGATTTGCAATCGTCTGCCGAGTCTTTGCATTCATAGGGAGTGATTTTTCCATGTGCAAATTTGGTACTAATCCTCTAGGATTTTATTTTAACTAGTGTTTATAAAATCATGTAATCTCTCCCGACTTGCGTTCAGGGAATACAGGTTGAGGAACTTCAATCGTTCCAGTAATGAGCGTTTTTTAAATCGCAGGTTTGTGGGGTGCCGTGAAGGTTCCTACATTTTCTATCTCGGCAATTTCCCCTGCCTTGAAAGGTACTTTTAGTGTGCAGCATATCCAGGCCTAGATAGAACAGCAGCGACCTGAAGAGTGTCATCATGGGCTTGGCATCCCCTGAGCATATCGATTGATAATGTATGGTCTTTGAAGGTGAGATCCTGTACATGTCACTCCCAGGACTTTACATTAGTTTTTCGCTCAAATTGTGTGGTTGGGAATTGTTTTTTAATACTCCGATATAGTTTTAAACACATGATGGGAGCGAGTACTGTGCCTTGTGGAATAGAGATTTACACCGCAGCTGCCCTCAGACTCTACTCGTTTACTATTACTCTTTGTATTCTCTGTGTAGGAAATTATAGATTCACCTACCAACTTTTCCTGTTTAATCCTTTATCACGCAGTTTTGTGCGCTTGAGCAACCAATTTTGAGTGTTGACTATACCTCCTACATCCTCTTATTGAAGTCAGGACTGAAGCACACTTTTTTTCTTTCCAGCTTAAGGAGTCCTCTTGATCGAATCCACAATTATAAGCACAGGTGTGTCATACTACAAAGGTGCATGTGTATGGTTTATTAAGTATGTAGGGCGACTTTTTTTTCAACAGGAATTTTATGCCTGTATTGTGCTTCATGAAGGGAGGAGTTGCTTTGATGCTAAACTAGGGGTCTCGATCCAAGGAACATGGACTAAAACCTCCCTTGTTTGATCCATTCTGAATGCCGCTAATAGGAGCCTCAACTTTACCATCTTCCCTTATGTAAATTAAATTAATGAATCTATACTTAAAAGGCCTACATATTAAAATAGATGAAACTTATTTTTGAGTGGCGTAGGCTGCGTAGGCTGCGTAGGCTGCGTAGGCTGCGTAGGCTGCGTAGGCGCTAATTTTGCTGGACTTCAACAACCGGAAAAATGCCTCTTCTGGTGAGCTTTACTGAAACTTTTAGTGCTGAGTGTTTATCATTATGGGAAATTTTGTCTGCATAATATTGATGAATTAGTGTTAGGGTCCCACCTTCATTAATTAAAGTGATTTCGATGTAATAATTGACGAATGTTTATTGTGAATGAGAAATAAATCCCAGTGTCTAGACTTATTAGGTTACATGTTTAAGGTTTATTTATTTATGTCAATACCGTCTCTCTTCTTAGTAGACCATTGTAAAAAATAATTTTATGTACCCAAAGCCTAAATAAAAATTTCTGAATTTTTTACTTGCTTCTTTTTTTACTTCTTTACTAATTACTTACCGAATTAAATATGTAAATACTGGTGAACCTTTGAGAAAGGGTTGTTGTTTTTGACTTGTGTAGGTCCCACTATGTTTTTCAAGAGATAATTTCTGAGTGTTGCATCCTGTTACCTTCAATCCATCAACACTAATGACTTACTAATGCAACTTCTGAGCAGCTTCAAGCTAAAGTCCATGGAAGGTCTGAATTAGATACTGGGCTTTTCGTGTCTTAATTTACCGTTATTCGTGAAGAAAATTGGATGTTACTTTCCATTTCATGACTTATGAATGCCTCTCCTAATTACCATCAAACCTTCATTTTTTTCTCTGATATTTCTCTGATAGTTCGACATCGTTTAGGGGTCTATCTACTTAATTTTTTTTTTTTGGAGGGGGGTCATCTTTGGGCAACGAGATTTGATCCTTAAAAGAGGAAGGACAGCCTAAATGTCCTTCCTCTTTTAACTATACAAACTTATGCCGCACTCTGACCTATTCTTATCTCGTTCATTGAGAACCAGCAGACGGGTTATGCAATACAGGGATACCTATCTATGACGTAATGTTCGGTCAAGTGAATTAACGTTGTTCAGTATTATTACGTCGTTCAGAAAATTGTATTGAAGCAAAACTCGCTGTATGTCACATATTTGCAAGAAAATAATTTAGGCGTTTGCTCTAATTCACTGTTATTCTTTATTTGTTGCATTTTTGTCTCAATAATTTTCCGGCATGTATTTTTAAGCATGTAGTGTCAAAATTGTGGTGTGTATACCATCTGGCTATACCATGTATCTAACCATATGGCCTATACATTGTCGTTTAATTATAAAAAAAAGAACTAAGAAATGACCTTCATTAAAAAAAAAAATATCATCATCGAGTCGACCTTTAATTTCAATTACTTTTTAAAAAAATACATAAATGTTTTCAGGAAGAGTTGGTACAGGAAACTGAACTATCTCTCTCATAACCCATTATCAGATTGCCTTCTATATGTTCAAATGTCAGCTTTGTCTACTGTTCATAACTAAATCGTTTTAATTTTTAGAAAGACTGATGATCTGCCCTGACATTCGCAAAGAATTTTACAGCAATAAGTCCTTTAATACATGACAAGTCTGTCACTCTCTGGCCACATTGTCACATTTGATAAATCTAGGTCGTAGTGAAGTTAATATGTTGAGTTTGTTGCCTCTTCCATGGTAACCTTCTCCCTTATCCTGACCCTTTCCTCTTGACAACTTATCACCTAGCACTTACCCTCCCAGGCAATCTCTCACAAGACACATACCTTTTCCCGGATACATCTCTACAAGACACCTTGCCCTCCAGACACCTCTCACCAGACACCTTCCAATTCCAGCACCTCTGTAGAAGCCATCTTCCCATCCCCAGACACTTCTCGCCAACACCTTTCCCTCTCCCAGTACACTTCTCGCCCAGACACCTTCCACTCCCAGACACTTCTCACCAGACACCTTCCCCTTCCAGACTCCTACTTCAAGACTCTCCAAACATCTCGCCCTTGTAACACTTCGTCCCCAGACGCGCCTCCCGATAATCTAGACACATCCCCCAACACACCTTCCCCAGACACTGTTGGCTGGAGCGTTTTCACAAAACTGACTGTTTGTGACTCTCTTCTCTCCATTGAGTTTGAAATTCAAAGGTGAAAATATTGTGGTATATTTCACTGTGATCATTATCGATGTCGAGGTGGGTGGTTGTGGTGGTGGTAGTAGTGTTGGTAGTGTTGATAGTTGTAGTAACCGTGGTGGTGGTGGGTTGTGCTGTGGTATTAGTGGTGGTGGTGGGTTGTGGTTGTGATGTTGGTGTTAGTTTTAGTGGAGGTGGATTGTTAGCGACCTCGGTAAAAAGGCCCCATATTTATTGTAAACATTACGTTTTTATGTTATTATATTGGTGGTGATGTTAGTTAATGGGTAAAATGAGGATCTCGTGCTTCATCTTATTATCTCACATTATTAGCTTTTGTACGTAAAAGTAGGATGTAATAACCACATCTCTCATTGTGCTCGTTGCTGGAGAGTTATGACTGCTGCCAGCACGTTGCACACTACCTACTGGCTTGTTCCGTCAGTTGTTTGCCAAGCTCCAAGCTGTAACGAGTCACTAGGCATTGAAAATACCGTTCTTTTCTCTTGCACCCCCTCCCCGCATACTAACAACACACACACACACACACAACTCTCACTCTCTCTCTCTCTCTCTCTCGTCACACTCTCATTCTCTCTCTCTCTTCATCATCTCTCTCTCTCCTCTCTCTCATCCCTCTCATCCTCTGCTCCTCTTCATTCTCCTCCTCTCTCGGTCGTCCTCTCTCTCATCGTCTCTCTTCCGTCCTCTCTCTCTCTCTCTCTCCTCTCTCTCTCTCTCTCTCTCTCTCAATCTCCTCTCTCTCCTCCTCTTTCTCTCCCACCTCTCTCCTCATCTCTCTCTCTCAATCTCTCTCTACTCAATCTCATCTCTCTCAATCTCTCTCTCTCTCAATCTCTCGTCTCAATCTCTCTCTCTCCTCAATCTCTCTCTCTCAATACCTCTCTCTCTCTCATCTCTCTCTCTCTCAATCTCATCTCATCAATCTCTCTCTCTCAACCTCTCTCTCTCATCTCTCTCTCATCTCTCTCTCAATCTCTCTCTCATTCTTAATTCTCTCACTCAAACTCTCTCATCGTCTCCTCTCTCTCCTCTCTCTCTCCTCGCTCCCTCCATCATCACTCTCGGATCTCTCTCTCTCTCTCTCTCTCTCTCTCTCTCTCCTCCTCTCTTCTGAGAACACACCTCCATCAACTGCTTTGTCACGAAGAACTCTGTTCTTCATCGGCTACAAGTAAACTTAGACTCATGTTTTTTGGTAGAGTATGTCTAGGCGGGTGAGCCGGGACATACATATTGTAACCTTTGGAACTCGGGGATAACTGAACACGGATCATCTGTTACAAAACCAGAAACATGCTAGATGTTAGAGGGGGATCAATAAGATTATCTAGTATTCTCTGCAGATATCTACACTTAATAGATGTCGCATTTGCCAACGTGGTGTTGGTAGTAGTTGGTGGTGGTTGTGGTGGTGGTAGTGATGGTGGTGGTACAGGTGGTGGTGGTGTTGGGTAATGGGTGGGGGATTTCTTTTGTTGTTGTTGTTTTAGTTGCTCTTGCTGCTAAGGTGTTGTTGTGGTTGTTGTTGCCGTTGTTTTTGATTCTTGAAGTTTATTGGTTGGTTCATTATTGTTGTTTGTTTGTTTTTGGTAGGCCAGAGACATTACGGTTCACAATAATATGTATTCATAATACCGAGAAGATTTCATAATACCGAGGGTTTCATAATAGCGAGGGTTCATAATACAGTGTGTTCCTATACCAGGGTTCGTATACAGAGGTTTCATTAGACTGAGAGTTCATAATACCGCAGGTTCATAATAGTGAGGATCATAATACCTAGGGTTCACATACCAAGGGGTCATAAATAACCAAGGGGTCTAATAACCAAGGGATCATAATTACCAAGGGGTCATAATAACCGAAGGTTCATAATAGTGAGAGACATAACACCAAGATGGTTCAATAATACCAAGGGGTTCATAATACCGAAGGTTCATAATCCGATTTTCATAAAAAACGAGGACTCATAAACCGTAGGGTTCATAATCAGAGTTTTCATAATAACCGAGGGTTTCATAATGCCGAGTTTTTCATAATACCGGAGGGTTCATAATACCGATTTTCATAATACAAGGACTCACAATACCGAGTTTTTCATAATCCAGAGTTTTTCATAAATGGGACTCATAATAACCGAGGGTTCTTAATGCCGAGTTTTCATAATACCGAGGGTTCATAATACCGAGTTTTCATAATACCGAGGGTTCATAATACCGAGTTTTCATAATACTGAGGACTCATAATACCGAGGGTTCATAATACCGAGTTTTCACAATACCGGAGGGGGGGGTTCAATAATACCGATGGTTTGCATCTAAGAATAATGCTAATAAATGACATCGTTTATATGTAATAATGTGAAATCAATTTTTGTAAAATATTAAGAGACAAAATAATTTTGAGAAATTTGGGGAGAAATATTAGTTAATAAATTATAAACAAAGTTATGTTTAGAGGAAAGAAAAAAGCAACAAATACTTAAACAACGGTAGACGTTGGTTGATAAATGAAGTGTGAAGAACGACATGATATAAATGAAGTGTTAAACCGAAATGATAAAAATGAAGTGTTAAGACCGACATGAATATAAAATGAAAGTGTTAAGACCGACAAAAAAATATAAATGAAAGTGTTAAGACCGACATGATATAAATGAAGTGTTAAGACCGACATGATATAAATGAAGTGTTAAGACCGACATGATATAAATGAAGTGTTAAGACCGACATGATATAGAATGGAGTGTTAAGACCGACCATGATATATATGAAGTGTTAAGAACCGACATGATATAAATAGTGGTTAAGACGACATGATAAAAATGAAGTGTTAAGACCGAATGATATAAATGAAGTGTTAAGACCGTACATGAATGTAAAATGACGTGTTAAGACCGACATGCTGTAAATGAAGTGTTAAATACCGACATGATATAAATTAAGTGATTAAGACCGACATGAATAAATGGAGTGTTAAGACCGACTAATGATATAAAATGAAGTGTTTAAGACCGACATGTATAAATGAAGTTTAAGACCGACATGATATAAATGAAGTTTAAGACCGACATGATGTAAATGAAGTGTTAAGACCGACATGATGTAAATGAAGTGTTAAGACCGACAGTTAAATAATGAAGTGTTAAACGCGACCAATGATGTAAATGAAGTGTTAAGACCGAACATGATATAAATGGAGGTTTAAAACCGTACATGATATAAATGAAGTGTTAAGACCGACATGATATTAAATGAAGTGTGAAGAACGACATGATATAAATGAAGGTGTTAAGACCGGACATGATGTAAATGAAGGTTAAACCGACATGAATATAAATGAAGTGTTTTAGAGACCGACATGATGAAATGAAGTGTTAGAGACCGACATGATACAAGAAGTGTTAAGACCGACATGATATAATGGATGTGAAGACCGACTCTCATACTCAACTCTCACATATATATGAAGTGTTGAAGAAACCGACAATGATATAAATGAAGTGTTAGAGACCGATATGATATAAAATGAAGTGTTAAGACCGACATGATGTAAATGAAGTGTTAAGACCCGACATGATATAATGAAGTGTTAAGACCGACATATATAAATGGAGTGTGAAGACCGACATGAATAAATGAAGTGTTAAGTACCGACATGATATAACATGAAGTGATAAGACCGATATGAATATAAATGAATGTTAATGACCGACAGTGAATATAATGAATTGTTAAGACCGACATGATACTAAATGAAGTGTTAAGACCGACATGAAATAAATGAATGTTTAAGACTGATAGATATAAATGAAGTGTGAAAGACCGAACATGATGTAAAGAAGTTAAGACCGACATGATATAAATGAAGCGTGAAGACCGACATGATATAAATGGAGTGTTGAAGAACGACGATGATATAAATGAAGTGTTTAAGCCGACATGATAAAAATGAAGTGTTAAGACCGACATGAGATATATGAGTGTGAAGACCCCGACATGATATAAATGAAGTGTTAAGACTGACATGATATAAATGAAGTGTTGAAGAACTGACATGATATAAATAAGTGTTTAAGACTTGACATGATATGAATGAAGTGTTAAGACCGATATGATATAAATGAAGTTGAAGACCGACATGATATAAATGAAGTGTTAAGACCGACATGGATATAAAGGAGTGTGAAGACCGACATGATATAAATGAAGTGTGAAGACTGACATGATAAAAATGAAGTGTTGAAGACGCATGATATAAAGGAGTGGTGAGGAAACGACATGAATATTAAATGGGAAGTGTGAAGAACGACAAGATGAAAATGGGTGTGAAAACAACATATATAAAATGGAGTGTGAAGAACAAACATGATAATAAATGGAGTGTGAAGAACAACATGATATAAATGGAGTGTGAAGAACAACATGATATAAATGGAGTGTGAAGACCGACATGATATAAATAATGTGAATGACTGACATGATATAAAAGAAGTGTGAAGACCGACATGAAATAAATTGAGTGTGAGGAACGACATGATATAAATGGAGTGTGAAGATAAGAGGCGACATGATTATAAATGGAGTGTGAAGAACAACATGATATAAATGGATTGTAGCATCAAAGAACAATGGTCATGTATATAATGAAAGCTAAGGAGTGTGAAGAAACGCAACATGAATATAAATGGAGTGTGAGAGAACAACATGATAATAATGAGTTGTGAAGACCGACATGATATAAATGAGTGTGAAACACCTTGATATAAATGGAGTGTGAAGACCGACATGATATAAATGGAGTGTGTAAACGATAATGATATAAAATGAAGTGTTAAGACCTACATGATATAAACGGAGTGTGAAGAACGACATGATATAAACGAAGAGTGAAGACACATGATATAAATCAGAGAAATAAAACTCATCCGATGAATTGGGGGTCTGTATATTTGGACCTTCTACTGGGTCGTCTTCAGTAGATACCTCCAGCTTACTGGAGGATGTTACTACAATCTTCATTGTGTGTTATTTACCATATTTAACTAACTTTACTCAGGATGATGATAACATTATCAGCGGTGTAACAAGTTTAGCCAATTTCTGAAGAACGAGGAAAAAAAATCCTCCTATGTCTTAGATTAGGCGGAATTTAGGATACTTACTAGATACTTACCAGAGGTGATATGATTGGTGATGAGCCGGGCTGGGGACCTGGCTCTAATTATATACTTACCAATGGTGATAGGATGGTGAAGAGGCCGGGCTGGGGACTGGCTCTAATAGATACTTTACCAAGGTGATAGGATGGTGATAGGCCGGGCTGGGGGACTGGCTCCTAATTATATACTTACCAGAGGTGTATTAGGATGGTGAAGAGGCCGGGCCTGGGGACTGGCTCTAATTAATACATACCAAGGTGATAGGGATGGTGATTGAGGCGTCCGGGCTGGGGACTGGCCTCTAATTAGATACTTACCAGAGGTGATAGGATGGGATGATGCCGGGCTGGGGACTGTCTCTAATTATATACTTACCAGAGGTTGATAGGATGGTGATGAGGCCGGCTGGGACTGGCTCTAATTTAGATACTTACCAGAGTTTGAATAGGGGGATTGGTGATGAGGCCGGGCTGGGACTGCTCTAATTAGATACTTACCAGAGGTGATAGGATGGTGATGAGCCGGGCTGGGTACTGGCTCTAATTATATACTTAACCAGAGGTGATATGATGGCGGTGTAGCCAGGCGGGACTGCTCTAATTAGATACATTACCCAGAGGTGATAGGATGGTGATGAGGTCCGGCCTGGGGACTGGCTCTAATATATACTTACCCAGAGGTGATAGGATGGTGATGGAGGCCGTGCTGGGGACGCTTAATTATATAACTTACCAGAGGTGATAGGAATGTGATGGGCCGGCTGGGGACAGGCTCTAATTATATACTTACCAGAGGTGATAGGATGGTGATGAGGCCGGGCTGGGGACTGGCTCTAATTATATACTTACCAGAGGTGATAGATAGTGATGAGGCCCGGCTGGGACTGGCTTCTAATTATATACTTACAGAGTATAGGATGGGTGATGAGGCCGGGCTGGGACTTGGCTCTAATTATATACTTACCAAGAGGTGATAGGATTGTGTGATTGAGGCCGGGCTGGGGACTGCCTAATTCATTGTCCTTCCAAAGGACAAAATGGTCCCTTTTTTTTTCCCTTTCTTTCCATTCTTCTTTCATATACATTATTTTTTTTTTAACCCACCGCGTAGTTAACTTTTCGCTCATGACAGTAATGGTGAGGAATTCTTGAATTTCGTTAATGACGATTATTGTTTTTTTTTATTTATAGATTTTTTCATTCGGTTTTACACTTCATAATTTACTTAGGCGTTTTTTTTATCGTTCCATTCATTTTCATAACTCCTAGGGAAGAGGAGATGGGTTGATGGAGGTGGTGGTTGATGGTAGGGTGGTGGTGATTGGAGTGGGTGTGGTGATGGTGGTGGGTGGTGGTGATGGTAAGGGTGGTGGTGGAATGGTGGGGTGGTGGTGATGGTGGGGGGGTGGTGATGGTGGGGTGGTGGTGATGGTAGGGTGGTGGTGAGGTAGGTGGTGGGATGGTAGGGTGGTGGTGATGGAGGTGGTGGTGATGGAGGGGTGGTGGTGATGGTGGGTGATGGAGTGATGGAAGGGGTGGTGGTGATGGAGGGGTGGTGGTGATGGTAGGGTGGTGGTAGTGGTGGGTGTTGGTGATGGTAGGGTGGTGTGATGGAAGGGATGTGGTGATGGTAGGGTGGGTGGTGATGGAGGGTGGTGGTGATGGAGGGGTGGTGGTGATGGTGGGGTGATGTGGGAAAGTGGTGTGGTGGGGTGATGGTGTGGGTGGTGATGGTGGGGTGATGGTGGAGATGTGGTGATGGTGGGGAGTGGTGATGGAGGGGTGTTGTGATGGTAGGGTTGTGGTGATGGAGTGGGTGTGGTGAGTGGGTGATGGTGGGGTGGTGATGGTGGGGTATGGTGGAGTGGTGGATGGTGGGTAGTGTGATGGAGGGGTGGTGGTAAGGAGGGTGATTGGTGGCTGACGGAGGTGTTTCTGGTGATGGAGAGGATGTGATAGAACGGGGTGTGTAGATAGTGAAGATGGGCTGTAATGATGGAATGGTGGTAGTGAAGGAGAAGCTTTGGTGATGAACGGGTGTTGTGGTAAGTGGGTGGTGATGATAGATTGGTAGTGGTAATGGAGGGGTGGTGTTGATAACAGAACAGGAGTGGTAGTGGATGGTGGAGGTGTAGTGATAGTGGTTTTGTGGAACAAAGGAGGTTGCTCTGATAACGGGGATAGTGTTTTTAAAAATTAAATAATGGTCCTTAAAAATTCGGTATGGGAAATCTCTCTAAAGAGAAGGTTTGGAAAGGGCACTAGTGTCCGTTATAGGGTATGGAAGTCGCCAGGCCCACTGTAGGGAATGGTGGTTGATCATCCATCTATGAGGGACGGGATCGTCATGGCCGTCTATGGATAATCCCCCAGGTAAATCCCTCTGTGAGTAACTACTTAAGCGTAAGTCCTTCCACCAACATTTCCTTGGAATCTAGTGTGTCGCCTCTCTTTTCCCCACCCCACTTCAACCCTCTTCTCACTCTCTTCCCCACCCCCCCAACCCTCTTCTCCTCACTTCCCCAACCCACTCCACCCTCTCTCACCTCTCTCTTCCCCCCACCCACATGGGACCAATCCTCTTCTCACTCTCTCCCCACCCCTCCAATCCTCTTCTCACTCTCCCTTCCCCACCCACTCCACCTCTCTTCACCTAACACAATCCACTACCCACCCGTGTACCCCGAACGGGCAACATTGCTCTTTTTATTTGTGGTCCTTACCAATCAACCCTCCTCTTTCATTCTCTCTTTTATTCCTTTCTTCCTCGATTAGAACATATATCTCACATTTATTTTACCTAGATATATTTATGGGGATATTTCACTGTAAACACTTTGACTCGGTTGAAAAAATGGCCTCAGTATGTGTGATTTCACGCACTTTCCCATACTGAATTAGTACAAAATCTTGCTCCTCATAACAATTATATATAACAAGTAGAGTTGAGGATAATGTTTACAACAATCCGTAAAACGATGAAAATACAGAAAAGCTTTAGTTTTTCTGTGGTGTTTTTATAAGTTTGTCGAGGTGTTGTGCTTAGGACTGAGAAAAATTTCTTAGTTAACGAACAGTTATAAGGAAGACAACACAGAATGTTTCCTTAAAAAAAACAAAAAAAGATATTGATGGTAGGAATGCATATAGGTAAAAAAATTCAAATGTGACACAAATGTAAATTAGTGAATTGAAACAAGGTAGATGTAAGCATTTGCAAGTCAGTGTTTAAGATCAAGATAGCTTACACGACATTATATATTTTAAGTCCGTAACAATGTAAAGAGCACGTCCCGCCACCAATTGTATTGTGAAAGCTTTTATATGCATTGTAAATTTACACTGATACCATGCAAAATATTCTTGATTGCAACAACCCAGGAATAATAGTGAGATAATACTCTTGGTAAGAAACATAGTAAGGGATGAATGAATAATCAACAACACAAATAACCCGCACAAAAGAGAGAGAAGATTACACGAACGTTCGGTCCCGCTTGGACCCTTTACAAAGTCACAAAGTCGTAAAGCTTCTCTCATTTTTTATGTGCGTTATTTGTGTATCGAGTTCCAGTCCCCGGTATTGTGCCTTTTTTTTGTTATTAATGAATAATCAATTTTCCAATCTTACAATTGTTTATAATACACAAGCTAAAACACATAACATAAAGCACATATAATACATTTCCAAAGTAAAAAGGAATCTCAAACCATCAACATACAAACACACACACATGGGTAATGCAGATCACATGTAAAAATTTGTGTTTGTTGTTTATGAGTTTTAATTTCATCCTCGGAAGTGAATTCCATGCATCATCACTGCTGACTTCATGTACTTGTCTTGTCACAGAAGTCGTTCTGTTGTAATAGCAGTAGTATTGGTGTCTGAAACGCAACATATCACATTTTATAAAGTCTTAAGTACGTCTGGTACAGTAGCATTTATAATACAATATACAATAGTGTGTGTGTATGTGTGTAATGCTCTAAGTAGTTCGCTATGTCTCACGACTCCGACTAACTTCAACAAGTGACTGACAAAGTCCTCACATAAAACTAACTTCTTGACCAACTGGCCAATCAGAAACAGTCTCTTGAACAATAAAACGACCGCTAAGCCCACTGGCACATATAACAAGAAACTGCGACACAGAAATCAGGAACAAGGAATAAATAAGGGGCGACACTAAGTAGGACCATCAGCAGATCCTGCACAAAAATCACAAAGCTTCCATACAACTGAATCTAAGTTCGAGCATAAGAAAATACCCCGAACTGTGACAGTACACAGATCCAGTACAAACTTAGGTCAGAAGCATACAGCTCGGATCTGAGTGCTCATACAACGTCGAAAATCCTAAGTCTATACAATGTTCTGTGAACAGAGTCCCACAAACCTACACCAATAGAGACAGAGAACGATCTTCCAACAAGAGCCAATAAGGAGATTTAGGCACTTGTCATGGAATACTCCAACCACCAAGAGAGTCTAGACCACCGTGGTTGTTCAATATATTTTGTAGATGGGATATAAGGAGAAGTGAATGCTCGGTGTTTAGCAAGAGTTGGAATTAAAAGATTAAGAATCTAACACAAACTGGAGTTGTCACACTTGCTCTTTGGTGGATGACTCATTGGCTTTTGGATGACTCTGACAAACTTGCGAAGTTGGTGATGAGTTTGGTAAAGGAATGTAAAAGAATAAAACTAAAAGTGAATATAGGAAATTGCTGGCCCCATAGATGAATTCAGCCTTTATCCTGTTTTCTTTCTGTACTTCTCATAATCAATATCAAATAAATGAGATTATGTAGGTAACAGCTCTTAACTGTAAATAAAGTAAAAGGAACCTTAACCTAAATCTGTAAAACCCTTGCGAAAAAGAGAGTGAGAGAGAACTGAGAGAGACAGAAAAACAATCTCGTAAGAGAAGGAACCTTCTGCACAAAGACATCTTCCATTTCTTAGCCAAACAAACAACTCCATTTATATTTATTTAATGTTTTTTTCCTTATCCAGCGTGTGTTGCTGCTGCTTAAAAAAAAACAGATGACCATATATACGTGGGAGAAAAATGAAAGGAAAGGGCGGAAAGGTAGAGTAAGGAAGAGGAGAGAGAGAGAGAGAGAGAGAGAGAGAGAGAGAGAGAAGAGAGAGAGAGAGATGAGATAGGAGAGAGAGAGAGAGAGAGAGAGAGAGGCACATGTGGAAGTTTGGAATCACGTCAGAAAAGATGTGGCAAGATTTTACAAGTTGTTGGGAGAGCACCTGAGGGTTTACTGGGAAGGACGGAGAGGGTAGGGGAAGAGGGAGGACTATTTAGAGAGGATGGAATGGAAGGAGGGATGGCTGTACTGGGTGAGTGAGGGAAGGCTGGTGAGTATGGGAAGGGCTTGGGTGCGAATGAGGGAAGGGCTGGTGAGTGAGGAAGGGCTGGGTGAATGTGGGAACGACAGTGTGGAGGAATACGGTTGTTGAATGAGGGGAGAGTGAGAGACGTGGGGTAACAAGGTAGAGGTTGCGCGGCAGCATGAGAAGAGAAGCATGTTGTTAAACAAGAAGATAAACCAATGAAAGCGAGACAGACGACGAGACAGAACAGACACAGACAGACAGACAGAACAGACACAACAGACAGAAAAAAGAGTTTTACAACCATCTAATTGGCATAGAGGGAAACACCATGCACCTGTTACGAATGTCAGCAATCCTCTCTTGCATCTTTGTTTTTTTCTTCTCGACATGTCCCGAACACTAAATTATCTTAATACCTTTGTCGATGGAAGAATAATTGAGACAAGAACTGGGAAAGGAACACTCAGCGTGGATGGGATGTTGGAAGACAAAACAGAGGTTAAATAAGTCTTGTGATCAGGCTACTCGGGTTTGTTTAATAGGTGGATTTTTGTTCCATTAGTAGCTAAAAACACTTTATTAAAAGGCCATACGGAGGTAAAAGATTTGGTTAGTATAGTACATACAAGCATTTCTGTAACGTAAAATTGTAAACAAAAGCAAATTGACAGAAAACAGCCAGGATAACGCCTAGTAACAAGCAGACCGAGAGAAATGGCGAACGCTTGAATTCCGAACGTCCTGTCCTTTGTGTGGATTAGGCTGCCCTCTTTAATCACCTGTGATAATCCTTTCAAACGGCTTTTGTGGTTGCTGTGTTTCAATGTACGACCAGGCTGTGGTATTTTTCGTACAGTGTAATCCAAGAATGGTTTGTAACAGACCTATTTTCCTGATGTTCTTCTCTACTTTTTACCTCCATTAAAAAGGCAATGTTTAACTGCTTCCTACTGCCTATCTCTTTAATAATCGATAATATTTAGTCTCACAATTTTTAAATAGATAGAAATTCTTAACCTTTTCTCAACTTCGAATTCAGTATTGGTGTTCCATAACCTATCTTTATTCAGTTCAAAATGATCCCTACACCGCAACAATTGTAGAAATTTTTGGGCGTTTTGGTCATCCAGAAAAATATTGCAGGCCATGGCCGAATGCCCAGTCTATGGTGCAGACGACCATACAATCCCTTTTGTATTTCTACCCCCTCTTCCCTTAACTGTAATAGGTTCACTCATCTTATCCGCCGTTGCGATTTATTTAAAAAGA
Source organism: Cherax quadricarinatus (assembly GCF_026875155.1). Classification (NCBI taxonomy): domain Eukaryota; kingdom Metazoa; phylum Arthropoda; class Malacostraca; order Decapoda; family Parastacidae; genus Cherax; species Cherax quadricarinatus. The sequence continues at coordinate 70,365,266 of NC_069408.1, forward strand.
CAGAAATATTGTTTCAAAGGGGCAAAGCCCCCCAAAAAGCAGGCAATCTCCACTTGCCCCCAAAAGATTTCGCAATAAAAAAATTCTCGATTACTAAACGTCCCCCCTCCTCTTGGTCACCCTCCACACGCCCCTTTCTAATTCTTTGCTGTCCTGGACTCGGGGGACCCCAACCGGCACCTCTTCGTTTCACCTCATCCTCTTCCACTCCAAGTTTTTCTCTGTCTAAAACCCTAAAAACCCCTACCGCCATCGTCCCTCCCTCGATACCCCAAAAATCCCCTTTGTTAAAATCCCCTTTTAAATTAACCCCTCCTTCCCATCTGCCCCCCTTCACAATTTTCCCCCCAATTTCTTACCTTTTCTTTACCTTAACTGGCTCTCTTACGAGTGTTGGGTCATCCCCCTCCCTACAGTACCTTTTTTTCCCTGCCCCCCAATTTTTTCCTCTTCTGCACCCTCGCAGCAAGTAAAAAACCATTGCCCATCACTCCTATCAAACACCCACCATCCTGCGGAAGCCAAAGCCCCTCGCACCAAAACCCCCTTTTTAAAACCCCCCTCCCTCCAATTTTTCCTGGGCCGCCCCCCTACCCCGCCTTCCTTCCACTACAGACTGAGCACTCATGAAGTCACTTGTTTCGCTCCATTCTTCTACATGTCCGAACCCCTAAACCCCCTTTCCCTCAGCCCTCTGACAACATTTTTTGGTAATCTCGCACCTCCCCAACTTCCAAACTACGAATTTCCTGCATTAATTCACACCCCCAATTGCCCTCAACATGACAACCCCACTGCCCCCACCCTTTCTCCTCGCTGAAACTTTCATCACCCAGTTTCCAACCCCATATAAGAGCGTTGGTAAAACAACCCCATACATTCCCCTCTTTGCCTCCAAGGACAAAGTTCTTTGTCTCCACAGACCCTAAGTGCACCACTAAAACCCCCTTTTTTTCCCTCATCAATTCTATGATTAACCTCATTTTTCAAAACCCCCTCTGCTGACACTCCACCCCAAAACTGAATACATTACCTGTCCATCCCTCCCCCAATCGATATCCAATTTTTCCACACCTAATCTTTTGTTATTCTCATAACCTTACTTTTTCCCTTTTAAATTCACTTTTTAAATTTTTTTTTTTGACCCCCTAAAAATTCCCCCCAAATTTCCTGCAATTCTCTCAGAACTCCCAAACCGTGCCATCAGCAAAAAGCAACGTGCAGCCCCACTTTTTGTGTATTCCCTTTATCTTTTACTCCAAACCTCTTGCCACGACCCCGCATTTACTTTTCCTTTCAACCCCACTATAAATATAAAACAACCACGGTGCGTCACCATCCTTTTCTAAGGCCACTTTTACTGGGAAAAAATTTCCCCCTTTCTTACATCTTTAAAATGAGCCTCACATCCTCGAAAAACTCTTCACTCTTTCATAACCTACCTTCTACACCATAACCCCTGCAACACTCCCCATTGCCCCTCTTCCACCATGTCATACGCCTTTTTCCAAATCCAAAAATGCCACAAAGCCCTTTTGCCCTTTTCTAAATACTTCACTTATATGTTTCACTGTAAACACCTATCACAACCCCCTACCTTTTCCCAAAGCCTCCTTGTTCACTGCATCCTATTCTGCTTACTCTTAATTCTTTCAATAAAAACCACCCTACACTTACCAGTATACCAACAACTTTCCCCCTATAATTTTTTGCACTCTTTTGTCCCCTTTGCCTTTTACAAAAGGGAAATATGCATGCTCTCTGCCAATCCCAGGTACCTTACCCTCTTCCAACATTTATTAAAAAATTTCGCCAACCACCCAAAACATATCCCCACCTGCTTTTAACATTCTACTTATCCCCCCAAAACCCCCTGCCCTTACCCCCCTTTTTTTTTACCTACTGCCCACGAAATTCCCCCCACTCACAACGCTCTTCCCATCCAAACAGTTATTCCTCCGCCCCAAAACAAATCACAGCTTTCCCTACTTCATCAAAATTTAACAATTCCTCAAAATATTCCCCCCATCTTCCCAATACCTCTAATTCTCCATTTAATAACTCTCCTATTTCTAACTGACAAATCCATTTGTTCTCTAGGCTTCATTAACTTGTTAATCTCACTCCAAAACTTTTTCTTATTTTCAACAAAATTTGTTGATAACATCTCACCCACTCTTTCATTTGCTCTCTTTTTACATTGCTAACTTTTTCTCCCTTACTACTCTCTTTATATCATTCCACCAATCGCTCCTCTTCCCTCCTGCACCCACTTTCCTGTAACCACAAACTTCTGCTGAACACTCTAACACTACATTTTTAAACCTACCCCATACCTCTTCGACCCCATTGCCTATGCTCTCATTAGCCCATCTATCCTCCAATAACTGTTTATATCTTACCCTAACTGCCTCCTCTTTTAGTTTCTAAACCTTCACCTCTCTCTTCCCTGATGCTTCTATTCTCCTTGTATCCCATCTACCTTTACTCTCAGTGTAGCTACAACTAGAAAGTGATCTGATATATCTGTGGCCCCTCTGTAAACATGTACATCCTGAAGTCTACTCAACAGTCTTTTATCTACCAATACATAATCCAACAAACTAATGTCATTTCGCCTTACATCATATCTTGTATACTTATCCTCTTTTTCTTAAAATATGTATTACCTATAACTAAACCTCTTTCTATACAAAGTTCAATCAAACGGCTCTCATTATCATTTACACCTGGCACCCCAAACTTACCTACCACACCCTCTATAAAAGTTTCTCCTACTTTAGCATTCAGGTCCCCTACCACAATTACTCTCTCACTTGGTTCAAAGGCTCCTATATATTCACTTCACATCTCCCAAAATCTCTCTCTCTCTCCTCTGCATTCCTCTGTTCTCCAGGTGCATACACGCTTATTATGACCCACTTTTCGCATCCAACCTTTACTTTAATCCACATAATTCTTGAATTTACACATTCATATTCTCTTTTCTCCTTCCATAACTGATCCTTCAACATTACTGCTACCCCTTCCTTTGCTCTAACTCTCTCAGATACTCCAGATTTAATCCCATTTATTCCCCCCCACCGAAACTCCCCTACCCCCTTCAGCTTTGTTTCGCTTAGGGCCAGGACATCCAACTTCTTTTCATTCATAACATCAGCAATCATCTGTTTCTTGTCTCTGCACTACCCCACGACATTCAGCACCCCCAGTTTATAAAGTTTTTCTTCTCTTTTTTAGTAAATTCTAGGGGAAAGGGGTTACTACCCCATTGCCCCGGCATTTATGCCTCATACGACACCAGGGCTTACGGAGGAAAATTCTTTCCACTTCCCATGGACAATAGAAGAAATAAAGAAACGAGCTATTTAGAAAAGGAAAAAACCTAGATGAGTATATATATTATATATATAAATATATATATATATATATATATAATATATTAAAAATTATATATATATATATAAAAAATTTTAAAATATAATTTATTTTTATATATATTATATGCATGTGCGGTCTGTGAAGTGTGACCAAAGTGTAATAGAGAGCAAGTTTCCCCGTTATCTGCGTCTTTAGAGACAAAAAAGAAACCAGCAACCTACCATCTGTAAAAAAAAAGTTACAGGTTTTTGTTTCACATCTTTGGCAGGCTATCTTCCCCGGGGTTTTCTGTCACCAACCCCTACCACAGGGCGGGGAACCTCCCTTTGGGGGTTGCTGTCACCAAACCCATACCCAGGGCGGGAGTACTTCCCCGGTGTTGCAGCTCCAAAATACTACCACAGGACGGTAGACCTTTTCCCGATGGTTGCTGTCTACCAACCCATACCCCAACGGGAGACCTCCCTGGGGGGTTGCTGTCTACCAACCTACTACCACAGGACGGGAGTACCCCCGGGTGTTGCTTCTCCAACCTACACCCCCCAGACGGTATACCTCCCGGGGGGTTTTCTGTCTACCAACCACACCAAGGGCGGTGTACCACCCGGGGGTTGCTGCCCCAACCTAATACCACAGGGCGGTAAAAACCTCCCTGGGGGGTTGCTGTCTACCAAACCCACTACCACGGACGGTAGTACCCCCCCTGGGTGGTTGCGCTACCAAACCCACTACCACAGGACGGTATACCACCCCGGGTGGTTGCTTCACCCAACCACTAAACCCCCGGGCGGTAGTACCTCCCCGGGGGTTGTGTCCCATCCACTACCAAGGACGGTAGTACCACCCTGGGGGGTTGCTGTTTTCCAACCTACTACACAGGGCGGGAGTACCCCCTGGGTGGTTTCGTTTCCAACCCTACTACCCAGGACGGTAGACCACCCTGGGGGGTTCGTCTACCAACCCACTACCACAGGACGGGATACCCCCCGGGGGGGTTTCTGTCTACCAAACTACCACAGGAAAGGTTACCTCCCTGGGTGGGGGCTGTCTACCAACCACTACCAAGGACTGTAACCACCCTGGGGGGTTGCGTCCAAACCAAACCCACTAACAGGGCGGTAGTACCACCCGGGGGGTTGCTGTCTACCCAAACCACACCACAGGGCGGTAGTACCACCCTGGGGGGTTGTGTCTACCAACCCACTACCACAGGACGGATACTTCCCCGGGGGGTTGCGTCACCAAACCCACTACCACAGACGGTAGTACCTCCCGGGGGTTGCTGTCTACCCAACCTCTCCACAGGACGGTAGTACAACCCGGGGGTTGCTGTTACCAACCCCTACCACAGGACGGAGTACCACCCCGGGTGGTTGCGTCTACCAAACCCACTACCAGAGGACGGTATACCTCCCCCGGGTGGTTGCTGTCTACCAACCCACACCCCCAAAGGGCGGGATACCCCCGGGGGGGTTTTCTGTTACCAACCTACACCACAAGGTATACCCCCCTGGGTTTGCTGCTACCCCCTAACCACGGACGGTAACCCCCCCTGGGGTTCTGTCTCCAACCTACTACCACGACGGTGTACCTTCCCCGGGTGGTTCGTCTCCAACCTTACCCCGGACGGTAACTTCCCGGGGGTTGCTGTCCCCAACCTACTACCCCAGGACGGGAGACCTCCCCGGGGGTTTTGCTACCAACCCCCTCACAGGGCGGAAGTACCACCCTGGGTGTTTTCTGCTCCAACCTACTACCACAGGACGGTTTGTACCCCCTGGGGGGGCTGTTACCAATACTACCCCAAGGGCGGTAGTTTCCCTGGGTGGTTTTTTGGTTTCCCAAACCTATACCACAACGGTAGT
>NC_069408.1:70371011-70403458 GCF_026875155.1 Cherax quadricarinatus
TAAATATCTGATGAAGTGATTTCTGGTAAAGGCTACAGCCTGAATGAAGTTGCTGCTTCTGCCCGTCTTGTTGTTGTGTAGAAGTTCACTTCTCTCTGTCCTCGGATGGACCCAATGTGGTACTTCGACAATGTTTACCTTGTACATAAAAGTAAGGTCACCCAAATCCCTCCGGTGTTGAAGACTCTGCGAAATGACAGATCTATCCAGACTTTGTCGAGGCGAGAGATGAAAACGTCTTGTTTTGTTTTTTTTCTTTCCTCTCTCTCTCTTTTCTTCTCTCTCTCTCTCTCTCTCTCTCTCTCTCTCTCTCTCTCTCTCTCTTCCTCTCTCTCTGCGCAACCTTGAGTGGATGGGAAAGATGAAGATTGTAATGTGTTCATCCTGGTTTTTGAAACACAGTTAATTAAACACGGCAGTAATCACGGCGTACAATATTGTTGGTGTCTCGTATCTGAAGTGGGCACCTTTGCTTAGTGACAGTTTCCACGAGATACTAGGTACAGTATGTCCTTGCATAATGTGCCCACTCTAGCAGATATTTGTCTTGGCTAATAGATATATATCCTGCAAAAAAACACGTGTATATATATATATACATATATATATATATATATATATATATATTTTATATATATATATATATATATATATATATATATATATATATATTATAAAATAGGTAGGTAGTAGGTTGGTAGACAGCAACCACCCAGGGAAGAAACTACCTCCTGCCAGATGACTGTGAAACAAAAAACCTGTAACTGTTTTGCATGATGGTAGGATTGCGGGTTTTCTTTTTCTGTTCATAAACACGTAGATAACAGGGATATCTTGCTACTCCTACTTACACTTTGGTCACACTAAACAGACACGCAGATGCATATATATATATATACAATCATCTAGGTTTTTCTCCCTTTTTCTAAATAGCTCTTTTTTTCTTCTTTATTTCTTCTATTGTCCTTTGGGAAGTGGAAAAGAATCTTTCCCCCGTAAGCCATGCGTGTCGTATGAGGCGACTAAAATGCCGGGAGCAATGGGATAGTAACCCCTTCTTCTGTAGACATTTACTAAAAACGAGAAGAAGAAAACTTTATAAAACTGGGATGCTTGAATGTGCGTGGGTGTAGTGCGGATGACAAGAAACAGATGATTGCTGATGTTTTGAATGAAAAGAAGTTAGATGTCCTGGCCCTAAGCGATACAAACCTGAAGGGGGGAGGGGAGTTTCGGTGGGGGAAATAAATGGGATTAAATCTGGAGTATCTGAGAGAGTTAGAGCAAAGGAAGGGGTACAGAAATGCTGAAGGATCAGTTAGGGAAGGAGAAAAGAGAGTATGAATGTGTAAATTCAAGAATTATGTGAAAAGGGGGTCATAGTAAGCGTGTATCCCCTGGAAAAGAAAAAATGCAGAGGAGAGAAGAGATTTTGGGAGATGTTAAGTGAAGTATGGGACCCTTTAAACCCAAGTGAGAGATAATTGGTAGGGGCCCTGATGCAAAAAGTAGGAAAAAAACTTTTGGGGGTGGGGTAGGTAATTTTGGGGTCCCGGGTGTAAATGAAATGGTAGCCTTTTTGATTAACTTTGATAAAAGGGGGTTTAGTTATGGTAATACATATTTAAAAAAAAAAGAGCAAAAATAAGTATACAAGTAGAGTAGGGCAAAATGACAGTATTTTGTTGGATTTGTTTTGGGTAAAAAGACGTTGAGTAGATTTCGGGTGTACTGTTTTTAGAGGGGCCACAGATATATCAGATCATTTCTTTTGTAGCTACCTGAGGTAAAAGGTAGATGGGATACAAGGAGAATAGAAGCATCGGGGAAAGAGAGGTAAAGGGGTTTTAAACAAAAGAGGAGGCAGTTAGGGAAAGATAAACGCTATTGGGGGATAATGGGTAATGAGAGCATTAGGCAAGGGTCGAAGGGGTATGGGGTAGGTTTTAAAAATGTAGTGTTAGAGTGTTCACGAAGTTTGTTTTTAAGGAAAGTGGGGAGGGAGGGAAGAGAAGGATTGGGGAATGATGAGGAAAGGGGTAAAGGGGAAAAAAAGTTAGCATATGAAAATTTTTTTAAAAAAGAAGAATGATAAAGGGGGAAAGTATATGGAAAAAAGAGGGTTAAGAGAGTGGTGAGCAATGTAAAAAGAGAGCAAATGAGAGAGGGGGTGAGATGTTATCAAAAAATTTTTGTTAAAAATAAGAAAAATTTTTTGGAGTGGTTAACAAGTTAAGGAAGCCTAGAGAACAAATGGTTTTTGTCGTTAAAAATAGGGGAGGGGAAGTTATTAAATGGAGAGTAGAGGGACTGGGGAAAATGGAGGGAATATTTTGAGGAATTGTTAAAAGTGATGAAGATAGGGAAGCTGTGATTTGTGTATAGGGGAAGGGGAATAACCTCTTGTAGGAGAGGAAGAGCCCGTTGTGGTGTGGGGGAAGTTCGTGACCGTAGTAAAATGAAAGGGATAAAGGGAGCCCGGGTTGATGGATAAAAATAGAAATTTTAAAAAACAGGTGGGGAACAGTTTTGGGTGGTTGGTGCAATTATTTAATAAAAGTTGGAAGAGGGTAAGGGGGCCTAGGGATTTGGGAGAGAGCAGCAAGTTCCTTTGTATAAAGGAAAGGGGGAAAAAAAAAAGTGCAAAAATTTAGCTGTTTTTAGTATACCTGGTAAAGTGTAGGGGAGTTTTTATTGAAAAAAATTTAAAAGTAAGACGGAGAATAGATAACAAATGAACAAGGAGGCTTTAGGAAAGGTAGGGGGTGTGTGGACCAGGTGTTTACAGTGAAACATGTAAGTGAACAGTATTTAGATAAGGCTAAAGAGGTCTCTGGGGCATTTATGGTTTTGGGAAAAAAAGGCGTATGACAGGGTGGATAGGGAGGCAATGTGGCAGATTTTTGCGGGGTGTATGGTGTAGGAGGTAGGTTTACTGAAAGCAGTGAAGAGTTTTTACGAGGAGGCTCAAGTTAGAGATGTAGGAAAGAGGGAAATTTCCCAGTAAATTTGGTTTTTAAAGGATGTGTGATGTCATCGTGGTTGTTTAAATATTTTAGATGGGGTTGTAAGAGAAGTAAATGCGAGGGTCTTGGAAAGAGGCGTGGAGTTAAAAGATAAAGAATCACCCCATAAAGTGGGGTTGTTCACAGTTGCTCTTTGCTGATGACACTGTGCTCTTGGGAGATTCTGAAGAGAAGTTGCAGAGATTGGTGGATGAATTTGGTAGGGTGTGCAAAAGAAGAAAATTGAAAGTGAATACAGGAAAGAGTAAGGTTATGAGGATAACAAAAAGATTAGGTGTTGAAAGATTGGATATCAGTTTGGAGGGAGAGAGTATGGAGGAGGTGAAAGTATTCAGATTTTTGGGGGAGTGGACGTTGTCAGCGGATGGTCTATGAATGATGAAGTGAATCATAGAATTGATGAGGGGAAAAGGGTGAGTGGTGTACTATGAGTCTATGGAGACAAAGAACTTTGCCCCTTTGGGGGCAAAGAGGGGAAAAGTAGAGAGTATAGTTTTACCAACGCTCTTATATGGGTGTGAAGCATGGGTGATGAATGTTGCAGCGAGGAGAAGGCTCGAGGCAGTGGAGATGTATGTCTGACGGCAATGCGTGGTGTGAATATAATGCAGAGAATTCGTAGTTTGGAAGTTAGGAGGAGGTGTGGGGTTACCAAAACTGTTGTCCAGAGGGGTGAGGAAGGGTTGTTGAGGTGGTTCGGACATGTAGAGAGAATGGAAAAGAACAAATGACTTCAAGAGTGTATCGTCTGTAGTGGAAGGAAGGCGGGGTAGGGGTCGGCCTAGGAAAGGTTGGAGGGAGGGGTAAGGAGGTTTTGTGTGCGGAGGCTTGGACTTCCGCAGCATGCGTGAGCGTGTTTGATAGGAGTGAATGGAGACAAAAAGGTTTTTAAATACTTGACCCTGCTGTTGGAGTGTGAGCAAAGTAACATTTATGAAGGGGTTCAGGGAAACCGGCAGGCCGGACTTGAGTCCTGGAGATGGGGGAAATTCAGTGCCTGCACTTGAAGGGGTGTGTTAATGTTTCAGTTTAAAAACTGTAGTGTAAGCACCCTTCTGGCAAGCAGTGATGGAGAGAATGATGGTGAAAGATTTTCTTTTTCGGGCACCATGCCTTGTGGGACGGCCAGTGTGATAATATATTTGTCTAATAAAGATATATATATATATATATATATATATATATATATTTATATTTAGATATATATTTATATAGATAAACTAACACCCCACGAACGAATGGTACTGATCAATAACAACACTGCGACTTATCCAAGGAGTTCGAACCCATGCTTGCTTTTGGTCCGCCTCGTGGTGGCGAGAAGCGCATGACGCTTTTTATTAATGTAGTATTTTTCCTACCAAAAACAAGTGGCAGAAAGTATATTAAATCTTGCCCTAAGTATCATTTTCCAGCGTTTTAGCTTTTAATTCTGCTGACATTTAGGCCACTACAAGATTGGAGATACGTAAACTAAAACTTATGCCTAAATTCTAGCGCCACCGAAGTAACCACGAATCCGCCATGATTAGACTTATATCAAAGAAAAAAGTCTCTGCCTCAGTGTGCAGAATAGAAAAATGGTCCTGGTGTGTGGGTGCATTGTGGGAGCTGTTGAAATCATTATAATTGTTTAGCATGTCTCACAGTGGTTGGAACACTCCGAGTATAATTTAAGGAGGATGAAGCTAACACTGAGGAGGGTGTAGGAACCTGAGTTCTATGCGTTTAGTGTTCATGTGGGTGACAGTGACGCTGGAAAGTCCCTAATATACGCCTCTAATGCTGGTGGGCCACCATGGCCTTCACTCTTGGTTACACCAGCAGGAGCATGACAACAATGATCCCAGGATACCACCAGCAGGTAAAAAACGCTATGCATTCAGAACTACAGAAGAAGCAACCGACAACAATGCATCCCAGCACCACCAGCAGAGCAAACCGAAACAAATGCATCCCAGACACCACCAGCAAGAGAAGCAACCGACAAACATCCCAGACACACCGCAGAGCAACCACAACAAATGCAGCCCAGACACCACCATGCCTCACCACAGTCAACAATCTCCACCCCATAAAACAACCACTTCTGCACCAGAAGCACATGGGGACTGTCAGGACAACACCATATGTTCCTAATCCACGTTTTTCGATGACAAAAAAAGCTAGAATAAAGCCACATTCAGTGCACGCGGAGAGGCTCACGATGTTTCTTTGAGTTGTTGACAATACCTGCGCTGCTGCTTAGTGTGCAGCAAACAAAATACATATCACTCGTATAACAATGACGAACACAGTGTTTCTACACGATCTTCCTGCATGAATGGAAGATCACACTACTGTGGCACAAATGTATCTTTGCCATTTATTATGCTCATGCCACATTTACATAAGAACAATATTGTTAAATATTAGATAACAAAACTCGTATGATTCCATGTTTTTCGGAATTTGGTGAATTATTCTCAGATTCGATTCCTTTGCTCTTGTTGTGTTACTTTTTTTTTGACAAGACATATACCGGCAAAAAATGTATGTTTTATACTCTGTAAAGTTTTCTTGTGTCCGAAAAACATGATGCATTGAGTTTTTCTTTCCAATTTTAATACTGCGATTGGCAAGGTTTTGATACTGTTCAAGTTATGGTCATGGCTTGATTATGGACTTGTTTGATTTGATTGGCAAACACAAGACTGACTATATAGGAAAATACTTAAAATTTACTCTGGATCTCTGGTGATACGTTCAAAAAAATGGAGGAACTGGATATTTACTAAGAGCGCTTCATTGTTTATCTGTAAACTGGTACACAAACCCATTATGTCTTTACTACGAAACAAACGATACGAATTATGTTTCTACATTTCCAGAACGAAAGCTAGTATATATCATAATTCAATTATTATAAGACAATCATGATGATGCTTTCGATGACAACATCAGGCCTTTATGTGCATGATAAGGGGATATGGACTTTGATGACATTTCTTCAACCCCTCAATGAAATGCAACGTTCAGTGAGATAAACAGATTGTGCGAGCCCGGTGGACAAAGTGACTGTAGGATTGATTTGTGGAATGTGTTTTCCCCAACATGTCTGTAGTTTTAGTACCATGCAACACACAAAATATGTACCATTAAAGACCGGCAAGAGGTCCAACCAACGAGAGCTTAGTTCGGTCGTCGTCAGCCAAATCTATCTGCACCATAGCGTCACCTCATAAGCCCTTTGTAAACGCTATCCAACAGCAAATTCCTTGCGCAAGCATTAAGGAATGCCCTAAAGAGGTGTTATATGTGTACTTACAACGAAAAGAGTACCCGAAGCGCCGCGTCGTGACACAGAAGATGTGTGTGTAAATCTATCAAACACACTGCATTGAACCTTAATCGAGGAGTTCACCCCCCAGCTCCATTACTTTAAAATCACAGTAAACAATGTCGTAACAGTAATCGATGGATGTGCTCCCGTGCATCGCTTGGTATGGGCCACAAGTATCGCGGATAATGGAATCTGTATGTGAAAAACCTTTGTATTTGCGTGATTCGGCCGTCAGAGTCTGGGTTCCTTCAGTGAGTTTTTCTTTCTACTTGCTAGGAAGCGACTAGAAAAGTAGTTGTATTAACAAAAACATTTCTGACATTGTGTTTTATATAGGATATGAATTTCCAGAAGGCCCGACTCTGTCAGAGACGTTAAGGCATATCCTTAATGGTTATCTAAGATAGGAATGGTGTCCAGGTTATACTTGCTGGCGATAAAGGCGATGGTGATGTGGTGATTTATACGCGATACCCAGGACGTTCATGTTATTGTTGAAGACAGTTGACATTCTATTTTACTGTTTTTATTGCGTCACCAGTTCAAGCAATATCACATGCAGACCAAGCGCAATCTCATTAAAGTCGCATGAGATTCTAGAGGAATCAAAGACAATGTGTAAGTGCTATTGTTCGTACATACCAGCGCCTGGATTGTAACATTCATAGGTCTTGTTTTGAAATAGGAAGAGGAAATCACATGCATTATTATTCAATCATCGAAAAGTAGGGGCCATATGTTCTCATATTCATGGGACCATTTCTTCAACCCTGAAGCTGTTTCATGCCGCGGAACATTATGTGGCAGCATGCGTATACGTGTGAATAAAAAACACCAAAGCCTTGGACGGAATACCACTAACATAAACGTGATATCTCTAAAATATGTAGCACCAGAGTGCATGTCTCATACAAGCAGGGGATGTACTTCCAATGACAGAGTTTCACCATCAAGTAAGCATCTGACGTGATTAACGATCAGTGCTCAACAAGGATATTATGGGTTTTCAATGTTTGTGGGTGACTCTCGGTCTCGATCACAACAGACATGGCTCCTTCCCTTTACATAGTATGTACTTGCTGACATGGTTCTCTTGCAAGATAGCAAGAACATGTGTACTTTCCGGCGGTGCGCTTAAAACTAAGCGCTTGCTGAAGCTTGAAATTAACGGATATCAACAGAACAAAACACTAATGGCGAGGAGTGGTATATTTGGTGTGAATTGTAAATATCGTTTTTTTTTTACATTTACATTATAACCTGTTTCATTGCTTATTGCTCGGAAATTTATATCTTTAAAACTACACTTGTAGCACCTACTGTGTATATCAGAAATCTAGAAAATTCTGTTTCACCGAGCTGGTCGGTATGATTTTTTTTAGTTCAGTATCAACTTCTGTGGAGATTTATCTTAAAATCTTCGGGGTTTCGCCAATTTCTACAGTAGGAAGAGAAAGAGAGAGAGAGAGAGAGAGAAAGAAATAGTCAGGTGTATATGTGGAAGAGCTTGGATCTAAGAGCGAGAAGTGAAGAGTGTGCCGCGGGGAATACCCTTTATGACTGTTTCTGGGGAGTGTAGTGCGCGATGTTGAAGAGACCTTGTTTGAAGTGTACACCAATGTGTTTGTAATGTATTAGGGTAAGGAATTCCGCAACTTGTGTGTTGTTGTTGAACACTCGTATTTTTAAGAAGTGACTTCAGGGAAGTGTTTTGTTTAGGTCCTGGTTACTTTGTCTTTTATTCTGGCTCATATTAATTATAATTGATTTAAATATAAATAATTAATAATAATAATAATAATAATAATAATAATAATAATAATAATAATATCACTAGAATAAAAATAGATTATTTATGTTGCTGTTGTTGATGTATTATATTTTTATTAGTAGTAGTTGTAATTATTATTTAAATATCGATAATTTCAGAGTGTCTCAGTTTCCCAGAGTGACATATTTTTTTCTCAACCAAGAAAGGGTGATTTAGCATGACTGTTCTTACAAGGCAGGGTGAACACCAAACAGGGTGAAACCACTGAGGCAGGTGTGAACCACTGAGGCAGGGTGAACCCACCAAAGCTGGGTGAAACACTGAGGCAGGGTGAACCACTGAGGAGGCGTGAAACCACCGAGGCAGGGTGAACCACGAGGCAGGGTGAACACCATAGGCAGGCGTGAACCACTGAGGCAGGGTGTGAAACACAAGCAGGTGAACCACTGAGGCAGAGGTTTATGAACACTGAGGCAGGGTGAACCACCGAGGCAGGGTGAACCACTGAGGCAGTGATTGAACCACTGAGGACAGGGTGAACCACCAAAGCAGGGTGAACCAAGAGGCAGGGTGAACAACTGAGGAGGGTGAACACCAAAGAGGGTGAAAACCACTGAGGCGGGGTGAAACCACTGAGGCTGTGTGAACCACCGAGGCAGGGTGGAACCAACCGAGGCAGGTGTGAACACAATGCAGGGTGAACCACTGAGGCAGGGTGAACCACAAAGCAGGGTGAACCATGAGGCAGGGTGAACCACTGATGAAGGGTGTGAACAACGAGGAAGGGTGTGAACCCACCGAGCAGGGTGAACCACCGAGGCAGGGTGACCACCAAAGCACGGTGAACCATGAGGCAGGGTGAACACTGAGCATGGGTGAACACCAAAGCAGGCGTGAACCACAAAGCAGGGTGAACCAATGAGGCGGGTGAACCACCGAGGCCGGTGTTGAATCCACGAGAGGCAGGGTGAACCACGAGGCAGGGAGTGAACCACCGAGGCAGGGTGGTGGGTGAACACCAGGGCAGGGTGAACACCAGGTTGAGTTATCCACCTTGAAAGAATAATCACGAAAGCAAACTAACCAATCAAAGGTTATAATTACCCACCAAGTAAGGATGATCAACGGAGGTAAGCTGATCCTCCCTAGGACGAGGCGTTTCACCAAGATGATCAGAGTTTACTTTCAACCAGAATGATTCCATGATCACACTGAATGTGATTTACGCCAGCACGCACTCATCCATTTCTGTATTGCTTATTCTTTGCCCAATTGTCGCACAAACGAGACATTTTTTTCAGGCTCTAGTTTCGTGCTTCAACATACGACCATCTCTTTGCACAAACGAGCATTTTTCCCCCTGGCCTCTAGTTTCTAGCTCACATACGACCTTCTGTTGGCAAAACGAGACATTTTTTCCCCTTGCCTATAGTTTCCTTGGCTTTCAACATAGACAATCTGTAACAATGTTTAAAAACATATCAACAGAACTTGAATACCATCGAATTTTTTGTTTTAATCGAACAAATACTTTTACTTGAAACTGCTTCGCATTTTAAACTCTCTATCCCTCTCTAATAAGTGAAACCCCCGGTTCTTACCATCAAATCTTTCGTTGTATAACCACCTTCGTACTACCGTGGTTCAGTCTGGTGCCTGTAATCTGGGGAGTCTCTTTTCCTTGGGGATATCCCTCATGGCATATTGTTCATCATGTTGCTGGCCTATCTTGACGTGTGGGTGATCTTATGTCTGATCGTCGTTTTATGTGGTTCTTCATAAGACTTTTTCTTTCACTTATTTTGGATGAGTATGACGAACAAAATCTTGTTTAAGTGTTGGGTTTTCATGGCAACAGATCCATTATAGTTAGTGGTTATTTCTTAGACCTGGACAGAGTTTGATGGTTGGATTATCTAGTAAACATGAAAGCTGAAGCAATTGACTTGTCCTCATTGATGCTTCAGTGTTGCCCAGTACATTTTATACAACAATCGATACACTCAAATACACACACCTCACACACCACACACACACCCCACACACACACAATCAACAATTTTTTTTTGAGACTGTTTTGCAGAAAGGTTACAGAAAAAAAAATATTTCTCAATTATACGAGAAGATAGTCGTAAAGAAGATGTAAAGAGAAAGGCTCACAAAAACATCGAAAAAGTCTTGTCGTGTGTTGAAAACAGCGATGTAAAATAAGTTTCAATGGAACAGAAGTGAAGGCAGTAAGCCTACATACCTTTCTCCAAAGTTCCCACCCGAAGGGCAGGCTTCGAGGTGGGCATTACCCCGACCTGCTCGTCTCACTGATTTATTGACAGCTAGAGACAACAAGCTGTCTTCCGCAGGCATGTCTATACTCTGGGCCTGGACCGATAACACACTGGCCTAAAGTAAGAAGTCTCCGTAATCCTATTAATTCCCGTCAGAATATCATCAAGAAGTTAATAGAGCAGTACAGAAACATAGTGTAAACGGAAAACACCGGCAGTACTTACACACTAATAACAAAAGGGAATTGGTAGAGAAATCTTTATGAACTGAATACTTCACAGACAATAGGACCTAACAAGCGTTCACGTGAGGTTTCTGCGAGACGGGAGAGCAGAAGACATGCCCAAAATATTATATAATCTGCATACATACAATTGACAAGGACAATTGCAATATCCGAAAGGACAGTTAATGCTAAATTCTTTTACAAAAAGGGCACAGGACAGGAAGCATGGAACTACAGTTCAGTTTTTGAATGAATTCCACGAGAAGGTAAAGGGAAGATACCACAGGAAGAGCTGGCGAGGTTTAGAGATGGCAAATGATGTCTTATCAACTGCACAAAGCTTTGTCAAATTAACAGAAGAGAGAAGATGAGAGAGAGATACGAAGAGAGAGAGAGAGAGGGAGAAGAAGGAGGAGAGAGAGAGGACAGAGTTGGTGCATGCATTTTCTTACAAAGAAAGCAAAGCATTGAAACCGTTTCCAGACAGGACTGGGGAAAAAAAAACACACCCCAGTGTGGTCAAAGAAACTTTTTTTAAATTATGGGGAGGAAGCAAGAGGTGTCTAGAAGATATCTCCAGGAAGGGGAAAAAAAACAAACAAACGCAAGAGTTCTTGAAATATGAGATATAAGTCAACTACTTTTCTGGTGAAATGCAAATAAAATATACAGGATAGGAAAATTTTACAGAAGAGAGAAGTGAAAGCTCTCAAATGCATGACATACTGCATTTCATAATGACATGTATGTTTACTTCGTGTTTGAGTTACACACACATACACACAACTCACACACCACACAAAAAAAAAAAAAAAAAAAAGAAAAAAAAAAAAAAAAACTTTATTCATGGGCTCTGGGCAACTCTCATTCACATTAACGTTTCATACCTCAACAAGGACTACAAATATCCTACGTCTCCAAACACCAAAATTTGCTGAAATAATGATACACAAATGACTTTTTTCATGGAAATCTTTTTGTACCGTATCGCCAAGTACATTAGTTAATTGGAAACGGTAAATCACACTGTTGTCGAGGTCCATTAAAAACTACTATTCTCTGTTTACCATCGTTTGGTTTATCTTAATATTACTCCCGAATATATACTGCTTATAAGCATTCTTCTTCCTTCGGAGCAAGAAAAAATACTTCAGAAATTAATAAGCAAAGGTAAGGTGAAAAAAGTGTTCCCCTGCTTTCATCTCTCACACCTGTGTTGAGTTCCTGTAAGTTGCATGTTGTGCTGTGATGAGGAAAAAATTGACGAAGATGTTCCTACCAAAAGGTGAATGAGATGAGGAAGGGTAACTAGGTGGATTGAAAGCGGCGTAGTTGGGGACAAGAAGCCAAAGGGAGATGAAAGTAAAGAGAGGTGAGAGAGAGAGAGGAGAGAGAGAGAGAGAGAGAGAGAGAGAGAAGAGAGAGGTGAGAGAGATTAGATACGGTGAGGATATGGTAGGTTGGTTGGTTGACCTGTAAGTTGTTTGGTAGAGTAGTTGGTTTGGTTGACCTGTAAGTTGTTTGGTAGCTAGGTAGTGGTTGGTGACTTAAGTTGTTTGAGTAGCTAGGTAGGTTTGGTGGCTGACCTTAAGTTGTTTGTTAGCTAGGAGGATGATAGGTATTTTGGTTCGTTGGACTGATTCTAGTATACAATCTATGTAAATTCGTTTGTTGAATGGATTTAACCATTAAACTCCTATTATTATGCAAACATGTGAGGTTTATTACGCGTCAACAAAGACTGAAATAAGTGAATATCTTCAGAGGTTTGATAATATGTGGAGTTTCTACAGCTGGTAAGACAGTGGAAGGAGGGCATGAGCTCTCCAGCAGTATACTAATTCGCTCAGACCACACAACACCAGCCCGCCTTCTGATACAAACCTGTGCTATGTCACAGTGTGAGAGAAAAGAGCCGGTAAACTGGAGACAAGGTTAATGTAAGAATAGGAGAGAGAGAAAAAGGAGAGAATTAGTGTGGCAGATAGGGAGGCATATAAAGAATCGGGTGTTAAGAAATAGCAATAAAAACAATCGTGGATGGATATTTAAAAAAGGGGATCTCACTGGAAAATGTAGACAGAATTCCCGAGCAATTTCTTGTGTATAAACACATTTTAACAAGGGTATATAGAAATAAAACACAGCGAGATTATAGTTCTCAGTGAGGTGAAACGACAGTAGGTATAAAACACCCATAATTGCACTCATGATTTCTTAGCCTTTGTATTAAAATAAGGAACATGATCCAGTAACAAAGTAGATAGGTAAGATTCATGTGCAATAATTAGGCTTTTTATTTTCGAAAACGTTTCGTCTACACTGTATGCTTCTTTAGTTCATACTTCGACACATTGTGTAAACGGGGGAATGTTTTTTATGGAAACGTTTCGCCACACAGTGGCTTTATATTCCTATAAGGAGTTTGAAACACTGTATGACGAACGTTTCACAATAAAGATTCCTAAGGTTAAACTATCTATGTGTGAAAGTGTATCTAGATGTATAGGGAAAGATTTTCCCAAGGTGTGAGATCTGTTAACTAGACGAGGAAGAGGTTGGAGATTCGGCGGTTTGAGGGAGAGCAAAACCCGGGACAAGGGACAGAGGAATTACCTCAGGATGAGAGAAGTTCTCTAGACAAACTAGAGGAGAATCTTCCCTGGAAGAGATTTTCGTAAAGTGTGAAAACATGCAACGAACTATATATTAAAGAATTCTGATGGTGTCCTAGAGTAAACATTTTTGGAAGAGCTTATTGACATTATCTGTCAGACGAGTTTAATCTTACGCAATTATTTTGTCTCATGTTAACTCCAAATTACCACACCACCACCATTAAGGCACCATTCACCACCACTATACCATCTTCCCACCACTAACCCATGATCAATAGTACCGCCGCACCACCACTACAACTACCAGGCATCATCACCACATCACGTTCATTACTATCAACACTCTCCATCACTACTTCCACACCATATCATCACACCATCCCCACCACAACATCGAACATCCTACTATCCCTACGAAACCACTCTACTAACCACTGTACCTATTACCTTTCTTTTTCCCCACCACGCATCTTCACCTCTCCAATAGCAGTCACTAAGAGTCGCCTTTTATCTCTCTCTGCGAGTGATGAAAACGGGTTTGTGAGGGTATCATCGCCCTCTATAGGAATAAGGTTGCCTGCACTTGTTAGAAGTGAGTGTTATCCGGTTCTCTGTCGGAACTGTCCGTGTTAACTCCTTCAAATCCTTTCATTTTAATATTGGGATAGAATACCGAAAATATATTAATAATAGACACAATGTAACTTTGTGGGCATTTGTGTCCTTTCATGACTTCCATTTTTATATAATCCGATGTCCTTCTCTCTCTCTCTCTCTCTTTCTCTCTCTCTCTCTCTCCTCTCTCTCGTATTATTCTTATTTCATAGAAACCAAAATTTTTTCATTGTTTCTTCATTTTGACTATTTTTACATGAATTTTTATCTCGTGTTGAAAAAAAAATTTGTTTTATTGCATTATTTAATTTAAAATATACAAAAATTGGGTTATAAATTTAGTGGTTGATGTGTGTATTAATATATTATATATATATATATTATAGTTATATAATATTTATATTTTTATATTATATATATATAAATTTATATATGTACATATATATATTGTATTTATGGAGAATAAAGAGGGAGGTTAAGAGAGTGGGAAGCAATGTAAAAGAGAGCAAATGATGAGGGTGGGGAGATGTTTAACGATTTTGTGAAAATTAAAAAAAGTTTTGGAGTGAGATTTAAAAGTTAAGGAAGCTAGGAGAACTATGGTTTGTCAGTTTAAAATAGGTGAGGAGATATATTAAATGAAGAGTTTGAGGTATTGGGAAGATTGAGGGAATATTTTGAGGGGATTGTTTAAATGTTGTGAAGATAGGGAAGCTGTGATTTCAGGTATTAGGGCAAGGAGGTTATAACATCTTGTAGGAGTGGCGGAAGAGCCATGTTGGTGAGTGAGGGGAGAGTCGTGAGGCAGTAGGGTAAAATGAATGGGGGCGGTTTACGGCAGCGGGATTGATGGGATAAAGATAGGAAATGTTGAAAGTAGGTGGGGATTATAGTTTTGGAAGTGGTTGGGCAATTATTTAATAAATGTTGGAAGAGGGTAAAGGACTTAGGGATTGGCAGAGAGCATGATATTTCTTTTGTATTAAAGGCAAAGGGGGACAAAAAGAGTGCAAAAATTATAGGGGGATAAGTTGTTGAGTATACCTGGAAAGTGTATGGTAGAGTTATTATTGAAAGAATTAGAGTAAGACGGAGGAATAGGATTAGCAGATGAACAAGGAGGCTTTAGGAAAGGTACGGGGTGTGTGGCCAGGTGTTTACAGTGAAACATATAAGTGAACAGTATTTAGATAAGGCTAAAGAGGTCTTTGTGGCATTTATGGATTTGGAAAAGGCGTATGACAGGGTGGATAGAGGGACAATGTGGCAGATGTTGCAGGTGTATGGTGTAGGAGGTAGGTTACTGAAAGCAGTGAAGAGTTTTTACGAGGATAGTGAGGCTCAAGTTAGAGTATGTAGGAAAGAGGGAAATTATTTCCCAGTAAAAGTAGGCCTTAGACAAGGATGTGTGATGTCACCGTGGTTGTTTAATATATTTATAGATGGGGTTGTAAGAGAAGTAAATGAGAGGGTCTTGACAAGAGGCGTGGAGTTAAAAGATAAAGAATCACACAAAGTGGGAGTTGTCACAGTTGCTCTTTGCTGATGACACTGTGCTCTTGGGAGATTCTGAAGAGAAGTTGCAGAGATTGGTGGATGAATTTGGTAGGGTGTGCAAAAGAAGAAAATTAAAAGTGAATACAGGAAAGAGTAAGGTTATGAGGATAACAAAAAGATTAGGTGATGAAAGATTGGATATCAGATTGGAGGGAGAGAGTATGGAGGGGGTGAATGCATTCAGATATTTGGGAGTGGACATTTCAGCGGATGGGTCAATGAAGGATGAGGTGAATCATAGAATTGATGAGGGGAAAAGGGAGAGTGGTGCACTTAGGAGTCTGTGGAGACAAAGAACTTTGTCCTTGGAGGCAAAGAGAGGAATGTATGAGAGTATAGTTTTACCAACGCTCTTATACGGGTGTGAAGCATGGGTGATGAATGTTGGAGCGAGGAGAAGGCTGGAGGCAGTGGAGATGTCATGTCTGAGGGCAATGTGTGGTGTGAATATAATGCAGAGAATTCGTAGTTTGGAAGTTAGGAGGAGGTGCGGGATTACCAAAACTGTTGTCCAGAGGGCTGAGGAAGGGTTGTTGAGGTGGTTCGGACATGTAGAGAGAATGGAGCGAAACAGAATGACTTCAAGAGTGTATCAGTCTGTAGTGGAAGGAAGGCGGGGTAGGGGTCTGCCTAGGAAAGGTTGGATGGAGGGGGTAAAGGAAGTTTTGTGTGCGAGGGGCTTGGACTTCCAGCAGGAGTGAAAGGAGACGAATGGTTTTTAATACTTGACGTGCTGTTGGAGTGTGAGCAAAGTAACATTTATGAAGGGGTTCAGGGAAACCGGCAGGCCGGACTTGAGTCCTGGAGATGGGAAGTACAGTGCCTGCACTCTGAAGGAGGGGTGTTAATGTTGCAGTTTAAAAACTGTAGTGTAAAGCACCCTTCTGGCAAGACAGTGATGGAGTGAATGATGGTGAAAGTTTTTCTTTTTCGGACCACCCTGCCTTGGTGGGAATCGGCCCGTGTGATTAATATAATATATATATATATATATATATATATATATATATATATATATATATATATATATTATATATATATATATATATATATATATATATATATATATATATATATATATATATATATATATATATTATATATATATAATATATATGCAAAACAACCACTCTGAAAGAATAGAGAAATTCCAAGCGCTTTCGTGATTACTCACATTTCAAGGTGAGTAGTCACGAAAGGGCTTGGAATTTCTCTATTCTTTCAGAGTGGTTGTTTTGCATATTTTGAAATCACCTGCTTACTGTGATCTTATTGCATATATATATATATATATATATATATATATATATATATATATATAATATATATATATTATATATATATATATATATATATATATTTATATATATATGTATATATATATGTCGTGCCGAATAGGCAGAACTTGCGATCTTGGCTTAAATAGCAACGTTCATCTTGCCATATAGGACAAGTGAAAATTTGTGTATGCAATCATTTCGCCAAAATCATTCTGAAACCTAACGAAAAAAAATTATTTCACTGTGTTTGTTTAGTATTAAATTATTGTAAACAAATCTAAAACATATTTAGTTGGGTTAGGCTAAAATAAACTGCGCTTGTTATAACAAGGTTAGGTAAGTTTTCTAAGTTCCTTTTGGTGCAAAATTATAAATGTTTGCATTAACATTAATGAAAAAAATATATCTTTAAACGTATAAGAGAAAATATTAGAAAGGACTTAATTTTAAATGAGTTCTTGCTAATTGACCAGTTTTACATATGCGGCACGACATATAATTATATATATATATATATAATATATATATATATATAATATATATATATATATATATATTATATATATATATATATAATATTATATTATATATATATATATATTTTATATATATATATATATATATATTTATATATATATATATATATATATATATATATATATATATATATATGTCGTGCCGAATAGGTAAAACTTGCAATTTTGACTTAAATAGCAACGTTCTTCTTGCCGAATAAGGCAAGTGAAAATTTGTATATGCAATAATATCGTAAAAATCATTCTGAACCTAACGTAAAAATATATATTTCATTGTATTTGTATATTAAATTATTGTAAACTTATCTAAAATATATTTAGTTGGGTTAGGCTAAATTAAATTGCGCTTGTTAGGTAAGTTTTCTAAGGTTCTTTTCGTACAAAATTATTAATTTTTGCATTAACATAAATTAAAAAAAAAATCTGTAAACATATAAGAAATATTTTTATAAAGGACTAAATTTAAGTGAATTATTGCTAATTGCCCAATTTTACCTATTCGGCATGAATAGGTAAAATTGGGCAATTAGCAAGAAATATATTTTTTTCCATTTATTTTAAAAATTAATAATTTTGTACCAAAAGAACCTCCAATATATAAGCCCACTTCCTGAGGGACTGATTTCCTCATCTTCAACATCTTCAGTCTTCTGTTTTTGCCCATGTATTGTACTTATAAAGCCACTGGCTGGTGAAACGTCTACATAAGAAAGTTACCCAGTTGTTGCACTTGTGTCTAATGATTCAACTTGTCGATATTATATACCATTGATGTTAAGAATTATGTTATTAAACCTAAGTGATTTTTTGGTGTGACCTCAGCTTGTTCTCAAGCTTCAATGAAGAATAGATGTATGTGATTGTATATGAACTCGATTCTGGTCGTTGTGAACGACTGTCAATGATGTCTATTCACAGTATATTTGTCAGTATAGCTACTGAATTCCCTATACATATGCTTGTGTAGTATATTGTAGATCGTATCATCCATGTATTCATTTAGGCTTCCTGCTCAGCTAGGCCCAGCGGCTAGTATGTGACGTCACGTGATGCCACATTGGAGCATGAGACGTTCTGCCTCCCTCTCAGTTCACCGATACACCTACAGGCAGGCTGGGCCACTCCCCTCTTGCAACTCTGCTAATACAGTGAATACAACCCAACAAGTTTGTTTATCTCCAACCATCATATCTCCAGGGAACCCTCCCAACAAATGGTGGCAACGGTGGTTGCGTAAATTTGATATTTATGCAGATGTAAGGCGATTAACTTCTACCAGCCGACGGACATGCGTGTTGACCACATGGTGGCCTAAACAGCCAGTTACCCCGACCAAGCACTCAGGAGCCTCTCTGCACTACTTCCTGGTTAGTCTTTGTGCGTTCTCTGATTATTTGCATTACTTCCGAGGGGTTGATCCGGGTTTGCAAATGAAGCCAAGCCAGTCTCTGGGGTGGAGACAAGCTCTAAGCCACACAAGCTCTAAGCCACCCAAGCGCTAAGCCACCCAGCCGGCTCCAGTCCTAGCCTAGCCTGCTCAGCCAGCTTTCCACTCTGCTGTGCTCATTGTTACAAGTTCTCAAGCCAGTCTGTGTGAAGGGTTCAGCCAAGCAAGCCAGCCAACTAACCCAGGTGACTAACCACCAGTACTCAAGCAAGCCACGTGAGTTCCAGCCTTCACCATCACTTTGTGCTCCCACAAATGGTAACACAGGCATAGATGCAATATGGATAAGTTGTACGAGAATGGCATACAATTCAGCCATAAAAATGTTAGCGAGGGATAATGAATGCCCTAGCACGATGCTGTCCGGAAATACTGCTGCGAATCCGATGCCATCAGAAGACTTGGAACCATCGGTATACACTGCGATGGTTGAGAATGAGATCGGACGTGGTTAAGAAGTGCGAGATCCCATGTAGGCAGTTGGGCTTATGCAGGCATGAGAAAGAAAACAGAACTGTCGGAACCCCCCAACGGGGGGGAAAAGTGAGATACTACATGAACATAGAAGGTGGTTTGAAGAAAGATAGGAGCGAATGTAGGCAAAAAAAAAAGGGACAGAGTGAAACGGGCGACGAACAAAAAGAACTCTACAATACAGTGACTACCCTATATATGGAAGATTGCGGAGGTCAGAGAGCCACAAAATAAACATAACTGCGGAGGCAATGACATCATGGCGATCAGACGGGATGGAATATTCGCCTTTGCATGGGAGGGGCCCCTTTTGAATATATCTGTCCCTAATGAGTTTCGAAAAAAATTGGGTTAAAATGTAGCGAAGGAGATTCACGATCAGCCCCCCAGGAAAGATGACGGGGGTTTTAAGGAGCTTCGCCCGCTATGAAAATTGCCTCAAGAGGAAATGTGAGTTTTCCCAGCAAAACCTACAGTTAAAAATGGCCGAGAAACGTGACAGTTAAGTTCGGGGATACGCGACCAATGGGACAAGGGATGATCAGAGGGGACAAAAAACGTCCAGTAAAAAGCAATTTGGTGAGTTTTTAGTCTAGCCCAATTTTAAACCCCTGAATGGTGGCCCAATTGTGAACACGGTTGACCGCATCTGGAGGAAACTGCAATGAGGCGACAGTCAGCGCCTGACACCGTAAGTCATCAAAGAGCGCTAAAATTTTGGGAGGAAAAGAAAAAAACCCAATCATTTATAGAAAGTAACAAAGGTTGTGCTCAAACACACCTTTGGGGGGACCCCATTGCTTGGACAAAGTCCGGGATAGCAATTATTAGCCCCAGCACGAAATGTCTTAGAGTTAAAAGTTCTTAAAAAAAAATGGTAGACTGCCCCAGGGGCCTAAAAGTGGGCTTGGGCCAAATATATATTTCCCAAAGTTGTGTCTATGCCTTCTCAACCCCAAAAGAGATTGCGATATCTGATTTATTGGAAAAGGCTTTACGGACATACGTACCAAAGCTTAGTTGGGGTCAAGGGTAAAAAACCCCTTCGAAAGCCCTATTGACAGGGAGGACGTTTTTTCTCAAAAACCCATATCAAATCTATTTCCCAAATTTTTTAATCCCCTTTGCAAGCTGCAGGGTAAGACAAGGGAACGTAGGGGAGGATCATGCCCGCAGTCCCCCTTTTTACAGAAAGGGAAACAATGGTAGATTTCCAAGCCGGGAAGAACCCCTTTGGGGACCAAATAAGTTTTAAGGGGTAAAGAGGACTTCAAGGCGATGATGTAATACAAATAAAAATCCTCACCCCCAGCTCCCGAGATCGGCAAACTGAAAAAATGTTCAGAAGTGAAAAAAGGCACATTTAAGATTCTTCTCTGATAAAGAAAATTTTAAGGGGCTCTAACTCTCTGGCACTTTGAGGAACGAAACGGGGATAGATAACCCCGAGTAACAACAAGAAAATTTAACCAATTTTTGGGCAACATAAAAGGGGGTTTTTGCGATATCAACACCGGAAACCCCAAAGAACGGGGAGGGGGGTCAGGAGATATTTACCACTCAGTTTCCGTATTTTTTTTCCAGACTGCACTCATTGAAGAGCCGAAGTGAGAGAAACAAAATCCCCAGCTATGCGTTTACTCAGGGATGCCGGCGCGCGATCGCCTCTTCTGCATAGAATCAAGGGTTCTTTGGGTTCTATTGTCTGGTACCTGCCCCACCAGTGCATTTCAAAAACTCCCCGAGCAAAATAAGGGGACCCCAAGGGCACGCACTTCTGAGAATCCCTTCCGAGGTTGGGGGTATAAAATGTGAAGTTTGGTTGAAATGAGCGAGAAAAGGTGTAAAATTTAATCAATGGAGACGAAGAAGGAGCTTCACTAAAAGCATTAATCGAGTCAAGGTCCCAATTTGCTTGGTCAAAACCAGCGGGGCTAGAGGAGGTGGTGAATACAAGGAAAAGTAAAAGTTTGGGTTTTTAAATCACCTCTGCAAGCCCGGAGGACAGCCCAGGGAAATTAGTACATTGAGGAAGACAGCCCGAAGATCGAACAAGAGAGGAATGAGTACGGGATCAAAAGGGGTGGGAGTACCCTTTTAAAAAACTTTGGGAGTAGAAAAAGCGAGAAAAGCCCCAACTAAATTCCGCGGGATCAAAAGGGGCCCCCCCGCAAGGAAATTGGGGTTTATTAAAACAGCCAGAAAGGGAAGTGGGGGGAAAGGGAAAGAAATAAAATGCAACATCGGGGGATAGATAATGCAAAAGAAAAAAAAGATATAAAGAAGATTGTTATCACTTTTTAAAGTGGATACTGGCTAAGTGTAATGCAGGAAGTATAAACAAAGAGCTAAGGGACTAAATAGGTATAAAGAAGTGCAGACTCATTAAAGGTTTCCCCATCGGAAAAAAGGATCCGACGAATATAAAAAAATCAAACCCCGAGATGGGAGGGAAACAGCCAAGCGAAAATTGGTTCTTGTAAACACAAACAAGGGAAAACCGGGGAGCAACCCGAAGTCCCCATTCCCTCGAGGCCGCAAATTTCCACTGTAAATAAGCCATGATTGCGAAAAAAAGATAAAAAAAAACAAAAGGTGAGATTCTACGGACTAGTAGGGTTAAAAAATCCACATGGGGAGGCAGCAAAAACTTTTAAGCTCCCGAAGGATTGGGACGCTGTGAACAAAGGATTGTGCAGATGGAAAAATTGAAGAGAAGGAAAGGGGGGGATCGATGTCTAAAAGGTTTTGTCTCCTCAGTAATTCTGAGATAGCTTAAAGTGTTTCAGAGGACAGGACTTTGTTGTGGTACAATATAGGAGAGGAAAAAGGGAGGGTGAGTAAAGACGGGGTGACATGGACTTTTACGAAAGTGGGGGAAGGCAGAAAGGAAAGAGGGAACAAAGCATGTGAGGGGCAGAAGGGAAGAAACTTGGGGGGGGAAGGGAAGAAGGTCTGTACGAGGGGGAGGGATGAACCTAAACACTCAAAGAGGCAATTAGAAGAAAAAGAACGGGTCAGGGGGGGAAGGAAACTTTGAAGGTTGGATGGGAAGGGGGGTTTAAATTTAAAGGAGATTTTTAACAATGGGATTTTTTGGGCATCGAGGAGGGGGGGCGATGGCGATAGGGTTGTACGGGGTCTTTTAGACAAGAAATTTGTGAGTGAAAAGAGGGAAGGTGAAAACAAATGGGGGCCGGTTAGGAACCCCTGATCCGGGGACACAAAAGAATTAGAGACAGGGTGCTGGGAAAGGGGTGACCCAAGGAGGGGGAAGTTTATAACTCGAGAATAAGAAATATTGCGAAGTCTCCCTTGGGAGGCACAGATAGAGTTGCCATAGCATATGGGAACCCCTTGGACAACTGATTTTTAAAGCTCATTTAAGTAAATCAGCAACGGCGAGAGTAAGAGGGTGAACCTATTACAGTTAAGGCAAGGGGGAGGAGATACAAACGTATTGATGGTCTCTGCACCTAGACTGGGTATTCGGCCAGGGAACTGAAATATTTTGCTGGATGACCAAAATCCCAGCATTTCTACAATTTTGCGGTGTAGGGGATCATCTTTCGAACTTGTAAAGGGTGTCCCGCGTATGAAGAGGGGGGCTCAGGCATCAAAAGTTAAACAGCTCATTGAAAGGGGTATTGTCTCTGCACAGGCAGGGAGGACGAAAGTGCTATTTGAGGAGGGGAGGTCTTGGAGTTCAAGCTGTTCCAGAATTCTTGAAACAGTCTGGATATTTTTTGGGAAAAATGGTATGGGGCAGAATGATATAAAATTTGAGGAGGTCAAAAAAGACAAGGTCAAGGTTCAGCACTCGAAACCCCTGTCCCTGAAGGGGGGAGAAAAGGCACCACAATGGGTACAGAGGCATTAGAAATTTATATGGTCAAATAACGAGGCAGGGTCGAAACAGGGTGGGTACGTAAGTGGCCCGGGGGGGGAGCGGGTCATGTATTTAGGACTCCTGCTAATGCACATTTTCTTTTTATTTTGTTGATAAAAAAAATTAAAAAAAACGGGGAACTGGGGGAATAGCTCCTAGGAGGCAAAAAAAGGGCTTTAAATCCCCCCCCGGGCTAAGGGGACCCCAGCCCTAAGCAGTGCAGATGCGGCAGGGAAACCCCGTACCATACCCTACCCTTCATGCCAGTAAACCAGCAATCGGGCATTACAACCTCACACCCCCAAAGCCACCTCGTGGACAAGAAGGGGCAGCCGGACCCCCGCCACAAAGCATCCTTTTTGGCCATTACCCCGGGAATCCGACAAGCACCCCCGAGATATACCCATCACCCAAAAACACCCAAAGCCAACTAGAAAGGGTCGGACACCTCCAGATGATCAGATTCCAGGGCAAACTATCCACCCCCAAAGGGACCTCAACGAAGGGGTTTGACTACGGTCCCCTTTTCCCCGCTTTGAAACTAAGCCCTTGGGGAAAAGAACCCAAAAGGGCTGAAAATGGGAAAGGGAATAGGAGGGGGATGAGGGGGAGGGGGAAAAGGGGAAAAGAGGGAGGGGGGGGATAGGAAAACGGGGTGTTTGGGGGTAATTGGGTTCAGTCTGAGGAAGGACACAGATCTAATTCCTAAAAAGGCCTTTTCACCGTCTACAAGTAAAGGGTTTGATACGTATGCCCCTTCTAATTGAAGATCAGATGCAATCCAACCATAGACCCCGATTTGATGTGAAACACTCGAATGAGCTTATTGGATCATATTGTCACTTTTTAGATTTAAAAATTTTTTTTTTAAGTGATCACAAGATTTTAAAAATTAGTTTTTCCCTATAATATAAATTGTTTAATAGCCTTTTATTTTAAGTGAAGAATGCTAAGAATTAAAAAAGATTTGGGGAAATGTAATTAAAATTGCACTAAATTTAAAGTTTTCTCAATTATAAATGTGGAAATGTTTAAAAATGACTTTATTGCAAAAAAAAGTTACGATAACACCATTTCGGGAGAGAAGGGAACAAAATTGATAAAGTCTGACAGGGAGGGACTTTGGGATTATGTTTTAAGCTCGATGTGTTGGTTTTTACGACAGAACGAACATTGTGTAAAAAAAAGTAATGAAGGCAGCAGTGATGACTACATTGAGTCATTTCCCGGGGGATAAATTTTAAAACTTATAAAAAAACAAAAAAAAAATTTTATATGTGATCTGCATTACCCAGTGTGTTGTTTTATGTTGAGGGTTTGAGATTCCTTTTTTTACTGTGTAATGTATAATAGTGCTTTATTGTGTTTTTTTAGCTTGTGTATTATAAAAAATTGTATGATTAAAAATTGTTTATTCTTTAAATAAAAAAAAAAGGCACAATCCCGGGGACTGGAACTTACACAAATAACCCCACATAAAAGAGAAAGCTTCTACTTGTAAATTGAAAGGGTCCAAGCGGACCGAAACTGTCGTAAGCTTCTCTCCTTATGGCGGTTATTTGTGTTTGATTTTTTTATTCATCCAATCTATGTTCTTACCAGAGTATTATCTCACTTTTTTCCCCTGGTTTTGCAATGAAAATTTTTTGCAGGGTACAATAAAAATTTACAATGCATATAAAGCTTCACAATAAAAAGGTTGGTGAAACACGATCTTTTACATGTTACGACATAAAAAAAATAATGTCGTGTAAGTATCTTGATCTTAACACTGATTCAAAAGCTACATCCCCTTGTTTAAATTCATAATTTTACATTTGTTCCATTTGAATTTTTTTTACCTTTATGCATTCCTCCATCTATTTTTTTTTTTTTTAAGGAAACACTTTTTTTGTTGTCTCCTTTAAACTGTTAAACTAAAAAATTTTTTCATCTAAAAAACAACACCTCGACACAATTTTTAAAACCCCGAAAAGTAAACTTTTACGGATTGTTGTAAACATTGTCCTAACTCTACTTGTTATATAAACATTTGTTTTTGACGAGCCAATATTTTTTCTAATTTAATATGGAAAATGCAATGAAATCACACAAAAAGGGCCCCTTTTTTCACCCAGTTAAAGGTTTTTTTCAGTGAAATATCCCCATAATTATCTAGGTAAAAAAAAAGCGAGAATAAGTTCTAATCGAGGAAGAAAGGAATAAAAGAGAGAAAGAAGAGGGGGGTTGTTGGGGAAGAGACCCCAATAAAAAAAAGAGCAATATTGCCCCGGGGACACGGGGGGTAGTGATTGTGTTAGGTGAAAAGAGGTTGGAGTGGGTGGGGGAAGAGAGTGAAAAGGGTTTGGGGGTGGGGGGGGAAGAGAGTGAGAAAAGGGTGGAGGGGGGGGGAAAAAAAGGGGAAAGAGGGGTTGGGGTGGGTAAAAGGAAGAGAGTAAAGAGGGGGTTTGGGGTGGGTGGGGGGAAAAAGTGAAAGAGGGTTTGGGGTGGGTGGGGAAGAGAGTGAGAAAGGGGTTGGAGTGGGTGGGGAAAAAGGGGTGGAAGAGGTTTTTAAAATGGGGGGGGAAGAGTGAGAAAGGGTTTAAGTGGGTGGGAAGATGTGAAAGGGGGTTTGGGGTGGGTGGGGAAAGTGAGAAAAGGGTTGATGGGTGGGGAAGAGTGGAAGAGGGTTAAGTGGGGGGGAAAAAAAGGCGACACACTGGATCCAAGGAAATATTGGTGGGAAAGGGCTTCGCTTAAATAGTTACCACAGAGGGATTTACCCGGGGATTTTCCCTAGCGGCCTGACACTCCCCTCCCTCACGAGGGTGATCAACCCCATTCCCCACAGTGGCCTGGGGACTTTTCCCTACCCTAAACGGGCATAGTGCCCGTTATAGGACACATGCCCCCTTTTCCCAAAACCCTTTTCTTTTAAAAGATTCCCATACCCAAAATTTTAAAAATTTATCACCACTACCCTTATCAAAGCCACCCCCTTTTCTCCCAAAACCACATCACTACCACCCACCACACTACAACCTCGAAACAACCCATTCCCCCATTACCACCACCCCTCATCATCCCACACCTTTCACAACACCCCTTCATCACCAAAGCTTCTCCTTTACTACCACCATTCCATCATTAAAACCCCTCTTTACTACCCCCACACACCCCGCTATCACATCCTTCCTCACCCAAAAACCTCCGTCACCACCATCCCCTCCAGTACCCCCCGCCCCTCCATCATCACCACCCCCCATTACCACCCCCCTCCTCACCCCCACCCCCCCTTCCACCACCCCAAAATCACCAACCCCACCATTGTCTGTAGGGGGGGGTTGGAAAGTAAGGTATAATGGGGGAAAATTTGGGAGTAGGGGGAGTCATAGGCAGGGGACAGGAGGCAAAGTGGTAGGAAGATGATTTGCGGAGGTTGGGAGGTAATTGAGGTCTTGGGCTCAACTTCACCTTCATTACTCTACCCACCACTCCACATACCACCCTCTCACTCTTTAACTAAAATAAATAAAAATAAGAATAAATAACGGGGCAGTGAATATTAATTCACTCAAAACAGTTTATTTTTAAGTCCTTGTACAATAAAATATTGGGAACAGGAGAACATTATGGGTTTAGATAAATGGGGGGTACATAGAAGCGTGAGACGGGAAAACAATCAACTTGACCAAAAATTAATGTAACTTACAGTAAGTTCCGAGGGCATTCACAGGAACTAAGCCCCAGGGCCCAAGATACACAAACACTACTGCGCCAAACCATACTCTCCCAAAGCCCCCAACACTCCTCCAGAGACTTCACAGCCTTCCCCCGACCCTGCACCCCCCACAGCTCCGCTCAAAGTCTTGTTCAGGAGCTCTGCACCCCCCCACAGCTCCCCTCGAATCCCGATCATGCCTTTTTCCTTGGGGGTTTTATGGTGGTTTCCCGCACCCTCCGCAATGAGGTGGCCACGTGGGGTTGACTGACGCCCAGGTCTGACCCGTCCCCGAAAAAAAGACCTCAGTCTTAAGCCGAAAGGCGTGGGTCTGACAGTCATTTGCCCAAAGGGAAGGTACCATATAATGGTTTAAATTAGGGGCTCCCCCGAGACCTCACAAGCCTAGCTGAACTCACCCCACCATCACCCCCCACCCTCCATCACCACCCCCCACCATCACCTCTCCTCTCCCTGCGTATAAAATAGAATGGAAACGATAAAAAAAAAGCTAAGTAAATTTTAAAATTTTAAAAACCCAATGAAAAAATCTTTAAAAAAAAAAAAAAACCCTTTTAAAACCCTGTTTAAAAAATCGTCATTAACGAAAATTAAAAATTCATTACCCTTTTTGTGATGACGAAAAGTTTAAATAACGCGGTGGTAAAAAAAAAAATAATGGGAAAAAAAGAAAAAGAAAAAAAAAGGAAAAAAAAAAGGGCCATTTTTTCCTTGAAGGGCAATGAATTAGAGCCAGTCCCCCGCCCGGCCTCACACCATCCTTTACCTCTGGTAAGTATCTAATTCCACCCAATCTAAAACACTAGGGGGATTTTTTTTTCCCCGTTCTTTTTAAAACTTTTGGGTAAACTTGTTTCACCGCGATAATGTTTCATCATCCTGAGTAAGCTTGTTTAATTGGGAACTAACACAATGGAAAATATTAGTAAAATCCTCCCTAAACTGGAGGTATCCTGAAGACACCCCCGTAGAAAAGGGCCAAAAAACGACCAATTCATCGGGGTGATTTATTTCTCTTATTTATATCATGTTTTCACTCTTCTTTTTTTCATGTCCCCCTTTTTCACACTCCATTTTATCTTCGTTCTTCACACTCCATTTTATATGCGGGCTTCACACTCCATTTATATCTGTCGTTTTTCACACTCCATTTAATCATGTCTTCTTCACATCCATTTTTTAAAACATGTCAGTCTTAACACTTCATTTTATCATGTGGTCTTAAAACCCTTTAATCATTCGGTCTTAAAACTCCATTTATTCATGCCCCTCTTTAACACTCCCTTTATACATGTCGTCTTAACACTTCATTTTTAAAATGTCGGTCTTAAAACTCCATTTATACTTTTTGTCTTAACCACTCCTTTTTTTCATGTGGGTTTAAAAATCCATTTATATCAGCGGTCTTTAAAACTTCATTTATATCATGTCGGTCTTAACACTTCATTTTTTCATGCAGTCTTTAAAACTTCAATATAACGTCGGTCTTTAAAACTCCATTTAACATTCGGTCTTAAACTCCATTTATATCATGTCGGCTTAAAACTCCATTTATATCATTCGTCTTAAAAACCCATTTATATCATGTCGGGCTTAACACTCCATTTTTATCAGTAAATTTTTTAACACTTATTTTTAACATGTCGGGCTTAAAACTCCATTTTTTTCATGTCGGTTTAACACCCATTTTTATCATGTCGTCTTAAAACCTTTATTTTAAAACATGTCGTCTTAACACTTCATTTAATCATGCGGTCTTAACACTCCCTTTTTTTCATTCGGTCTTAAAACTTCTTTAAACAACTCTACCGTTTTTTCTTTTTTTGTTTCTTTTTTTTTACTCAAACATAACTTACTTTATAAATTTATTAACAATATTTCTCCCCCAAATTTTTCCAAATTTTTTTGCTCTTAATATTTTACAAAAAAAGTTTCACATAACAAAAAACGATTCATTTTTTAGTACCTCTTTGATGAACCCTCGGGATCATGAACCCCCGGGATTGTGAACCCCCGGTATTATGAACCTCGGTTCATGAACCCCCGGGTTTTTGAACCCTGGATCATGAACCCCCGGTATCATGAAACCCCCGGTATTATGAACCCTCGGTTTATGAACCCTCGGTATTATGAACCCTCGGTATCAGAACCCTCGGTATTAGAACCCTCGTCTTGTAACCCTCGGTATTATGAACCCTCGTATTAAACCCCCGGGTTTATGAACCCCCGGGATTTTGAACCCCGGTCTTGTGAACCCTCGGTATTAGAACCCTCGGGATTATGAACCCTCGGTTTTAAGAACCCTCGGTATTATGAACCCCGGTATTTTTGAACCCTCGGGATTGGAAACCCCCGGGATTATGAACCCTCGGTATTAAAGAAACCCCCGGTATTGTGAACCCTCGGGTTTTTAACCCGGTATTAGAACCCCGGTCTTTTGAACCCCCGGTATTATGAACCTCGGTCTTTAACCCCGGGATTAAAGAACCCCCGGTATTATGAAACCCCGGGACATGAACCCCCGGTATTATGAACCCTCGGTATTATGAACCCTCGGTCTTGTGAACCCTCGGATTATGAACCCTCGGGCTTGGAACCCTCGGGATTTTGAACCCCTCGGTACATGAAAACCCCCGGTATTATGAAACCCCCGGTATTGTAACCCCCCGGGATTAGAACCCCCGGATTGTGAACCCTCGGGATTAGAACCCCCGTATATGAACCCTCGGGATTTGAACCCCCGGTTTTTGTGAACCCTCGGGATTGTGAACCCTCGGGATTATGAACCCCCGGATTTGAAACCCCCCGGATTGTGAACCCTCGTATTTTGAACCCTCGGTATTGTGAAACCTCGGTATTGTGAACCCCCCTATTATGAACCCCCGGTATTATGAACCCTCGGGGATTGTGAACCCCGGTATCAGAACCCTCGTATTATGAACCCTCGTATTGGAACCCCCGGTATTTTGAACCCTCGGTATTTGAACCCTCGGTATTGTGAAACCCCCGGATTTTGAACCCTCGGGATTATGAACCCCCGGGATTATAACCCCCGGTTGTGAACCCTCGGTATTATGAACCCCGGTATTATTAACCCTCGGGATTTTGAACCCCCGGTATTGTAACCCCCGGGATTGTGAACCCCCGGTATTTTGGAAACCCCGGTAAATGAACCCTCGCATTATGAAAACCGGTATTTTGAAAACTCGGTATTAGAAAACCGCATTATAACCCCCGGTATTAGAACCCCCGGTTTATGAACCCGGGATAATGAATCTTCGGGATTTGAATGTATATTTTTGTAAACCCTGATGTCTCTGGCCCCACCACAAAAAACAGCAATTAAGAACCAACCAAAAACTTTAAGAACAAAACAACGGCAAAAAACAACCACAACAAAAACTTGCAGCAACGAACTAAACAACAAAAACCACAACAAAAATCCCCCCCCCATTACCCCAAAACCACCACCACCACCACCGTACCACCACCCCCACCGTCCACCACCATCACTACCCACCACAACCCCACCAACTACACCAACAACGTTACCCAAGCACTCTATAAAGTTAAAATCTGCAGAGAAAAACTAGATAATCTTATTGACCCCCTCACATCTGATGTTTTTGGGTTTTGAAAAATGCCGTTTTTCAGTTATCCCAGTCCCAAAAATTAAATATTTGTCCCGGCTCACCCGCCCGACATACTTACCAAAAAAAAGAGTAATTTCATGAGCCGAGGGAAAAGATTTTCGTGACAAGCAGGATGGAGGGGTTCCTCCCGAGAAGAGAGGAGAGAGAGAAGAGAGAGAGAGAAGGGGAGTGGAGTGAGAGTGTGTGGAGCGAGAGTGAGTGAGTGAGAGTGAGAGAGTGGAAAAGTGAGGGTGAGAGAGAGAGAGAGAGAGAGAGGAGGGGGAGAGGAGAGAGGGAGAGAGAAGAAGGAGAGAGGGGAGTGTGAAGTGTAAAAGGGGGTGTGGTGTGTGTTGTGTGGGTGTGTGTGTGTGTGTGTGTGTGTGTGGTGTGTGTGGTGTGTTTTGTGTGTGTTGTGGGGTTAGTTATGCGGGGGGGGGCGAGGACGGTAGTTCAAGCCTAGTGACTCGTTTACACTTGAGCTTAACAAGCGGAACAAGCCATAGGTAGTGGCAACGGCTGGGAGCCAGTCTAAATCCCAGCAACGAGCACAATGAAGATGTGGGTTTTTACTCCACTTAAACACAAAAGCTAAAATTGAGATAAAAAGAAAAAGCACGAGATCCTCATTTTTACCCATTTAAAGAACACACCACCCCAAATAACAGATAAAAAAAGTAATTTTACAATAAATATGGGGGCCTTTTTACCGAGGTCGCTACAATCACCACCACTAACACTAACACCACAGCACCACAACCCACCACCACCACTAATACCACAGCACAACCCACCACCACGGCTACAACTATCAACACCCCCAAACACTACAAACCCACCACCACAACTACCCACCTCGACATCGATAATGCATCACAGTGAATATACACAATATTTTCACCTTTGAACTTTCAAGTTCAATGGAGAGGAAGAGAGTCACAAACAAGTCAGTTTTCTGCAACGCTCCAGCCACAGTGTCTGGGGAAGGTGTGTTGGGGGATGTGTCTAAGACTTATCGGGAAGGGCGGCGTCTGGGGAGAAGTGTCTACAAGGGCGAGATGTTTGGAGAGTCTTGGAGTAGGAGTCTGGAGGGGAAAGGTGTCTGGTGAGAAGTGTCTGGGAGTGGAAGGTGTCTGGCGAGAAGTGTCTGGGAGGGAAAGGTGTCTGGCGAGAAGTGTCTGGGAGGGAAAGGTGTCTGGCGAAATGTCTGGGAGGGAAAGGTGTCCCGGCGAGAAGTGTCTGGGAGGGAAAGGTGTCTGGCGAGAAGTGTCTGGAGGGAAAGGGTTCTGGCGAAAGTGTCTTGGGGGGAAAAGGTGTCTGGCGAGAAGTGTCTGGGAGGGAAAGGTGTCTGGCGAGAAGTGTCTGGGAGGGAAAGGTGTCTGGCGAGAAGTGTCTGGGAGGGAAAGGTGTCTGGCGAGAAGTGTCTGGGAGGGAAAGGTGTCTGGCGAGAAGTGTCTGGGAGGGAAAGGTGTCTGGCGAGAGGTGTCTGGAAGGGAAAGGTGTCTGGCGAGAGGTGTCTGGGAGGGAAAGGGGTCTGGCGAGAGGTGTCTGGGAGGGGAAAAGGGGTCTGGCGAGAGGTGTCCCGGGGGAAAGGTTTTCTGGCGAGAGGTGCTGGGAGGGAAAGGTTCTGGCGAGAAGTGTCTGGGAGGGAAAGGTGCTGGCGAGAAGTGTCTGGGAGGGGAAAAGGGGTCTGGCGAGAAGTGTCTGGATGGGAAGATGGCTGCTAAGAAGTGTCTGGAATTGGAAGGTGTCTGCTGGTGAGAGGTGTTTTGGGAGGGCAAGGTGTCTGTAGAGATGTATCCGGAAAAGGTAGGTAATCGTGTGAGAGATGCCTGGGAGGGAAAGGTGCTAGGAGAAAAGTGTCAAGAGGAAAGTCAGGATAAGGAGAAGGTACCATGGAAGAGGCAACATAAACCAACATTAACCTCATCTACGACCTAGATTACAATGTGACAATGTGGCATGAGACAGATTGTCCATGTATTTGAAAGACTTATTGCTGTAAAAAATTTTTGCGAATGTCAGGCAGATCATCATCTTCTTTTAAACA
>NC_069408.1:70403958-70459402 GCF_026875155.1 Cherax quadricarinatus
CCCCAAGGGACACACACAAAACCCGACATCAAGCATTCGTTTCAAAGTAGAAAAATAAGCATCACTGAACGAAACCAGTGGAAAAGATCCGAGATAATGAAATAATGTTCTCAGGATATTTGTTAATTTGTCATGATGCAATGTTGATATATGAGTAACAGAATCTGTGAGCATCTGTGCATACTAGCATTTTATCTTTGGTTTTTCTAACTAAAGACAAAAGATGGCCAAAACTTTATATTTGAGACGACACAAACATAGCTTCCACTCTCAGTTCCATCCAATGATTGTCACTTAATAAACGAAATCTGTCAAACCCAAATAAGTTAACAATATGGGATAACTATTTTTTAAATCAACCCAAAAATTTAAAGAATTATTTTTGAGACGTTAAAAAATAAGAAGGTAGGTTAGGTTAGTTAGGTTAGGTTAGGTAAGGAAAGGGTTTTTGTCAGGAAACAGGACAATGTCTGGTCTTAGAGTTTAACCCTCGATTGGAGAAATAAGTCATTCTGACCGAGGCTTTCCGTTGGCTTACCGGTTCATCCCTTAAAAATTATGGTCTTTTCCTTAATTACATTGTAAAATTGCATTATTTTAATAATACAATAGCAACTTATCCAGCGACAAAACGAAGTCCAGCTGTTAACTGAGATAATTTTTTTTTTTTTTTTTTTTTTTTTTATTCGCCGGTATTCCCCGGCCCGTCTTTTCCAGTAGTGGTGACCCGGCCCTTGGGCTCCCTATCTGGGAGTGTCTCGAGATTTAAGTCTCCCATGGGAGGGGGTACAAGTACCTCCTCATCTTTGGGACCAAGTGTCCCCAGGCCTAGCCACATTCCCCGCCCTCACGGGGCTCGTAGGGAGAAGCTAGGCCTCTAACTAAAGATAAAATTATTATTATTATTATTATTAAAGATTCACCGGTATTCCCCGGGCCCCCGGGCCTTTTCCAAGTGGTGGCCCGGCCTTGGCTCCCTCTTTAGGGAGTTTTCTGAGACCTAAGTCTCCCATGGGAGGAGGCACAAGTACCTCCTCATTTTTGGGGACCATCTGTCCCTAGGCCTAGCCACAAGCTAGGCCTCTCTGGTCTGCCATCCCCGCCTAAAGGGGGGCAAATGGGAATGACAGTCTTATGAGCTAAAGGCTCGGGCTCAGGCACCTACCCTACCCTAGAAGGGCTGGGCATGGTGTCGATCTAACTGAGATAAAATTATTATTATTATTAAATATTAGCCGGTATTCTCCCGGCCCGGGCCTTTTCCAAGTGGTGGCCCGGCCTTGGCTCCCTCTTTAGGGAGTGTCTGAGACCTAAGTCTCCCATGGGAGGAGGCACAAATACCTCCTCATCTTTGGGACCAACGTCCCCAGCCTTTGCCACAATGGGGCCTCTCTGTCTGCCATCCCCCCCAAGGGGGCTAAGGAAATGACAGTCTTATAGCTAAAGGCTGGGGCTCAGGCCCTACCCACCCTGAAGGGTTAGGCAGGTTTCGTGTGAGATAAAAAAAAAAAATTTTTCCCAGTATTAAATCTATGAAACTCACCCAGTTTTGTCACTGTAACTAAGGCACCCGCTTTTAATGCCCTTCTACCCCCTCATCATAAAGAATTAAACTCGCAGCAAATTTTTTAAAATTTAAATATGGTGATTTCGCGTTGATCAAAGAAGAGATAAAAAAAAAGGAAGAGGACTCAATTTTTTTTTACTCCCTGGGGCCAGGTCATAGCAGCTCTCCTTACTTTCAGTGTCCCTACACCCCCCGTTGGAGGGGGGAATTTAACCAACGTCTCACCCTTGATTGCCCCGAGACTAGAAAATCGTGTAAAGATAACCCCAACATGGTATGTTGAAAATTTCGAATTTTTGCTCTTGAAACCGCCTTTCAGGGGGGGTTGCAAGTGAAGTTCAATGCTTTTTTCTGACACCAAGGGGAGCCTTCTTTGTTTTGTGTCACGAGATGTGAAGCTGAAAGCACCATAAAAGCCCCCTATCTTACTGTTAAAGGGTTACTGTTATGTCCCTCCTCTCTCGGGGCCAAGGAGATCATTTTCCCTGAAGAAACAAAAGGATTCTTGCTTTCAAGTCATCTATTGAAACCCAAAATACTGAGCCACTATTGAAGCATCCACAAAAATCTCAAATGTTTTCGTCCATGCTAAAGGGTCCCCTTTTCCTGATGTGAACATGCAGCCACTGCTCTGAGCGAAGGTCTTGCATTTAAACTACTATTCCAAAAACCCCCCACCTCATCGAAGCGAAAGATTTCATACACCCAAACATTGCGGGAACTGTTTTCTTATCTGCACACCCCAAGCCTGTCCATTAAAACAAAAAGTTCTGCACAAATGTGGTAGTGAGGGCCCACACTTTCAGTTCTGTACTGCCTCGCTCCATCTCCCCCAAAATTGTTTAAACTGAAAAAGAAACGATCACCACCCCTTTTACAGCAAAAGTCTATTCGAAAGGACATAATGAAGACAACTCAAGATGAAACACACAAAAAATCATCTTCCAAGCCCCCCACCAAGCAGCAATTGCAAAGTTCAGGCGCTACAAAACTCCTTCAAGTTTCTACCAACCCCCTCTACCACCCCCGTCATTCCTCCAGCATGTGACCTAACAAAGATCCCACTGTCTGTTTTATGCTCATAAAACAAACAGGGAGTACCTTTCTCCTTCAAACCACCATCAACGAGCTATTTGCCCTTGAACAACATGCCTCGTTTTTTTTTCCTTCATCTCCACCTTCTACTAAAATTTCAGATTTTTCGAAAGACTTTGTCGCCACCTTGCTAGTCATTCTCCCGCATCTCTACCCAACCCCTGCCCCTGAGTCACTCCCCAAATCCCACCCAAACAGGAGCCTTCCCTTTCCCCACCCTCTCTGGATCACCAACAACAACTCCGTTTTCCCCTTTCAGCTTCTGCATCGATCAATGGGCCCCAGAGCTTCGCCCCCCGAATCACTCGATCCACAATTTCCCATTTCCCCCAGCCATCACCTCCCAACCAAGAAAACCCCAAAACACGTTTTTCTTCACTTCAACGACCTGCTTTTCTTAAAAAGTTACAAAGAAGAACACATGGAGCCCCCCATCTAATTTTCTCTCTACTTATCACTTGCACTTCAGTGACTGGCTCTGAATAATTCAACGTTTTAACCCCGGCATTCAAGTTTACGTATCCCCCTGGCCTCGTAACTATTTACCACTACTTCTCAACTAAAGCCTTAAATTTAAAGGGAACTCATACACACGTACGATTAAAACAATAAAAAAACGATTT
Organism: Cherax quadricarinatus; assembly: GCF_026875155.1. Lineage (NCBI taxonomy): Eukaryota > Metazoa > Arthropoda > Malacostraca > Decapoda > Parastacidae > Cherax > Cherax quadricarinatus. The sequence continues at coordinate 70,407,244 of NC_069408.1, forward strand.
TTAATAAAATTAAAAAGCCTTACTGCTATGGACCCCCGGTAACCAGCAACCCTCTTAACAACCGGGCCAATCACCAAGAAGTATCCTCCTCGTCAGGAGCCGCCAATCCCCATCATAAAAGCCAGCCTTCCAGTCCTCGACGCCCTGCCACCGGCGATCACCTATAAGACGAGCTTCTTCCACTATGAAAGATGCAGTCAGCCCCAGCTGTTGTCTTAATGTCTTCTACGGTCTTCGTCGCAGCTTACCAGGCCTAAATACCTGTCGGTATTTTTATCCCATTTTAATGTTCAGTTGGGTCTAATTCTGACTCTTCTCTCTTCGACTCAAGACTTTCCTCCACCGTCTTTTCCTCGCCCTGTCCCTACTTGCCCTCGCCCTCCCCCCTCGCCCCTCGCCCTCGCCCCTGGCCCTCTCCCTCGTGCTTCCGTCCCGTAGAGTCCGTGTTGTTGTTGTTGTTGTGCGTTGATCATTTTCAACGCCTCTATTTTATATTTAAAAATTTTCAGATTATGCGTTGTTTTTTTTACTTTCTCATAGCGTGCTATGACCCCTAGCAGCTTCCCACAGACCTCGGGGTCCATGGCATGCGCTAATGCGGGAAAATCTCTGCTGCTGGATTAAAACATTTATATTATATTTTAGTGAACCTTGTATATTTTGGTATCACTAACAGGGAGAAAGAAAATTGTCAGAAATGATTTTAAATGATAGAAGATCATTGTTTGTTAATGTGTTTCAAGTATGGGGAAAAACAGCAAATGCTGTAATTCAGACGCTCAACTCAAATACTTTATAATACATTGTCGCAAAAAACGTATGTATAATTTCTGTGCAAATGATGCAGCATACCTTTTAAAGAATGAGAGAGACAAGAGAGAAAGATTACAATAATTTATACATTCATTAGATGGTAACATATTTAAGGGGTGATTATTACCAAGGGAAACCAGGATACACATATTATCCGTGCAGCTGCTTGGTTTGTGACCTTTAACCATTGCAAGTCGTTAGACTTTTGTAACCATCGCAATACTTGTTAGATTTCTGCAACTATTTTTTAGTTTCTTAGTCTTTGTAATTATAATTAAAGGGTTTTTACCGTTCTGTATAAACTTCTAAACATGTTTTCCTTCTGAAACTATTGTTAAGAGTAATATTTTAGCCTTCTGTACCATCGTTATGCTCTTTGGCTTATTAGAACCATTGGTAATATTATTGACCTTGTGACAATTTCTCGTACTGTTACTGTTTTTTAAAAAATTAATAGGAGTGTTACTGCTTTGTGCCCCTTCCTACGATTGTTACTTTTTTTGTGCCACTTGCTATGATTGTTTTCTGTTTTTTGCCACTTTCTATGATTGTTTTCTGCTTTGTGCCACTTGCTATGGGGTGTTATTGCTTTGTGCCTTGCTACGATTGTTAATGCTTTGTGACAATTGCTAAGATTTTTTTTCTTTGTAACCACTGTTAAAATTATTACCCCTCTAACCCACTTTTTTTTAAATGTTGAGTATGCAATCATCGTTAAGGTTTTTAATACCGTATGAATCAAGCCTGTTAGCTTTCTTGAACCTTATGGTCCACCCTGTTAGTTCCACCAATCAAACACTTTTTCTTCTTGTGACGCCAAAATCTAATTTCGAGTTCGGGTTTATTGATAACTGGGCCCCGAAACCTGTAACTTGGGATGGGTACTTTATAATGCTACGTAAGATATGAGCTTGGGGAAAGGGCCTTAGTGCCGGAGAACTGAAACTTGTGAATTGATGCTAGGACCTTTTTTTTCTTTTTACTAGACTTATAAGGATCGCAAGAATGAAGAAGCAATGACTGAGGTGAGATAGAGTATGGAAAGAAATGTTTTGGTAGAGAGAAAAGGAGGTTAAGGGAGGTTCTCTGAGGATAATGCTACAAGCTAAGTCAAAGATTAAATAGTGACTGTTGGGGGACTTATCTTGAAAGACAGCTTTCGCCTACACAGCCATCCCTGCAGGCGATGTCTTGAGAAGCTATTGTATGCACTACCTCACGGCTGGAAAATAATTTATGGGTGAGCAGAATTACCCCTAGGGGGTATTATGTCAGCATATCTCAGAAACGGATTGCTGACTGGAACCAATACTCACGTGTGTGGGACTCAAAAGTCCGCATTCATGGGTACTGGTACGTTAATAAACGTAAAAGGATATCCGCTGCACAGCCGACCTACCCCTCTTGTAAAATTAATCCCCCTGGTATTTGTAGCTGACCCGTAGTTGCCCCCGGGTTATCCATTGTCTTGATTGAAGCAGTGTTCTTTAAAGGGAATTCACACATACTCTGTTAGGTTTTGCAACACTCATTGTTACACTCTGTTCATCAATATTTTTTTTGTTATTCACAATCTTTCACTAAAGAAACTAACATACCTCTCTATAAGTGTTTAGATGTTTTCTTTGAGACACTTTTATGCACAAAAACGCACAGATCAGTGTTCTTTGTTCGTTATCCCGACATCAATGTTTCCCCAGCAGGGTCAAAAGCAATCTAACCCACAGCCTCCTAGCCGCCGCAATGCCCCCTAGCACATAAAGGAACTCTGACTTACCCACATTTCCCCTCCTTGCCAAACTTCCACCAGGAAGCAGTGCAGAATGCTTTTTTCCTGCTGTCTTAAGCATAGACAACAATGTACATCTTTAACATGGTAATAAAGTGAGTGCAGGATTTTCCTTAATTGCCCTGCAAGGTAGAGATTGATTGTTTCTTATTTAAACTACACTCTTGCAAACAGTGGTCTCTTGCACAGAGTCGCGTGCCCATGTAACGGGTACACGCGGGTTTAAACATCGCTGGTAATTACTTGATGTAGCGGTAAACAAGATGCTTGTCCCTTATGAGAAGTAGACCCCCCAGGTTCGGTGGCCTGACTACTGGTTTAAGGAAGTGGTTTTTGTCACATAATGACAAAAAAAATTTTTTTTGTTAATGATATATTAAAATCATTAACTACTCACCATGTAGTAACTTCCTTAATCTCTTTCTCTTCTTCCCCAAATAACACAAAATTCCTAGAAGCACTCATCAGTCACCCCGTCAATCAACCCTTTTCACACGCTTGATACATCATTTTATCATTCCCTTTACATACATGGAGATTATATATAGAGCAAGCCTTAAAGTAGAGGGAATGACGAATTAGTTCAATAATAATTTCACCGTCACTATATCGTTTGAGAGACTATGTATTAAGGCTCATTTTTCTTTTTCCACGATACTCCTGACGCATTATTGGGACTAGGAGCTAAGACTCAGCCCTGTAATCTCTACAGGAAAATAAAGTCAGAACTTGTAGTAAAATTTGTGCATTTTGTGTTTGTACATTATTTAGTGCAATTATTAATGTTTTCAAAAGGCACACTTTTGTTGACTGAGATTTGAAAAACAATATCTAGACTCGAGAGCGTTGTTGTAATAAAAAAAAATTCCACGATTTTTACGTTTGTATATAATAGCTTTACAAAATTTTTGTATATGATTGTAATATCGAGAGAGTGGTGACCTGATGAACTGACGACTGTTAACAAAAAAGTGAAGAGGCTATGGTTGGCAGCTGTGCCGCCCAACCCACCCTCTCTCACTTGGTCAGATACAGGCAGTGGTTTTGTTCATGGGGAGGACACAAACTATGGTCGCTGACCCCATTAATTTACACGCAGACGTATTTTTACATGGCTACACCCTTCGTATATATTGTGAACTTGTATCTGTAGACACATAAGCCCTTGGGTCGTGTGAAAGTTCCCCATTTTGATATATCAGTCCAGTGTTATATAATTTATGAGTCACATATCCTCAAAAGAGGCTGCTTGACGCCAATAGGGGGCTCTTGATTAATTTTAATTATCTCTTATTCTCTAAGATGCTGATAAAGGAAATAATATTAATTTATGTTGTATTCTGTAACAGCTATTTCTCACACAATCTGTGAATATATTATACAAAATGTGTTTATTCATCAAAAAGGTATATTTTACAGTTCTTATTTTGTCAAATCTCTAAAATAGTAACTACACGTAAGACTTTTCGGTTTAACTATGGGATCATTTACCTACTGTTTGTTCCGGCTTTGGAAGCAGAGGTAAACATGTCTCACAGAGCCTCAGCAGCTTGCATCACGACTGAGGTAAATTAAATAGGGCGGGAGGAGGAGGAGGAACTTGGGCTAAAATATAATAATTATTAGCACATATTCACAAGAAATTACTAAACTACTAAACGCGTAGGGGTTATACAGAGCCTGAGGAATGGGAGGTAATCATGTTTGATCCGAGGAAGGAAAGTGCAGCTCCAATCACTTGAGAGCACTTCAACAGCATGAAAGCACCGTCCTCAGAGAAGTCCAGAGTCAAATAGGTGAAAAAACGATAGGGAAGCTGCGTGCTGACAAGCTTTACAAAGTGTAATAGAGGGAAGATTTTCAAGCAAACATTTAGGGTTGTCAGTTTATATTAACTTCTCAATATTCTGTGATACATTTCTTTACGTTTGTGAAATTCATGATATTACTGCAAATAAATAAAATAGCCAATTTAACGCACGGTAACTATAAGCGAGCACATTTCTCATTCCGTAGTGCATAAAATTTGAAACTTGCAAACTGTATATTGACTTGGTGTAAGGTGAATTTACTTGTATATATCTGAAGAGCGCTTCTGTAGAGTCTAGAGCTCAGTGTTAAGCGAAACGTCGTCTAAAATAAAGATTTTTCCGCACTACGTGTCTTTATACCCAACTTGTCGGATAGTTGTACGGTAGCAAGAGGAACTGATAATATTATTATTGTTGTTAAAGAGAGGGAGAGAGAGAGGGAGAGAGAGAGAGAGAAGAGAGAGAGAGAGAGAGAGAGAGAGAGAGAGAGAGAGAGACAGACAGACAGACAGACAGACAGACATGCAGACACAGAGTACCTACCTGGCTAATTTAAGTTTGTTGAGTAGAGTTGTTCTAGCTCGTTGACTGGGTTTTAGTTTGTTCTGGAATGTCTTTGCAAAATGGTCTGTACTTGAGGTCCTCTTTTGAAGGCATGAAGTTTGATTTTTTTTGAGTTCTGTGACTCTAGAGAAAAAATGAAAATCTAAACTAATTCTGACACAGGACTGCCAATATTGAGTACAGAAACAGCAACAATAGCACTATAGCAGCAGTTATAACAACAGCAAAATCTACATCAAGAAAAACAGCAGCAAATGAACGCTATCACTGCTAGCAGCAGTTCGAACAACAACAGCAGCAGCAATTGGAACAAAAACGGAAACCGATAAGAAAAGTTGTGGTAACTAGAATTGCAGCATCAGCAGCAGCAGCAGCAGCCGCAGCAACAAGAACAGCTACAGAAGCATCAACCAGAACAACAGCAACAGCAGACACAAAACAGCTATAGCAGATGGAACGACACAGGCAACACAAGTAACAGAAACAGGAAAAACGCATAGAACAACAGCAGCAAGTATGAATAAGGCAGCATTAACCAGAACAACAACAGAAACAGAAGCAATAACATTAACAAGAAGAATAACAGCACTAACAATCACATCAACAGAATCAGCAGCAATAGAAACATTAATAAAAACAATAATAACAACAACAATAATAGAAGCAGAAAGAACGATAGCAATGGCAATAAAGGAGCAGCACACTAGAGACAACAACAGGACTAACAATAACAGCAGCAACATGAGATGCAGAAATAAAAGCAGAAACGGCAAGACTAACAGCAACAACAGCAGCAATAACAGAAACAGATTTCCAAGCATGACTGTTGTCTCAGCAGTGTCGCAAACTTCACCTATCTGGGTCATGTCATTAATAGTGATAGGTACTCTCTCCTCCCTTGGATCAAACAATGTTACCTCTCATTCCCCAGTTGCTATGTGTCTCCAACAGACTTAGTACGTTCTCATACCCACGGATATAATACTACTAATAATGATAATAATAAATATTAATAAAATAGAAATAATAATATTAGCAAAAACAATATTAATAATAATATAAAAACTGACTGTGATAATAATAATAATAATAATAATAATAATAATAATAATAATAATAATGTAATAATAATAACAATAATAATAATAATAATAATAATAATTAATAATAATAATAATAATACGGATATACTAGTCATAACGTTGTCTCTCCTGGTTTCTTTCCATGCATCCACCTTCGTTATTTTCCACAATTTAGGACTCAGTTTTAATAGCAGTTTGCCCGGCTATTCTAGCTGCCTCGCCTGATTCCTTACAATCGTCCACTGTTCGGGGTCTTGCTCATTAATTTGGAATCGTACTGTGCTGTGTGAGTGTTGTGATTTACGCTGCTATTTCGAACTGTTTAAAGTCTTGTACTGTTTTGTGCAGAGTTGCGCAGTGCTGTGTTGCGCCGTGGTGTGCTATAATGTGTTGTGTTATATGTACTGCAGAGTGAGGTGCAGTGCTTTATTATTCTGTGCTATGCAGTGGTGTGTCTTGCTATGATGTACGGTGCCGTGCTATACCGTCCTGTCTTGTGTGGAGGACTGTGACAGGCTTCACAGCGATAATGTTTCTTGTTTGTTTGGGTGAAAATTCTTTTGGCCTTGACCCCATTAGGTTGGGAGAGGTTTTTTAAAAAGGGAAAGGGGAGGTGAGAGAGAGTTGGGGAATTTTAAGGATAATTATCACACCTAAGCTGCCCGAAGGAAAACCAAAAACCCTGAATCATAGCAGGTTAGAGGATTGACTTTCAAAAATTCCATCGGGAACTAAACAAAGGATACTGAAACGTTTTTTTTAATATCATTTTTATTTTTGAAAATATTGGACGAGATATTACCACGACGTACAACTTACTTATGGGTATAAACAATAAGACAAAAGTAATATAGCCCCCTGGAAAAGGCGGAAAAAGGGAATTTAAAATTTTTAAAAAAATTCCATACAAACGAAAAAAAAATTTGGGGGGTACGAGAGCATAGGAGTCATGTGGTGAAATACACGCCATATACAGTTTTAAGAGTAAATATGATAGATAGCAGAGTGGGCAGATAAACCTGTCAAATAAAATACGAATGGTCGGAACTGGAGTCCAATAGCCATTTAAAGAAAGACAAGGTGAGTACATAACCGAAGTCAAGCAAACATGACGTCATTAGGGAGAATATAAGTTAACTCAACTGCAAAAGACAAACAAGCTAACAGAGGCCTGTTCGTCTCATCCTCAGTTGGAATATTCACATAAGCTGCTGTAAAATCCCCCCTCATCTATCCTTATATTTTATTATGAGTGACCCTAGGACTGACTCCTGTGGAACCCCGCTCGTCACGAGTGCCTAGTCTGACACTTCGCCACAAACCATGACTCGTTGTTGCCTTCCTGTCAGGTATTCTCTGATCTATTGCAGTGCCTTCCCTGTTATACCTGCTTGGTCCTTCAGCTTTGTCACTAATTTTCTAGGTGAAAACTGTGTGTGTGTGTGTTACTCACGAATTTGCATAGCTATCTGAGGTTGACACGCTTTCTCTGATGATATCACTACAGGTGGTCCATGGTTTGTTTCAAGAGTTTTATCATACCTTTTCTTAAAGCTATGTATGGATCCTGCCTCACTTCATTTCTTCTCCAGATTGTTCCCACTTTCCTGACAACTCTATACGGCTGAAAAAGTGCTTTTTAACCTCCTTATGGCTCGTTGAGTTATTAAATTCAGTTGGGTACCCCTTGTTCATGTGTTCCATCCCACTGAAAAATTCTGTCACTGTCCAGACTGTCAATTCTCTCAGTATTTTAGTACGTCTTTGTCATGTCCCCCATCTATTCTGTTCTCCAATGTCGTTAGTCAGTTTCCTTGACCTCTCCTCGTAGGACATATTCTTTAGCTATGGGACTGTTTGTTGCCAATCTTTGCTTTTCTTACTTCTTGACATGTGCTGGTGCTACATAACTCTTATGGTCCTGACGTACCGTGTACTAAGATGTCGAGACGCTTTCTTAAAGTTTGCAGGCGCCCATATTCTGCAGCAGTTATTTGGTTGATGGTGTGCCTGACAGAGATATGGTCGGAATGATGCTTCACCCGAAGTCCTTTCCATGAGCGAGGTTTGCACTTTGACTCGTAGGCTGCACTCCATCTGCATTCTTGTTTGTCCTTCCCCAGCATTCATGGACCATGAACTTGCTGTTGTTAAACTCTGGTGCTATTGTAGGCCCGGCTGCTGCCTGTCCAGATTTCACCTTGGAGGCTTAACCAGTCAGAATCCGACTGTGATTCTCTCATTAGCTTCACATCGTCTGCGAACAGGGACACCTCAGAATCGGTCCCTTCCTTTATGACATTCAACATATACTGTACAAGAAACTATACCGACCTTGGACTGGCGCTTGTAGAAACTCATATGACACGTGCCACCCTCTCTGGTCACATCGTCAGGATCAACACTCGTTGTTTTACTTTATGTCAGGTATTCACTGATCCGTTTTAGTATTTCCCTGCTATTCTGAATGCTTTCTTGTTTTTCAACCAGTCTCTTGTGTGTAACTGTATCGAAAGCCTTCTTACAGTGAAGAAGATGCGGTCTACTTATCCCTCTCTCTTCTGTCTTTGTTACCTTGTTCGCGCAACTCAAGTAGGTTTGTAAACGCAGAATTTCCCTTCCTTGACAGCCCTGCTGTTATCATGTATGAACCGGTTCCTTTCTAGGTGCTCCACATTCTCCTTCTGATAATTCTCTCCAAGACTTTTCAATACTATAATCATGTTTGCATTTAGTGGGTCTGTAGTTTTGTGCACATGCCCGCCCCCCGTCTCCTTTCTACAAAATCTGGACTACTATTGCTCTCTTCACATCTCAGGCGATGCGCTGTTTCGAAAGATGTATGAAGATTGTTGTTGTGGCACAGAACGACGTCGGCTCCCTCTCTCAGGCCCAAGGAGAGATGTTTTTGGTCCAACCGCTCCGGGTATCTAGTTCACCTACCAGACTTTTCACTTCCTCCTCGGTTGTGTGAAGTATGTCCTGCACTTGATGGTGAGCCCTACCGCCTCGATTCTTTGGAGCCTTTTCTGTCTCCACTGAGAATGCCTCCTGAATCTTGAGATGAATTCCTCACATACTTCCTGGTCGCTAATTTTGTACTCCACTGCTTCCGTCTCGCCTGGATTACTGGTCTTGAATGTTATTTTCCTCCTGATGTGGCTGTATAAACAACTTTGGTTTTAGATTTGGCTTTTCGATGCCTATGTCATCTTGTATTGCCGATGGGCCATCCCTCTTTATCCACTGAATATTTTATTTTGGCTCTTCTGCTCAACTCCGTATTTCCTGACTACTTTGGCTCCTATTACTTTTTAGTTTTCCTTTTACTGTGTGTTGGTGTGTTTGTCTGTTTATTTGTTGCTTGTGTGTGTGTGTGTGTGTGTGTGTGTGTGTTGTGTGTGTGTGTGTGTGTGGTGTGTGTGTGTGTGCAGAACTACCCCCTTTAGAATTTTAGTTGGTCCTCAAGGAGGAATAGAAGAAAACTAAATCAGCGTTTCCACAGAACGCTTCTACATAATTTCAAAAGTAGCTCACGTATGTGCAACTAAGAAATATTATAACCTGTATGAAATCAAGAGCTATCTAATATCTGGATGTTCAACACCACTATCTACGCTCTAAACATCCGTGTGCTGCTTGGCATGGTTTGACTTAGCCTGCCGGTATGATGTGGAATTTCGGTAGCCTCGTCGGTCAGCAGTTTCATAAAATATTTCAACGAGCTGACAATTAATCCGATTTCCTAACTCAACTCGAAAATATCGAGGAAAACCTAAACGTTGTTCCCTGACAAGCGTGAAAATGTTTGAAAAATAATGAAGGCGCTCACCCAGTTGGGGACGATCATAAAAAACTGACAGCGTAAGATAAATCCTACCCTTCTGGAAACAAGAACACCGGCATTCATTATGATTCACGAAATCGTAATGACACGATGGCAAATCAAAACCATTACACGGGCGGGGCTAAGATTACCGCGATCAGAGTCTCAAAACTCAGAACGTCACGTTAGCCCACTGGGCCAGCTAGCCATAATAAAATTTCATCCAAAATAGGTATATTTATACACTATAGGAAGGTTAGCATAGGCACCCGCCGTGGTATGGTTTGTTAGCAATCATGTCCATTACCGATTTCGTGAGTCATGTTGATGCTTGAGGGACTTGTTGCTAGTGTTCGTCACGGCCACGCTAGTGGAGATTGTATGTAAAAACTTGCATTTGTGGGTCACATTGGGTGGCTATGCTAAACCTTCCTATGGGTGTATAAATATACTAGTTGGAGGAATCTTATTGTGACTAGCTGGTCCAGTGGACTAAACCGGGGGGGCGAGCAGTCTTGGAGTTTTGAAATTCTTGATCCGCGGCGTTCTACCCCGCCGTGGTATGGTTTGCATTCATTATGCCTTTGTCCTTATCCAGACTTCACTCTTTCGGTGAAAAGGGTTTATAAGAAGATTGTATTATTTCATGACTGGCTTTGTTAGGATACACTGACGTAAAACCTCAGAATTTAAAAGTGGGTGATCCAGTTCCTCAGCGTTTGCGGATTCAATATTGTTGATTTAGAAACATGTGCAAACTCTTGAGTATCTTTATTGAGAAAACGTTTCGCCATCACAGTGGCTTCATCAGTCCATAAGAAGGAGAAACTTGAAGAACAGGAGGAGTATAGGTAATCAGTCCCTCATGCCTTAAGTCGATGTGGTCAGCCATCAATCTTGAAGGAATACGGATATGAGCAGAGAGCAGCTTATAAACGTAGACAGGAGAGGTGCAGCAGTCGTGTGTGTCAGATTTATCCAACTGTGGAAGTAGGTCGTGCCCAAGGGTTGTGAGCAAGTGAAGAATCCAAAGTATTAAGTGCCCAAGAAGTTGCAGTGTATGATAGGTTGGACTGACCACATCGACTCAAGGCTGAAGGGGTCTGTTTACCTCATTTCTCCTCCAGTTCTTCTAGTTTCTCCTTTGTATGGGACTGATGAAGCCACGTGTGGCGAAAACGTTTCCTCAATAAAGTTACCCAAGAGTTGCAATGTGTCTTATTCAACAACATGTCGGTTCTCTGGAACCATTCATCTAGGATATCAATATTTTTATTATCCTGTCTTGTCACCTACCTTAATCGAAAGACTTGCCTTCTTCGGCGCTTAACTACATGACGTGAAAAGCAATAATGGGATTATCAGGTCTATTGTTGTAGATGGACACCCACTGCTGCTAAACCACTTGTCAGTGTATCTCGTTAAGGTAAACAATACCAACAAGTGTATGAACAGCTCACATAGTCATCACTTGGAATAATAACTTTTGCAAAATATTTAGAATACGTTTCTCTCAACAGAGCTTTTTCAGTGAGTTTTTCAATCCCACACTGAGTGAGAAAAACATAGATGAATTCAGTTAGAATATTATGTAGGCATAGGTGGGGAGTGTCTGAAAGCTTTTATAAAGTGAAAGCTTATCAAGACACTTGCCGTGCTTGATAACGCTTTCACTGAACGAAAAAGTCGTTTAATATCGTTTTTCGCTCAGGTGGAAACCTTGAATATAGGTTGCTCTGCCGATGTGTATAGCATTTAGTATTATTACGCCTAGACAGACAAATAGCATTGTTAGGCAGTGTTAGTCTCTGGACTATTTCTTTAAAATAGTGAATACCTAAATGTGGAAACTCGCCTATAAATAGTCACTTTAGTTTTGAAACTTTTTAAGCCCCCGCTGGATGAGTGTTTCAGGTTGAGGCTGTCATGCATAATAAATCAGTGCAAGAAAGCACACCACACCCTAGGCCATCACCTCTAAACACCATTAACAGTACACAAACACCAGCATTTGAAAAACACTGGGGAATAGGGAGAGAAAGAGAGAGAGAAAGAAGACATTTTGTTTGTAATGACAGTTCTCAACTGCTGCTCGAATTACAAACAGGATAAGGTAACTCTGTGAAAACCTTTGTATTAGGGACCATGACCTTGGGGTTAGACACATGACACTTTATGTTAGACACTTGACCCTAATGTTAGATACAGGGCACGTAATGTTAGACACATGACACTTGATGTTAGATACATGTGCATGTTGTTAGACACATGACAACTATGTTAGACACGACCTATGATATTAGATACATGACACCTGATGTTAGACAATTTACCGGCTGATGTTAAACATACACGAATTATCCAGCCACTCTGAGAAAGCCATTAAGAGTTTATAGAGTTAATACCTGTTACTAAGTAATTAGATTTGTTTTTCATGGTGTTTTTTTCGAGCTACTTATATCTACTGTGTGACCCTTAATAGTTTAACGTTAGGCACATGATTAAAGGGAATTCACTTCTTATGCACACTTTAAGAGACTGCAAAGAGGTTATAAAAATTCGGCACACAATCGAACAGACACGACCTTCAGTAGTCGGGCAGTACAAGAGGAAGGAAAATGACATTCTACATCAGGTCGGCTATGGAGATCTAAGGATAAACTTCAATGGGAGCATTATCAAGTAATCGCTTTTTAAAGACTCTACACAGAGCAAGTTGTTCAATAAAAGAATATTCTACAGTTGTGATTTTGGTCTTTTTTAATGTCAGCAGTACGCCATTTTATCAACCAGTTGGGTGTTAGTGATTTTTTAGGCAGCGTAGTTGTAGGGAGAAGTGTGGAGTAGTACATGTAAGCTGGCTTGAAACAAACTGAGCTGGGTGAATAAACAGATCTTATCATGTAAACATGAACACTGTGTAAAAAACATCCCCATGTAAGCTTAAAGCTTGACTTATGGAGATGGCTCAGTTTGGAAAACTCATTCATTCTATTCTACGACTTTCAGCATTTGATGGCGCTGCCCCTGTAAATCTATTTGTGTTGCGTTTTCATTCAGGATTTTTGCACTTTGTTAGTAATAATCCTGATAATATATCTACAAAGTTTTTTTTTCATATAACAATTCCTGCTAACCTGGAGGTGGATTACTGATATAGTTTGCTTTACCAGCTTAAACAGTGAGCAGACTTAGTTTGTTTTCACAAAGTTTCGACTGCTAGAGCGGAGGATACTAAAAGACAGTAAATACAAAAAGGCCAATACCGCGACTGGAACGAGCACAAATAACCCGCACATAAAAGAGGAAGCTTACGACAAACGTTTTCGGTCGACTTGGACCATTGACAAGTCAATGGTCCAAGTCGGACCGAAACGTCGTCGTAAGCTTCTCTCTTGTATGTGGCGGGTTATTTGTGTATGTAATAGACAGCCTCACAATTTCAGTTTTCTTTAACATAAATTACAATATTCATTTCTGGGCGTCCCACTCAGCACTACACTGGTGAACCGCTTCTCGAGTCGTTGAAGTCAGCTCTTTCAGTACCATTTTATCTACTGTACTACAGTTACAGGACAAACAGTACATTGATGAGACAAAATATTTTCGCTGAAGAATGATGTCTTAAATTGATGTGTTGTTTTTTATACAAGACATCATCTGTCTCAAGTTTTTTTTTTCTTTGTGGAAAATAGTCATATAAAAAGGAGACACCATCATTACTCCTTTAATCATGTCATTAGAACAAAATATCGGTGTGGTATTAGGGATTTTCTTCAGTTAGCTAAGGATTTTCAACTCCAGTTGGTAATTAATGTGTAGATTACCAACAATATGTAAAGTAAAAGGACACAAGTTCCAACTAATGTGACATTTTTAATGTGGCAACGTTTTGCCTCCAGGCGCTTTGTAAGCCGTTAGACAGTGTTCATGTATTGTTTGTAACGGTTGACCAAAGCTACCTGGAGAGCGAAAACGTTGCCAATATTAATGTCACATTAGTTGCAATTGTCTCCTTTTAAATTTGCCTCCACCAGTTGGTTGAAATACGATGTGTGGAAAAATTCTGTAAGTTGGAGCTCAAAAATCGAACGTATCACTTATATGAACGTTTCGGAAAAATAGGACAATTTTTTCAGACAAACTGTGTCCTAAGTTATCGAACACGCCCTATTTCGGACTGCCATTACGAGACCTGTCTGCCGGACCGTCTCTGTCCACGTCCCCGCGCAGGTGCCGTGAGAGTTTAGCTTTGTTATTTTTTTTTTATTTTTTTTTACTTGAGTGAACACTAACTGCGTTCTCATTCACGCATTTTACGATTATTTCGTTGTTGTTTAGTGCTTGTGGACTGTGAAAAATAAGCTGCCATGGGCAAGGAAACTTGATTGTGTACCCTGTGGTAAAGAAAGTGAGAAAAAAACACCATAGATGTGAGAAGGAATAATTCAGAAGTATGAGAGTGTGTGGAGATTGTGAGCTTACCAGGGATGTATGGGAAAAACAGTCGACCATCGGTTCTTATCTGTCAAAGAAAGAAACAAATCAGGAAAACTGATGCTGCGAAAGGTGTTAATATAGGGAGTGGATGAGGTTGTCCTTTTTCAAAGATTAAGGAGATTTGTGCCAAGTGAATGATGTTCCAAATGTTTGTGCAGAAGTACCACCCGAGCAAAAACTGAAACAAGCCATCTTTGCGCAACATGTTCAGTGGACAGAACCACGTCCATTTTAGGGGAATGTTAAAGGGCACCTGAAACAGATGGACGGTGGACAGTTATTTTGTGAGACAGGGGTCCAGAGGACTCTTCAAAGCTGGTACCTACTGGCATAAAAAGTCAGTGAAGGGAAGTAACACCAGAGAGGGCTTTACCTGAGGTCCTCATGGAGGGGGATTCTAACTTCTAAAACACTAACCCAACTTCCTCTCTCCTCTCCCTATCTTCAGTAGCCATCACCAATCTTCAGTAAAAGGTAAGTAAAAATGTTATTTTTATGTATTAATTACATAATTAAAATCTACAGTATTTGTTTGTATGTAAAACTGTAATTAATCTCTATAAAATGCATTTTTGTGGTGAATTTGTTAGGTTTCTGGAACGGATTAATTGTTTTTCCATATTTCTTATGGGAAATATGCTTCAATTTCAGACTTTCGAATTTAGAAACTTAGCTCTGGAACGGATTAAGTTCGATTTTTGAGGTTCCACTGTTTTTATATTTTCCGAAATACAGTAGTTATATGTAAATTAGATGGGCTATACTGTTTTAATAAGTATTTATGTCATAGAAAACGGGATGCTGCGCCTGCGCAGAAGGACATCGCCATATTGCTTGAAATGAACAGGCGTGTGAATAATGGAAGAATTTTTAGTGCTCTAGGTGGTTAAAAATTGGGTTGACACTCAAATAGGAAGCGAAATTTTTGGATATGCATGCTGGCATAACTTGGGATATCAGCGACAGGACAGGACAACTCAGGAACCTCAATAGCTGTCTAATTTATGTTTAAATTCTGGCCAGTAAATTTTTATAAATGTAGGCAAAAGGGGGGGGGGTCCGGTACCCATTGACACATTAATCTCCAGTCAAAATGGTGAGTGTTATGATTTAAGGATATTCTCCATCTGTTGATAAACAAAGGGGCACAATACCGTGACTGGAACGATACGTCAAATACCCGACATATTTTATTTCACCACTTTCACTTTTCACGCAACCTCCGGTGCGCTTGCTCTCCTCTGTGGGTTTTCTTGCTATCTTGCAGTGCTCCCCTTCCTTTGTATTTGCTGGCTGTCTTCCTTATTCCACTTCTACACTACCACTAACCTACCTCTTCTTCTTCTACTACAAACGACTGATGAAAATTAGACTCATGTGCGCGTCTGGGTTGTTTTGTGTGGACGTTTCGCCATCCAGTGGCTGGCTGGATGCGAAACGTCTAGGTGAGGATGCGGGTGTTGTGGTGTGTCATTTCATTCCTGTCGGTATTATATACAAATTCTTGTACTACTATACTACTCCTACTATCTACCTCTACTACTACCTCCACCTCTTCCTGCCTAAATATAAGCCGTCCTGCTCATCCCTGTTAGTGTGACTTGTCAATGTCCAAGTCGGACGAAACGGTCGTCGTAAGCTCTGTCTTTATGTGCGGGTTATTTGTGTATCGTTCAGTCACGGTATTGTTGCCTTATGTTATCTATGGACCCGCTGTTAAGCGTCATATCTCTCAACTTTTTTATGTTCTTCCTCTTTAACCTCTTTCGATCTTATGAGGTGCTCTTATGCTACCGGCGTCGTAAGAATCAGATCGCTTCCTACGTGACTGTCTTGCTGAACAAGTTCTGCACCTTCCTTCTCCACTTCCTTGAAAACCAACCACAGGGCACTCCCTTTCCTGTCATGCCCGTCTCCTACTTCAACAGCTAATTCTTTCTACTAATTCCACAGTTGAAGATGCCTTCTTTTACTCTCCGTCAACGTCAACGTGCTCTCTTTGCGGCTCTACCACAGGATCTCTTAACCTTCTCTATACCATTGCTTTGACACTGCTCGCCTGTATGCGCAAATTCATTCTTCCAAACTACAAAATAAACTTCTACGTCTCATCTCAGCTAGCCCTTGGTCTAAATTCTCCCTCACTGACTGTGTTACTAATCTGTCTTCTGTCTCACTCTCTCAGTATGAGCTTGAACTTCTTGGTTTTGGTCTTTCCTTTGCCACTTCGCCTACTCCTCGCGCTGGTATTTCCCTGATTAGCTCTTTTGATTCCTTTCGTCAATCTCGCTTCCGTAATCTTCCTGACTTGTCCACTTTTCGTGGTGCTCTCCTTCCTGCTCTTGTTAGTCTGTTTTCCAAGAATCACCACCTTCCACGCCGTACCAACATGCCCCTTCTTCTCTTAAATCTAACCTAACATTTGTCCATACTAATCTTTCTGACAAGGTAATTCAGGTAGTTATCCTTGATGCGCGAGATTTTTACCGCCGTAAAGCTGAATGTCTTGCTCTCTTGACTCACGCACCTACACTCCTCTCGGTCCAACCCTCTTGATCGCATCAAGAGAACTTTCAAACAAAAAACTAAGGACTCTCTCCGACCTCTGTCCTCCTGACTTTGACCTTGTTCAACGTTTCGTGTCCATCTGCCCTCTCTTCCCTATTTCATGGCCTTTCCCAAAACGTCCTAAACCGATATTCCTCTCGTCCTATCATATCCTCTAGAGGTTCTGTCTCTTATTCCCTTGCTTCCGTGGCTGGCCAAAACCCCTGCACTCCTTTCTTGGTACTTTTTCTCCTGCCCACTCCTCGTCACTTCTCAAGACTTCATGGAACGGATCGCACTCTTCCCAACCTGTTAGATTATGGGGCTTAGTCTTGACGTTGAGTCCCTCTCACCAAATGTCCCTCTTGATGAGGTCCGGATTTCCTTAGAGAGAAGGAATGAAGGTTTCTTCCATCTCCCTATATCCCCACTGATTGTCCTTTCTTGATCTGATCCGCCTCTGTGTGGACTCTAACTCCTTTTCCTTCCAAGGGCAATATTATTCCCAAACCTTCGTGGCGCTATGGGCTCCTCCTCTCTCTCCTGTCCTTGCTAATCTTTACTGGAATACGTCGAGACTTGTTGCTTCTTCGATACCCTTCGATGGCAACCTTTACTCTGGCTCGCCTATGTGGATGACATCTTGCTTCGGTGCCTCATGAACTCCAGTCTCTTCACCTTTCTTGAAGCTCTTAACAATCTTGCCCCTTCATAAGGTTTTTAAAGCTGAAATGGGAATCTAATTCGATTACTTCCTTCCTTGATGCCATGTCCACCGCGCAGATACAGTTTTTCCTTTTTCCGTTACCGTAAAACCTATGCACAGTGGCAGGTAACATTCACGACTTATCCTATCATGCTTCCCCTGTCAAGAAAAGGTTCTTATCTCCCTCTTCTTCTCCGTGCCCTCCGCTTCTGTGATCCTCAGTTCCTTCCAGCTGAAATTTCCTCACACATCTTTATAATCGTTCCTCACCTCTTGGCTACCCTTCCCATTTCATAGACCCAGCCCTCTCACGTGCAAAACGCAATTTCTTCTCTCCCAAACATCTCTACTCATGGGAACGCTCTATCCTCTGCCTTCCTTACATTTCCGGTCTTGCTTATCTCAACAATTCGCTCCTCCCTTAACATCAAGCTTACCTTCCGCCAACTAACACTCCTTCACTATTCTCGTCATACTTCCTCCTCCCTCTACTGAGGTCCCCTGTGGTCTAACTCTATTTCTTGCTCCGCCTTGTCCTCTTCAAGACTTTGGAGAAACGGTGATCTCTTCGACAGACTTAGGGAGCACAAAAAAATAGTGTTTAGCTTGCCGCACTAACTATGCTCTTTTCTGTCACGTCAGAGATCATAGCCATCCATTGACTGGTCTTCTGCTAAAACTGTCGTCCCCTACTTCCATCTCGAACAGTCGCTCGTTTAGTTGAATCCTCTCTTTATACACTACTTTCCCTTGTATGCACCTTAGCCCTGGCTTCGTCCTCTGTAATGGCCCTTCCTCTCCCAACTACATTGTAAAATGCTCCAAACTTCAGAACACCCGTGACTTTACCTGAATCCGCATTTTTTTTCTTCGTCTTTTCTTCTCCTCTTTGTTTTTTTTTTTTTTTTTACTTCCTCTTCCCTTTCCTCTCTCCTTTTCTCCTCGGGGGGTTTTGCTTCTCTCTCCTGTCTCGGGTTTCTGTTCCTTCTTTTTTTATTTCAACCACTTCCCCTTTCAACGCACCTCGTGCGCTTGCCTCCCCCTCTGTGGTTACTAGCTCTCTTGGCAGTGGCTCCCCTTCCTTGTATTTGACGGGCTCGGCCTTCCTATTTCCCACTTCGACCACTACCCACTACTACTACCTCTTCTTCTACTACTACATTCTACTGATTGACATTAGACACCATGTGCGGCGTCTGGTTGTCTTGGTTGTGGACGTTTCGCCAATCCAGTGCTGGCTGGATGGCGAAACGTCTACGGTGGGGATGCCCGGTGTTGTGCCATGTTCATTTCATCCCTGTCGGTAATATATACAATTCTTGTACTACTACTACTACTACTTCTACCACTACTACTACCTCCACCTCTTCCTGCCTATATATAGCCGTTCTGCTCCTCCTCTGTTAGTGTGACTTTGTCAATGGTCCAAGTCGACCGAAACGTCGTCGTAAGCTTCTGTCTTTTATGTGCGGGTTATTTGTGTATATATTGTAGATTGTATCACCCATGTATACACTTAGGCTCCCTGCTCAGCTAGGCCCAGCGGCTAGCATGTGACGTCACGTGATGCCACATTCGAGCAACAGACACGCTGCCTCTCCTCTCAGTTTCACAGATAGACACAGTGGCTACAGGTACAGCTGGGCCACTCCCCTCGTCACACTTCTGCTAATACAGTGAATACAACCCAACAAGTGTGTTTATCTCCACATTCATATCTCTAACGGTATACCCTCCCGAACATATTTATGTCACTCACAATAATACTAGATGAATCAATGAAGATCAAAGATTTACAAGCACTTAAGGGAAGAAACTGAAAAAGCCTTTAGGAAAACCCTAAGGATTCGTCATATATCTCTTCCAGAAGATAAAGGGTCAGAACTCTGAAGGAGTGGTGAAGGATTTATTTACTAACAGGAATTTAGGAAATAGTTTCGTGGGTTTTGATCTTGGTTTTGCTTATAATAATATTAGAAATATAAATTCTATAGCAAAGAGGACAATGCAGACACTGAAAGATAAAATATACATATATTACGATATTATAATGTTTTGCAATTAAGGCCGCTCTATTACAACAACCTGGTAAATGTATATAATGATAAACACACTTGCTTGGAGTTTTCATGTTTGAAGCTATTTGTGAAAAATTCTAAGTATGTGACTAAGAAAATATTTGATAAACCTATTGTCTTCATCCATAAATGAATTAAAGTAATTATGACAGAAAAGGACATGGAGTAACCGTTATGTTAAATAGAAAGTGTTATTGGGGAGCAAATTTATATCACTAAAAATTATTTTAATAAAATAGAAGCGCTGAACCACAAGGGTCTGTAGCGCTGCTGGGCCTGAGGAGGATAACAGGGGTATTGAGAGCAAGAGGAGAGGGAATGTGCAGCCGGGCAGTGGAAGTGCTTGGTAAAGGGTAGTCCAGAGACTGAGTAGAAAGGGCTGGAGGAGTACTAGAAGCATCATCACTGAGTGTTGTGCAGTAAATCAGTTGCTTCATTAAAGTCAGTGGAGAGTAATTTGGGTTCAAGAGGGTCCATCATCAAGAAGGAAGGGTAAATTAAGGGCAGTAGAGTGGTGAAGACGTTGGAGGTAAATTCGCTTGCTTGTTGGGGGGGTCGTTGAAGAGTGGGCAAGCCTAAAGAAATGTGGCTAACAGAAACTGGAACCTGACAAGTCGCACAGAGTGAACAGGGCGTCTCTCCAGAGACCCGTGAGTAAAAGAAGAGTGTTGTTCGATGCAAACGTTGGTAGCATTACAGCAAAATATCTGTGATGGAACACCTCTATAATGATACTGGGAGGTCATGTAACTGCTAACCGCGCAGCAGTGTCTGCCTGAGTTTCATTACCCTGTACGGCCTACTTGGCTTGCTAGAGATACGGCATAAACCAAAGTTGCAGATGAGAACCAGGGGGGATGATTGTATCAAATTTTTCGTATAGCCTGTAAACCCACAAAGGGACCTGAAACGACCACAAAGGTGACACACATAGATGCAATATGGATAAGTTTGTACGAGAATGGCATACAATTCAGCCATAAAATGCTAGCCCAGGGATAATGAATGCCCTAGCGACGATGCTGTCCGGAAAAACTGCTGCGGAATCCTATGCCAATCAAAGACTTGGAACCCATCGGTATAAACACTTGCGATGGGTATGAGAAGAGAGCGTACGTGGTTAAGACGAGAGTGCGAGATGCTACAGTAGGCAGTTGGGGCTATCCATGTATGGCATGTGAGAAAGAACAGACACGACTGTCGAACTTCCCAGGGGGGGTTGGGAAAAATGAGATGTCTACTTGAACATAGAAAGGTGGTAACTGAAGAGAAGATAGGAGCGAATGTAGGCAAAGAGAAAAGGGGACAGACGTAACAGGCGACGAACAAAATAAAGAACGCCTACTATTATCAGGGACTATCCTATATATGGAAGGATTGTGCGGATGTCATGAGAGCGCCACAAGATAAACATAACACGAGCAATGAGCATCACGGCGATCAGACAAGGATGGAGAATATTCGCCTTTGCATAGGAGATGCCGTTGAATATATATAGCTCGCCATATCGTGGTTCTATAAAATTAGGGTTGAATGTATCGAAGGAAGATCTACAATCATCTCCCCATGAATGAAAGAGCGAGGGGTTTTAAGGAGCTTCGACCCGCTATGACAAGTTGCCTTCAAAGAGTAATGTAGCCTTCCTCCAGCATAACGCTATAGTTTAAAACAGATGCCGAGAAACCGACAAGTAAACGTTCTGGGGATAACGCGAGCCATGTAGGTCACTAGGATGATGCAGAGAGTACAGAACGTCCATGAAAGCTAATTTGGGAGTTTATTAGTACTATAGCAATTAAACCCATGAATGGTGGCCCAATGTGAACACGGTTGACCGCATACTGGAGCGAAACTGCAATGAGCGAACATGTCAGCGGCTGCACAAGCTATAATCATTAACAAAGAAAGCGATCAAATATTGGATGGAAGAAAAAGAGGCCAGATCATTTATAAAAGTAGTCAAAGTGTATGTGCTCAGAACAACCATTGGGGGATACCATCCGCTTGGACAAAGTCCGGGGAGAGCATATTATTAACACGAACCCAGAAATGTCTAAGAGTTCTTAAGGAAAAATGTAGACCTGCCTGCCCCAGAGGCCTAAAGGAGTGGTTTGGGCCAAGATGAATACTGTCCCAAGTTGTGTCATTGCCTTCTCAAGCCCAGAAAAGATGGTGGATAGCTGATTAGTTATTGGCAAGAGTATGACGGAAACGTACCTAAGCTTAGTATTGGGGGTCCAATAGTAGAAAGGCCCTACGAAAGCCATATTGACGAAGTGGGAAGACTGTTGTGTGGCCGCTAAATACCACATCAAACGTCTATTTTACCAGATGTCCCATCACCTTGCAAGCTGCCCTGGAAGAGCAAATGGGAACGATATGGGAGGCACATTGTCCTGAAGCACCCGGTTTAACAGAAAGGGAGAACAAATGGCAGATTTCACAGCCGGGGAAGAACTCCTTGTGACCAAATAAGATTAAAGAATCATAAGAGGACTTCAAGGGCTGACTGATGTAGAATACAAATAAATGCCAGCAGGCCCAGCTTGGCCGATGATCGGCAAACTGAGAATGTTCCTGAACTGTAAAAGGCACAATTATAATTATTCTTTTTTCTCTGAGAGAAAGAAAAGTTAAGGCTCTAACTCTCTGGCAGACTTTGAGGAACGAAACGAGGGGCATAGATGAAGCCCCTGAGAGATACGGACTAAGATGATTACCAATTTTCGGTGGCAACTCAAGAGGGGTTTTTTTGTGATATCAACACTGGCAACCCAAAGAACTGGAGCCGGTCGTGAGAGTATTATCACTCAGTTTTCATAACTATTTTCCGGACTGCACTCATTGAGTGAGCCGAAGTGAGGTAGAAACACAATCCCGCCAGCTAGTGCGTTTACCGTCCAGGGGGGGGGGGGGGGGGCGGATGACACGGCGACGATCGCTCTCTTCGCATAGAATCAAGGAGTCCCTCTTGAGGTTTCTATTGTACTGGTACCTGCCCCACGCAGTGCATTTCAAACATACTGCCGCGAGCACAATCAAGGAGACCTCCAAGCATTGGCACTTCTGAGAATGTCTTATCCCCGAGTTAGGGTATAGAATGTGAAGCGGGCGGTTTGAAACTGAGGCCGAGAAAGGTGTAAAAGTTAATCAATGGAGGACGAAGAAGGTAGCTTCACACTAAAATCAGTTAGATGCGAGTAAATGTCCCAATTTGCTTGGTCAAATTGCCAGCGGCGGGCTATGAGGCGGTGGTGACTACGAAGGCAGAAGTATGAATGATTTGAAAATGATCAGTCATGCAAGTCCAGAGTACAGACCAGTGAAATATAGTACAGTGGAGGAAAGAGCAGACACGAGCGATCGATGCAAGAGAGAGAATGAGTACGAGGATCAAAAAGGTGAGAGTGCCCGTATTTAAAAACATGGAGAGGAGTTAAAGCGAGTAAAGCCTCCAACTGACTTCCCGCGGGAGTCGCAGTGAGACCCCCCCCCCCCCAGAGAAATGTGGTTATTAAAACAGCCAAGTAACGAGTGGTGAGGGTAAGGAAGAAAATGAGAAATCAAACATCCTATAGATAATGCACAAGAAGAAAAGATATACGAAGAACAGAGTGATATCTCTTTATTTTCAAGTGGAGACTGGCTGCAGTGTACTGCAGCGAAGTAATGAACAAAGAGCTAATGTATTGAATACTGGTGCGTATAAAGAAGTGCAGTCTCATTAAAGGTTCCATCAGGAAAAGGATCCGACGAATATAATAAATCATAGCCGAGATCGAATGGATACAGCGAAGCGTAATTTGGGTCTTGTAAACAAACCAAACAAGCGGAAACCCGGGGAGAAGGCTACACAGAAGCTCAACCCGTTACTACCTGTTAGGCCGCGAATATTCCACTGTAAATAGCCATGATTTGCGAAGAGAAAGATACTTAAAATCTAAAGATGAGTATCTACGGCTAGAGGGTTAAAAAGTCCACATGTGGAGGCAGCAGTAAAACTTTTAAGCAGCGAAGGATTGGGATGCTGTGAACAACGGAGTTGTGCAGATGGAGAAGATTGAGAGGAGGAATAGGTGAGGATCGATGTCGCATCAATGGGTTAGTCTCCTCAGTATAACCAGAGATAGCTTCAATGTTTCAGAGGACAAGGACGTTGTATGTGGTACAATATAGGAGATGGAAGAAGGAGGGTGAGTAAAGATTCGGGGGTGAAGATGGACGGTACGAAAGTAGGGGGAGGTGACGAAAGGATAGAGGGAACTAGAAGACGCATGCGAGGGGTGGCAGAAGAGGAAGAAACGTGGGAGGGACAGGGGAAAAGGACTGTACGAGAGGAGATGAACCTCAACACCTCGTCAAGAGAGCAGTTAGAGGTAAAAGACCAGGTACAGAGAGTGGGAAGGAAAATTGGTGAAGGTTGCAGATGGAAGGAGGGGTTAATGTAAAGGAGATTTTAACAATGGGATGTTTTTGGGCTATCGAGGAGAGGGGCGATGGCGATAGGTGTTGTACCGAGGTCTTGTAGACAGAGAAAACTTTTGTGAGTGAGAAGAGGAAAGTGAAAACAGAAATGAGGTGCCCGGGTAGGGATCCCTGATCCAGGACAGCAAAAAGTGAATTAGCAACAGGGCGACTGTGGAAGGATTGAGCCAAACTAGGAGTGGGTACGTTTCGTAACTCGAGAATAGAAATATGCGAAGTCGCACCTTGGAGGCCACAATGAGAGATTGCCATAGCATATGGGAGGCCTTCTGCCGTCTTTGAGACAACTGATGTCATGCTCATATTAAGTAAACTCAGCTACGGCGTGAGTAAGATGAGTGATCCTCATTACAGTTTGGGCAAGAGGGAGGGTAGACTACAAGACGAATTTGATGGTCGTCTGCACCATAGACTGGGCATTCGGCCATGGGACCCTGCAATATTTTGCTGGAATGACCAAAACCCAACAATTGTCTACAATGTTGCGGTGTAGGGATCATCTTTCGAAACTTGTAAACGGTGTCCGCAGTATGAAGACGGGAGCCAAGGCATCAAAAGTTAAAACGAGCTGCATTAACAAGGGTATTGTCTTGCATGCAGGCAGGGAGGACAAAAGTGTCGACTTTGAGGACAGGGAGGTCTTGGGAGTTCAAAACTGTTCCAGAAAGTCATTGCACATGTCTGGATATTCTGTTGGAAAATGTGTATGGGGGCAGAAAGACTATAAGAATTGAGGAGTTATGCCCCAAAAAGAGCGGAGGTCAGAGGTAACAAGTCAGTCGAAAACCCGTGTACATGAAGCGAGGTGACGAAACGGCACCAGCAATAGTGTCCAGGGGCAATTGAAATGTTCATATTGGTCAAATAACGAGGCAGGTCGAAACTGGGTGCGGGTACAGTAGTTGCCCGGGAGAGCAGGTTCATGTATTTAGGACTTCCATGCTAAATTGTCCCACTTTCGTTTTATTTTTGTAGATTAAAAAAATTTAATAAACGGGGGAACATGGAAAGAATAGCTCCTAGAGCAAACAAAGGGCTGTAAATGCCCCTTCGAGCTCAGAGGACCCCACACACCATGTAGTACAGATGCGGCATGGAACCCTTCATACCCGACCCTTCATGCCAGTAACCACAATCTGCATTACAACCTCACATCAACCAAGCCACCGCGTGGACAAGGGAGGGCAGCCGACAACCCGCCACAAAGCATACCTCCTTTGGACATTATTGCCCGCTGATTCCACCAAGCGCCAGCCTCCAGAGATATACCCATCACCAAAAGACACTCCAAAGCCAACTAGAGTGGGATCGGACAACCTCCAGGCGATCCAGATTTGCCACGGCATAACTAACCACACCACCGCCAAGGACCTCAACAAATGAGATTGACTATGGTACCCTTTCCCTGCGTAAAACAAGAGTGCTTGTGGATATAATCCCAAAGGCTGAAAATAGGAAAGGGAATAGGGAAGGGATGGGGAGGAGGAGAAAGGAAATGAGGGATGGGTGAGGATAGGAAAAGGGGGGTTTGGGGGTAATTATTAGTTTCAGTCTGAGGAAGGAGACAGATCTAATTCCTCAGATCATCGAGCCTTTTCCACCTTCTGCAAGTATAAGGTTTGATACACATGTCCCTCTCTAATGCAGATCAAATGCAATCCAACCACAGACTACCGATTTGAGTGTAAACACTCGAGATGCACTCTATTGGATCATAATTGACGAACCTTGTTTAAAGTCACGCTTTAGTTTTTAAATATTTTTTTTAAAGTGATCACAAAAGTTTATAAATTAGGTTTTTATTCCTGTCATAATAGTAAATTGATAACAGCCAAATTTAGGTGAAGAATGACTAAGAGTAAGAAAGAATTGGAAATGTAATTATAATTGCATTAAACTTAAAGTTTTCTCAAGATATATCGACGGGGATTAAATGATTAGAAATTACTTTATTGCAGAAAAGTTACTATTAACAACATTTCTGAGAGAATGGAAAACAAAAATTTCTAGAAATGATATAACTGGCTAAAGTCTGTTCAGGAAGGAGACTTTCAGGAATTTGCATTTTGGAGGGATAATGTTGTGTTAGCCTTTATATGTTAATGCTTCTAACTGTTGTATTCTGAGCAACCTCTGCAAAATCAGTGATAATGTGGAGTGTGGTGAAGGTTTGAATAATGAAAGTGACGGCTATATATATAATGTCTTTTTTAACACCTTGTATGATAGAAGTGCTCAAGGTCCCAGACCGAAACGTTTTCAATAATTAAGTTAAGTGTTTGCTTCCGTGTCCTTTCTAAACACAATGATGAAAGTATTTTCTTTTTGGGGATTTTCTTTCTTTTTTTTTTTGGGTCACCCTGCTCGGTGGGAGGACGGACTTGTTGAAAAAAAAAAAGTGTTGGAATTAACGACAGAACAACATGTGACAAAACAAGTAATGAAGGCTAGCAGTGATGACTGCATTGAACTTCACTTCCGAGGATGAAATTAAAACAATCACAATTTACATGTGATCTGCATTTACCCATGTGTGTTTTTTGTTGATGGTTTGCAGATACCCTTTTACTGTGAAATGTATTCATTTGTGGTTTATATATTGTTTTAGCTTGTGATTATAAACAATTGTAATATTAAAAATTATTATTCATGAATAACAAAAAAAGGCACAAATACCGGGAACTGAAACGAACAACAAATAAACCCGCCACATAAAAACGAGAACTTACGACTTTGTGATTTGTAAAATGGGCCAAGTCGAAAAACGTGCGTAACGTCCGTCGATAAGCTTCTCTCTCCTATGTGCGGGTTTTTGTGTTTTTCAATTCCCCACTAATTTACATTTGTGCGTCACATTTGAATTTTTTTTACCTATATGCAATTCCTACCAGTCAATATTTTTTTTTTTTTAAGGAAAACCTTCTGTGTTGTCCTCCTATAACTGTTATAACTAAGAAATTTTTCTCAGTCTAAAAAGCACAACACATCGACACACTTATAACACCACTGAAAACTAAAGCTTCCTGTATTTTCATCGTTTTAAAACGGATTGTTGTAAACATTATCCTCAACTCTATCTACTTGTTATATATAATCCATTTGTTATGACGAGCCAATATTTGTCTATTTCAATATGGAAAATGCAGTGAAATCACAAACGATGCCCATTTTTTTCACTGAGTTCAAAGTGTTTTTTAACAGTGAAAATATCCCCATAATATATCTAGGTAAATAAAAGCGAGAATAATGTTCTAATCGAGGAAGAAAGGAATAAAGAGAGAATGAAAAGGAGGGATGAATTGGCTAAGGGACCCCATTTTAAAAAAAGAGGCAATAGTGCCCGGTCGGGTACACGGTGGGTAGTGAATTGTGGTAGGTGAAGAGAGGTGGTGGTGGGGAAGGGAAGTGAGAAGAGGTTGGAGTGGATGGGAAGAGAGTGAGAAGAGGGTTAGAGTGGGTGGGAAAGAGTGAGAAAGAGGTTGGGGTGGGTGGGAAGAGAGTGAAAGAGGGTGAAGTGGGTGGGGAAAAGATAGGCGACAAACTGGATCCGAGGAAATGTTGGTGGAAGGACTTACGCTAAGTAGTTACTACCACAGAGGATTTTACCTGGGGGATTTAGCATAGACGGCCTGACGACTCCCGTCCCCCTCAATAAGATGATGATCCACCACCATTCCCTACATTGGGCCCTGGCGGGACTTCCATACCCTAAAACGGACACTAGTTCCCGTTTAGACACTAGTCCCTTTCCAAAACCTTCTTCTTTAGAGAGATTTCCATACCGAATTTTTAAGACCATTATTTAATCACCCTAACCCTTATCACAAAGCCACCTCCTTTGCTCCACAAAACCACTATCACTACCACCTCACAATCACGACCAACCTCTGTATCAACACCACTCCTCCAGTACCACCACCCACTATCATCACCACCCACTTATCACAACAACACCCGTTCATCACCAAAGCTTCCTCCTTCACTACGCACATTCCTTCATTACAGCCCATCTCACACCCCTAACACATCCCGTCTATCTACATCCTCCTCCACACCAGAACACCTCCGTCACCCACCATCACCCCGCCATTACCACGAAGGGTAAATTAATGAACTTTAAAACCGAATGGATAAAAATCTATATATATAAAAAAAAAACATTAATCCTAGTTTAAGAAATCGTCATTAACGAATTCAGGAATTCATTACAATACTGTCATGAGCGAAAAGGTTAATCTAACGCGGGGTAAAAAAATAATGTAGATGAAAGAAGAATGAAAAGAAAGGGAAAAAAAAGGACCATTTTGTCCTTGGAAGGACAATGAATTAGTGGCCCAGTCCCCAGCCCGCCTCATCACCATCCTATCACCTCTGTAAGTATCTAATTAGAGCCAGTCCCCAGCCCGGCCCTCATCACCATCCTATCACCTCTGGGAAGTATCTAATTAGAGCCCGTCCCCAGCCCCCTCATCACCATCCTATCACCTCTGGTAAGTATCGAATTCCATACCTTAATCTAAGACATAGGAGGATTTTTTTTTCCTCGTTCTTCAGAAACTTTGCTAAACTTGTACAAAAAAAAACCCGCTGATATGTTATCATCATCCTGAGTAAGTCTAGTATAAACAAGGGTAACTAACACAATGGAATATATTAGTAAAGCATCCCTCCATAAGCTGGAGGTATCTACTGAAGAACGACACCCAGAGAAAGGTCCAAATATACAGACCAAGTCATCGGATGAGTTTATTTCTCTGATTTATATCATGTTCTTCACTCGTCGTTTATATCATGTCCGTTCCTTCCACACTCCATTTATATCATGTTGGTCTTAACACTTCATTTTATATCATGTTTCTTCACACGCCATTTATATCATGTTGGTCTTAACACTTCATTTATATCATGGTCGGGATCACATTCAGTGATATCATGTCAGGCTAACACTTCATATAATATCATGTCAGTCTTAACACTCATTTATATCATGTCGGTCTTTCACACTTCTTTTATATCATGTCGGTATTCACACGTCATTATAGCATGTCAGTCCTTAAACTTCAGGTTATATCATTATCAGTCTTACACTTCAATTATATCTGTCGGTCTTCACACTTCATTTATATCAGTCGGTCTTCACACTTTCATTGATATCATGTCAGTCTATACACTTCATTTATCATGTCAGTCTAACACTTTCATTTATATCAGGTCAGTCTTAACACTTCATTTAATATCATGTCGGTCTTCACACTACAGTGATAGCATGTCGGTCGTCACAACTTCATATATATCAGGTCAGCTTAACACTTCATTTATATCATGTCAGACTTAACACTGCATTTATATCATGTCGGTCTCACACTCCATTTATAATCAATGTCGGTCTTGGGACACATTCCATTTATATCATGTCGGTTTGCACACCCATTTATATCATGTCGGTCTTCACAGCTCCATTTATAGCTTGTCGGTCTTCACGCTCCATTTATATTCATGTCGGTCTTCACACTCGTTTAATTATCGGTCTTAACAACTTCATTTACAACATGTCGTTCTTTCACACTTCAGTTTATATCATGTCGTTCTTCAAACGTCATTTATATCATGTCGGTCTTCACACTCTTATTCTGTCGGTCTTCACGCTCCATTTAATATCATTCGTCTTAAACACTTCATATATATCATTGTCAGTCTTAATACACTACACTTCATTAGATCATGTCAGTCTTAAACTCCAATTTATATCATGTCCGGTCGTAACACTTCATTATTTCATGCGGTCTTAACACTTTATTTATATCAGTCAGTCTTAAAACTCCCATTTTATAATCAGGGTCGGTCTTTACCACTTTCATTATATCATGTCGTCTTAAACACTTCATTTATAGAGCAGGTTCAGTCTTAAAACTCCATTTATATCATGTATCAACGTAACACTCCATTTATACAATGTCGGTCTAACACTCATTTATTATCAGTTGGTCCTTAACACCTCATTATCATATCATGTCCGGTCTTTAACACTTCATTTATATCATGTCAGTCTTAACACTACCATTTTATATCATGTCGGTTCTTAAGCACTTCATTTATACATGTCATCTTAACACTCATTTATAATCCAATGTCAGTCTTAACACTCCATTTATATCATGTCAGTCTTAACACGTCATTTTATACATGTCCGGTCCTTAACACTTCATTTATATCATGTCAGTCTTAACACTTCATTTATATCCATGTCAGTCTAACACGTCAATTATATCATGTCCAGTCCTTAACACTTCATTTATATCATGTCGTCTTAACACTCCATTTATATCATGTCGTCCTAACACTCATTTAGATCATGTCAGTCTTATCACTTCATTATATCATGTCAGTCTTAACACTTTCATTTATATCAATGTCAGTCTTAACACTTCATTTATATCATGGCCGGTCTTACACATCATATAAGATCATAGCAGTCTTACACTTCATGTACATCATGTTCTTCACACTTCATTTATCAACCAAGTCTACCGTGTTTAAGTATTTGTTGCTTTGTTTTCTTTACTCTAAAGATAACTTTGTTTATAGAATTTAATTAACTAATATGGCTTCCAAATTTCGCAAATTATTTTGTCTCTTTTAATATTTTACACAAAAATTATTTCACATATACATTATAACGATGTCTTTTATTAGCATATCCTTTGATGCAACCCTCGGTAGTGTGAACCCTCGGTATTATGAACCCTCGGTATTAATGAACCCGACGTATTAGAACCTAAGTATTGTGAAGAACCCCGGTATTATGAATGTCTCGGTTTTTATGAACCCTCGGTATTATGAAAACTCGTTATTATGAAAACTCGGTATTATGAACCCTCGGTATAAAAAACTCGGCAGATGAACCCTCAGTATTATGAGTCTCAGTATTATGAAATCCGGTATTTATGAACCTTGGTATCATGATCTCTTCACTATTATGAACCATTCGGTATTTTGACCCCTTGGTATTTTTACCCCTTGGTATTATGAACCCTTGGTATGATACCCCTTGTATTATGACCCCTTGTATTATTACCCCTAGGATTAGAACCCGAGGTATTGTGAACCTAAGATTGTGATCTCTCACTATTAATCCTGCGGTAATATGAACTCTCACTGGTAAGAACTCTCGTGTTATGAACCCTCAGTCAATGAAACCCTGTATTAGGAACCCGCGTCGAAGAACAACACTGCATTATGTACCCTCGGTATTTGAAGCTCGGTATTATGAATCCTCGGTATAAATGCCTGGTAATTATGAATCTTCGATGTTATGAATGCATATTATTGTTGAACCGAGATGTCTCTCTCTGGCTACTATCAAACAAACAGCAAGTAATGAACAAACCCAATACCTTCAAGAATCAAAACAACAGCAACAACAACCACAACAGCACCTTAGCAGCAAGAACACTAAAACAAAACAAAAAATATCCCCCCATCCATTACCCCACACCTCGCATCACCGTACTGACCACCATCTACCCTGCACCCAACACCATCACTACCACCACCATCCACCTGCAACCACCACCATCACTACCACCACCAGAACCACCACACCTACTACTACCAACACCACGTTTACCAAATGCGATCATCTAATAAGTGTAGATATCTCAGAGAATACTAGATAATCTTATTGGATCCCCCTCTAGCATCTAGCTTGTTTTCTGGTTTTTGGAACAGATGATCCGTTTTCAGTTTTCCCCGAGTTCCAAAGGTTACATAGTATGTCCCGGCTCACACCGCCATAGACTACTCCTCTACCAAAAACAAGAGTCGAAGTTACAGAGGCCGAGAACAGCAAGTTTCTTCTTGACAAAACAGAGATGGAGGTGTGTGCCCTCCACGAGAGAGAGTGGAGAGTGTGAGTGTGTGAAGTGTGAGTGGTGGAGATGTGAGTGTGTGAGTGTGAGTGAGAGTGTGTGTGTTATGCGGGGAGAGAGGGGCGAGGACGGTAGTTTCAACGCCTAGTGACTCGTTACAGCTTGAGCTTGTCAACAACTGCGGAACAAGCCAGTAGGTAGTGTGCAACGTGCTGGCAGCCAGTCATAACTCTCCAGCAACGAGCACAATGAGAGATGTGGTTATTACATCCTACTTATACGTACAAAAGCTAATAATGTGAGATAATAAGATGAAGCACGAGATCCTCATTTTACCCATTAACTAACATCACCACCAATATAATAACAGATAAAAACGTAATGTTTACAATAAATATGGGGGCCTTTTTACCGAGGTCGCTACAATCACCACCACTAAACACTAACACCACATCACCACAACCCACCACCACCACTAATACCACAGCACAACCCACCACCACCACGGTTACTACAACTATCAACACTACCAACACTACTACCACCACCACAACCACCCACCTCGACATCGATAATGCATCACAGTGAATATACACAATATTTTCACCTTTGAACTTTCAAGTCAATGGAGAGGAAGAGAGTCACAAACAAGTCAGTTTTCTGCAACGCTCCAGCCACAGTGTCTGGGGAAGGTGTGTTGGGGGATGTGTCTAAGACTTATCGGGAAGGGCGGCGTCTGGGGAGAAGTGTCTACAAGGGCGAGATGTTTGGAGAGTCTTGGAGTAGGAGTCTGGAAGGGGAAGGTGTCTGGTGAGAAGTGTCTGGGAGATGTGAAGGTCGGGTCTGGCGAGAAGTGTCTGGAAGGGGAAGGTGTCTGGGAGAGTGTCTGGGAGTGAAGGTGTCTGGCGAGAAGTGTCTGGGGGAATGTCTGGCGAGAAGTGTCTGGGAGAGTGCTGCTAGAAGTGTCTGGAATTGGAAGGTGTCTGGTGAGAAGTGTCTGGGAGGAAGGTGTCTGCGAGAATGTCTGGGAGGAAAAGTGTCTGGAGAAGTGTCTGGATGGGAAGATGCTGCTAGAGTGTCCGGAAAAGGTGTCTGTGAGAGATGCCTGGGAGGGAAAGGTGCTAGGAGAAAAGTGTCAAGAGGAAGGTGTCAGGATAAGGGAGAAGGTACCATGGAAGAGGCAACAAACTCAACATTAACCTCATCTACGACCTAGATTATCAATGTGACAATGTGGCAGAGACAGACTTGTCCATGTATTTGAAAGACTTATTGCTGTAAAATTCTTGCGAATGTCAGGGCAGATCATCAGTCTTCTAAAAATTAAAACGATTTTTTAGTTATGAACCAGTTAGACAAAGTCTGACATTTGAACATATAGAAGCAATCTGATTAACTTGGTTATGAGAGAAATAGTTCAGTTTTACCAACTCTTCCTGAAACATTTATGATTTTTTTAAAAAGTATCATGAAATTAAAGGTCGATTCGATGATGATAATTTTTTTTATAATGAAGGTCATTTCTCTAGTTCTTTTTTTTATAATTAAAGACAATGTATAGCCACATGGTTAGATACATGGTATAGCCAGATGGTATACACACACAATTTGACACAATACATGCTTAAAAATACATGCCGGAAAATTATTTGAAGAAAAATTGCAACAAATAAAGCAATAACAGTATTAGAGCAAACGCCTAAATTATTTTCTTGCAATATGTGACACTGACAGCGAGTTTTGTTCAATATACAAATTTCTGACGACGTAATAATACTGAACAACGTTAATTCACTTGACCGAACATTACGTCATAGATAGGTATCCCTGTATTGCATAACCCGTCTGCTGGTTCTCAATGAACGAGATAAGAATAGGTCAGAGTGCGGCATAAGTTTGTAATGTAGTTAAAAGAGGAAGGACATTTAGGCTGTCCTTCCTCTTTTAAGGATCAAATCTCGTTGCCCAAAGATGACCCCCCCCCAAAAAAAAAAAAAAATAAGTAGATAGACCCCTAAACGATGTCGAACTAAAAGTTTAACGCTTTGCCTGAATATCAGAGAAAAAAAATGAAGGTTTGATGGTAATTAGGAGAGGCATTCATAAGTCATGAAATGGAAAGTAACATCCAAATTTCTTCACGAATAACGGTAAATTAAGACACGAAAAGCCCAGTATCTAATTCAGACCTTCCATGGACTTGGCTTCAAAGAGACAGATATTCTAAAATACACAAACATATTTAGCTTGAAGCTGCTCAGAAGTTGCATTAGTAAGTCATTAGTGTTGCTGGATTGAAGGTAACAGGATGCAACACTCAGAAATTATCTCTTGAAAAACATAGTGGGACCTACACAAGTCAAAAACCACAACACTTTCTCAAAGGTTCACCAGTATTTACATATTTAATTCGGTAAGTAATTAGTAAAGAAGTAAAAAAAGAAGCAAGTAAAAAATTCAGAAATTTTTATTTACGCTTTGGGTACATAAAATTATTTTTTACAATGGTCTACTAAGAAGAGAGACGGTATTGACATAAATAAATAACCTTAACATATAACCTAATAAAGTCAGACACTGGGATTTATTTCTCATCACAATAAACATTCGTCAATTATTACATCGAAATCACTTTAATTAATGAAGGTGGGACCCTAACACTAATTCATCAATAATATGCAGACAAAATTTCCCATAATGAAAACACATCAGCACTAAAAGTTTAAGTAAAGCTCACCAGAAGAGGCATTTTTCCGGTTGTTGAAGTCCAGCAAAATTAGCGCCTACGCAGCCTACGCAGCCTACGCCACTCAAAAATAAGTTTCATCTATTTTAATATGTAGGCCTTTTAAAGTTATTCACAATTAATTTAAATAAGGGAAAGAGCTAAAGTTGCAGGCTCATATAGCGGCATTCAGAATGGATCAAACAAGGGAGGTTTTAGTCCAGTTCCTTGGATCGAGAACCCCTATTTAGCATCAAAGCAACTCCTCCCTTCATGAAGCACAATACAGGCATAAAATGCCTGTGAAAAAGTCGCCTACATACTTCATAAACAATACACATCCACCTTTCTATGTATGACACACCTGTGCTATAATTGTGGATTCGATCAAGAGACTCCTTAAAGCTGGAAAGAAAAAAGTGCTTCAGTCTGACTTCAATAAGAGATGTAGGAGGTATAGCTCAACACTCAAAATGGTGCAGCGCACAAACTGCGTGATAAAGGAATAACAGGAAAAGTTGGTAGGTGAATCTATAATTTCCTAACACAGAGAATACAAAGAGTAATAGTAAACAGAGTGGAGTCTGAGGCAGCTGC
The DNA here is from genome assembly GCF_026875155.1 of Cherax quadricarinatus. Lineage (NCBI taxonomy): Eukaryota > Metazoa > Arthropoda > Malacostraca > Decapoda > Parastacidae > Cherax > Cherax quadricarinatus. Next base: position 70,442,635 of record NC_069408.1, read on the forward strand.
GGTGTAAATCTCTATTCCACAAGGCACAGTACTCGCTCCCATCATGTTAAAACTATATCGGAGTATAAAACAAATCCCAACCACACATTAGAGCGAAAAACTAATGTAAAAGTCCTGGGAGTGACCATGTCACAGGATCTCACCTTCAAAGACCATAACATTATCAATCGCATATGCTAGGGATGCCAAGCCCATGATGACACTCTTCAGGTCGCTTGTTCTATCTAGGCTGGAATATTGCTGCACACTAAAAGTACCTTTCAAGGCAGGTGAAATTGCCGAGATAGAAAATGTAGAGAACCTTCACGGCACCCACAACTGCGATAAAACGCCTCAATTACTGGGAACGCTTGAAGTTCCTCAACCTGTATTCCCTAGAACGCAGGCGGGAGAGATACATGATTATATATACACTAGTAAAATCCTAGAGGGATTAGTACCAAATTTGCACATGAAAATCACTCCCTATGAAAGCAAAAGACTCGGCAGACGATGCAACATCCCCCAAATGAAAAGCAAGGGTGGCACTAGCACTATGAGAGAGAACAAAATAAGTGTCAGGGGCCCAAGGCTGCTCAACTGCCTCTCAGCATACATAAGGGGGATTACCAATATACCCCTGGCTGTATTCAAGAAGGCACTGGACAGGCACCTCAGGTCAGTACCTGACCAGCCGGGCTGTGGTTCGTATGTCGGGTTGCGTGCCGCCAACAGTAACAGCCTGGTTGGTCAGACCCTGATCTACCATGAGGCCTGGCCACAGATAGGGCCGCAGAGGCATTGATCCCCGAAACCCACTCCAGGTATACACTCCAAAGAAGTGCAGGAGCTGGAGATTAACACCTTGAAAGGTCGAAAGTTTTCGTTCTTCAACTCAGAATGAATATTTAACCCTCAAAACACCTCGCAGTTATAAATTAATAACCTTCAGAGGGCCAAGAACTGTAACCACCCGAGCCTTGTTCTTAATAATATACATCAGCGTCGATGGTTTGAACCCAATCAGTGAAGACATTCAAAAACTTTCTAACGAAAACCAGCATTACATTTTCTTCAATACAATTAGCGAGTTGAAATTTTGAAATCGATCGGAGGAACCACAGTCCAGTTATCGTACAAATCAACTCATGAATAAAATTTTCAAACTCGGTTTTACACGGAAAATAAACTCGCTATCAAACAGAGAATATAATGATTTTTTTTGTTGAAAAATGGCAAACTGGCCTCTATGCACATAAGTGACATTTGAAACTTCCTTTAAAAGTAAGAAACACTTAAATTGAAAGTTTGAAGTCGATCGCAAGAGGCATTGTTAACATGACTCACCAAATCGTAATGGTCCAGTGGCTAACACGTCGGTCTAGAGTTTTGTGACTCTCTGATAGCGGGTTCTAACCCCCACCCGTGATATGGTTTGTGGGTATTATTAAGTTATCACATGTAAATCACTGCGTTCTTTACATGTATGATATTGTCATATTTGCGCCTACGCTCCCCAATAACAATACAAATCTCCGTAATCCTGCATCCGACCACACACGATCCCCAACCCAATTACAGTCCAATCCTCCGATTTGCGTTTCAAGGTAATTCGACTCTGGTAATTTGACCCCCAATAACGCCCAGTCAATTTCACTATCAGCAATTTCACTCCAAATAAAAAGAAAATTGATTTAGGTATTTAAAAATAAATATTTAATTCAAGTTATTTTGAAATCTAGTCAACTTAATCAAACTTATCTAATCTAGCATAACTTATCCTTACAAGTTTTCAGTAAATATTTTAGAAGGCATAAATGTTTTAAGAAATTCTAACGAATGCTTATGTTTGTTTCTAATGCTTCAGATACTGATATTATCAGAAAGGAAGCTGACTGGGAATTAAATTCCCTTGGGTCAAATTACCGGAGCAATATTTCTTGGAGTCAAATAACGGAGAGTGAAACTACCAGTCACTCGTAATTAAATATACCTGATATCATTTCCCTATTTCTTACCTCTACTATTTTACCTCCTGACACAAGAAAAAAAATCAAGTAACCTACACCAACTAGTGAAAAAAAAGGCACAGGTAAACAAAGAATACAGACAACACGAAAACAAAAACATGAATAAAGATAGGTTATGAAACACCAATACTGAATTCGAAGAGAGAAAAGGTAAGAATTTCTACTATATAAAAATTGTAGAGACTAAACTAATATCGATATTAAAGAGATAGGCACGTAGGAAGCAGTTAAACATTGCCTTTTTAATGGAGTAAAAGTAGAACATTCAGGAAAATAGTCTGTTACAAACATTCTTGGATTACACTGTACGAAAAATACCCACAGCCTGGTCGTACATTGAAACACAGCAACCATAAAAGCCGTTGAAAGGATATCACAGGTGACAAAGAGGCAGCCTAATCTCACACCAAGGACAGACGTTAGGAATTCAGCGTTCGCCATTTCTCCTCGGCCTGCTTGTTACTAGGCGTATCCTGGCTGTTTTCTGTTAATTTGCTTTTGTTTACAAATTTACGTTACAGAAACTGCTGTAATGTACTATAATCTAACCAACTTTTACCTCGTATTGGCTTTTAATCAATTTTTTAGCTACTAATGGAACAAAATCCACCTATTAAACAAACCCGAAGTAGCCTGATCACATAGACATTATTTAACCTCTGTTTTGTCTACCAACATCCCATCACGCTGATTGTTCCTTTCCCAGTTCTTCGTCTCACATATTCTTCCATCGACAAAGTATTAAGATAATTAGTGTTCGAACATTGTCGAGAAAAACAAAGATGCAAGAGAGGATGCTGACATCGTAACAGGTGCATGGTGTTTCCCTCTATGCAATTATGGTTTAAAACTCTCTTTTTTCTGTCTGTCTGTGTCTGTCTGTCTGTCTGTCTGTCTCGCTTTCATTGTTTATCTTTTTAACCAGTTTTTCCAGGGGGTTAAAATTTTTTCCCCCACTTTATTTCCCCAAAAAACCCCCCAACCCTCAAATTCCCCATTTATTTTTTTTTTTACCCCCCCCCCAAAAACCCAAAAACCCCCGAATTTCCCCCTTTTCCCACCCAATTTCCCCCTTTTCCCCCTCCCTTTATTTCCCTTTTTCCAACTCTTCCCCCCTTTCTTTCCATTTTTTTCTTTCCCCCCCAAATTTTTCTCCCCCCTTTTTTTCCCCCTCCTTCTCCTTCCTTAAACACTTTTTTTTTTAAGAAAAGAAAGCGGATGGGGAAAAAATCTAATTTTTTTTTTTCTTTTTTTTTTTTTAAAAGGGGGTTTTTTTTTGCCCCAGTTTCCACTTTTTTTGCGGGGTTTTAAAAAAGGGTTAAAGGGGTTCCAACTTTTTTTTAAATAAGAGCGTTACCTTTCTTACTCTTTTAAAATTTTTTGTTATGAGACTACAGAAAGGAAACAGATAAGGGAATTTGGGGACTTTTTCATTTGTCCTCCCCTTTTGTTTTGGGAGCCACTTCTCACCTGGTAAATTTTTATTATTTTAAAGAAAGGGAACAGGAAGTTGGGTTTCTGCCCTTTTTTTTTTTCCGTTTTAAATTTTTTATTTTTGAAAAAATTTTAAAAATAGGCCCCCCTTTTTTTTTTTTTTTTTTTTTTAAATTTAAAAAAAGGATTTTTTTTTTTTTTGGGGGTTTTTTTTTAAAATTTTGGGCCTTTTCCTACTAAAGCTCTTTGAAAAAAAGGGGGGGCAACAAAAAAAGGAAAGTGGAGCCATCCGTGGGCCCCCAACTTTGCCTGACATCTTTGACCTTACGTCAAAGTGTTTAAACCGAGTCTGGGTAGTTTCCTGGGTGGTTTGGGAGAATACACAATGGTTTTTCTGTTTTGGTCTTTCAAAAGGTTAAACCTTCCTCAAGGGGCCAAATTTTCCAATATCCTTTTACGAAGGGCCACCCACATTCCTAGGAAAGGTCTCAAATGCGTTTCCAGGGGGGCCAAAGATGGGCCTTCTTTTTCCCCTGTAAGCTCCCAGTGGGGGGGGAGGAAACCCAAGAAAGGGGGCATCTCGGTGTGAGGTCGGTTACAGGTTTTGCAACCATGTACGGGAGATGCGAAGTGTTAATTTCCTTCCTTTTTTAAAATTTACACACCTTTTTTGGACTTCCCCAATTTAAATTTTTCCTGAAATTCCCCCTTCATTAACAAAAAAATTTTACCAGATAACATGGGGAGACATCTATTTGCTTTTCCAGGTGGAAAGTTTTTGCCTTACCCCGGTTGCCCACTGGGAAAAGGCAAGAAGTCATTTTTTCCAAAGTAAACTTTGGTTCTTTCAGTGACTGGGATAGGAAAAGGTTTTAACACCAAAAACCCCAACCTTTTTGTAACCTTTCCCCCTGGAGCCTTTGCGTTTCCCGTTATGAGGTACATTAAAAATCTCCATGGGTAATATGGGCTCAAGGAATTCCCATGTTAAATTTTGCAGGGGGTGACCCCCGGTCAAAAGGCCCCAAAAACCCCTGCTCCCCCTCTTTTTTTGTGACGGGATAAATTTCAACTCCGAGGCCTTTTTTAAAACCTTTACTAAAAAGTGTGAGGGGAAGTCAAAAAAATCTCCATTTGGTCTGAATTTTTCTAAAAATTCCTTTCGGGTAACTGCGGGCCCCCCCTTTTTTCTTTTTGTAAAGGGAAATTTTGCCCTCTTTCCAAAAAGGGGGTTTTTACACGTCTGGCAGCTGAAAGAGGGTTTCTGGTAGGTTAAAATTACAATTTGCTCAGGGGCCCCCTTTCTTTATTTTTAAAAAGGTGTCCCCCCTCCCCAAATAATTTTTTGAAAAGTTCTTCGGGCCCCCCAGGACCCCCCTGCGGGTCCTTGAGGACAAAGGTTGGAGCCCCTTTCCTTGCTACTTAAAGGGGGGCCCCACCTTTCATTTGGGGGAATGCACGGAATAACCTTTTGCCTACAGGCCCCATTTTGGAGCCTAAAATGTGGAATTCTTTTATTACCCCCTTTTGTCCCCTTTTGTCCCCCTTACCCTACGCTTCTTCAACCGAAGGGGGGGCCAACCCCATGCTTTGTCAGGGCCCTTTTACAAAAAAACCCCTCAAAAATTTTGGGTTGAAATTTTTGGGGGGGAAAGGGGCCCCCCCCCCCCAAAATTGTCCAGTAAAGGGCTTTCCTTGGTTGTCAACACCCCTTGGAGAAGACATTCCATTCGGGGTGCGAGCTCAGAGAAAAGGCGGCCAATTACCTCTTTCCCATACCAGGTTTGCGTGGGGCTCCTTACCTCGTTCTGTTGGGTTTTTAATGTGGTAAAAACACCCTTTGGGGGTCAACGATCCAACTAGCCGAGGGGTTGACAAGTGACTATGCCTTCGCAGATCACTCACTACGGGTAAAGGAGGACCAGAGATATGATAGGGAAATCAACAAATTTTTCTCATGTCAAACACTGCAAAAAAGGTCATAAAAAGTCCTTGATAAGGTGCTGGTTGGGGTCCCCAAAACAAATAAATTTTTACAGTTGTTTTGTACAGAAGGGAGTCAATTTTTCCATTGGGAAGTTGATGGGGTCTGCATTTGCCACTGAGGTCTTACTTTGACATGCATACGAGGAACTAGTGTTTTTACAAGCTTGAAGAACATCATTCAAGAGTGTAGGGGGTGGCAACATCTATTCTGGCATAAATTTTTTTAGAGAAGACACAGCAAACCCCACCTCCTTGCCCTTCCCTGCCCCTTTCTATCCATAGGTGTAGCCAGCAATTCTTGCAAAATTTTTTCGGGAGTCCTGCACCAAAAAGGTTCAACACAGCTATCATGTGGGGACGCGAGTGTTCAAAAAAGCTATGTGTGGCTCCCCAACTTATAAGAAACCTCAATTTGGGCCCGACAGGATGCTGATAACGGCTCCTCTGAGAAGTGGTCAGCTTGGGGTGGGGGTGTGTAGGGAATGAAGGTGCCGCCCTTGAGAGAGTGGGGTACTGGGGCAGCTGCGGGGATGGGGTTTGGGGCTTGTAAAGCCCAATCCCACTGCTGGGCTGGGATAGGAGTAGCTAAGTGGTGACGTGGAGAGTTTCCCAATTCGAATCCTGCTGGTTTGTTCGAGAAAGGTCTCTAAACGGGTGGCCCTTCTGAAATTTCCCTTTTTTCTTCCGCACGGCCCTCCTTATGTCCTTTCTTGTAGCGTAATTACACTGGTATCCCCAGGCAGTTTTTGGGCAAGTGCCCTTCGGTGACAGCGAGAGCACAGCCTGGGTGCCTGGGGGGGGAACTAGGATTTGTTGCCCCTCCTGTGTTTCGCAGATTGTCCTCAATTCGCCGCGGGAACTGTGTTATGGGGGGTGAACGGCTGTGATGTCTTCCTCCCCACCCTCCCCACGTCCTTGCCCCGTCCCTCCAGTTCTGACAGATGTGTCCGCTGTTCGTACTTCGGGCAGTAAAGACAGTGCAGTGATATTCCCCTGATCATTAACGCACCCTTTCCTGGGGAAACCCCCGGCCCAAATTGCTGCGAAGCACTCTCCCAGATTCTTCGGCAGGTTGGGGCTGATGGTGGATCAGAGATTATTGCACGTCAAGTAGATGGCGGGGCTAAAGCAGAATGTCGGTTTTTGGAGTTTTAACAGATCCAAGCTTCCCTCACTGGGGAAAGGATTTTTTCCCCTGTGGGGGTAAAAGGGAATTGTGTTAGAATTCCCCAAAAGGTAGTGTTTTGAACTCTGTATCGTCCCCTTAGCTGACAAAATTTCCCCACTAGTTGTTTCCCCCTGATTTAAGCTCAGTTGGGACTTCCTCTTTGCAATATTCACCATCAGCTGAGCAGCTTACGTCACTTGATGTGCTTGCATCCCTTTCTACAATACTTGAGGTTATCTAAGTTTTGAGGAGCTCATGAAGTGCTTCCCTGTGATGGATTATCTTAGCTCCCAACTTTACAACACAGCCCAAGAGGGCGTCTTGATCTTTGGACAGGATCCCGAGGTGGACTTCTAAACCTTTCCTCCTGTAGCCCAGGCTTGTATCCAATATCCCACAGGATTATGGTATCCTTAAATTTTCTAAAATTTTCAACCCTGGTGCCAAAATTTCTTCTTCGGGAAAATGCAATCTGTGGCAGTATTGGGAACAAGTGGGCTCCTTACATCTAAGAAAAAATTTTGTCCCTTTTGGGGTATCCCCCAAAAAACACGCATAACTACGGGGACAATACCCAATAGCGTAGATTTCTTGCTATTTTGGGGTGTGAAGCATCCCAGGGGAGGTTTGTAGGTTTGAAGTTACGGGAAGAGAGGGTGGGTGGTGATTCGTGGTGGGGTGGATGCTGGGTGGGGGTTTTTTATGCCGGGGGAGTGAGGCGGGCGGCAGTACCCGACAGTGAAGGTTGCCTTCTCACTACCTTAATAAACACGTTTATGCTACCACTTTTCCATAAAGGAAGATTTTTCACAAATCACTGTTTTGCATTGTCCCAGCCCGTTGTTAAAAACCAGATGTAGTACATAGCACAAAACACATATAATATTAGATGCTACTTGAAGGCAATATGAAGTCACCCCCAAGGGCCGCTGTCCCCTCACCACCATTCTTCCCCATCCCACATTTAATATCACTGAATTGCTTATATTCACTTATGGGGGGTTTGGCTTACTTTACTAATGTGTTGTAATAGTACTACTCACGAACGTTTTATCCCACCAACCCTCTATTTAAGTAATATTAAAAAAGTTTGTGGACACACTGTGCACTCTTCACCCACTCTCTCCCTCTCTCCCCTCCCTCTCCTCTCTCTCCCTTCTCTCTCTCTTCTTCTCCCTCTCTCATTTCCTTTAAAGGTTTTTAAGGGGTTAGGTTAAGAGTTACTCCTTTTTTTTACATGCAAGAGTTGCTACCCCCACTTCTCTCCCCCTCTCTCTATTCCTGTTTTCACACTCGCTGTTCTCCCTTCTTACCTCCATTTTCCTTTTCCGAAAAGGCCCAAAAACGGATTTTGGGAAAAGTAAAGTACCTTTGCAAAAATACCGTTAAAAGTAAAATATAAGAAAAATTTTAATGGAAACAAAATCTTACAAAACCAAACCCCCGGCATTAGCTGTATCATCGGAATTCCGCTGTTTCAAAATAAAAATATCATTTTCTCAAAAAAAAAAAAAAAAAAACATACCAGGGAAGGGAAGAACCCCGCGATCAGGGTCTAAAACTTCAAACCGTCGGTTAGCCCTGGACCAGCTAGCCACAACAAGATTCACCAACAGGTAATTTCTACCCCAGGAAGGGTTTTAGCTGGGCACAGCAATGTGCCTTTTACTTTTCGTTAATCACTTCCTTTTAAAAAATTACTTTATGAAATTTATCGAAATTTCCCAAAAAATTTCACGTTGCAACCCTACCAAATTTCGGGAAGAAACCTTTTTTTAAAAAGGGGGGGGGGGGGGTGGGGGGGGGGGGGGGGGGGGGGGGGGGGGTAGGGGGTTTAAAATTACTCACAGGAAGCTGCTGAAAAAATTTTGAGGTCCAGCGGGAATAAGGGGAAAAATCTTTGGGGGTAAAGAGGACCTTAGAAGATAAAAAGGGGTGTGTTCAGCAATATTAGTACCATTTTTTTCCCATCAAAAAAAAGACTGCTACAGAGTCCAAGTATTTTTGTTTGCTGACAAAGGGTTTTATGAGAAGGAAAAAGCCGATGAGGCAGAAAAGGCAGCAAAGGGAAAACTGAAAATCTTCAAGACTTATAAAATTAGGGGTTTTATTTAAATTTTTAAAACCAAGATCACATTATAAAGGGAGCAAAAGGAGAAGAAAATTAGAAAAGGACTGCAGACTAGGGCAAGACCGAAACCCTCCCCCAAAAAGGGCCCACAAAATCACGGAGCACATTCCGAATAACCTCCCAGCCCTCGGAATTTTAAGATCTCTAACAACATTTGCTGGCTCATCTTGTTATACATACATATAAAAACCCACACATATAAAGCATGTTAAGAATTTTGGAGAAAGTGAAAAACGTTTTACAACGGATTAGTCACAGACTTAAAAAGAATAAGCTGGAGGAGATGAAGTAAATGAACCTGACGATATAGTGGGAAAAAAAAGGAGAGACATGATAAATCCAAAATATTGCTAAATGGGAGTCTCACAGTACGGGTTTTTTTAGAAGGCAAAAAAAAAAAGACTAATGGGAATTAAAGAACAGATTAGTCAAAAGAATTGAGGGAGGCTTCATCCTTAGGGGGGTGAGGATTGACGACTTTGGCAAACGGGAGGCAGGCTATACACATGGTTTTAAAAACAGGTCGTAGGGGTCCCAGGGCGAGGAAACGAATCTGGGAAAAGAAAAAACAGAGACGGTTCCAGGGGCTAGAACTGACCCGGCTCCCATTAAGTACGGGACATAGGGGGGCAACACACACGTTCAACTCTGTTCGCTCAAACACACACACAACACACACACACACGATGAGGCACGTGACGGGTGTCAGAGTGGGGGCCTGTGACAAAGGGTCAACGTAGGGGTGTGCGTTCTGGTTTTAAAAATACATACGAATAGTCCAGAGGTGCCCCTGTTTGCAATGATGTGCAACTAATCGGGGTATTCGGGGAGAGGACCGGGAGGACTACAAAAGGGGGTCAAAAAGGGGCAAAGGTTTGGTCCAAAACTGGTTCCTGAAGGGAACTCCCCCAAATGCAAAAGTCATAAAGATTGGAAAAAGGTGGGAAAAAAACCGCAGAGTAAGGCAGGGGCCAAAGACGCATGCCTCACTCGAGGGAAAAAAAGGCACTCCTTGAGGGGCCCCCCGAACCAAAAAAAATGCAGCAGTTTTGGGCGCCCCAGCTAAACCAAAAGTTGTTTCGCACCCGAGTAAGGGAAACGTTCAAGTCGCGTACCCCCTGTTGCAGCCCCATATTGGAGTATGCAACACCCGTATGGAACCCCTTCTTTTATACACAAATAACCCGCACTAAAAGAGAGAAGCTTTCACGACGTTTCAGCCGATTGGGGCCATTGACAAAGCACACTAAACCCAAATGGAGCAGGACGGCTATATAAGGGAGGAGGGGGGGATAGTAGTATAGAGTAGTGTACAAGAATGGTATATAATACCGAAAGATGAAATTAAACATGTGCAACCCCGGGGTCCCCATGTAGACTTTCGCCACCCCCAGCCGCGGAGGGAAACGTCTGGTTGTGTGACTTTGCAATGGTCCAAGTCGACCGAAAGTCGTCGTAAGCTTTTTCTTTTTATGCGGGTTAATTTTTGTATCGTTCCGTCACGGTATGGCCTTTTTTTGTTATTTAACCCATACTTGGTCAAACACTCAAGAAAATTTGAAAAAAATGCAAAGGGGTTTCAAACAAGATTTGGACCGTCCTACAAAGATGTTAAAAGGGAAACAACCAAACCAACCTGGAGGGGCAGGAGGGAAAAAGGGGGATATGATAAATCAAAAATAAAATTGAAAGGAACTGACACGGGGGATAGGACAATTTTGAATGGGCACAGCAACAAGTTTTAAAACTCAAATGAATCCAGGGGTGCTGGAAGTATTCACTAAAAAAAAGTTGTCAGGAAAATAAAACAATCTGAAGAGTAATGTATGGGGGAGGATGTTTTAAAAGGCGATAAAGCTCATCGACAGGGAGTGGATTAGTAGCGACAAGCGAAAAAGGTGGACCCGGAGCTTTTAAACGCCCCTAGAACCATAATGATACAATAAGCGAGTACACACTTAAACCAGTCTCCTCTTTCTCTCCTGTCTGTCTTTTTTTTTCTCTCTCAAATAATTCCAACTATAAAACCCAATTTTTGTTTGTGGTCCTGGGGCCCCCACGTTTTGTCTTAATGGGGATGTTGTTATCCCGGGTCTAAAAATACCTACCCCACTACCAACCCTTCAACAAGGGGGGAATATATTTCACCATTCTTCTATTTCATTTATGTATTTAGAATGACTGATTAATTAAAAAAAAACACCAGAGTTAAATTTTTTTATTCTCCCCAATACCTTTTCATGTTTTTGTTTTTTTTTTTTTTTTTTTTTTGTGGGGGGCCTTTTTTTTTTTTTTTTTTTTTTTTTTTTTTTTTGAGCCTCAGAAAAATACTTAAAATTTAAAAAATACAATTTAGACGAAAATTTTATGAAAATATATTGGGTTTTAAACCGGATGTTTAGTAATTGCGAAAATTTGGACCAAAATTCCTGTCCAAAATTTAAATTTTCCCTGAAAAATATTTTTTTGAAAATTAGTGGACTTGATTTTTTTTTTTTGTTTTTGTATCTCCGATGGGGGACTATTTGTGGTCGCAGACAGTGGGAATTGACCAAAAAGATAAACAATTCCCCGCATCCTTGAATCTGGGTAACTTTTAAAACCTAAAGAAAGCTCATCTGGGACAGGCTTTTCCCAAATTTAAAAGTCCTCTTTATAAAAAAATTATTGTAAATAACAGGAAAATGCCTTTCAGAAATACTTTCAGGTTTGTCTTAGGTTTTGTTTTCCGTACCATTTATGTGACCTCGAGAGTTTTATTAAAAACTGTGTACGCTGTAAGCCCTTGTGGCTTAGCGCTTCTTTTTTATTATTAAAAATAATTAAAAAAAAACTGTGTATGATATAACCTTGAGCTTATATCAAACTTATGTTATTTTCCCTTTAATTTTCTTTAAACCTTAAAAATGTCGATTTTTCGAAAGAAAATTTTGGTCCCATTTTGTTGATTTTCTTTTTTTTTTTTAAAGAAAACGAAAAAAAAAACATTGCTTTTCACTGCTAGAAAGACCCTTTATACTTTTAATCTTTTTTAAATTGCAATGCAAATTTAAAAAATGGATTTAAAATTAAGTGTTGGTATATTTTTGGAAAAGGTCCCTTTTAAAAAAACAAAAAAATGGTTCTACAAAAAAAAACAAGCTGCGTTTCTTTAAAGGGAAAGGGGTAAAAAAGGTTTAAAAGTTTAATTTGTAAGTTTCATTTTTTTTTTTTTTTTTTTTTTTTAAAAAAAACGACTTTTTTAGGTATCCAGAAGACTTTCAATGACGTTTTTTTTTCCTTATTCTTTTTTTCTTTTACTCTCAAATTTTCAATTTTTTTTAACATATAACTGAAAAAATTGATCCGCCTGACTAAAATTTTAAAAGCACGGATCTAGGGGAAATTTCTGGGACAAACGCCCCTTTTCCATCGCCATATGTGCAAAATTTTTGAACCCTCCAAACATACTGGAATTGTCGATACTTTCAAAATCCTTTTTAGTACAGCATCGAACGTTCATAAAAAGTTCCCCCCTTTTTAAAACGAGAAAAAAGATGGGTGGCAAGTTTTTTTTACAGGAAGAGCCAAGAAAAATTTGTTAAAATTGCATTTATAACAAAAAACAAAAAAAAAAAAACAAATTTTATAGCATCATAGCCAACCACTTGCTTTCCCGATGGAAAAATAGGTTCTTTTTTGAGGGGTTGATTTAAAAAAAAATTTTTTCTTTTTTCAGTTTTTGATTCGGGGAAATTCAGATGCCAATTTTTTATGGATACAGCATGATCCTTTAAATTTCTGGCTTTTAAAAATGGCTCATCTGTATACAGATGTGACAGGACTCTTCACGTAAAACAAAAAAATTCTCCAATTTTTTGGGAAACACTTGTCTTTTTCTATTTTTCCCTTTTTTCTTTGTGTTTCTTGCTATTTTAAAAACGGTTCTAAACTTTGAAATCAGCTTAAGTATTTATAATCAGAAAAGTCCTTATGTAAATGTGTGCACTTCTGTTTCGCACGGGCCCCAAACGGGAGCGAACAGAAAAGCATGAAGAGTTTGCACAGAAACCCGTTGCTCATCTATAAAATTGTATGAAACAGTTTTTATTATGTTCACGAGTTTAAACGCAGTTCAGGCACACAAAGCTATGGATGTTTTTAAAAGATAATGAAATTTCCTGTAAATAAAAAAATCAATTGGTAAATTGTAATTTTCATAGATTAATATAAAATTTTAGGAAAAAAAAGACATGAAACCTACAATGGGCCCTCAATATCGGCCGTTCCGGATACAGCCCAAATTGGATTTAAGCCCAAATTTTTGGGCCCAAAATCTACCCGGATTTTGACCGGAAAACTCGAAAATCGGGTGTATTGGACGAGTCGGGCCCCCACACTGCCATTTCGGAGTCCCTTCTGGCTGTCTCTGTGAGCAAGACATGCACATTCATCCAAAAATTTAGTTTAAAACCCTTGTTTTTTTTTTGGGCCCCAAAAAAAGTTCTATGACAGTCTTTGGAAAGAAAGTGAGAGCACGACAGAAATTTAAGAAAGAAATTTTGCAAAGTACGAGAGTGGTGTACATGTGCTGGAGCTTGCCAGGAGTATGGAAAATCCAAACCTGGCAAAAAAAGTAAAATCAAGGGAAAGGAATATTGCAAAAGGGGGAAATAGCTAACAAACAAAGGGGTCACCATGTGGGGAAATTTTGTTGGTTTGGGGCAACGTTAAAAAATAGCGGGAGAAGGTTGTGGAGTCAATCATTTGGAAAAGGCAAGGGAGTTTTCATGTGGGTCTCATCCCTAAAATATATAATTTCATGTGGATCACACCCCCTAAAAAGCGTTAGTATAACTATACCTTTTTATATCCCTTTTGCTTCTAGGTAAAGTTCCCTTTTTCTTACAGACCCCTAAGGGAAACCCCTCACTTTTTTCCCTCATCAATTTATGATTTACCTCATCTTTCAAAGACCCATCTCGACACGTCACCCTAAATTTTCTGAAAAACATTTACCCCTCCATACCTCTCACCTCCAATCTGATACCAATCTTTCCCACATATTTTTTTTATCCTCATAACCTTTCTCTTTCCTATATTCACTTTTTGTTTTATTCTTTTTTCATTCCCCCCAAACATCACCCAAATTTTGCAAGTTCGTTAAAATCATCCAAAAAAATTAGTCATCACCAAAGAGCAGTGTGACAATCCAAGTTTTTGTTAGATTCTTAATCTTTTTAATTTCACACTCTTGCTAACCCCGGCTTTCCCCTTTTCTTTTATCCCCATCTACAAAAATATTTAACAACCCCGGTGGGCTAGACTTCTTGGGGGGTTGGCGTATTCCCGCAAGTGCCCAAACCTCCCCTTTTTGGCCCCTTTTTGGGAAAATGCCTGTCTCATTGTTTTAGGTTTTGTGGGACTCTGTTCACAGAACATTGTAAGACGTATTTTTGACGTTGTACTGAGGTTTGTTTTCGATAGACATCGAGCAACCAGGTCCTACTGTAGCTTCTGACCTAAGTTGTACTGGTATCTGTGTACTGTCCACGGTATTTTTTATGCTGAACTTAGATTCAGTAGTAGGGAGCTTTTTGGGCTTTTGTGCAGGATCGCTGATGGTCCCCCACTTAGGTCGTTTATTATCTCCTTGTTCCCGATTCTGGTGCAGTTCTTGTTAATTGCCATTGGCTTAGCGGGCGTTTATTGTTCAACAACTGTTGATTGCCGTTGGGGCAAGAAATTTTTATTGAGGACTTTGTCAGTCCTTGTTGAAGCTAAATCGAGTCGTGAGTCAAGGAACTATTAGAGCACTTTAAAACATACACACAAAAATTATTTGTATATTTTATATTAAATGTCTGTACCCGACGGTACTTAAGCTTTTTAAATTGGGTTTTGCTTTCAGCACAATCTACTGTACACGAGAGAAGTGATTATTCTTATTTTTTTTTATTAATTTAATTAATTTTATATACGCCTAAAACTTAAAATTTTAAAAATTTATAAATTTTAATGGTTAGTTAGTAACCTACCATTTAAACTGAAGCCATTAATTCTTCTAAATTTTAATGGATAATTTGGACAAGGAACGATAAATTTTTACGAAAACCAGTAACAGGCTGGATGCTGGAAGGGCAGCCCTTTCTAGATTCCGGAGATCTTAAAGCTTTTTAGAAACCGTATTTTGTACACACCTTTAGCTTTGCTGAAACACTTGGGTTTCACACACCCTACCCTCCTAAGCCTCCCTTTTTCTCTGCTATCCTACCTCCTTACACCTTTTATCAATAAAACTTACAAACACTTTAAACCCGGTAACTCAACAGATTTATTCCCTATAGTTTTTGCATTTTCTTTTTCCCGTTTGCCTTTTACAAAAGAACTATGCATGCCTCTGCCCGTCCCTAGGTACCTTTCCCTTTTCCATACTTTTTAAAGACCAACTATTAAAAACTATATCCTTTCCTGCAAAACAACCCGGAAAAAAATTTGAACTTCCAAGCCCTTTCGGATTTTTCACCTTTTTTAAAAACAAAAAAAGATCCCATCTCAAATACCTCATCCAGCTTCCCCGGGGCCCCTAATGAGAAAAAAATTTTGAAAATTCCAAGCATCCCTGATTTTTCACATTAACACAAGTTTTAAAAAAATGAGAAAACACGAAAAAGGGGTTGGGTTTTTCGCTACTTTTTCACAGTGGGGTTTTGCACAAATAAGCAAAAAAAACCCCTGCAGAAACATAAACAGGGATTTTAAAAATAAAATAACCCCAAGAAAAAAATACTTAAAATTTAAGTGCTTTAGTATTTTAACATTATTAAAGACTAGTAAAAAAGGGCCCAAAAGACTATATAACGAAAATTTATCAGAGGGAAGGTTCAGCTACCTAGGGAGCCTCCCAAAGATCAAGAGTGCCCCATGGCTTGCTGAAATCTCACCTATATAGTTCATCACAGGAAAGCACTTCATGACTACTCAAATCTAATACAAATTTAAAACTATTTCAGAAAGGGCCCGTGCAACCTACATCAAATGACAAACGGGATGATGGGACCTATTTCGTAAAATTTCAATCAAGGGATTCCTTTCTCCGCCTGTGGGCTAGGTGTTGCAAAATTTTTATATGATAGATCGTCATTTTTACGTCTTCAAAAAAGGAAAAGGGATGTGGGGGAACCCTGTTATGAAAGGTCAACATTGTCAAAGAACCACACCGGCTCCATTCGAGGACAGCGAGAAAAAAGCTTCTATCCACAGACGGCAGAAAGCGCACTTTTAAATTAACGAGATCATTTATTTTTAGGGTGCTTGATCAGAAATGAGCCCGGAAATATTCGTACAGCAAAAATTCAAGAATAAAGAAAATTATCAAATGAAAATCTGGCCCCGTGGTTCAAATTCATCCTTTCCCTACTTTTATTTTCATACAAAAAAAATTTCTTTAATGAGTTATTATGTAAAGCTCTCGCTTGTCAAAAAAGTTAGGTATCCTTAACTTGTCAAAAGCTTGTCAAAAAAGCTAATGGTCCCAACCCCAAACTTGTCAAACCCTTGTAAAAAGGAGAGAGAGAGAGAGAAAAGAGAGAGAGAGAGAGGAAAGAGAGAGGGGAGGAAGAAGAGGAGAAGAGAGAGAGAGAAAAAAAAGAGAAAAAGAGAAGGGGGAGGAGGGACGAGAGAGTGGAGGGAAAATTTTAGAAAAAAACCCCAGGCAGGGAAAGGAGAAAGAAGTTTGGGAGGGGGCAGCGGCCCCCCCCCCCCCCCCCCACCCCCCCCCCCCCCCCCCCCCCAAAATTTATTTTTTCTTATCCCAAATTTTTAAATTTGCCGATCGTTACTGATTTTTTTCCAATAAAAACAAATTTTTTTCCACGCGTCTGGTGGTTTTTTTACGCTGTTTTCCCCCATTGGTGCGGCCCACACGGGCAAAAAACCCAAAAAAAAAAAAAAAAAAAAAAAAAAAAAAAAAACAAAAAAATTAAAATTTTTTAAAAATTTAAAAAATTATTGGGGTGGAGGGAAAAAAATTTCAAAAACTCCAGAACCTTTTTTTTGGTT
>NC_069408.1:70459902-70477557 GCF_026875155.1 Cherax quadricarinatus
AATGTTCGAACACTAATTATCTTAATACTTTGTCGATGGAAGAATATGTGAAAACGAAGAACTGGGAAAGGAACAATCAGCGTGATTGGGATGTGGTAGACAAAACAGAGGTTAAAATAATCTCTATGTGATCAGGCTACTTCGGGTTTGTTTTAATAGGTGGATTTTGTTTCCATTAGTAGCTAAAAAATTGATTAAAAGCCAATCCCGAGGTAAAAGTTGGTTGGATTATAGTACATTACGCAGTTTCTGTAACGTAAATTTGTGAACAAAAGCAAATTAACAGAAACAGCCAGGATACGCCTAGTAACAAGCAGACCGAGGAGAAAATGGCGAACGCTGAATCCTAACGTCTGTCCTTGGTGTGAGATTGGGCTGCCTCTTTGTCACCTGTGATTCCTTTCAACGGCTTTATGGTTGCCGTGTTTCAATGTACGACCAGGCTGTGGGTATTTTTCGTACAGTGTAATCCAAGAATGTTTGTAACAGACTATTTTCCTGAATGTTCTACTTTTACTCCATTAAAAAGGCAATGTTTAACTGCTTCCTACGTGCCTATCTCTTTAATATCGATATTAGTTTAGTCTCTACAATTTTTATATAGTAGAAATTCTTACCTTTTCTCTCTTCGAATTCAGTATTGGTGTTTCATAACCTATCTTCATTCATGTTTTTGTTTTCGTGTTGTCTGTATTCTTTGTTTACCTGTGCCTTTTTTTTCACTAGTTGGTGTAGGTTACTTGATTTTTTTCTTGTGTCAGGAGGTAAAATAGTAGAGGTAAGAAATTGGGAAATGATATCAGGTATATTTAATTACGAGTGACTGGTAGTTTCACTCTCCGTTATTTGACTCCAAGAAATATTTGACCCAAGGGAATTTAATTCCCAGTCAGCTTCCTTTCTGATAATATCAGTATCTGAAGCATTAGAAACAAACATAAGCATTCGTTAGAATTTCTTAAAACATTTATGCCTTCTAAAATATTTACTGAAAACTTGTAAGGATAAGTTATGCTAGATTAGATAAGTTTGATTAAGTTTATCTGGAGTTTATCTGGAGAGAGTTCCGGGGGTCAACGCCCCCGCGGCCCGGTCTGTGACCAGGCCTCCTTAGGTCAGTGTCCCTGGATGCGACCCACACCAGTCGACTAACACCCAGGTACCCATTTTACTGATGGGGAACATAGACAACAGGTGGAAAGAAACACGTCCAATGTTTCTACTCTGGCTGGGAATCGAACCCAGGCCCTCACCGTGTGAAGCGAGAACGTTAACCACCTAAATCAATTTTCTTTTTATTTGGAGTGAAATTGCTGATAGTGAAATTGACTGGGCGTTATTGGGGGTCAAATTACCAGAGTCGAATTACCTTGAAACGCAAATCGGAGGATTGGACTGTAATTGGGTTGGGGATCGTGTGTGGTCGGATGCAGGATTACGGAGATTTGTATTGTTATTGGGGAGCGTAGGCGCAAATATGACAATATCATACATGTAAAGAACGCAGTGATTTACATGTGATAACTTAATAATACCCACAAACCATATCACGGGTGGGGGTTAGAACCCGCTGTCAGAGAGTCACAAAACTCTAGACCGACGTGTTACCACTGGACCATTACGATTTGGTGAGTCATGTTAAAAACCCAAAGCCTCTTGCGATACTTCAAACTTTCAATTTAAATGTTTCTTACTTTTAAAGGAAGTTTCAAAGGTCACTTATGTGCATTAGAGGCCCTTTGCCATTTTTCAACAAAAAAATCATTATTATTCTCTGGGTTTTATAGCGAGTTTATTTTCCGTTAAACCGAGTTTGAAAATTTTTTTTCATGAGTGATTTGTACGATTAACTGGACTGTGGTTCCTCCGATCGATTTCAAAATTTCAATCGCTAATGTATTGAAGAAAATGAATGCTGGTTTTCGTTAGAAAGTTTTTGAATGTCTTCACTGATTGGGTTCAAACCATCGACGCTGATGTATATTATTAAGAACAAGGCTCGGGTGGTTACAGTTCTTGGCCCTCTGAAGGTTATTAATTTATAACTGCGATGGGTTTTTTTGGAGGGGCCAAAAAACTTGGAGTTGAAGAACGAAAACTTTCGGACCTTTTCAAGGTGTTAATCTCCAGTCCTGCACTTCTTTGAGGTGTATCCTGGAGGGGTTTCGGGGATCAATGCCTCTGCCCCCCTTATCTTGGCCAGGCCTCATGGTAATCGGGGGTTGGGACGAACCCCAGGCTGTTATGTTGGCACGCAACCCGATACGAACCAACCCGGGCTGGTCGGGTATGATCTGAGGTCCTGTCCTTTCCCTTTCTTAAAACACCAGGGGTATATTGGTAACCCCTTATGTAGCTGAGAGGCTTGACAGCCTTGGGCCCCCGACATTTATTTTTGTTCTCTCTCATAGGCTAGTGCCACCCTCTTTCATTTGGGGGATGTTGCATCGTCTGCGAGTCTTTTGCTTTCATTGGGGGGTTTTATTTTCATGTGCAAATTTGACTAATCCCTCTGGGGTTTTTATTAGTGTATATATAATCTGTATTCTCCCGCCTATTTTTTGGGAATACAGTTGAGGAACTTAAAATTCCCCGTAATTGAGGGGTTTTATCGCAGTTGTGGGGGCCGGAAGGTTCTTTCATTTTTTTTCGGGAATTTCACCTGCCTTGAAAGTACTTTTAATGTGCAGCAATACTCCAGCCTAGATTAGAACAGCGACCTGAAGAAGTGTCAACATGGGCTTGGCGTCATCCTAGCATATGCGATGATAATGTATGGTCTTTGGTTTAAAGGTGAGATACTGTGACATGGTCAATCCCAGGACTTTTACATTAGTTTTTTTCGCTCTAATGTGTGGTTGGGATTTGGTTTTATAACTCGATATAGTTTTAACATGATGGGAGCGTGTACTGATGCCTTGTGGAATAGAAGATTTACAACCGCAGCTGCCTCAGACTCTATCTGTTTACTATTAATCTTTGTATTTCTCTGTGTTAGGAAATTATAGATTCACTACCAACTTTTCCTGGTATTCCTTTATCAACGCAGTGTGTGCGCTGCACCAGTTTGAGTGGTGAGCTACACCTCTACATTCTTATTGGAAAGTCAGATGAAAGCACTTTTTTCTTTCCAGCTTTAAGAGTCTCTTGATCGATCACAATTATAGCAAAGGTGTGTCATTAATAGAAAGGTGGATGTGTATTGTTTATTAAGTATGTAGGCGACTTTTTCACAGGCATTTTTTGCCTGTATTGTATTTTTTCGTTTTTTTTTTATTCGTGCTTCATTGAAGGGAGGAGTTGCTTTGATGCAAATAGGGGTTCTCGATCATTGAACTGGACTAAACCTCCTTGTTTGATCCATTCTGAATGCGCTATATGAACCTAACAAATTTACCTCTTTCCCTTATTTAAATTAATTGTGAATCAACTTTATAAGGACCCTACATATTAAAATAGATGAATGAAACTTATATTTTTGAGTGGCGTAGGCTGCGTAGGCTGCGTAGGCTGCGTAGGCTGCGTAGGCTGCGTAGGCGCTAATTTTGCTGGACTTCAACAACCGGAAAAATGCCTCTTCTGGTGAGCTTTACTTAAACTTTTAGTGCTGATGTGTTTTCATTATGGGAAATTTTTGTCTTGCATATTATTGATGAATTTAGTGTTTAGGGTCCCACCTTCATTAATTAAAGTGATTTCGATGTAATAATTGACGAATGTTTATTGTGATGAGAAATAAATCCCAATGTCTGACTTTATTAGGTTATATGTTAAGGTTATTTATTTATGTCAATACCGTCTCTCTTCTTAGTAGACCATTGTAAAAAATAATTTTATGTACCCAAATGCGTAAATAAATATTCTGAATTATTTACTTGCTTCTTTTTTTACTTCGTTACTAATTGCTTACCAAATTAAATATGTAAATACTGGTGAACCTTTGAGAAAGGGTTGTTGTTTTTGACTTGTGTAGGTCCCACTATGTTTTTCAAGAGATAATTTCTGAGTGTTGCATCCTGTTACCTCAATCCAGCAACCACTAAAGACTTACTAATGAAACTTCTGAGCAGCTTCAAGTAAATATGTGTGTGTATTTTAGAATTCTGTCTCTTGAAAGCCATAGTCCATGAAGGTCTGAATTTGATACTGGGCTTTTCGTGGTCTAATTTACCGTTCTTCGTGCAAGAAATTTGGATGTTACTTTCCATTTCATGACTTATGGAATGCCTCTTCAAATTACCATTAAACATTCATTTTTGTTTCTCTGATATTCAGGCAAAGCGTTAAACTTTTAGTTCGACATCGTTTAGGGGTCTATCTACTTAATTTTTTTTTTTTTTTTTTTTGGGGGGGCGGTCATCTTTGGGCAACGAGATTGATCCTTAAAAGAGGATGGACAGCCCTAAATGTCCTTCCTCTTTTAACTACATTACAAACTTATGCCGCACTCTGACCTAATCTTATATCGTTCATTGAGAACCAGCATGGGTTATGCATCAGGGATACCTATCTATGACGTAATGTTCGGTCAAGTTGGAATTAACGTTGTTCAGTAGTATTACGTCGTCAGAATTTGTATATTGAACAAAAATCGCTGTCAGTGTCACATATTGCCAAGAAAATAATTTAGGCGTTTGCTCTAATATGTTATGCTTTATTTGTTGCAATTTTTTCTTTCAAAATATTTTCCGGCATGTATTTTTAAGCATGTATTTGTGTCCAAATTGTGTGTGTATACCATCTGGCTATACCATGTATCTAACCATGTGGTCTATACATTGTCTTTAAATATAAAAAAAAAAAGAACACTAGAGAAATGACCTTCATTATTAAAAAAAATTATATCATCGAATCGGACCATTTAATTTCCATGATACTTTTTAAAAAATCATAAAATGTTTCGGATGAGTTGGTAAAACTGAACTATTTCTCTCATAACCAAGTTATCAGATTGCTTCTATATGTTCAAAAAAAAAAAAAATGTCAGACTTTTGTTCTAACTGGTTTCATAAACTAAAAAAATCGTTTTAATTTTTAGAAGACTGATGATCTGCCCTGACATCGCAGAGTTTTACAGCAATAAAGTCTTTTCAATACATTGGACAAGTCTGTCTCTGCCACATTGTCACATTGATAATCTAGGTCGTAGATGAGGTTAATGTTGAGCTTTGTTGCCTCTTCCATAGGGTACCTTCTCCCCTTATCCTGACACTCTTTCCTCTTGGACACTTTTTCCTAGCACCATTCCTCCATGGCATCTCTCACAAGACACCTACCTTTTCCGGATCCATCTTACAGACACCTTGCCTCCCATACACTCTCACCAGCAACTTCAATTCCAGACACTTTTAGGAAGCCATCTTCCATCCCAGGACACTTTCGCTAGACACCTTCCCTCCCAGACACTTCTCGCCAGACACCTTTCCCACCCAGACACTTCTCGCCAGACACTTCCACTCCCAGGACACTTCTCACAGAACACCTTCCCCTTCCAGACTCTACTCCTGGACTCTCCAAACATCTCGCCCTTGTAGACACTTCTCCCCAGACGCCGCCCTTCCCGATAAGTCTTAGACACATCCCCCAACACACCTTCCCCAGACACTGTGGCTGGAGCGTTGCACAAAACTGACTTGTTTGTGACTCTCTTCCTCTCCATTGAAGTTGAAAGTTCAAAGGTGAAAATATTGTGTATATTCACTGTGATGCATTATCGATGTCGAGGTGGGTGGTTGTGGTGGTGGTGGTAGTGTTGGTAGTAGTGTTGGTAGTGTTGATAGTCGTAGTAACCGTGGTGGTGGTGGGTTGTGCCGTGGTATTAGTGGTGGTGGTGGGTTGTGGTTGTGGTGATGTGGTGCTAGTGTTTAGTGGTGGTGATTGTAGCGACCTCGGTAAAAAGGCCCACCTATTTATGTAAACATTACGTTTTTATCTGTTATTTATTGGTGGTGATGTTAGTTAATGGGTAAAATGAGGATCTCGTGCTTCATCTTATTATCTCACATTATTAGCTTTTGTACGTATAAGTAGGATGTAATAACCACATCTCTCATTGTGCTCGTTGCTGGAGAGTTATGACTGGCTGCCAGCACGTTGCACACTACCTACTGGCTTGTTCCGCAGTTGTTGCACAAGCTCAAGCTGTAAACGAGTCACTTAGGCATGAAATACCGTTCTGCCCCTCCTACCTCATAACTAATCCTAACACACACACACACACCACACAACACACACACCACAAACACACACACACACAACACACACGCACACACACACACACACACACACACACACATACACTCACACAAAGCTTCACGGCTCAGGTGAGTGAACTTAGTAGCGATCAGGAAGAGGCGGGGCCCAAGGAGAGCTCGGACTCGACCCCCGCACCTAACTTAAGGTGAGTACAATAGGTGGAGTACACACACACACACACTCTCTCTCTCTCTCTCTCTCTCTCTCTCTCTCTCCTCTCTCTCTCTCTTCTCTCTCTCTCTCTCCTCTCTCTCTCTCTCTCTCTCTCTCTCTCTCGTGGAGGACACACCTCCATCACTGCTTTGTCACGAAGAACTCTGTTCTCCTCGGCTCAAGTAACTTAGACTCGTGTTTTTGGTAGAGTATGTCTAGGCGGGTGAGCCGGGACATACATATTGTAACCTTTGGAACTCGGGGATAACTGAACACGGATCATCTGTTACAAAACCAGAAACATGCTAGATGTTAGAGGGGGATCAATAAGATTATCTAGTATTCTCTGCAGATATCTACACTTAATAGATGTCGCATTTGGCAACGTGGTGTTGGTAGTAGTTGGTGGTGGTTGTGGTGGTGGTACAGGTGGTGGTGGTGTTGGGTAATGGGTGGGGGATTTCTTTTGTTGTTGTTGTTTTAGTTGCTCTTGCTGCTAAGGTGTTGTTGTGGTTGTTGTTGCCGTTGTTTTGATTCTTGAAGTTATTGGTTGGTTCATTAATTGTTGTTGTTGTTTGTGGTAGGCCAGAGACATCACGGTTCACAATAATATGCATTCATAATACCGAAGATTCATAATACCGAGGCTACATAATACCGAGGGTTCATAATACAGTGTGTTCCTAATACCGGGTTCATAATACAGAGGTTTCATTAGACTGAGGGTTCACAACACCGAGGGATCTTAACAGTGAGAGTTCATAATACCGCAGGTTCATAATAGTGAGAGATCATAATACCTAGGGTTCACAATACCAAGGGGTCATAATAACCAAGGGGTCATAATAACCAAGGGGTCATAATACCAAGGGGTCATAATACAAGGGGGTACATCTCCGAAGGTTCATAATAGTGAGAGATCATAACACCTAGGGTTCATAATACCAAGGGGTCATAATACCGAAGGTTCATAATACCGAGTTTTCATAATACTGAGGACTCATAATACCGAGGGTTCATAATGCCGAGTTTTCATAATACCGAGGGTTCATAATGCCGAGTTTTCATAATACCGAGGGTTCATAATACCGAGTTTTCATAATACTAAGGACTCATAATACCGAGGGTTCATAATACCGAGTTTTCATAATACTGAGGACTCATAATACCGAGGGTTCATAATAGCGAGTTTTCACAATACCGAGGGTTCATAATACCGAGGGTTGCATCTAAGAGATATGCTAATAAATGACATCGTTTATATGTATATGTGAAACAATTTTTGTAAAATATTAAGAGACAAAATAATTTTGAGAAATTTGGGGAGAAATATTAGTTAATAAATTATAAACAAAGTTATGTTTAGAGGAAAGAAAAAAGCACACAGATACTTAAACAACGGTAGCGTTGGTTGATAATGAAGTGTGAAACAACGACATGATACAAAATGAAGTGTTAGAACTGACATGAATATAAATGAAGTGTGAAGACGACATGATATAAATGAAGTGTTTTTTTAAAGACTGACATGAAATAAAATGAAGTGTGGAAGAACGACATGATATAAAGAAAGTGTTAAGACGGACATGATATAAATGAGTGTTGTTAAGATGACAGGATATAAATGAAGGTGTTAAGACCGACATGATATAAATGAGTGTGAAGACCGCATGATATAAAGAAGTGTGAAGACCGACATGAAATAAATGAAGTGTGAAGAAACATGATATAAATGAAGTGTGAAGACCGGACATGATTAAATGAAAGTGCTGAAGAACATGATATAAAGAAGTGTGAAGAACGACATGAGTATAAATGAAGTGTGAAGAACGACATGATATAAATGAAGTGTTGAGGGACTGACTGATATAAATGAAGGTTAAGGACCGGACATGATATAAATGGAGTGTGAAGACCCGACACGATATAAATTGGAGAGTGAAGACCCGACATGATTATTAAATGGAGTGTGAAGAACGACATGAAATAATGAACCAGTGTGATGAAAGGCCCCGATAATGATATAAATGAAGTGTGAAGAAACGATATGAAATAAATGAACCCAAGTGTGAAAGACCGACATGAAATAAATGGAGTGTGAAGAACGACATGAAATAAATGAAGTGTGAAGGCAGACACTGATATAAATGAAAGTGTGAAGGGAACGGACATGAAATAAATGAAGTGTGAAGACCGACATGATATAAATGGAGTGTAGATGAAAGACCGACTGATATAAATGAAGTGTGAAGAAAGACATGATTGAAATAAATGGAGTGTGAAGACCGACATGAACTAAATGGAAGTGTGAAGGACCGAACATGATATAAATGGATGTGAAGAACTGACATTGAAATAAAGGAAGTGTGAAGACGACATGATATAAATGAAGTGTGAAGGCCGACATGATATAAATGGAGTGTTAAGACCGACATGATATAATGAAGTGCTAAGACGAATGATATAAATGAAGGTTAAGGACGACCTAATTAAATGAAGTGTTAAGACTGACATGATATAATGGAAGTGTCTAGGACTGACATGATTATAAGAAGTGTTAAGACCGAATGATATTAAATGAAAGTGTTAAGACCGACATGATATAAATGAAGTCGTTTAAGACTGACATGATATAAATGAAGTGTTTAAGACGACATGATATAAATGAAGTGTGAAGAAAACGACATGATATAATGAAGTGTTAAGACCGACATGATATAAATGAAAGTGTTAAGACCGTCAGATATAAACTGCGAGTTGTGAAGCCGACATGATATAAATTGAAAGTGTTAAGACCGGACATGATATAAATGAAGTGTTAAGACGACATGATATAAATGAAGTGTGAAGACCGGACATGATATAAATGAAGTGTGAAGAACATGATTATAAATGAAGTGTGAAGACCCTAATGATTAAATGAGTGTGAAGAAATGATATAAATGAAGTGTTGAAGAAACGACATGAATAAATGAAGTGTGAAGGAACGACATGATATAAATGAAGTGTTGAGACTGACATGATAAGATAAATGAAGTGTAAGACCGACATGATATAAATGGAGTTGTGAAGACCGACATGATATAAAATGGAAGTGTGAAGACCGACGTGATATAATGGAGAGTGAAGACCGACATTGATATAAATGGAGTGTGAAGAACGACATGAAATAAATGAAGTGTGAAGGCCGACATGATATAAATGAAGTGTGAAGAACGATATGAAATAAATGAAGTGTTGAAGACAGGACATGATATAAAATGAGGTGTTAAGCTGACATGATATAAATGAAGTGTTAAGACTGCATGATAAAAGAAGTGTTAAGACCGCATGATATAAATGAAGTGTTAGGACCGACATGGAATTGAATGATGGTTAAGATGACATTTGATATAAATGAAGTGTTAAGTCCGACATGATATAAATGAAGTTGTTAAAGACCGACATGATTATAAATGAAGTGTTAAGACTGACATGATATCTAAATCGAAGTGTAAGACTGACTGATATAAATGAAGTGTTAAGACCGACATGATATAAACTGAAGTGTTAAGACCGTACATGATATAAAGTGAAGTGTTAAGACTGACATGATAAAATGAAGTGTTACGACTGACATGATATAAATGAAGTGTGAAGAACGACATTGATATAAATGAAAGTGCTAAGCCAGTCATGATATAAATGAAGTGTTAAGACCGACCATGATATAAATGGAGTTGTGAAGACCGACAGGATATAAATGAATGTGTTAAGACGACCATGATATAAATGAAGTGTTAAGACTGACATTGATATAAATGAAGTGTGAAGAACGACATGATATAAATGGAGTGTTAAGACGACATGTGATATAAATGAAGTGTTAAGACCGACTGATATAAAATGAGTGTGAGACCGACATGTATAAATTGAAGTGTTAAGACCGACAGATATAAATGAAGTGTTAAGATGACATGATTATAAATGAAGTGTGAAGCCGACATGATATAAATAGAGTGTGAAGACCGACATGATTATAAATGGAGTGTGAGAACGACATGATATAAATGGAGTGTGAAGACCGACATGATATAAATGGAGTTGTGGAAGACCGACATGATATAAATGAAGTGTTAAGACCGAAATGATTATAAATGAAGTGGTGAAGAACGACATGATATAAATGAAGTGTTAAGACTGACATGATATAAAATGAAGTGTGAAGACCCGGATCCGACATGATATAAATGAAGTGTTAAGACCGACCATGATATAAATGGAGTGGGAAGACCAATGATCATAAGTTGAGTGTGAAGGAACAACATGATATAAATGGAGTGTGAAAGAACGAATGATATAAATGAAGTGTTAATGAACGACATAATATAAATGAAGTGTTAAGAACTGACATGGTATAAATGACAGTGTGAAGGGCCGACATGTATATATGCAAGTGTTAAGACCGACATGATATAAATGAAGTGTGGAAGACCGACATCAAAACGAAATAAAATGAAGTGTGAAGACCGACATGATATAAATGAAGTGCGAAAAGACCGACATGATATAAATGACGTGTGAAGAAGACTGATATAAAATGAAGTGTTAAGACCGACAGATATAATGGAGTGTGACGAACAACATGATATTAAAATGGAGGTGTGAAGACGACATGATATAAATTGAAGTGTAGACGACATAATATAAATGAACGTGTTAAGACTGACATGATAAAAATGAAGTGTGAGAACCGACATGATATAAATTGAAGTGGGTTAAGACCGACATGATATAAATGGAAGTGTGAAAGACCGACCATGATATAAATGGAAGTGTGAAGCCGACATGATTGATATAAATGAACGTGTGAAAGACGACATGATATAAACGAAGTGTGAAGACCGTCCCTGATATTAAAATGGAGTGTGAAGAACGACATTGATAATAAATGGAGTGTGAAGACCGTACATGATATAAATTGAGTGGAGAACGACAATGATTATAAATGAAGTGTGAAGAACGAACATGATATAAATGGAGTGTGAAAGAACGACATGATATAAATGGACGTGTGAAGAACACATGATATAAATGGAGTGTGAAGAACGACATGATATAAATGGAGTCAGTGAAAGAACGACATGATTAAAATGAAGTGTGAAGACCTACATGATATAAATGGAGTGTTGAAAAAGAACGACATGATATAACAAAGAGTGAAGAACATGATATAAATCAGTAGAAATAAACTCATCCGATGATTGGTCTGTATTATTTGGACCCTTTCTACTGGGGTCGTTTCTTCAGTAGATACCTCCACTTACTGGTGGGATGTTACTAATATTTCATTGTGTTAGTTACCATATTTAATGAATTTACTCTGGATGATGATAACATTATCAGCGGTATTTGTAAAAGTTTAGCCAACTTTCTGAAGGGAACGAGGAAAAAAAATCCTCCCTAGTGTCTTTAGATTAGGTGGAAATTATATACTTACCAGAGGTGATAGGATGGTGGATGAGGCCGGGCTGGGGGACTGGCTCTAATTCATTGTCCTTCCAGGACAAAATGGTCCCCTTTATTTCCTTTCTTTTCATTTCTCTCTTTCATCTACATTACTTTTTTTACCACGCGTTAGTTAACTTTCGCTCATGACAGTAATGGTGATGAAATTCTTGAATTTCGTTATGCGATTTTCGTAAACTACGGTTATTGTTTTTTTTTTTATTTATAGAATTTTTTCATTCGGTTTTAAACTTCATAATTTACTTGCGTTTTTTTTTATCGTTTCCATTCTATTTTCATACGCGAGGGAGAGGAGATGGTTGTGGTGGGGTTTGGTGGTGATGGTGGGGTGGTGGTGGATGTAGGGTGGTGGGATGGAGGGAGTTGTCGGTGATGGGGTGGTGGTGATGGTGGGTGATGGTGGCGGTGGTGATGGTTGGGTTGATGGTGGAAGTGGTGGTGATGGTGGGGTAGTGTGATAGAGGGTGGTGGTAATAGAGGGGTGATGGTGGTGACGGAGGTGTTCTGGTGATAGAGGAGGACTGTGATAGACGGGGTGTGTAGGATAGTGAAGATGGGCTGTATGATGAATGTGGTAGTGAAGGAGAGCTTTGGGAGAACGGGGTGTTGTGGTAAGTGGGGTGGTGATAATAGATGGGTAGTGGTAATGGGGGGGTGGTGTTGATACAGAGGTTGTAAAGTGATGGTGTGGTTGGTAGTCATAGTGGTTTTGTGCCTTATGGAGAACAAAAGGAGGTGGCTTTGATAACGGGATAGTGGTTTGATAAATAAAAAAAAAATTTAAGGTCTTAAAAATTTCGGTTATGGGAATATCTCTCTAAAGAGAGGCTTTGGAAAGGGCACTAATGTCCGTTATAGGGAATATGGAAGTCGCCAGGCCCACTGTCGGGAATGGGTGTTGATCATCCATCTATGAGGGAGGGAGTCGTCAGGCCGTCTATGGATATATTTTTTTTTTTTCCCACAGGTAATCCCTCTGTGAGTAACTCATACTTAAGCGTAAGTCTTCCACCAACATTTCTTTGGATCCCCCCAGTGTGTCGCTCTCTTCTTCCCCACCACTTCAACCCTCTTCTCACTCTTCTTCCCCACCCACCCCAGAGAGACCCTCCTTTCACTCTCTTCCCCACCCACTCCAACCTCTTCTCACTCTCTTCCCCATCCACTCAATCCTTCTCACTCCCTTGCCCACCCACTCCAACCCTCTCTTACTAACACAATCACTACCACCCGTGTACCCCGAACGGGCATTATTGCTTCTTTTTTTATATTGTGGTCTCTTACCCAATCAACCCCCCTCTTCATTTCTCACTTTTATTCTTCTTCTCGATTAGAACATTATTCTTCACTTTTATTTACCTGATATATTCCTATGGGGTTATTTTCACTGGAAAAACACTTTGAATCGGTGAAATAATGGGCCTCAGTATGTGTGATTTCACTGTACTCTTTCCATACTGAATTAGACAAAATATACGGCTCGTCATAAACAAATGATATATATGAACAAGTAGAGTTGAGGATAATGTTTACAAACAAATCCGTAAAACGTGAAAAATACAGAAAGCTTTAGGTTTTCTGTGGTTGTTTATGTGTCGAGGAGTTGTTCTTTTAGACTGAGAAAAATTCTTAGTTATAAACAGTTATAAGGAGGACAACACCAGAAGTGTTTCCTTAAAAAAAAAAAATTTGATGGTAGGAATGCATATAGGTAAAAAATTCAAAAATGACACAAATGTAATTAGTGATTGAAAACAAGGTGATGTAGCTTTTGAAGTCTGTGTTTAAAGATTCAAGATAGCTTACACGACCATTATATTATTTTTAAGTCGTAACATGTAAAGATCACGTACCGCCAAACAATTGTTTTGTTGAAGCTTTTATATGCCATTGTTAAATTTACACTGATACCTGCAAAATATATCTTCATTGCCAACAACCCCAGGAAATAATAGTGAGATAATACTCTAGTAAGAACATTGTATGGGGAATGAATGAATAATCAACACACAAATAACCCGCACATTAAGAGAGAGAAAGCTTACGACGACGTTTCGGTCCGACTTGGACCAGTTTACAAAGTCACAAAAGTCGTAAGCTTCTCTTTTTATGTGCGGCTTAACTGTGTATCGTTCCAGTCCCGTATTGTTGCTTTTTTTTTGTTATTAATAAATAATCAATTTTTAATCTTACAATTGTTTTTAATAACACAAGCTAAAAACATACATAAGCACATTATTATACATTTCACAGTAAAAAGGAATCTCAAACCATCAACATAAAAACGCACACACATGGGTTAATGCCAGAATCACGTTTAAATTGTGTTTTGTTTTTTTTATGAGTTTTAATTTCATCCTGGGATGTGAATCCAATTGCAGTCATCCTGCTGATTCATTATTGTTTTGTCACAATGTTCGTTCTTGTCGTAATTACCAAACATCGCAGCTTAATCATAATACCGAAAGTCTCCTTCATGATCAGACTTTATCCAGTATATTCATTTTCATCGGAAATTTTGTTCCATTCTCTCCAGAGAAATGGTGTATCAGTAACTTTTTTCTGCAATAAAGTATTTCTAAATCACTTATTCCACATCGCTATATCTTGAGAAAACTTAAGTTTAATGCAATTTTAATTAGATTTCCAACTATTTCTTAATTCTTAGTCATTCTTCACTTAAATATGGCTGTTAAATCAATTTACTATTATCACGGAAAAACTAATTTATAAAATCTTGTGATCACTTTAAAAAAAAAATTTAAAAAACTAAGAGTGGACTTTAACAGTTTAGTACAATATGGATCCAATAGGGTGCATTCTCGAATGTTACAACTATCAAAATCGGTGGTCTATGGTTTGGATTGCATCTGATCTGTTATTGAGAGGGACATAATGTTATCAAACCTTATACTTGCAGACGGTGAAAAGGTTCCTTGATCTGAGGAATTAGATCTGTCTCCTTCTCAGACTGAACCTTAAATTACCCCCCAATCCCCTTTTCCTATCCCTCCCCATCCCTCTTTTCCTTTCCTCCTCCTCCCCTATCCTCCCTATTCCGTTCCTATTTTCAGCCATTGGGAGATTCTTTCCACAAGCACTCAGTTCTATGCAGGGAAAGGGTAACCATTGACAATCCCATTTGTTGAGGTCCCTTGGCGGTGGTGGTACAGTTTGCCGATAGAATCTGGTCACCTGGAGGTGTCCCGAATCCCTCCTAGTAGTTGGCTTGGGGGTCTTTTGGGTGATGGGTATATCTCTGGAGGTTGCTTGTAGGATTCTGGGGGATCAATGGCCGAAGGAGGTATGCTTTGGGTGCGGCGGGTGTCCGGCTGGGCCCTTCTTTCTTGTCCACCAGAGGTGGTGGTGGATGTGAGGTTGTAATGGCCCAGATTGCTGGTTTACTGGCATGAAGGATAGGGTATGGTTACGGGTTCCATGGCCGCCACGCATCTGCCACTACTTGGTGTGCTTGGGTTCCTCTTGAGCTCGGAAAGGGGATTAAGCCTTTGTTGCCTCCTAGGAGCTATTCCTCCATGTTCCCCCGTTTATTATTTTTTTTTAATCACAAATAAAAAGAAAGTAGTGACATTAGTGGGCCTAATACTAAACCCTGCTCCCCCCGGGGCCCCTTATGAACCCGCCCCAGTTTCGCCCTGCCTCGTTATTTGCCCAATATGAACATTTCTAATCCCCCTGTGCCTTTTTGCTGGTGCGTTTTCGCACCCCCTTCATGTCAGGGTTTCGACTGATTGATCCCTTTGACCCGCTTTTTTTTTGGAAAACTTCCTTCAATTTTATGCATTCTGCCCTTTACCATTTCCAACAGAATTCCAGACATGTTGCAATGACATTCGGGAAAACAGTTTAAACCCAAGACCCCAGTCCTAAAAGTAGACATTTTGCCCTCCCTGCTGCATGCAGAGACAATCCCTTTTGAATGCAGCTCTTTTAAACTTTTGCTCCCTTGGCTCCCGTCTTTCATATGGGGGAAAACCCCTTTTAAAAGTTCGAAAGAGTTCCCTCCGAAATTGTAGAAATTTTTGGCGTTTTTGGTCATCAGCAAAATATTGCAGGTCCATGGCCGAAATGCCCAGGGATGGGGCGACGACCCTACAATTGTTTGTAGTCTACCTCCCTCTTGCCTTAAAATGTAAAGAGGTTCATCTCTTACCTCCCGTTGTGAGTTTACTTAAATGGGGAATTGAAATCAGTTGTTTCAAAGGCAGAAGGCCCCCCATATGCTATGGCAATTCCTCTGTCCCTCCAAGGAGACTTCGAATATTTCTTTTCTGGTTACTAAAGCCCCCCCCCTTGTGGTCATCCCTTCCACAGTCCCCCCTGTTCTAATTCTTTTCCCCTGTCGGACTGGGTCCCTAATCGGCACCTCTTTCTGTTTTCCCTTTCCTCTTCTCACTCACAATTTTCTCTGTCTCAAGACCTCGTACAACACCTACTCGCCATCGTCCCTCCCCTCGATAGCCCAAAACCCCATTTTTAAAAATTCCCCTTTTAAATTTAACCCCCTCCTTCCCCATCTAAAACCTTTTAATTTTTTCCTTCCCATCGACCTGGTTTTTACCTCTAACTGGCTCTCTTACGAGTGTTGAGGTTCATCCTCCCCCTGAAAGTACCTCTTCCCCGCCCTTCCCAAGTTTTTCTTTCTGCACCCGCTGCTTCTTCTAGTTCCCTTATCCTTTCTCACCTCCCCTCTTTCGAAAAGCCCATCGTCACCCCCGATTTTTACCACCCCCCTTTTCCATCTCCTTTTTTGTACCCAAAAAGTCTTTGTCCTCTGAAACACTTGAAGCTATCTAGGATATTGAGGAGACTAAACCATTGATGGCATCGATCCTCCATGTTCTCCTCTTATCTTCTCCTTGCAAATCCTTTGTTCACAGATCCCAATCCTTCGCTGTTTAAAAGTTTTTTTGCTCCCTTCCATGTGGATTTTTCTAACCCTACTAGTCCGTAGATACCTTACCTTTAGATTTTTTGTTCTTTCTCTTCGCAAATCATGGCTTATTTACAGTGGGAATATTCGCGGGGCCCAGGAACTGGGTTGAGCTTCTGGTGTTGTCCGGTTTTCCCCTTTTTTTGTGTTTTGTTTACAAGAACCCAATTACGTTGGCTGTTATCCCTTCGATCTCGGGCTTGATTTATATATTCTCGGATCCTTTTCCTGATGGAACCTTTTTGAGACTGCATTCTTATCGCACCATTTTCAATACCCTTAGCTCTTTTTCATACTTGCGATTACAGGCCGTATCCCTTGAATAAGTGATATACAATTGTTTTCGTTTTTCTTTTTTTTTGTGATTATTATCCCCGTGTTGCATTCTATTTTTCCTTTTCCCCCCCACTTTCCCTTACTTGGCTGTTTTTAATAACCCCATTTCCTCTGGGGGGGGGGGGGGGTGTTACTGCGATCCCCCGGAATTCAGTTTTGGGGCTTTTTTTCGCTTTTTCCCCCTCCCTGTTTTAAATTTCGGGCACTCTACCCCATTTGACCTCGTACTATTCTCTCTCTTCTCGATCTCTCGGTCGCTCTTCCTCAAAAAGTTTTTAAATTTCACCTGGTTGTCCCCTGGACTTGCTGAATGATCATTTTCATCATTCTTACTTCTCTTCGTATTCACCCCCTCCTCATAGCCCCCGGGTGGCAATTTTTCCAAGCAAATTGGGACCTTTCTTCCTTTTAAATCTTTTTGTGAAGCTCCTCCCCTTTGTCCTCCATTG
>NC_069408.1:70478057-70505451 GCF_026875155.1 Cherax quadricarinatus
TTTCTGTAACGTAAATTTTTTGTAAACAAAACCCAAAAATAACAGAAAACAGCCAGGATACCCTAGTAACAAGCAGGCCGGGGAGAAAATGGCGAACGCTGAATTCCTAACGTCTGTCCTTGGTGTGAGATTAGGCTGCCTCTTTGTCACCTGTGATATCCTTTCAACGGCTTTTATGGTTGCTGTGTTTCAATGTGCGACCAGGCTGTGGGTATTTTTCGTACAATGTAATCCAAGAATGTTTGTAACAGACTATTTTCCTGAATGTTCTAGTTTTACTCCATTAAAAAGGCAATGTTTAACTGCTTCCTACGTGCCTATCTCTTTAATATCGATATTAGTTTAGTCTCTACAACTTTTATATAGTAGAAATTCTTACATTTTCTCTCTTCGAATTCAGTATTGGTGTTTCATAACCTATCTTTATTCATGTTTTTGTTTTCGTGTTGTCTGTATTCTTTGTTTACCTGTGCCTTTTTTTTC
The DNA here is from genome assembly GCF_026875155.1 of Cherax quadricarinatus. Classification (NCBI taxonomy): domain Eukaryota; kingdom Metazoa; phylum Arthropoda; class Malacostraca; order Decapoda; family Parastacidae; genus Cherax; species Cherax quadricarinatus. The sequence continues at coordinate 70,478,541 of NC_069408.1, forward strand.
ACTAGTTGGTGTAGGTTACTTGATTTTTTTTCTTGTGTCAGGAGGTAAAATAGTAGAGGTAAGAAATAGGGAAATGATATCAGGTATATTTAATTACGAGTGACTAGTAGTTTCACTCTCCGTTATTTGACTCCAAGAAATATTGCTCCGGTAATTTGACCCAAGGGAATTTAATTCCCAGTCAGCTTCCTTTCTGATAATATCAGTATCTGAAGCATTAGAAACAAACATAAACATTCGTTAGAATTTCTTAAAACATTTATGCCTTCTAAAATATTTACTGAAAACTTGTAAGGATAAGTTATGCTAGATTAGATAAGTTTGATTAAGTTAACTAGATTTCAAAATAACTTGAATTAAATTTTTATTTATAAATACTTAAATCAATTTTCTTTTTATTTGGAGTGAAATTGCTGATAGTGAAATTGACTGGGCGTTATTGGGGGTCAAATTACCAGAGTCGAATTACCTTGAAACGCAAATCGGAGGATTGGACTGTAATTGGGTTGGGGATCGTGTGTGGTCGGATGCAGGATTACGGAGATTTGTATTGTTATTGGGGAGCGTAGGCGCAAATATGACAATATCATACATGTAAAGAACGCAGTGATTTACATGTGATAACTTAATAATACCCACAAACCATACCACGGGTGGGGGTTAGAACCCGCTATCAGTCACAAAACTCTAGACCGACGTGTTAGCCACTGGACCATTACGATTTGGTGAGTCATGTTAACAATGCCTCTTGCGATCGACTTCAAACTTTCAATTTAAGTGTTTCTTACTTTTAAAGGAAGTTTCAAATGTCACTTATGTGCATAGAGGCCAGTTTGCCATTTTTCAACTAAAAAAAATCATTATATTCTCTGTTTGATAGTTTATTTTCCGTGTAAAACCGAGTTTTCATTTGGGGGATGTTGCATCGTCTGCCGAGTCTTTTGCTTTCATAGGGAGTGATTTTCATGTGCAAATTTGGTACTAATCCCTCTAGGATTTTACTAGTGTATATATAATCATGTATCTCTCCCGCCTGCGTTCTAGGGAATACAGGTTGAGGAACTTCAAGCGTTCCCAGTAATTGAGGCGTTTTATCGCAGTTGTGGGTGCCGTGAAGGTTCTCTACATTTTCTATCTCGGCAATTTCACCTGCCTTGAATGACCGACATGATATAAATTAAGTGTGAAGACCGACATGATATAAATGAAGTGTGAAGACCGACATGATATAAATGGAGTGTGAAGACTGACATGATATAAATGGAGTGTGAAGACCGACATGATATAAATAGAGTGTGAAGAACGACATGAAATAAATGAAGTGTGAAGACCGACATGATATAAATGGAGTGTGAAGACCGACATGATATAAATGGAGTGTGAAGAACGACATGATATAAATGGAGTGTGAAGAACGACATGATATAAATGGAGTGTGAAGAACAACATGATATAAATGGAGTGTGAAGAACGACATGATATAAATGGAGTGTGAAGAACAACATGATATAAATGGAGTGTGAAGAACGACATGATATAAATGAAGTGTTAAGACCTACATGATATAAATGGAGTGTGAAGAACGACATGATATAAACGAAGAGTGAAGAACATGATATAAATCAGAGAAATAAACTCATTCGATGAATTGGTCTGTATATTTGGACCTTTCTACTGGGGGATGTTACTAATATCTTCCATTGTGTTAGTTACCATATTTAACAAGACTTACTCAGGATGATGATAACATTATCAGCGGTGTAACAAGTTTAGCCAAGTTTCTGAAGAACGAGGAAAAAAAATCCTCCCTAGTGTCTTAGATTAGGTGGAATTAGATACTTACCAGAGGTGATAGGATGGTGATGAGGCCGGGCTGGGGACTGGCTCTAATTCATTGTCCTTCCAAGGACAAAATGGTCCTTTTTTTCCCCTTTCTTTTCATTCTTCTTTCATCTACATTATTTTTTTTTACCACCGCGTTAGTTAACTTTTCGCTCATCACAAAAATGGTAATGAATTCTTTAATTTCGTTAATGACGATTTTCTTAAACTACGGTTTATTGTTTTTTTTTTATTTATAGATTTTTTCATTCGGTTTTAAACTTCATAATTTACTTAGCTTTTTTTTTATCGTTTCCATTCTATTTTCATACGCTAGGGAGAGGAGATGGTGATGGTGGGGTGGTGGTGATGGAGGGGTGGTGGTGATGGTGATGGTGTGATGTTGTTCAGCTAGGCTTGTGAGGTCTCTGGGGAGACCTAATTTAACCAATTATATGGTCACCTTGCCTTGGCAAATGTCTGTCAGAGCCACGCCTTTTCGGCTTAAGACTAAGGTCTTTTGTTCTGGACGGCGTCAGACCTCGGCGTCAGATCAACACCACGTGTGCACACCTCATTGTGGAGGGTGCTTGGACCACCATAAAAGCCCAAGGAAGAGCATGATCAGGAGATTCGAGCGGAGCTGCTGCTGGGGTGCAGGGCTCGGGAGAAGGCTGCTGAAGTCTCTGGAGGAGACTGTTGGAGGCATTGGGCAGAGTACTGGCTTGGCGCAGTACTCGTGCTGTGTAGGTCTTGGGACCTGGGGCTTAGTTCCTGTGATGAACTGCCCTCGGAACTATACTGTAAGTTACATTAATCTTGGTCAAGTTGATTGTATCCCGTCTCACTGCTTATATGTACCACCCCATTTATCTAAACCACAATAATGTTCTCCTGTTCCCAAATATATTATTGTACAAGGACTTAATAATAAACTGTGTTTGAGTAGAATAGTAATATTCACTGTCCCCGTTATTTATTCTTATTTCCATTTATTTATGTTTAGTTAAAGTAGTGAGAGGGTGAGTAGTGTGGAGTGGTGGGTAGAGTAATGAGAGGTGAAGTTGTAGTCACCAGTGACCTCACATTACCTACCAACCTCCGCTAATCATCTCTCCTACCACTTCGCCTGCCTGTCCCCTGCCTACTGACTCCCCTACTCCCATATTCCCCACTTATATCCCGTACGTTCCAATACCCCCCTACATGACATGGTGTCTAAGCGGTGGTGGTTCTTCTTATTTTTATAGTAGGAACCAGTCCCATGTGTCCTTTTGACTGCTCGGTTATACTTATTTTATGCTACCATTTTTTTTCTTGTGTGTGTAAAGTTAAAGTAAATATCAATGTGATATTATAATCCTAGTGACCTTAACTGACCTTCTTTCAGACGGTGGGTCTGAGTAATTGTTTGGGTGTAATATTATATTTGGAGTTGGTTGTTGGTTTGAGATAAATGGTGGAGAATATCAGTATTTGGGTGAGACTTTTGGGGGAAGCAATTACTGGCCGAAATTGAATATTTACAGAGGAATGAGAAGTCACCCAGCCCGCCTTGGAAGACTCACCCACAACTGTCACCCATTGAAGAGTTGCCTATGATTGCTATCTACCTGATGTGCCCAGTCACCCAGCTGACGTGCCCCAGTAGATGTATTGCTGCCTTGGTCTGTCATCCATTGTAGTGGGTGTCTGTCTGCGTCACCCAGCCTCTGTGACCATCACCCGCGGACCGCCAGTTACCCGCAGTTGCCAGGGATGGGTGACCGCACCTGCTGTTGATGACCTGAAGTGACCTCACCTCGAGCAACTGACCATAGCCTGCTACTGCTGATGTCGGCTGCTGTGATGCTGTCTGCAATGCTGTGGCCGTGCTGTGATGCCGAGATGCAGTAGCCGTGCTCCGATGCTGTAGTCGTATTGCGATGATGTGGCCGTGCTGTGTGCTGCTGTGATCCGGCCGTGCTGTGATGCTGAGATGCTGGGACCGTGCTGCGATGCTGCCTAGCTCAAGAGGAGACGATGGCGGTGATGCTGCAGTGGTGTATGAGGGATTCTGGCTGGTGTGCCAGGATAAGAGAGCCTACTATGATGGAGCTGCCATTATCGGAGATGTGGAAGGACGCGAGCCGCGGAGATGGACTCCAGCTGCTGGGACCAGCCTGCTTTCAAGGGCAGTATGGAGGAGTATCCTGCCTTGCTGGTCAACCTGTACGACCGGTATGCGGGGATGTCCTGCCAGCCATGAGAGACAATTGAGAGTGTGAGATGTCCCCTGCCTACTTTGACTTGCCAGAAGTGTTAGTGTTACCTGTGTGAAATAAGGTGGCCTTGAATACGGTCCAGTGATTATGGCCGCCTTATTTCATGAGGCCAGTGAATCCTAGTAGTGGCATAGGATAATGGAGGGTCTTAGCTGCGATGCCTGCCCTGTCTCGATTTTCAGATGTTGTAGTGTGCACGTGAAGTGTGCCGAAAATGGGACCTTGGTGGTCGTGAAGTGGTCCATTTGCAGTTACTTGAAAGAATGTAACCCGTTGGAGCAGTTTTCCACGCCAGAGAAGCCTAGAGAGGTTTGGCCCAATGGTTAACGTGCGAGGGTGACTAGCATTGGCTAGTGCATTTCTAGTAGAAGTAGGGAAGGCACTGGAGCCCGATATTTAGGTTTAAGGAGAAATGACGGGTAAGGAGGCTTTGCACCAGAGAGCAACTGTTTATGTTGGTCAACTGCCAGGTGTACTGATTGTGCTGCCTTGTGCGAGTTGAGGAGGTTCAGGGAAATATATGTAATTGAATAATATTGTGTTATGTATAATTTTGTCTTTGTATTGTAATAGATTTAAGGGATTAGGATTAAAATAGTCTAATAACTTAGGACAAATTGTCCTAGTTCTCAGATATTTTAAATTGGGGGAGAAAGGGGGATGTGATGTAGTTTGTTACAAAAAATGCGATTCTAAAAGCTTAGAGATCTCCAGTGAATACTAGAAAGGACTGCCCTTCTAGCATCCAGCCTGTTACTGGGTTTTCGTAACAAATAGTCAGTATCCTTGTCCAATTATCCATTAGTTTCAATAGTGTTTCAGGATTACAACTGGTAGGCTACTAACTAGAGAAATTAAAATTTAATAAATTTATTAAGTCTAGAGGTATATTATCAAATTAAATTAAATTAATCACAGTAATCAACAAAATAATAATAATCACTTCTCTCGTATAGAATAGTATTGTGCTGAAAGCACATATCACATTTATAATTCTTAAGTACCGTCTGGTACATTAACATTTAATAAGATATTACAAATATGTACAAGTAAGTTTGTATGTGTGTAAGTGCTCTAAGTAGTTTGCTATGTCTCAAGACTCGACTAGACTTAAACAAGTGACTGACAAAGTCCTCAAACTAACTTCTTGACCAACTGGCAGTCAGAACAGTCTGCTTGAACAATAAAAAGAATGCTAAGCCCAATAGCAATATAACAAACAACTGCGACACAGAATCAGGAACAAGGAGATAATATAATGACACTAAGTAGGGACCATCTGCAGATCCTCCACAAGTCACCAAACTCCCATACTACTGAATCTAAGTTCAGCATAAGAAAATCCCCGACTGTGATAGTACACAGATACCAGTACAAGTTAGGTCAGAAGCTACAGCTCAGGACCTGAGTTGTTTCGAGTGTCTATGAGACACACAACCTCAGTACAACGTCGAAAATCACTAAGTCTATACAATGTTCTGTGAATAGAGTTCTACAGAACTAACAAAGCTACAGAGACGATCCTCCAACAAGGGCCAATAAGGGAGATTTAGGCTCTTGTCAGGGATACGTCCAACTGCCAAGCGAGTCTAGACCAGACTGAATACTTCAGGCGATGTGAGGACACCCCCCTCGATCACGTGATAGCTCCGTGGACAGCTGCAGCTCAGAAACAGAAGCCGGCAGTCTAACGAGCCACAAGCGATAATTACAGTAGTTAGACAATCAAGACTTGAACTGAGCACATAATATGTTACATCCTACCTAACCAAAGGAAGCTAAGTCAAATAACAATATTAAGCAATACATTTACGATTTAGCTATTATCGCAAATACAAGCAATATAAAATTATATGAAAAGGTAATAATTATATATATATATATATATATATATATATATAATATATATATATATATATATACATATATATAATATATATATACATATTAATCATTGCAACCCATTCAGGGGTTGCAACACCCCCCCAACACGACAAACGGTCGCACTAGGAGTTGCATTAATGTCTTTCACATTACTGATTACTCAGGTTACATTACTAATTAATATAAACATTAATCAGAGTCACTCTTGTTTCAAGCACTTCTATAATTTAACAGTGTTTCACTATAAGTTATGCCCCTAGTACTAGGGCAGTACACAGTATCGTATCTCTGCATTCTCGTGGTTATGTACATCAGTGTAGAGACAGGATAACGTAGACAAGCATAATAGTCTTGTGCTATAGACAGGAGACAGCATTCCACTCTTAAGCAGTGGTTGTGGAATGCTATGCAGTATGGACATTTGAGTATGAAACAGCTTAAGGTGTGTAGTGAGGGGGGGGGGGTCTGCGGCAGGACAGTGTTCCGCCACACCCAGTAACATCACCCACACAACACTACCCACTCAACACTCAGCTTCTGTCTCCTCCTCACACACATCTCATCACTACTGTGAATATATAAATATAATAATTAGACATGAGTATATTTAATTAGTATGGGCTGGAGGGATTAAGTTACTCTACTGAATTTGACATAGCAAGTAACAAGAGGTATTTGGGCATAAAATTACGTTAATTTAATGTAACTGATAATTATTAAGGACGTGGCAGAGCGTCAGCAATTACATTACAATGACCACTTTTGTGTTTTATACTAATAGAATAAGGTTGGATTCTGAGAGCCCACCTCATGATCCTAGCATTCTTACTCTTCATAGTGTTAATATGAGTGGATTGTGGTCTGAAAAAACGTTAATTTTAAATGGGGAAGTGCCCAAATACACGTCAAAATGTTCCAAGGACACCACAAGAGTTAGAGCCTCTTTCTCAATAGTGGCATAATTTTTCTGGTGTCGTTTAAGCTTAGATGAATAGTAACATATAGGATGGAGAATGTCAGTGGATGTTGACTGTTGGAGCAGCACAACACCCACTGTATAATCACTCGCCTCTATATGTAAAAAGGGAAGATTGAAATTAGGACTCTTCACAAGAGCAGAGGAAAGCGGATGCTTCAACCTTTTGAACAAATCTGAACAATCACTAGTCCAGATGAACTGAACTTTGCTACTAGAGAACATAGTGAGAGGTGTGGGTGGAGGTGTGTGTGCTGGCTTGTCTGTCACTTGACACACGTGGCAACGTCGCACATGATCAGCTACTGTTTCCTTCATCTTAGGCCAAGTAAAATGTTTTTCCAGTTTACCGAGTGTCTTCATGACACCCAAATGTCCTCCTATGGGACTATTGTGAGCAAAATCAATGGCTTGTTCACGAAATGTAACTGGTAACACTACGAGATACTTGACTGTGGTGGAAACACTATCAGCTGACAACTTACATGTATTTTTCTCCATCAGTACACCGTAACTATAATAGTAACCATTATCGAGATCCTTTGCTTCACTCAGTAACTGCTATATCTCTCAGTCTTTCCAGTGACTGATCAACAAACTGATCCTTGATTAAATCATCATGAGTTAGAAATTTAACGTCAGGTGTGTCCTGACTAGGTTGATAACCGGGGGGGAGTTGGTGTTAATGACCCTGTGCGCAGAGCGTCACTAAACAACATATTCAAGCCCAAATCATTGTCATCCACTAACTCAACAGGAGTCAAGGATAGTTGTTGAATCTTTGACATAGCTCTAGTAATTGCGCTGAGAGGAAATAAAATAGGTTTCTCTCTACAAGCTTCAATGGCATAATTATCATCAGTGTTATTATCAATCACAAGTGGTTCTTTACATATACCAGCATGAAGGATATCGTTCCCTATCAGCAAGTCCACTGACCTGATGGGAAATACACCACTGGATATACCCACTGAAATATAACGAGTATAATAGCTTGTTTCAATGTAAACTTTATGAAGAGGTACTTTTATAACAGCCCCTCCATAAGCTTCTAACAATACATCTATCTTGCAATAGGTATCGTCAGTTATGGGCAGTACATCTTCTCTTAATAACGTGAGATAACTGCCAGTGTCTCTGAAAGTAATTATCTCAGTCAGATGTGATTCGTCAAATCCTACTTTACCTCTCGAAAAGTAAGGACTCATCGCTGAACAAATACTTTCGTCAGATACACTTTCCGACGCTAGTCATCTGTCCTGAGTAACATTATATAAAACAGTAGGATCAGAGGTATTACTAGGATTTTGGTGCCTTTGTTGCTCTGAAGAGGATACGACTTGTGTGGGGGCGCCAGCCACACGACTGCTTCTCGTATCTCTTTCTAACTTATAGCAATACTCTCTAGCATGTCCTTTTCTGTTACAATAGGTACATTTAACTTTCTTCTTCTCGATATCAGATTTCTGTCTAGCCACAGAGACAGATTCAGGATTGTGAGTTGTCCTGGTAAAGGTACGAGAAGTTACAGTAGCAGGTACATCAGGCCGGCAATGAGCAGCTGATTTAGGTTGCCAACTTCTAGGACAATTTTTAGTTACCTTGTTTCTCAGTTTTTTAGTACGTACAAGTTTGTGAGAAATCTCGTAATTGTCTGCTAATGCTGCAGTTTCCAGAATATCCGAGGTATTATGATCGATCAGATATTCTTGTATGTCAGCAGACATACAGTTGTTAAACTCTTCGTGTAGTAACAACTGAACAAGGCTGTCGTAGTTGTTACATTTGGCAGACCTACTCCACCTCTCAAATGCAACTTTTTTCTCACGAGCAAACTCTACACAAGTTTGATCTTGTCGTCGTTGTAACGTACGAAATGCACGTTGATAACTTAAAGGAAACAAGTTATATGTCTCTAGAATAGTTTGTTTGACAGCATCATAACTAATGCACTTGGCAAATGGTAAAGTAGCAGTACAAGCTTGAGCTCTTCCTGTCAAAGCTGTGTGCAACAAGGTAGCGCAGTGCTTACGTGGCCAGTTCATAGCACGTGCCTGGTTCTCAAACACATCAAAATAGGTGTCTAAGTCACTCTCAAAAAACTTAGGAACCATGGATGCAGCTTTCTGCACATTAAATGTGTCCTGTGATCTATCAGTCTGTTGTCTTCCCAGACGAACATTTTCTCTCTGGAAATCATCTTTGTTCAATTTCCTCTGAGCCTCTATTTGTGCAGTCTGCAACATAATGAGGCATTCAAACCTCTCAAACTGTTCCTGAGAGATAGGACCAGTGGGTAATGGAGGAGTAAGGAATCTAACGTGGTCTGGACGGTCCTTAGGTCGGACTCCTTGTCCAGGCGTCTCAAGAGAGTCTAGATCTGGTCTAGGATAAGTAGATACAGGTGTAGCATACACAGTACTAGCATGAGGCTTAGTCATACTACCAGCTATACTCTGTACTATTGTGTCAGTGAGGGAAGGAGTGAGTGAGAACTGAGCTACACTAGGCTCAGACACTTCTGCCTTAGTTGCTCTTTCTTCTACTTCATCAAATAGTCATACTTCCTAATTGTGACACTAGACTTTCTAAATCTGAATCATAATCAGACATCTCTGTATGAGCAGGAAACAATATATCTTTAATCAACGCTCTGACAGTTTCTGCGGTGTAATTCCTGTTATACGTCACACCGAGATATTTGGCTACTCGCCAACACGTCTGAAGTTTTAATGTACTTAACTCAGACAAAGTCAGAGTATCAATTAACTGTTTCACTTTGGCATACATCATGAAAATAAATGTACTACGAGAGAGTGATTATGGGAAACTATAATCCTGATAGGAATTTTAGTGTTAGTTGTCTTAGAGCTAGAACTCATAAACAGTATTTCCATCTCCTTGGATCAAGAGACTCAGTCAGGTACATATATCCACCTGGTATGTTGTACAAGACTAAACTCAAAGTCTTCAGATTAGGAAAGTACTCAGTGTTTGATCATAGTTACTAGTATCTCAAACTGGACAATTTCTCCAACACCTTGGATCAAGAGCATCCCGGACAGGCCCCCATTTGTTACAAAAAACGCGATTCTAAAAGCTTAGAGATCTCCAGTGAATACTAGAAAGGACTGCCCTTCTAGCATCCAGCCTGTTACTGGGTTTTCGTAACAAGTAGTCAGTATCCTTGTCCAATTATCCATTAGATTCAATAGTGCTTCAGGATTACAACTGGTAGGCTACTAACTAGAGAAATTATAATTTAATAAATTTATTAAGTCTAGAGGTATATTATCAAATTAAATTAAATTAATCACAGTAATCAACAAAATAATAATAATCGCTTCTCTCATATAGAATAGTATTGTGCTGAAAGCACATATCACATTTATAATTCTTAAGTACCGTCTGGTACATTAACATTTAATAAGATATTACAAATATGTACAAGTAAGTTTGTGTGTATACGTGTAAGTGCTCTAAGTAGTTTGCTATGTCTCAAGGCTCGACTAGACTTAAACAAGTGACTGACAAAGTCCTGAAATAAACTAACTTCTTGACCAACTGGCAGTCAGAACAGTCTGCTTGAACAATAAAAAGAATGCTAAGCTCAATAGCAATATAACAAACAACTGCGACACAGAATCAGGAACAAGGAGATAATATAACAACACTAAGTAGAGACCACTGCAGATCCTCCACAAGTCACCAAACTCCCATACTACTGAATCTAAGTTCAGCATAAGAAAATCCCCGACTGTGATAATACACAGATACCAGTACAAGTTAGGTCAGAAGCTACAGCTCAGGACCTGAGTTGTTTCGAGTGTCTATGAGACACACAACCTCAGTACAACGTCGAAAATCACTAAGTCTATACAATGTTCTGTGAACAGAGTTCTACAGAACTAACAAAGTTACAGAGACGATCCTCCAACAAGGGCCAATAAGGGAGATTTAGGCTCTTGTCATGGATACGTCCAACCACCAAGCGAGTCTAGACCAGACTGAATACTTCAGGCGAGGTGAGGACAACCCCCCCTCGATCACGTGATAGCTCCGTGGACAGCTGCAGCTCAGAAACAGAAGCCGGCAGTTGGTCAAGTTGATTGTATTCCGTCTCACTGCTTCTATGTACCACCCCATTTATCTAAACCACAATAATGTTCTCCTGTTCCCAAATATATTATTGTACAAGGACTTAATAATAAACTGTGTTTGAGTAGAATAGTAATATTCACTGTCCCCGTTATTTATTCTTATTTTCTTTTATTTATGTTTAGTTAAAGTAGTGAGAGGGTGAGTAGTGTGGAGTGGTGGGTAGAGTAATGAGAGGTGAAGTTGTAGTCACCAGAGACCTCACATTACCTACCAACCTCCGCTAATCATCTCTCCTACCACTTTGCCTGCCTGTCCCCTGCCTACTGACTCCCCTACTCCCATATTCCCCACTTATATCCCTTACGTTCCAATACCCCCCTACATGACAATGGTGGGGTGGTGGTGATTTTGGGGTGGTGGCAATGGAGGGGTGGTGGTGATGGAGGGGTGGTGGTAATGGTGGGGTGGTGATGATGGAGGGGCGGTGGTACTGGAGGGGTGATGGTGGTGACGGAGGTGTTCTGGTGATGGAGAGGATGTGATAGACGGGGTGTGTAGGGGTAGTGAAGATGGGCTGTAATGATGGAATGGTGGTAGTGAAGGAGAAGCTTTGGTGATGAACGGGTGTTGTGATAAGTGTGTGGTGATGATAGATCGGTGGTGGTAATGGAGGAATGGTGTTGATACAGAGGTAGTAGTGATGGTGAGGTGGTAGTGATAGTGGTTTTGTGGAGACAAAGGAGGTGGCTTTGATAACGGGATAGTGGTGATAAATAATAAAAATTCGGTATGGGGAATCTCTCTAAAGAGAAGGTTTGGAAAGGGCACTAGTCTCCTATAACGGGCACTAGTGTCCGTGGTGGTTGATCATCCATCTGTGAGGGACGGGAGTCGTCAGGCCGTCTATGGATAAATCCCCCAGGTAAATCCCTCTGTGAGTAACTACTTAAGCGTAAGTCCTTCCACCAATATTTCCTTGGATCCAGTGTGTCGCCTCTCTTTTCCCCACCCACTTCAACCCTCTTCTCACTCTTCCCCACCCACTCCAACCCTCTTCTCACACTCTTCCCCACCCACTTCAACCCTCTTCTCACTCTTCCCCACCCACTTCAACCCTTTCTCACTCTCTCCCCACCCACTCCAACCCTCTTCTCACCTCTTCCCCATCCACTCCAACCCTCTTCTCACTCTTTTCCCCACCCACTCCAACCCTCTTCTCACTCTCTTCCTTACCCACTCCAACCCTCTTCTCACTCTTTTTCCCCACCCACTCCAACCCTCTTCTCACTCTCTTCCCCACCCACTCCAACCCTCTTCTCACTCTCTTCCCCACCCACTCCAACCCTCTTCTCACTCTCTTCCCCACCCACTCCAACCCTCTCTTAAACCTAACACAATCACTACCCACCCGTGAAACCCCGAACGGGCAATATTGCTCTTTTTTTATATTTTTGGTCTCTTACCCAATCAACCCTCCTCTTCATTCTCTTTTTTATTCCTTTCTTCCTCGATTAGAACATATATTCTCGCTTTTATTTACCTAGATATATTATGGGGATATTTTCACTGTAAAACACTTTGAACTCGGTGAAAAAAGGGGCCTCATTGTGTGATTTCATTGCACTTTCCATACTGAATTAGACAAAATATTGGCTCGTCATAACAAATGATTATATATAACAATAGAGTTGAGGACAATGTTTACAACAATCCTTTTAAAAAACGATGAAAATACAGAAAGCTTAGTTTTCAGGGGTGTTTATAATTGTGTCAAGGTGTTGTGCTTTTAGACTGAGAAAAATTTCTTAGTTATAACAGTTATAAGGAGACAACACAAAAGTGTTTCCTTAAAAAAAAAAAAAAATATTGATGGTAGGAATGCATATAGGTAACAAAATTCAAATGTGATACAAATGTAAATTAGTGAATTGAAACAAGGTGATGTAGCTTTTGAAGTCAGTGTTAAGATCAAGATAGCTTACACGACATTATATTATTTTATGTCGTAACATGTAAAGATCGTGTTTCACCAACCAATTGTATTGTGAAGCTTTTATATGCATTGTAAATTTATATTGATACCATGCAAAATATTCTTCATTGCAACAACCCAGGAATAATAGTGAGATAATACTCTGGCAAGAACATAGTATTGGATGAATGAATAATCAACACACAAATAAGCCGCACATAAGAGAGAGAAGCTTACGACGACGTTTCGGTCCGACTTGGACCATTTACAATGTCACAAAGTAGTAAGCTTCTCTCTTTTATGTGCGGGTTATTTGTGTATCGTTCCAGCCCGGTATTGTGCCTTTTTTTGTTATTAATGAATAATCAATTTTTAATCATACAATTGTTTATAATACACAAGCTAAAACACACACATAAAGCACATATTAATACATTACACAGTAAAAAGGAATCTCAAACCATCAACATAAAAACACACACACATGGGTAATGCAGATCACATATAAATTGTTTTGTTTTTTTATGAGTTTTAATTTCATCCTCGGAAGTGACTCCAATGCAGTCATCACTGCTGGCTTCATTACTTGTTTTGACACAATGTTCGTTCTGTCGTAATACCAACACATCGCAGCTTAATCATAATATGAAAGTCTCCTTCCTGATCAGACTTTAACCAGTATATCATTTCATGGAATTTTTGTTTCGTTCTCTCCAGAAATGGTGTTATCAGTAACTTTTTCTGCAATAAAGTCATTTCTAATCATTATCCACATGGATATATCTTGAGAAAACTTAAGTTTAGTGCAATTTTAATTACTTTTCCAACTCTTTCTTAATTCTTAGTCATTCTTCACTTAAAATATGGCTATTAATCAATTTACTATTATCACGGAAAAACAATTTATAAAATCTTGTGATCACTTTAAAAAAAAATATTTAAAATCTAAAGAGTGACTTTAACAAGTTAGTACAATATGATCCAATAAAGCGCATCTCGAGTGTTACACATCAAACGGTGGTCTATGGTTGGATTGCATCTGATCTGCAATTAAGAGGGACATACAAATCATAACCTTATACTGTAGACGGTGAAAGGCTCTTGATCTCAGATTAGATCTGTGTCCTTCCTCAGACTGAACCTAATTACCCCCTTTCACCCCCTTTTCCTATCCCTCCCCTTTCCCTCTTTTCCCTTTCCTCCTCCCCCCATCCCTCTCCTTATTCCTTCCTATTTTCAGCCTTTGGATTCTTTCCACAAGAACTCTAGTTTCAAAGCAGGGAAAAGGGTACCGTAGTCAATCCCATTCTTTTGAGGTCCTTGGCGGTGGTATAGTTTGCCGTGGAATCTGGATCACCTGGAGGTGTCCGATCCCTTTCTAGTTTGGCTTTGGGTGTCTTTTGGGTATGGGTATATCTCTGGAGGCTGCTTGTCGGATTCCAGGGGATAATGGCCAAAGGAGGTATGCTTTGTGGGGGGGTCCGGCTGCCCTCTCTCTTGTACACCGAGGTGGCTTGGTGGATGTGAGGTTGAAATGCCAGATTGCTGGTTTACGGGCATGAAGGGTAGGGTATGGTAGGGGTTCCTTTGCCGCATCTGCACTGCTTAGTGTGCTGGAGCCCCTCTTGAGCTCGGAGGGGGATTTACAGCCCTTTTGTTTGCCTCCTAGGAGCTATTCCTCATGTTCCCCGTTATTAATTTTTTTTTATCAACAAAAAAAAAAAAATTTGTGACATTAGCATGGAGTCCTAAATACATGAACCTGCTCCCCCCGGGCCACTTACTGATACCTCACCCAGTTTCGACCCTGCCTCGTTATTTGACCACTATGAACATTTCTAATGCCTCTGTACCTATTGCTGGTGCCTTTTCGTCACCCGCTTCAGGTACAGGGGTTTCGAGTGACTTGATACCTCTGACCTCCGCTCTTTTTTGACCTCCTCAATTCTTATAGTCATTCTGCCCCATACCATTTTCCAACAGAATATCCGGGACATGTTGCAATGACATTCTGGAACAGCTTGAACTCCAAGACCTCCCAGTCCTCAAAGTAGACACTTTCGTCCTCCCTGCCTGCATGCAGAGACAATACCCTTGCAATGCAGCTCTTTTTAAACTTTGACTGTCGTGAGCTCCCGTCTTCATACTGGGGGAAACACCGTTTACAAGTTCGAAAGGGTGATCCCTACACCGCAAAAATTGAGAAATTGCTGGCATTTTGGTCATCCAGCAAAATATTGCAGGTCCATGGCCGAATACCCAGTCTATGGTGCAGACGACCATACAATACGTCTTGTAGTCTACCTCCCTCTTGCCTTAACTGTAATGAGGTTCACTCATCTTACTCTCGCCTTTTGCTGAGTTTACTTAAATGAGCATGAAATCAGTTGTCTCAGAGGCAGAAGGCCTTCCCATATGCTATGGCACTCTCTCATCTGTGCCTCCAAGGGAGACTTCGCAATATTTCTTATTCTCGAGTTACTAAACGTCCCCCCCCTATGTGGTCACCCCTTCCACAGTCCCCCCTGTCTCTAATTTTTTGCGGTCCTGGACTCAGGGATTCCTAACTCGGCACCTCATTCTGTTTCACCTCTTCCTCTTCTCACTCACAAGTTTCTCTGTCTACAAGACCTCGTACAACACCTACTCGCCATCGCCCCTCTCCTCGATAGCCCAAAACATCCCCATTGTTAAAATCTCCTTTAAATTAACTCCTCCTTCTCATCTGCAACCTTCACAATTTTCCTTCCCACTCTCTGTACCCGGTTCTTTACCTCTAACTGGCTCTCTTATGAGTGTTGAGGTTCATCCTCCTCCTCGTACAGTACCTTCTTCCCCTGTCCCCTCCCAAGTTTCTTCCTCTTCTGCACCCTCACATGCTTCTAGTTCCCTCTATCCTTTCGTCGCCTTCCCCTACTTTCGTACAGTCCATCGTCACCCCGATCTTTACTCACCCTCCTTCTTCCATCTCCTATATTGTACCACATACAACGTCCTTGTCCTCTGAAACACTTGAAGCTATCTCAGAATATACTGAGGAGACTAAAACCATTGATAGACATCGATCCTCCACCTGTTCCTTCTCTTCAATCTTCTCCATCTGCACAACTCCTTTGTTCACAGCGTCCCAATCCTTCGCTGCTTAAAAGTTTTCTGCTGCCTCCGCATGTGGACTTTTCTAACCCTACTAGTCCGTAGATATCTCTACCTTTAGATTTTTTGTATCTTTCTCTTCGCAAATCATGGCTTATTTACAGTGGAATATTCGCGGCCTCAGAGGTAACTGGGTTGAGCTTCTGGTGTTCTCTCCCGGTTTTCCCTTGTTTGTGTTTACAAGAACCCAAATTACGCTTGGCTGTTATCCATCCGATCTCGGGCTATGATTTATTATATTCTTATACGCACCAGTATTCAATACCATTAGCTCTTTGTTCATACTTCGCTGCATTACACTTCAGCCAGTATCCACTTGAATAAGTGATATACAATCTGTTCTTTATATCTTTTCTTCTTGTGCATTATCTATCCCAGATGTTGCATTTCTCATTTCTTCCTTACCCCCACCACTTCCGTTACTTGGCTGTTTTAATAACCACAATTTCCTCTGCGGGGGTCTCCTTGTGACTCCCGCGGAATTCAGTTGGAGGCTTTTCTCGCTTTACTACTCCTCCATGTTTTAAATACGGGTACTCCCATCCATTTTGATCCTCGTACTCATTCTCTCTCTTGTATCGATCTCTCGGTCTGCTCTTCCTCAACTGTACTAGATTTCACCTGGTCTGTCCTCTCGGACTTGCATGACGGTGATCATTTCCCAATCATTCTTACTTCTCCTTCGTATTCACCACCTCCTCATAGCCCACGCTGGCATTTTGACCAAGCAAATTGGGACCTTTACTCGCATCTAACTGCTTTTAGTGAAGCTCCTTCTTCGTCCTCCATTGATTAACTTTTACACCTTTTCTCGGCCTCAGTTTCAACCACAGCTTCACATTCTATACCCCTAACCTCGGGAAGGCATTCTCAGAAGTGCGTGCCTTGGTGGTCTCCTTATTGTGCTCGGGCAGTATGTTTGAAATGCACTGCGTGGGGTAAGTACCAGTACAATAGAACCTCAAAGAGACTCCTTGATTCTATGCAGAAGAGAGCGATCGCGCGCCGTGTCATCCGTGACGCTAAACGCACTAGCTGGCGGGATTGTGTTTCTACCGTCACTTCGGCTCTCTCAATGAGTGCAGTCTGGAAAAAAGTACGGAAACTGAGTGGTAAATACTCTCCTGACCCGGCTCCTGTTCTTTGGGTTGCCGGTGTTGATATCGCAAACCCTCTTGATGTTGCCACCAAAATTGGTAATTAACTTGTTCGTATATCTCAGGGGCTTCATCTATGCCCCTCGTTTCGTTCCTCAAAGTCTGCCAGAGAGTTAGAGCCCTTAAACTTTTCTTCTATCAGAGAAGAATCTTATAATGTGCCTTTTACACTTCTAGAACATTCTCAGTTTGCCGATCATCGGCAGCTGGGCCTGATGGCATTTTTATTTGTATTCTACATCAGTCAGCCATTGAAGTCCTCTTATGATTCTTTAATCTTATTTGGTCACAAGGAGTTCTTCCCCGGCTGTGGAAATCTACCATTGTTCTCCCTTTCTATAAACCGGGTACTGCAGGACATGATGCCTCCCACTATCGTTCCATTGCTCTTACCAGTGCAGCTTGCAAGGTGATTAACATCTGGTAAATAGACGTTTGATATGGTATTTAGAGACACACAACAGTCTCTCCACTCGTCAATATGGCTTTCGTAAGGGCTTTTCTACCATTGACCCCATACTAAGCTTAGGTACGTATGTCCGTAATGCCTTTGCCAATAACTACTCAGATATCGCAATCTCTTTTGGGCTTGAGAAGGCATATGACACAACTTGGAAGTATAATATCTTGGCCCAAGCCCACTTCTTAGGCCTCTGGGGCAGTCTACCATTTTTCCTTAAGAACTTCTTAACTCTAAGACATTTCTGTGCTGGGGCTAATAATATGCTCT
This sequence comes from Cherax quadricarinatus, assembly GCF_026875155.1. Taxonomy (NCBI): domain Eukaryota; kingdom Metazoa; phylum Arthropoda; class Malacostraca; order Decapoda; family Parastacidae; genus Cherax; species Cherax quadricarinatus. The sequence continues at coordinate 70,496,599 of NC_069408.1, forward strand.
CCCCGGACTTTGTCCAAGCTAATGGTGTCCCCCAATGGTGTGTTCTGAGCACAACACTTTGTCTACTTTCTATAAATGATCTGGCTTCTTTTCTTCCATCCAATATTTGAGCGCTCTTTGTTGATGACTTACAGCGTGTGCAGGCGCTGACTGTCGCCTCATTGCAGTTTCTCTCCAGTATGCGGTCAACCGTGTTCACAATTGGGCCACCATTCATGGATTTAAATTGTCTAGTACTAAAACTCACCAAATTGCTTTCACTGGACGTTCTGTCCTCTCTGATCATCCATTGTACCTATATGGCTCGCGTATCCCAGAACGTTATACTGTCACGGTTTCTCGGCCATCTGTTTAACTGTAGGTTATGCTGGAAAGCTCACATTACCTCTCTGAAGGCAACTTGTCATAGCGGGTCGAAGCTCCTTAAAACCCTCGCTCATCTTTCATGGGGAGCTGATCGTAGAACTCTCCTTCGACTACATTCAACCCTAATTTTATCGAAACTCGATTATGGCGACTAGATATATTCAGCGGCCTCTCCTATGCAAAGGCGAATATTCCATCCTTGTCTGATCGCCATGATGCTCATTGCCTCCGCAGTTATGTTTATTATGTGGCGCTCTCATGACCTCCGCAATCCTTCCATATATAGGATAGTCACTGATATTAGTAGACGTTCTTTATTTGTTCGTCGCCCCTGTTTACTCTGTCCCTTTTTTCTTTGCCTACATTCGCTCCTATCTTCTCTTCAGTTACCACCTTTCTATGTTCATGTAGTATCTCACTTTTCCCTACCCCGTTGGGAAGTTCCGACAGTTCGTGTCTGTTCTTTCTCACTGCCATGCATGATAGCCCAACTGCCTACAGTGGCATCTCGCACTCTCTTAACCACGTCCGATCTCATTCTCATACCATCGCAGTGTATACCGATGGTTCCAAGTCTTCTGATGGCATCGGATTCGCAGCAGTATTTCCGGACAGCATCGTGCTAGGGCATTCATTATCCCTCGCTAACATTTTTATGGCTGAATTGTATGCCATTCTCGTACAACTTATCCATATTGCATCTATGCCTGTGTTACCATTTGTGGTCGTTTCAGAGTCCCTTTGTGGTTTACAGGCTATATGAAAATTTGATACACATCATCCCCTGGTTCTTCATATGCAACTCTGGTTATGCCGTATCTCTAGCAAGCCATGTTGACGTACAGGGCAATGAACAGGCAGACATTGCTGCACGGTTAGCAGTATATGACCTCCCAGTTTCATATAGAGGTGTTCCATTCACAGACTATTTTGCTGTAATTGCTACCCACCTTTGCATCGGTCACACTCTTCTTACAAGTGTCTCATGGAGAGGCGCCCTGTTCCACTCTGAGAATTGTCAGGTTCCAGTTTCTGTTAGCCACATACTGTTGGATTGCCCACTCTATCAACGAGCACGCAGAATTTACCTCCAACGTCTTCACCACTCTACTGCCCTTACTCTACCTTCCCTTCTTGTTGATGGACCTTCCTTTAACCCAAACTCTCTCACTGACCTTTTGACAGCAACTGATTTACTGCACAAACTCTGATGATGATGCCTCTAGTACTCCTCACAGCCCTTTCTACCTCAGTCTCTTGCTACCCTTTACCCCAGCACTATCCACTGCCCGGCTGCACATCCCTCTTCCTCTTGCTACTCAATACCCCTGTATCCTCCTCAGCCCGGCAGCGCTATATGACCCTAGCAGATTCAGCGCTTCTTTTTTATTATAATAATTTTGTGATATAAACTTTGCTCTTCCCCAATAACACTTCTATTTAACATAACCGGTAACTCCATGTCCCTTTTCTGTCATATGACTTTAAATCATTTATGATGATGACAGTAGGTTTATCAAATATTTTCTTTGTCACACACTTAGAATTTTTCACAAATAGCTTCAAACATGAAACTCCATGCCCAAGTGTGTTTTTCATTATATACATTTACTAGTTGTTGTAATGGTGCGGCCTAATTGCAAACATTATAATATCGTAATGTATGTATATTTTATCTTTCAGCGTCTGCATTGTCCTCTTTGCTATAGAATATATTTGGTAATATTATTATAAGCAAAACCAAGATCAAAACCCACGAAAATATTTCCTAATATTCCTACTAGTAAAATAATCCTTACATTCATTCAGGAGTTCTGACCCTTTATCTCTGAAGAGATATATGGGCAGATCCCTTAGGGTTTTCAAAAGGCCCTTCAGTTCTTCTTAAGTGCTTGTAACATATTTTCTTCATTAATTCATCTGTATTATTGTGGAGTAGATAAATAAGTTGGGAGGGTACCGTTGGGATATATGGTTGGAGATAAACACACTTGTTGGGGTTGTTATTCACTGTATTAGCAGAGGTGTGAGAGGGGAGTGGCCCAGCCTGCCTGTAGCCACCTGTAGTCTATCTGTGAACTGAGAGAGAGAGGCAGTGTGTCTGTTGCTCGCATGTGGCATCACGTAACGTCACATGCTAGCCGCTGGGGCCCAACTGAGCAGGGAGCCTAAATGGGATACATGGGTGATACAATCTACAATATACTACACAAGCATATGTTTTTAGGGAATTCAGTAGCTATACTGACAGCTCCGGGGCATGTACGTATGCCGTCTCGACATACTTTCTCTACAGACTGAACAGGCAGTGGCTCTGGGCGATTCTATACAATAGCAAAGACATAGAAAATTAGAAAATCAAGAAATAGTTATGGAATATATTCAGTTGAATGGACAACATTGGAATGGATGTCATATTAACGAATGGTGATTTACGTAATGGATGGTATCATAATGCATTACGAATTATAGTAACAAATCACACTACAATAAAAGAATTGATCGATCGATCTGTATTCAAGCACTCTACTGATTCTGAGGAAGAACATATATTTACAAAGGTGAAAGTAATTAACAGCAAAGGCAGAGCAGGCGCACACAGGTCATTACTGCTAAATCTCAGAATTTGGATGGAACGTGAACACAAAAAATTGTTTGAAAACTGATCAGCTAATAATAAAACACACAAAGGATCTGTTCTTTATTACTGGAGGAATGAACAAACTCGGGGGAGTGGATGACTCTCCCAGGTTGAAAAAAGTAACACTATAACGCACAGTATGAGCAAGGAAGAATGGATCTACTGTCTCTCACTGCAAGCACAGGGAAAAAAAATGAGCACGGCCTACATTACTGATATTCCTTCTGAGTTGAACACTGTGACACGAGGTATCAACTGTTAAGAGACTGCACTTACAAATGTTAACAACATGTGAAGATTACTCGAGAAATAGCTTTTTACATTGCAAGGATTACTGTCAACTATGATAGTATCACCATCTGGAACATAAGGAACAACAACAACACTCAAGTGAGCACACTAGCCACAAAAACGTTTTTCTGCAATGGCTTGTGACATCAGCAAGGGATAACATAACTCATTGCAATAACGTTCTTGCAAAGTATCCCCTGGGAGGAGTGACTACTTGAACAAGTCACCATCGCAGGGATAGTAGTCTCAGCACCCAGGGTTGTCAGAGGATCCTCTGAAACCCAAGATAACTGTACACTATCCTGCGTGCAAAATACTGTGGCTGGATTCCAGACAGGAGTGACAGTCTTACTAGTGTCTGGCCACTCGGCTATGTTAATAAGTAATTCACTGATCTATAGGAACTTAATCTGAACTTCACATTTCGCAGCACTGCGACAAATCTCAGATACAGGCTGTGAGAACAAGCACATTGCTCAAGGGCTAGGTATTGTCTTTCAGTCAGTAAGGGAATATTAGGACTGTGGGCTGATTCATATTTACTTTCACTGGCATGATACACTAAGTGAGCAAGCAAAAGTAACTGGGACATCTTCTCAGGGAACTTACTCAAGGACATAAAGCAAGAATAACAAAGGGAATATATGACACATTAAACTTAAATGGGGAGAAAATACTTAACTATTCTGCATAAGTAAAGAGAATGCATAAGAGACACTGCAGAATAAGGAAACTCACATTAGCACACAACTGGAGAAGGCAATTGTTGTTATAATCAAGGGGGAAGCGCTAAACCCGGAGGATTATACAGCGCCTGGGGGGGGATGTGGAAGGCATTCAGGCTTAATCCGGGGAACTGGAGCACAGATCCAATTCCCTAAATCAAGAGCCCCTTACCAACATCAAGGAACCTTCCTTGAGGGGTGGAGAAGACAAAGCAACACTTTGATAATCAAGAGAAATTGTACTTTACCCAGATAAAATTTTCTTAAATTTACTTTAATTTGAATTAATGGCACAGTGAGTTGTCTTTGCTCTCAATTCAATATAGAAATTCAGCAATAAATGATAAATAAAAAAAATGATAAAATAGTCAATAAATCTTGTGCAAAATAAAAATAGACTGGGAAAGCAATTCTCTAAAAAAAAAAAAAAAGATAAAGTGACACACAAAAGTAAAGTATTATGAACAGAACACAAGAAATGTAAAACTGAAATCACAGAATATTGCAATGAAATAAACTGTAGTAATATTGCAAATAACAATTACTAATCAAAAATTACTGCACAACACTACATAAAAAATTTCTGAAAGAAAAAAAAATAATGGCAGCACAATTGCACAAATCATTGCAAAATAAATCGACACTGCGATAAAAAAAAATGCACACAGGAAAAATCGGTTTACAAAAACAATAAAAATGATCAAGGAATGAACTGATTGAACACTTTAACTCTTAAATGCAGCTTTACTTTAAAAAAAGATAAAACTGCACTAAGAGTGAATTTATTCAATGAAATATGAACAATATTAATAAAAATAAAGGATATAAAATACAAAACAGATAAAGGTTAACACTTACAATAGTGCAGCAACACAAACATCAATATGAACAATACTATAATAATTTTCTTGCAATAAGGTCTTGTGTTGACAAAATTGATAACAAATATCACTATTGTCACACCAAAAAATCACTTAGGTTTAATAACATAATTCTTAACATCAATGGTATATAATATCGACAAGTTGAATCATTAGACACAAGTGCAACAACTGGGTAACTTTCTTATGTAGACGTTTCACCAGCCAGTGGCTTTATAAGTACAATACATGGACAAAAACAGAAGACTGAAGATGTTGAAGATGAGGAAATCAGTCCCTCAGGAAGTGGGCTTATATATTGGAGGTTCTTTTGGTACAAAATTATTAATTTTTAAAATAAATGGAAAAAAATATATTTCTTGCTAATTGCCCAATTTTACCTATTCGGCATGACTTATATATATATATATATATATATTTATATAAAATCATGCCGAATAGGTAAAATTGGGCAATTAGCAATAATTCACTTAAATTTAGTCCTTTCTAAAAATATTTCTTATATGTTTACAGTTTTTTTTAATTTATGTTAATGCAAAAATTAATAATTTTGTACGAAAAGAACCTTAGAAAACTTACCTAACAAGCGCAATTTAATTTAGCCTAACCCAACTAAATATATTTTAGATAAGTTTACAATAATTTAATATACAAATACAATGAAATATATATTTTTACGTTAGGTTCAGAATGATTTTTACGATATTATTGCATATACAAAATTTCACTTGCCTTATTCGGCAAGAAGAACGTTGCTATTTAAGCCAAAATTGCAAGTTTTACCTATTCGGCACGACATTATATATATATATATATATATATATGTGTGTGTGTGTGTATATATAAATAATGTCGTGCCGAATATGTAAAACTGGTCAATTAGCAAGAACTCATTTAAAATTAAGTCCTTTCTAAAATTTTCTCTTATACGTTTAAAGATATTTTTTTCATTAATGTTAATGTAAAAATTTATAATTTTGCACCAAAAGGAACTTAGAAAACTTACCTAACCTTGTTATAACAAGCGCAGTTTATTCTAGCCTAACCCAACTAAATATATTTTAGATTTGTTTACAATAATTTAATCTAAAACAAACAGGAAATAATTTTTTTTCGTTAGGTTCAGAATGATTTTGGCAAAATTTTTGCATACACAAATTTTCACTTGCCCTTTATGGCAAGATGAACGTTGCTATTTAAGCCAAGATCGAAGTTCTGCCTTTTTCGGAAGCATATTATATTATATATTAAAATTAAATTTTTTTTTTAATCACACTGCCGTTCCCCAAACAAGGCGGGTGGCCCGAAAAAGAAAAATTTTCACCATCATTCACCCCATCATTTGTCTTGCAAAAGGGTGCTTTACACTAAGTTTTTAAACTGCAACTTTTAACACCGTCCTTCAGAGTGCAGGCACTGTACTTCCCCATTCCAAAATCAAGCCCGGCTCCCGGTTTCCCTGAACCCTTCTAAATGTTATTTTGCTCACCTAAAACAGCACGTCAAGTTTTAAAAACCCTTTTTGTCCCCCTTTTCATCCTATCAAACATGCTCAGCACGCCTGTGGAATCAAGCCCTCGCACAAAAAATTCCTTTACCCCCCCTTTCCAAACCTTTCTACCCGACCCCTCCCCCGCCTTCCTTTCCACACAGATGATAACTCTTGAAGTCATTCTGTTTCGCTCATTCTCTTAATGTCGAACCCCCTAACCCTTCCTCAGCCCTTGGGGGACAAAGTTTTGGAATCCGCCCTCCTCCTAATTTCCAAACTACAAATTTCTCTGAAATATTCACCCCACACATTCCCCTCAGACTGACATTTCCTGCCTCCAGCCTTCTCCTCGCTGCAAATTCATCCCCCATGCTTCACACCCTAAAAGAGCTTTGGTAAAAACTTACTCTCATACTTTCCCCCTCTTTGCCCCAAAGGGAAAAATTTCTTTGTCCCCACAGTCCCTTGTGCACCCCCCTTTTCCCCTCATCTTTTAGATTACCTACCCTTCTTTGCCCCCATCCGCTGACATGTCCACCCCAAAAATATTAAAGGGGCACCCCCCCATACTCTCCCCCCCAAATTTTGATCCCAATTTTTCACACTAATTTTTTGTTATCTCAAAACCCTTACTCTTCCTGTATTCATTTTAATTTTCTTCTTTTGCAACCTAAAAAATTCACCCACCATCTCTGCAATTCTCTTCAAATCCCAAGAGCACAGTGTCATAGCAAAGAGCAACTGTGACAACCCCCATTTGGGATTCTTTATTTTTTAACCCCCACGCCTTTTGTAAGCCCCTCTCTTTTTACTTTTTAAAAACCAATCTATAAATATATTAAAAAAACCCAGGGTGACATCACACATCCAGTCTGGGCCTATTTTTGGGAAATAATTTCCCTCTTTCTACATACTTAATTGACCCTCACTATCCTGAAAAAACTCTTCATGCTTTCAGTACCTACCCCCTACACCATAAACGCAATCTGCCCATTCCCCCCCCCATCCCCTGCATAGCCTTTTCCAAATCCATAAATGCCACAAAAAAACCTCTTTGCCCTTTTCTAAAAATGTTTTTTATATGTTTTTCCGTAAACACGGGTCCCAACCCCCCCTTTTCCCAAAACCTCTTGTTTATCTGCTATCCTTTCTCCGTTTACTCTTAATTTTTCAAAAATACTCTACCTAAATTTAATGGTTATCAAAAGACTTATCCCCTATAATTTTTTCACTTCTTTGTCCCCCTTTTCCTTTTTACAAAGGAACTATGATGCTCTTGCCCAAACCCCAGGTACCTTTCCCTTTCCATACATTTATTTAAAAAATTGCACAACCACTCCAAAAATATATCCCACCGTTTTAACATTTCTATCTTTATCCCCCTCAATCCCCGGGCCCTTTCCCCCTTTATTTTACCTACTGCCTCCCAAAATTTCCCCCCTCACAAAATGGCTTTCCCCACCCTACAAGATGTTATTTCCCCCTTGCCCTATAAGAAACAGTTCCCTATCTTTATCAAAATTTTTCAAATTCCCCAAAATATTCCTCCATCTCCCAATACCTCTAATCTCCATTTAATAACTTCTTTCCCATTTTTAATGCAAATCCCTTTGTTTCTAGGTTCCCTTTAATTTGTTAATCTCCCCTCCAAAAAATTTTTTTTTTTTCAAAAAAATTCGTTGAACACTCACCCACTCTCTATTTGCTCTCTTTTTGATTGCTTTACCACTCTCTAACCCCCCCTCTTTTCTTCTAAATATTTTATTTTATATATTATTAATATATATTTTATATATTATATATATATATATAATATATAATACCCAACCCAAAAAATTTTTTAACCCATTTTTTTTTATATTTTAAATTAATAATGAAAAAAAATAAAAAATTTTTAACGAGATAAAAATTCATGTAAAAATAGTCATATGAAGAAACAAAGAAAAAAAGTTTGGTTTAGGGGAAAAAGAAAAATCGAGAGAGAGAGAGAAGGGGAAAGGACTTTTTGGAAAATTTTATAAATGGATGTTTAGTGAAAAGGACACAAAAGCCAATTAGTTAATTTTGTTCTTTTACTTAATTATTGTCGGTAATTCTACCAATATTTAAAAAAAGAAAAAAAGGATGTTTAAGGGTTAACCCGGAAGTTCCCCCAGGAAACCCCCGGAAACTTTCCTTTTTTAAAAGGGCAGGGCAACCTCTATTTCCTAGAGGCGATGTACTGTCAGTGGAAAGGCCCTTTCCCAACTTAAAAAAAAGAAAAAAAATAATGGAAAAAAAAATAAATAAAAAAAGATTAGGAAAAAAAAAAAAATGATTTTTAGAATTTTTCTTAAAATTTTAATAAAAAAAAATATGGCCTTTAGTTCTTTTAGTTGGGTAGGAGTGGTATGGCCCTAGATAGTTTCCCCTGATGTTATTTATGTGGGTTTTCCTGGGCAGATGGGGGTTTTTTTC
>NC_069408.1:70505951-70551859 GCF_026875155.1 Cherax quadricarinatus
CCACAACACTATCTCCCGCTAATTGTTTATCGTTGATCCGCACCAACAATAACTTCTCCACATTGGTGATCCTTGTTTCGTTAGCATATTTACCCCTTTTGCAATATTACCTTCCTTGATTTCTACTTTCTTTGCCAGGATTTGGATTTTCCATACATCCTGGCAAGCTCCAGCACATGTACACCACTCTCGTACTTTGCTACAATTTCTTTCTTGAATTCTGTCGTGCTCTCACTTTCTTTACCAAAGGACTGTCACTAGAAACTTTCTTTGGGCCCACAAAAAACAATGGTTTATGACTAAATGTTTGGATGAATGTGCAGTGTCTTGCTCACAGAGACAGCCAGAATGACTCACGAACATGGCAGTGTGGAGGCAGACTCGTCCAATACAGCCGATTTTCGAGTATCCGGTCGAAATCCAGGATAGATTTTCGGCCAAAAATTCGGCTTAAATCCGAATTGGCTGATATCCGGAACGGCCGATATCTGAGGGTCCATTGTACTGGCTTTCATTGTCATTTTTCCTAAAATTTTATATTAATCTATAGTAATATACTATTTACCAGTATTAGATTATTTTATATATACAGGTAATTCACATTATCTTTTCAAACATCCATATGCATTGTGTGCCTGAACTGCTGTTTAAACTCGCTGAACATAATCAAAACATGTTTCATACAATTATAGATGATGCAACTGGATTCTGTGCAACACTCTTCATGCAGTTCTGTTCCGCTACACGCTTGCGGCCGTAGCGCAACACAGAAAGTGCAGCACAGTGTACATAAGGACTTTTCTGATTAATAAATACTTAAGACTGATTTCAAAGTTATAGAACCGTTCTTTAAAATGAGCAAGAAACACAAGAGTATAAAAGGAAAATATGAACAAGACAAGTGTTTAACCAAAAATTGGAGAATTATTTTGCTTTTACTGTGCAAAGAGTCTCTGTCACATCTGTCATACAAGTATGAGCCACTTTAAAGCCAGTAATTTAAAGCATCATGACTGTATCCATAAAAAATTGCATCTGAATTTCCTCCTGAATCAGAACTGAAAATAAAGATAAATTTTTTTAAATCTAATCACTCAAAAAAGAACCTATATTCCATCTGGAAGCAAAGTGGTTTGGCTACTGATGCTATATAATTGTATTTTTTTTTTGTTTTTTGTTATAAATGCAATTTTAACATAATATTTTCTGTGGCTCTTCCTGTAAAAAGACTTGCCCACCCATGCTTTATACCTCTCGCTTAATAAGGCGGGAACTTTATCGAACGTTCGATGCTGTACTACAAAGGATTTTGAAAGTCATCAGAACAATTCCAGTATGCTTGGAATGGGTTCAAAAATTTTGCACATATGGCAGATGGACAAGGCGTTTGTCCCAGAAATCTTGCCCTAGATACCGATGCTTTTAAAATTTAGTCAGGCGGATCAGATTTTTTCGAGTTATATGTTAAAAAAATTCGAAAATTTGAGAGTAAAAGAAAAAAAGAAATAACGGAATAAAAAATTCAGTCAACTTGAAAGTCTTCTGGATACCTAATAATGTCGATTTTTAAAAAAAAAAAAAAAAAAAAAAAAAAAATAGAAACTTACAAATTAAACATTTTAAATCCAATTTACACCTTCCTCTAAGAAACAGCAGCATTGTTATTGTTTTGTAGAACCATTCTTTTGTTATTTTAAGGAGACCTATATCCTAAAATATACCAACACGTTAAGTTTGAATCCAGTTTTAAGTTGCATTGTCAATTTATAAAGATTGAAGTACTGAAGGTACTTTCTAGCAGTGAAAAGCAATGTTTGTTTTTTTCGTTTCTTCTTTAAAAAAAAAAAAAGAAAATCAACAAAATGGGACCTAATTTCTCTTCGTAAGATCGACAGTCATTTAAGGTTTAAGTAAATATGAAGGTAAATAACATAAGTTTGATATAAGCTCAAGGTTCATATCATACACAGTTTTATATTATTATTATTATAATCAAAAAGAAGCGCTAAGCCACAAGGGCTATACAGCGCTACACAGTTTAATAAAGATGTGCAGACCAGCTAGCAGCACCTCTAACTCGCATCTTTCAGCACTGCCTAGTACAGTGTAAATGGCCCTCTCTATGGAAAGAGGCAAATGTATCCCCGTTCACAAAAAGAAGAGCAGAGCAGAAATCAGCAACTACAGACCAGTGTCACTCCTGTCAATCACTGGTAAGATCCTTGAGACAATAATCTCAAGACAAATGGCAGATTTTTTATACTACCACTCACTACTTTGTGATCGTCAATAGGCTTCAGAAAGGGTTACTTTTCTGCTGACTGTTGTTAAAACCTCTCCACTAAGGGCACCAGTCACGGGATGAATCCAAAGTCAGCGTGTGGTAGCACGGACTTGCGGGCGCTTTCGACCGGTGTGGCACCGGGCCTCTTAGCAAAACTTCAAGCACGGGAATGCAGGCTCTACGCTATGTCTCCTCATGATTACCTTCAGGAAATCTCAAGTGACCCCCAATGGAACGGAATCAGCAAGACATCCATTGGGGCAAGCGTTCCAAAAGGGAAAAGCTGCGGTCCTTTTGTTATGGAATGTCACTTCAAGACCTTCTTCATCTCATCCCAAACACCAAAATGCAGACACTGTACATGACATTCACTTATCCAAGAGAAAAAATGCCAGCTGCTCAAGCTACATCAACCCCACTGAACTATATCAGTTTGGGGGGAAAAAGATGGCAAGTAACATTGCCCCGAGAAAACCAAATGATGATCGTCTCTAGCACCATGATGGTAATGCTGGTGCAGTATTTAAGGATAAAAGGGAGGATTTGGGCACCGGGAAAAATTTGATATCCTTGGGGTGAAATTTGACCCCAAACAACCTGAAAAACCATGTTGTAAATCTTGCAAACAAGGCAGCCAGAAGCTTACAGCACTTCGCCGTACTCGCATCGCTTTGACAGTGGGGGTTGCAAGATCCAAACGAGGCACAAGACCCAAAACCTTAGTATGCTCCACTTTCTTTTTTTGCCTCCCCCCCCTCTCATCTGCGCTGCTTGACAATAGAAAACAAGCAAGACTCTACTCTCCCCTGGACCCACCGGGACAGATCTGTCATTTCAGCAGACCCTTCAACAAGGAGGGATGTGGGGGGCCCTTTACGTTATTACAAGGCCAATATTGTCAAAATACCACACTTGATCCATTTCGGGGCAGCGTGAAACAAGCTTTTTTCCCCACAAGACGGGCAGAAAGCAGCAACTTCCTTGGCTGTACCCTTCCCCAAAATCATTCCATCTGAATCATACATCCCAGAGACTCGAGTATGAACACATTCGTACGCATAAGAGTCAACGAATAAAGCAGTTGATCAAATAAAAATTATGGCCCACAGAGGGCTCCAACTTCACCCTTTTCCCCTACTTGTATTCCATAACAAAAAAAATGCTTTCAAAAGCTGATGTAGGTAACAGCTCTTACTTGCCATAAATTTAGGAAACCCTTTAAACCCTGTAATATATCTCAAAAAAGCAGGGATCCTTCCCCCTTTGTCAAACCCTGGGGAAAAAAAAAAAAGAAAAAAAAAGAGAGAAAAGTTGGCTCCCTACATCCTTTTTCCCTATCTTTTTATCTCATAAGAAAAAAAAAAGGGGTTTTAAAGGGACAGGAAAAGTGAGCGCTACACAACAAGACGGGCAGCAAACAACTACTCTCTGACTGTCCCCTTCCTGTAATAAATCACTGTACTAAATCTTTTACCTGGGGTGAATCGAGTCGGGAAATAAACAAAAACAAAGGCAGTTGACCAAATAAATTGCTGGCCCTAGATGAATTCAGCTTTTCCTTTTTCCTTTTCTGTAGGGCCATAACAATACAAAAAATGAGATTATGTGGGTAACGCTTTTAACTTGTAAAAAAATAAGGAACCCTTTAATAATCTTGTAAAACCCTCGTAAAGAGATGAGAGAGACGAAGAGACAGAAAAACAATCTCGTAAGAGAACCTTCGCACAAAAATTCCATTTTTTAGCCAAAAAACACACCCTTTTTTATATTTTTTTTAAATGTTTTTTTCCCCTTATCCAGCGTGTGTTTGCGCTGTTTAAAAAAAAAAACGATGACCATATAACGGGGGAAAAAATAAAAGGGAAAGGGCGGAAAGGAGAAAGAAGAGGAGAGAGGAGAAGAGAAGAGAGAGAAGAGAGAAGAGGAGAGAGAAGGAGAGAGAGAGAGAGAAGAGAGAGGAGAAGAGAGAGAAGAAAAGAGAGAGAGGAGAGAGAGAGAAAAGAGAGAGAGAGAGAGAGAGAGAAGAGAGAAGAGAGAGAGAGAGAGAGCACATTGGAATTTTGGAATCACGTCAAAAAGATGTGGCAAGATTTTACAGTTTTTGGGGAGATGAGGGTTTACTGGGAAACGGAGAGGGTGGGGGAAAGGGAGGACTATTTAGAGAGGGAGGGAATGGAGAGGGATGGATGGACTGGGATGAGGGAAAGGCGGGGTGAGTATGGGGAAGGGCTGGGTGGAATGAGGGAAAGGGGCGGGGGAAATGGGGGAACGACTGTGTGAGGAATGACGGGTTTTTTGAATGGGGAAGTGAGAGACGTGGGTAACAAGGAAAGGTTTTGCCGCGCAGCAAGAAGAAAGCATGTTTTTAAACATAAAGATAAAAAATAAAAGCGAGACAACAACAACAGACAGACAGACAACAGACACAGACAGACAAAAAAAAGAGATTTTTAAACCATAATTGCATAAGGAAACACCATGCACCTGTTACGAGTCACATCCTTCTGCTCTTTGTTTTTCTCGACAATTTTTGAACACAATTATCTTAATATTTTGTCGATGGAAAATATGTGAGACGAGAACGGGAAAGGAAAAAAACACGTGATGGATGTTGGTAGACAAACGGGGGGTTAAAAAAAACTATGTGATCAGGCATTTCGGGTTTGTTTAATAGGGGGATTTTTTATTAGTAGCTAAAAAATTGTTTAAAAAGCCAATACGAGGAAAAAAGTTGGTTGGTTTATAGTACATTACGCTTTTTCTGAAACGTAATTTGTAACAAAAGCAAATAACAGAAAACACCCGGGAAACGCCAGAAACAAGCAACCGAGGAGAAATGGCGAACCTAAATTTCCCTAACGTCTGTCCTTGGGGGGAGTTTGGGGCTCCTCTTTGTCACCTGTGATATCCTTTAAAAGGGCTTTAGGGTTGTGTGTTTTCAATGTACGACCGGGCCTGGGGGATTTTTCGTACAGTGAAATCCAAAATTTTTTGTAAAAACTATTTTCCGAATGTTCTACTTTTCTCATTAAAAAGGCAATGTTTAACTGCTTCCTACGTGCCTATCTCTTTAATACGATTTTAGTTTGTCCCCAAAATTTTTTTTAATATAGAAATTTTTACCTTTTTTCTCCTTCGAATTCAGATTGGTTTTTCATAACCTACTTTTTTCAGTTTTTTTTCGTGTTGCTGTATTCTTTGTTTACCTGTGCCTTTTTTTCACTAGTTGGTGTATTTTATTTGATTTTTTTTTTGGGTTCAGGAGGTAAAATAGTAGAGGAAGAAATAGGGAAATAAAATTCAGGTATATTTAATTACTAGTGACGGGTATTTACTCTCCGTTATTTGACTCCAAGAAATTTTCCTCCGGTAATTTGACCCAAGGGGAATTTTTTTCCCAGCACTTCCTTTCTGATAATATCAGTATCTGAAGCATTAAAAAAACAAACAAAGCATTCGTTAAAATTTTCTTAAAAACTTTTATGCCTTCTAAAATATTTACTGAAACTTGAAGGAAAGTTAGCTAGATTAATAAGTTTGATTAAGTACTAGATTTCAAAATAACTTAAATTAAATTTTTAATTTTTAAAAATACCTAAATAAATTTTTTTTTTTTGGGAGTAAATTGCTGATAGTAAAATTGACGGGGCGTTATTGGGGGGTCAAATTCCCAATCAATTCCCTTGAAACGCAAATCGGAGGATTGGACTGAATTTGGGGTTTGGGGATCGGGGTTGGTCGGATGCGGGATTACGGAATTGTATGTTATTGGGGAGCTAGGCGCAAATAACAAATCATACATGTAAAAAACGCAGTGATTTACATGTGATAAATTTAAAATACCCAAAAAACCATTCAGGGGGGGGGGTTAAAACCCCCCTGCGGGAGAGCACAAAACTCTAAACCGACTTTTTAGCCACTGCCATTACGATTTGTGACATGTTAAAAATGCCTCTTCGATCGATTTCAAACTTTCAATTTAAGTGTTTCTTACTTTTAAAAGGGAAATTTTTTCAAATGTCACTTATGTGCATAAGCCATTTTCCCATTTTTCAACAAAAAAAATCATTTTTTCTCTGTTTGATACGATTTTTTTTTTTTCCCCTGTAAAACCGGTTTAAAAAAATTTTTTTCAGATTGATTTGTACATAACTGACTGGGGTTCCTCCGATCGATTTCAAAAATTTAAAACTCGCAATTTGTATTGAAGAAAATAAAAATGCTGGTTTTCGTTAGAAATTTTTTTGAATGTCTTCAGTTTGGGGTTTAAAACCTCGACGCGTTTAAAAATTTTTAAAAAAACAAGGCTGGGGTGGTTACATTTTCTTGCCCTCTAAAGGTTTTTAAATTTAAACTGCAGGGTTTTGAGGCCCCCAAAATTTTTGATTTGAAGAACGAAAACTTTGGGCCCTTTTTCAAGGTGTTAATCTCCAGCTCCTGCACTTCTTTGAGTGTATCCCGAGTGGGTTTTTGGGGGATAAATCCCTCTGGGGCCCTATCTGGCCGGGCCCATGGTAGATCAGGGTCTGCCAAACCCGGGCTGTTACGTTGGCGGCACGAAAACCCGACATACGAACCACAGCCCGGCGGGTCGGTACGACCTGGGGTGCCTGTCCATCCTTTTTGAATACAGCCGGGGGTATATTGGTAACCCCCCCTTATGTATGCTGAGAGGCAGTTGAGCAGCCGGGCCCCGACACTTATTTTTTGTTCCTCCAATGCTAGTGCCACCTTGTTTTTCAATTTGGGGATTTTCATCGCCCCGATTTTTTTGTTTTTCATAGGGAGTGATTTTCATGTGAAAATTTTGGGTACTAATCCCTCTGGGATTTTACTAGTGTATATATAATCATTATCCTCCCGCCCGTTCTAGGGAAATAAGGGTTTAGGAACTTCAAGCGTTCCCCGTAATTGAGGGTTTTATCGCATTGGGCGCCGTGAAGGTTCCTACATTTTTTTATCTCGGCAATTTCACCTCCTTGAAAGTACTTTTTTGTGGCAGCAAAATTCCAGCCTAGATGAAAAGCACCTGAAGATGCATCTGGCTTGGCTCCCTAGCATATCGATTGATAATGTTAGGTCTTTTAAGGGAGATCCGTACAGGTCACTTTCCCCGGACTTTTACATTTTTTTTTCGCTCTAATTGTTTTGGGATTTTTTTTTAAAAAAAACCCATATAGTTTTAACATGATGGGAGCATCTGTCCTTTTGGAATAGAGATTTCACCGCACTGCCCCAGACTCACTCTGTTTACGATTACTCTTTTTTTCACTGTGTTAGGAAATTATAGATTCACCCCACCCAAATTTTCCTTTATTCCCTTTTTCACGCATTTGTGCCTGCACCATTTTGATGTTGAGCTATACCTCCTACATCCTTATTGAAGTCAGACTGAAGCACTTTTTTTTTCCACTTTTAAAGGGGTCCTTGATCGAATCACAATTATACACAGGGGTGCATACTACAAAGGGGGATTGTATTGTTTATGAATATGTATGCGATTTTTCCAGGCATTTTATGCCGTATTTGGGTTCAAGAAGGGGGGATTGCTTGATGCTAAAAAAGGTTTTTCCCATCCAAAAACTGGCTAAAAACCCCCCTTGTTTTTGATCCTTCTGAAAGCCGCATAAACCGCAACTTTACCTCTTTCCCCCATTTAAATTAATTTTTGAATAACTTTTAAAAGGGCCCACAATTTAAAAAGATAAACTTTTTTTTGGTGGGGTAGGGTTCTAGCGCTAATTTTGCTGGACTTCAACAACCGAAAAATGGCTCTTCTGGGGACTTTACTTAACTTTTAGGCTGATGTGTTTTCTTATGGGAAATTTTTTCTGCATATTATTGATGAATTAGTGTTAGGGGCCCACCTCATTAATTTAAAAGGGTTTCATGTAATAAATGCGGGTTTATTTTATGAAAAAAATCCCAGTGTCTGACTTATTTGGGTTTTAGTTAAGGTTATTTATTTATGTCAAATAGTTTTTAGTGAAAATTTTTAAAAAAAATTTTATGTACCCCAAACGTAAAAAAAAATTTCTGAATATTTTTCTTGCTTCTTTTTTTTTCTTTTTTACTAATTTCTTTCCGAATTAAATATGTAAATACTGTGAACCTTGAGAAAGGGGTTTTTGTTTTTGACTTTTGAGGTCCCACTAGTTTTTTTAAAAGATAATTTCTGAGTGTTGCATCCTGTTACCTTCAATCCAGAACATAATGCTTTCTAATGCAACTTTTGAGGGATTAAGCTAAATATGTTTGGTATTTTGATTTTCTGTCCTTTGAAGCCCAAGTCCCTGGAAGGTCGATTTGATACGGGGTTTTCGTTCTTTAAATTTTCCGTTATTCGGAAGAAATTTGGATTTACTTTTCCCTTTCATGACTTATAAAGCCTCTCCTAATTACCATCAAAACCCTTTATTTTTTTCTCTGATATTCAGGGAAAGCGTTTTAAATTTTAGTTCGACATCGTTTTGGGGTCTATCTACTTAATTTTTTTTTTTTTTTGGGGGGGGCATCTTTGGGGAAAGAATTTTTTTCCTTTTAAAAGAGGAAGGACAGCCCAAAGTCCCTTCCTCTTTTAAAATACATTTCAAACTTATGCCGCACTCTGACCTATTCTTATCTCGTTCATTGAGAACCGCAACGGGTTATGCAATATAGGGGTACCACATGATGTAAGTTCGGGCAAGTGAATTAACGTTTTTCAGTATTATTAGTCGTCAAAATTTGTAATTGAACAAACTCGCTGCAGTGTCACAATTTTCAAGAAAATAATTTTGGGGTTTTTTTTAAAAAATGTTTTTTGCTTTATTTGTTGCAATTTTTTCTTCAAATAATTTTCCGGCAGTATTTTTAAACAGTATTGGGGTTTAAATTGTGTGTTAACCCTCTGGTATCCATGACTAACCATTTTGGGTATACTTGTCTTTAATTAAAAAAAAAAACTAAGAAAAAACCTTCATTATAAAAAAAAATTTTCATCATCGAATCGACCTTTTTAATTTCATGATACTTTTTAAAAAAAACATAAATTTTTCAGGAAAAGGTTGGAAAAAATGAACTATTTCTCTCATAACCCAAATTTTAAACAGATTGCTTCATATGTTCAAAAGCAGACTTTGCAACTGGGTTCAAACAAAAAAAACGTTTTAAATTTTTAAAAATGAAGACTGCCCTGACATTTCGCAAAATTTTACAGCAATAAGTCTTTCAAATACATGGACAAGTCGTCTCCCACATTGCCATTGATAATCTAGGGCTAAGAGGGTTTAAAGTTGAGTTTGTTGCCTCTTTCCCTGGGACCTTCCCCTTATCCTACACCTTCCTCTTGACACTTTTTTCCCCACACCTTTCCCCCCAGGGATCTCTCACAAAACACCTACCTTTTCCGGATACACTCTACAGACACCTTGCCCCCCAGACACCTCTCACCAGACACCTTCCAATTCCAACACTTCTTTGAAACCATCTTTCCCCCCCAGACACTTCTCGCCAACACCTTTTCCCTCCCAGACACTTCCGCCAGACACCTTTCCCCTCCCCGACACTCTCACCAACACCTTCCACTCCCAGACACTTCTCACCAACCCTTCCCCCTCCCAAACCCCACCCCCAAGACTCTCCAAAAATCTCGCCCTGTAGACACTTCTCCCCCGAAAGCCGCCCTTCCCCAAATCTTAGAACATCCCCCAACCACCTTCCCCCGACCTGTGGCTGAACGTTGCAAAAAAGACTTGTTTGTGACTCTCTTCCCTCCTTGAACTTGAAAGTTTAAAGTGAAAATATTGTGTATATTCAGTGATGCATTATCGATGTCCCAGGTGGGGGGGTTGTGGTGGTGTATATGTTGGGGGGGGGGGATGTTTGGGAAAACCCTGGTGGTGGTGGGTTGTGCTGGTATTAGTGGTGGTGGGGGGTTTTGGGGATTGGTGTTAGTGTTTAGTGGGGGGATTGTAGCGACCTCGGTAAAAAAAGGCCCCCATATTTATTGTAAACTTTCGTTTTTATGTTTTAAATTGGGGGTGAGTTCGTTAATGGGTAAAATGAGGCCGTGCTTTACTTTTTATCTCACATTATTAGCTTTTGTACGTATAAGAGGGTTAAAAACCCCATCTCCATTGTGTCGTTGCTGGAAGTTATGACTGGCGCCAGCACGTTGCACACTACCTACTGGCTGTTCCGCAGTTTTTGCCCAAACTCAAACTGTAACGAGTCCTGGCATTTAAAAATACCTTCTCGCCCCCCCCCGCAAACTAACACACAACACACCAACACACACACCACACACAACAACACCATACCACACACACTCTCTCTCTCTCTCTCTCTCTCTCTCTCTCTCTTCCCTCCCCTCTCTCTCTCTCTACAATCTCTCTCTCTCAATCTCTCTCTCTCAAACTCTCAATCTCTCTCTCTATCTCTAATCTCTTTCTAAACTCTCTCTCTCCTCTGTCTCCTCAATCTCTCATCCAACTCCCAATCTCTCCTCTCAATCTCTCCTCCAATCCTCTCTCCAATCTCTCTCTCTCTCTCTCTCTTCCTTTTTCCCCGTCTCTCCTTTTCCTCTCTCTTTTCTCTCTCCTTTTCTCCTCTCTCTCTCTCTCCTCTCTCTCTCTCGTGGAGGACACACCCCATCACTGCTTTTTCACGAAGAACTCTGTTCTCCTCGGCTCAAGTAACTTAGACTCGTTTTTTGGTAAGTATTTTTAGGCGGGTGAGCCCGGGGCATACATATTTAACCTTTGGAACCGGGGTAACTGAACACGGATCACTGTTACAAAACCAGAAACACTAGATTTAAGGGGATCAAAAGATTATCTATATTCTCTGCAGAATCTACACTTAACAATGTCGTTTGGCAACGGGGTTGGTAGTAGTTGGTGGTGGTTGTGGTGGGGTAGTGATGGTGGGGGTACAGTGGTGGGGTGTTGGGTAAGGGGGGGATTTTTTTTGTTGTTTTTGTTTTTTGTTCTCTTGCCAAGGTTTGTTGTGGTTTTTGTTGCCGTTGTTTTTTATTCTTTAAGTTATTGGGTTATTCATTAATTGTTGTTTTTTGTTTTTGGTAGGCCAAGACATCACGGTTCACATAAAAATGCATTTATAATACCGAAGATTCAAAATACCGAGGCTACATAATACCGAGGGGTTTATAAAAATGTGTTCCTAAATACCGGGTTCATAATACAGAGGTTTTATTTGACTGAGGTTCACACACGAGGGATCTTTAACAGTAGAGTCATAAAACCCGGTTTTATAATAGTGAAGATCATAAAACCTAGGGTTCACAATACCAAGGGTCATAATACCAAGGGTTCATAATACCAAGGGGTCATAATACCGAAGGTTCATAATACCGAGTTTCATTAATATGAGACCATAACCGAGGGTTCATAATGCGAGTTTCAAAATACCGAGGTTCAATACCGAGTTTTCATAATCGAGGTTCATAATACCGAGTTTTCATAATACTAAGGACTCATAATACCGAGGGTTCATAATGCCGAGTTTTCATAATACCGAGGGTTCGTAATGCCGAGTTTTCATAATACCGAGGGTTCATAATACCGAGTTTTTATAATACTAAGGACTCATAATACCGAGGGTTCATAATGCCGAGTTTTCATAATACTGAGGACTCATAACACCGAGGGTTCATAATACCGAGTTTTCACAATACCGAGGGTTCATAATACCGAGTTTTCATTAAACTAGCTAATAATGACCGTAGGGTTTAATGAAACCGATTTTTTTAAAACAATAATTTACGATTTGGGGAGAAATTTCATAATACATTCATAAACCAAGTTATGTTAGAGGAAATGAAAAACAATCAATACTTACAAGTAGACGTGGTTGATAATGGAGTGTTAAGACTAATGTTTAAATAGTTAAGACCGACATGAATAAATGGAGTGTTGAAGACCGATTGTATGAAATATTGAAGTAAACGACATTATATAAATGAAGTTGTTAAGACACATGATATAAATAAGATTTCAAGATCGACATGATATAAATGAGTGTTAAGACCGCATGATATAATGAAGTGTTAAGACGACATGATATAAATGGAGTGTGAAACCGACATGATATAAATGAAGTGTTAAGACGACATGATATAAAATGAAGTGTAAGACTGACATGATATAAATGGAGTGTGTAAAAACGACATGATATAAATGAAGTGTTAAGACCGACATGATATAAATGAAGTGTTAAGACCGACATGATATAAATGAAGTGTTAAGACCGACATGATATAAATGGAGTGTGAAGACCGACATGATATAAATGAAGTGTTAAGACTGACATGATATAAATGAAGTGTGAAGACCGACATGATATAAATGAAGTGTTAAGACCGACATGATATAAATGAAGTGTTAAGACCGACATGATATAAATGAAGTGTTAAGACCGACATGATATAAATGAGAGTGTGAAGAACCGACATGATATAAATGAAGTGTTAAGAACCGACATGATATAAATGAAGTGTTAAGACCGACATGATATTAAATGAAGTTTTTAAGACCGACATGAATATAAATGGAGTGTGAAGACCGACATGATATAAATGAAGTGTTAAGACTGACATGATATAAATGAAGTGTGAAGACCGACATGATATAAATGAAGTGTTAAGACCGACATGATATAAATGAAGTGTTAAGACCGACATGATATAAATGAAGTGTTAAGACCGACATGATATAAATGAAGTGTGAAGACCGACATGATATAAATGAAGTGTTAAGACCGACATGATATAAATGAAGTGTTAAGCCCGACATGATATAAAGAAGTGTTAAGACGGACATATTAAAAGTGTGAAGCCGACATGATAAAATGACGTGTTAAGACGACAGATATAAATAAAGTGTAAACCGACTGATAAAATTTGAAGGCGAAAACGACATGATTAAATGAAGTGTTAAGCCCGACTGAATAAATAAAGTGTTAAGCCCCGACAAGATAAAAATGGAGTTGAAAACCGACAAAAATTTAAATAAATTTTTAAGACCGACAAGAAAAAATGGAGTGTAAAACCGACATGTAAAAATAAAGTGTTAAGGGACCGACAGTATAAATGAAGTGTTAAGACCGACAGATATAAAAGGTGAAAGACCGACATGATAAAAAAGTGTTTTTAAGACCGACTTATAAAATTTTAAGTTTAAACCGACAATATAAATGGAGTGTGAAAACGACATAATAAATGGGGGTGTAAGCCCGACATGAATAAATAAATTGTTAAACCGAAAAGATAAAATGATGTGGAAGACCGAATGATATAAATGAAGGTTTAAGACCGACAGATAAAAAGAAGTGTTAAGACCGACATGATAAAATGGAGTGTGAAGCCCCGACATTAAATAAATGAAGTTTTTAAGACCGACATGAAAATAAATGAATGTTAAGACCGACATGATATAAATGGAGGTGAAGAACGACATATATAAATGGGTGGGGAAAAACAACATGATAAAAAGGAGTTTGAAGAACAACTGAATAAATGGAGTGTGAAGAACAAAAATAAAAATGGATGTGAAAAAACACATGAAAAAATGAAGGGTTTTAAACCCGAAAAGATATAAATGGAGTGTGAAGAACGACATGATAAAATAAAGTGGGGAAGAAAACAGGATATAAATGGATGTGAAAACGACTGAAATAAATAAATTTAAGACCCTACTGATAAAATGGGTGTGAAGAACGACATGTTAATAAATGGAGTGTGAAGACCGACTATATAAATGAATTTAAGACCAACTTTATATAAAGGATGTGAAGAACGCTGATATAAACGAAGAGGAAAACATGAAATAAATCAAGAAATAAACTACCGATAAAAGGGTCTGTATTTTTTGGCCCTTTTCTACGGGGGTCGTTTTCAGTTGATACCCCCAGCTTACGGGGATTTTACAAAATATCTTCCATTGTTTAGTTACCTATTTAACAGACTTACTCAGGTATGATAACATTTCAGGGGTTAACAATTTGCCCAAATTTTTGAAGAACGAGGAAAAAAAACCTCCCTAGTGTTTAGATTAGGTGGGAATTTGAACTTACCAAGGGGATAGGATGGTGATGAGGCCGGGCTGGGGGTGGTCAAATAGATACTTACGAAAGGTGTAGGATGGGATGAGGCCGGGGGGGGACTGGCTCTAATTAGATATTACCGAAAGGTGATAGGGTGGTGATGAGGCCGGGGTGGGGACGGCCCCTAATTTGAACTTACCCAAGGGGTAGGAGGGGATGAGGCCGGGGTGGGGGCTGGGTCTAATTAGATATTACCAAAAGGGGATAGGATGGGGATAGGGGCCCGGGGTGGGACGGTCTAATTAATACTTACCAGAGGGATAGGATGGTGATGAGCCGGGCTGGGGGCTGCCTAATTAATACTTACCCGAGGTGATAGGATGGTGATAGGCCGGCTGGGGGGGCTGGCTCTAATTGATACTACCCGAGGGATAGGATGGGGAGAGGCCGGGCTGGGGACGGCTTTAAAATTTGATACTTCCAGAGGGGAAGGATGGTGAGAGCCGGGGTGGGGACGGTCTAATTAGATACTTACCAGAGGGGATGGATGGGGATGAGGCCCGGGGTGGGACTGGCCTAATTAGATACTTTCCAGGGGAATAGATGGTGATGAGGCCGGGCTGGGGACGGGTCTAATTAATACTTACCAGAGGTTATAGGGGGTGATAGGCCGGGGTGGGGACTGCTCTAATTAGATACTTTTCAGATATAGGTGGGGGATAGGCCGGGCTTGGGGGGGGCTTAATTTGATACTTAAAGGGATAGGGTGGTGATGAGCCGGGGGTGGGGGTGGGTCTAATTAGAAATTTTCCCGAGGTGAAGGATGGGGATGAGGGGCCGGGCTGGGACGGGTCTAATTAGATACTTACCAAGGTGAAGGGTGGGTGAGGCCGGGGTGGGGAATGGGCCTAATTAATACTTACCAGAGGGGATAGGGTGGTGATGAGGCCCGGGTGGGGACTGGGTCTAATTAGATACTTTCCAGAGGTGATAGGATGGGGAGAGGCCCGGGGTGGGGGTGGCTCTAATTAGATACTTACCGAGGTGATAGGAGGTATGAGGGCCGGGGTGGGGACTGGGCCCAATTAGATCTTACCAGAGGGGAAGGATGGTGATGAGGCGGGGTGGGACTGCTCTAATTAGATACTTACCAGGGTATAGGTGGGGATGAGGGCCGGGGTGGGGACTGGTTTAATTAATACTTCCAGAGGTGATAGGATGGTGATGAGGCCGGGCTGGGGGCGGCTCTAATTTGATACTTTCCAGAGGTGATAGGAGGTGATAGGCCGGGGGGGGACTGCTCTAATTAGATACTTACCAAGGTTAAGGATGGGGATAGGCCGGGCGGGGGGCTGGCTCTAATTAGATATTTCCAAAATGATAGATGGGGATGAGGCCCGGGGGGGACGGCCTAATTAATACTTACCAGGGTGATAGGATGGTGATGGGCCGGGCGGGGACGGCCAATTAGTATTACCAAGGGGATAGGGTGGTGATAGGCCGGGCTGGGGGCGGCCTAAATTTGATACTTACCCGAGGTGATAGGAGTATGAGCCGGGTGGGGGGTGGCTCTAATAATACTTACCAGAGGGGGAAGGGTGGTGATGAGGCCGGGGTTTTGGGGGCTGGCCCAATTAGTACTTACCAAGGTAAGGATGGTGAAAGAGGCCGGGGTGGGGACTGGCTCTAAATTTGATACTTTCCAAGGTGAAAAATGGGGAGAGGGCCCAGGGGGACTGGCTCTAATTAATACTTTCCAGAGGTGATAGGGGGGTGGGGCCGGGCGGGGACTGGCCCCAATTAGATTTACCAAGGTGATAGGGGGTGAGAGGCCGGGCTGGGGGCTGGCTCTAATTCATTGTCCTTCCAAGGACAAAATGGTCCCTTTATTCCCTTTTTTTCATTCTTTTCATCACATTATTTTTTTTCCACCGCGTTAGTTAACTTTTCCTCATGACATATGGTGAGGAATCTTAATTTGTTAAGACGATTTTCTTAAACACGGTTTATTGTTTTTTTTATTTTTAGATTTTTTCATTGGTTTTTTAAATTCATAATTTTTTTTAGGGGTTTTTTTTTATCGTTTCCATTTTTATTTTCATACGCTAGGGAGAGGAGATGGGGAGTGGGGTGGTGTGTTGGTAGGGTGGGGGTGATGGTAGGGTGGGGTGATGGGGGGGGGTGGTGGATGGGGGTGGTGGGGTGGTGGGGGGGGTGGTGATGGAGGGGGGGTGGGGATGGTAGGGTGGTGGGGGGTAAAAGGGGGGTGATGGTGGGTGTGGGGATGGTAGGGTGGGGTGAGTAGGGTGGGGTGAGGAGGGTGGGGTGATTTGGTGGGTGGTGGGGATGGTAGGGGGTGGTGATGGGGGGGTGGTGGTGAGGTAGGGTGGTGGTGATGGAGGGGGGGGTGGGGGGTGGTTTGATGGTGGGGTGGGGGGATGGGGGGGGGTGGGGGGGTGAGGTGGGGTGATGGGGGGTGGTGGAGTTAGGTGTATGGAGGGGTTTAATAAGGGGTGATTTACGGAATCTGGGAAAAAATGTGTAACTAATTAGAATTTTAATTCTGAATATGGAAAAAAGGGGGATGAGGGGGTTTGGTAAAAAGGGTGTTTGGGAAGTGGGTGGAGAAAGAGGAATTAAGGAGGGGGGGGTTTTGATAAAGAAAAGGGGTGAGGGAGGGGTAAAGGGTAGTGGTTTTTTGGGGACAAAGGATGGGTTTGAAAAACGGGATGTGGGGAAAATAAGCAAAAAAATTCGGGAAAGGGAAAAACCTCAAAGAGAAGGGTTTGGAAAGGGGACATGCCGTTAAAGGGGAGGAATCCCCAGGCCCCCTGTCGGGGAAAGGCTTGCTTCTCGTGTTTTAAAAGCTGAGGGGGGGGAGGTTGAAGGAGGAGGTCTGCTTTCCGGGGGAAATTTGGAGGGTGAAGGTCCACCTCAATGGGCCTGGGGAGAGTGTGAGGTGGGTTTAGATGTGGAATGAGGCTTCTACATGAGGTGCAGTTGTCTCTCCTGAGGAGGCTGTAGGTGGGTGGTACAACGGGACCAGCATGAGGTCAGCCAGCACCTGCTACAAGTGGGAGTTGTTCACAGTAATGGGAGGCGCATCAGAGTAAGGAAAGTTAAGAGGGGCAGATCTGAAGGTAGGAATCGCTTTTTCTGTTCTCCAGGATGAATGTACTTCAGTGGCCATGAAGGTAAGGGTACTACTGCCCCCCTAATGAAGGTAAGCGCATTCTTGTGGTTGGTGACTCTCAGGTAAGATATGTTGATCGTGCTTTTTGTAATAGGAAAAAGAAGATGAGAGATAGAGTGTGCTTCCCTGGAGCTGGTGTTGGGGACATTGTCAACAAAATGGATAATATCATGTCAGGTAATGGGAACAAGCCCATTATCTGTCTCAGGCGGGTTTGGAAATGATATTGGGAAGGGAGGAGAGAAGAGCTTCTAGATAAGTACAGGTCAGCTATAGATTTCATTAAGTCTAAGGGAGGGATCCCAATCATATGTAGCATCTTGCCTAGAAAAGGGGAGTAGGAAATGAATGGTTGTCTAAGGGGAATTGGTGTAAATTGCTGGCTAGACAGAAACGCAAGGAACTTGCCCAAACCCATTCATTGACAACTGGAACAACTTTTATGGCAAACATGAAATGTATGCAAGGGATGGGGTTCATCTCTCTGGGGCAGGGGGGGTAGCACTTGCAGACTCGATTGAGAAGGCCATTGGTGAAATGCCTATGATTTTAAACTGATGGAAATAGAGGTATGGGTGTGTGGGGGGAAACAAGCAGGTTGCAACACTAGGGTTGGAAACAGTAAATGTTTTAAAAGGCATTCAGCATGAAGTTATAAATAAAGACAATAGAACAGGTCAGCAAACAAAGGGGGACAGCAGAGGGCAGCAAGGGACTAGCTCCTTAAGGTTTACAAATACTAATAGCAGGAGTGTTAGAAAAAGATAGTGAGCTAAGATTAATTGCAAGTGCAGGAAACATAGATATTATTGCTATAACAGAGACCTGGCTCAACCCTGAAAGATAGAGAGATGCCCTCTGAATGTCACATACAAGGCTATAAATTATTCCACACTGACAGGGTCAACAGGAAAGGGGTGGAGTAGCGATGTATGTCAGAGACAATTTAAATTGTTGTGTTAGACAAGATATTAATTAGAAGCGTCAGCCACTGAATCTGTTTGGTTACAGCTTCTCGAGGGCCGAGAAAAACTAATTTTGGGTGTGATTTACAGGGCCCCAAATCTTGATAGGGAGTGCAGTAAACTTCTATGGGCCCCCCCGACGAATTCGTAAGGGCATCTACATACGAAAATGTTGTGCTAATGGGAGATTTCAACTATAGACAGATTGACTGGAGCAATTTGACAGGAAATTTAGAGTCGGGTGACTTTCTTGATACGATCCAGGATTGTTTTTTAAAACAGTTGTGGACAGAGCCAACTAGGGGAAATAACCTCCTTGACTTGGTTCTTGCCAGTAGGAAACACTAATTAATAATCTTGGAGGTTAATGATGAGCTTGGGGAGAGTGATCACAATCACTCAGTTTTAACATTATCATGGAATGTCCCCTAATAATGGCAATCAAGTCTCCGTCCCTGACTTTCGCTCTGGCTGATTTCTATAGGACTGAAAAATACTTAGGTGGGCTGAACTGAATGACCTGGACTAGGGGTGTCAGGTAGGTGGTGATGGTTGCCGATATGATGCTTTCCAGGGCATAGTTCTAGATGCTCAGTCAAATTATGTTCCAAATAGGGAAATCAGATCAAACAAAAATGATCCTAAATGGATGAACAATAGATTAAAATATCTGATTGGTCAAAAGAGAGGCATATATAGGCAAATCAAAAGAGGAGAGGGGCAATTAAGAAATCGATATATTCAGTTAAAGAGAGAAATAAAAAAGGGAATTAGAAAAGCAAATAGAGATTATGAGGTTAAAGTTGCAAGAGAATCGAAGACTAACCCAAAAGGATTCTTTCAGGTTATACAGAAGTAAGATCAGGGACAAGATAGGCCCACTCAAAAGTTCCTCGGGTCAGCTCACTGACAGTGATAAGGAAATGTGTAGAATTTTTAACACATACTTCCTCTCAGTTTTTACACAGGAGGATACCAGCGATATTCCAGTAATGATAAATTATGTAGAACAGGACGATAATAAACTGTGCACTATTAGGGTCACAAGTGACATGGTCCTTAGGCAAATAGATAAATTAAAACTAACAAATCCCAGGCCTGATGAACTGTATGCAAGGGTTCTAAAGGAATGTAAAGAGGAGCTTAGCACACCTTTGGCTAATCTTTTCAACATATCACTACAAACTGGCATGGTGCCAGATAAGTGGAAAATGGCAAATGTGATACCTATTTTCAAAACAGGTGACAGGTCCTTAGCTTCGAATATAGACCAATAAGCCTAACCTCCATAGTGGGAAAATTTATGGAATCAATAATTGCCGAGGCAGTTCGTAGCCACCTTGAAAAGCATAAATTAATCAACGAATCTCAGCATGGTTTTACAAAGGGGCGTTCCTGCCTTACGAATTTATTAACTTTTTTCACTAAGGTATTTGAGGAGGTAGATCATAGGTAATGAATATGATATTGTGTATATGGACTTCAGTAAGGCTTTTGACAGGGTCCCACATCAGAGACTATGAGGAAAATTAAAGCACATGGAATAGGAGGAGAAAATTTTTTCCTGGATAGAGGCATGGTTGACAAATAGGCAGCAGAGAGTTTGCATAAATGGGGAGAAATCAGAGTGGGGAAGCGTCACGAGCGGTGTTCCACAGGGGTCAGTGTTGGGCCCCCTGCTGTTCACAATCTACATAAACGACATAGATGAGGGCATAAAGAGCGACATCGGCAAGTTTGCCGATGACACCAAAATAGGCCGTCGAATTCATTCTGACGAGGACATTCGAGCACTCCAGGAAGATTTGAATAGACTGATGCAGTGGTCGGAGAAGTGGCAGATGCAGTTTAATATAGACAAATGCAAAGTTCTAAATGTTGGACAGGACAATAACCATGCCACATATAAACTAAATAATGTAGATCTTAATTTACGGATTGCGAAAAAGATTTAGGAGTTCTGGTTAGCAGTAATCTGAAACCAGACAACAGTGCATAAGTGTTCGCAATAAAGCTAATAGAATCCTTGGCTTCATATCAAGAAGCATAAATAATAGGAGTCCTCAGGTTGTTCTTCAACTCATACATCCTTGGTTAGGCCTCATTTAGATTATGCTGCACAGTTTTGGTCACCGTATTACAGAATGGATATAAATTCTCTGGAAAATGTACAAAGGAGGATGACAAAGATGATCCCATGTATCAGAAACCTTCCCTATGAGGATAGACTAAGGGCCCTGAAACTTCCCTCTCTAGAAAGACGTAGAATTAGGGGGGATATGATTGAGGTTTATAAGTGGAAGACAGGAATAAATAAAGGGATGTAAATAGTGTGCTGAAAAATATCTAGCCTAGACAGGACTCGCAGCAATGGTTTTAAGTTGGAAAAATTCAGATTCAGGAGGGATATAGGAAAGTACTGGTTTGGTAATAGAGTTGTGGATGAGTGGAACAAACTCCCAAGTACCGTTATAGAGGCCAGAACGTTGTGTAGCTAAAAAAAATTTAAAAATAGGTTGGATAAATACATGAGTAGATGTGGGTGGGTGTGAGTTGGACCTGATAGCTTGTGCTAACAGGTCGGTTGCCGTGTTCCTCCCTTAAGTCAGTGTACCTGACCTGACTGGGTTTGGGGCATTGGCTTAAGCCGGTAGGGACTTGGCCCTGCCTCGCATGGGCCATTTACCCCTTCTGCAGTTTTCCCTTCGTTTTTATGTTTTTAAAGTTTTTTAAAACCCTTTCCAAACCACCTCTCCTTGGATCCAGTGGGGGCGCCTCCATTTTCCCCACCCACTTCAACCCTTTCCACTCTTTCCCCACCCACCCCAACCCCTTCTCACTCTTTTCCCCCACCCACCCCAAACCCTCTTCTCACTCTCTTCCCCCACCCAACCCCTCTTCTATCCTTTCCCCCCACCCACCCCAAACCCCTCTCTTAAACCTAACACAATCACTCCCCACCCGTTTTACCCCGAACGGGCAATATTGCTTTTTTTTTATATTTTTGGTCTCTTACCCAATAAACCCTCTCTTATTTAATCTTTTAATTTCCCTTTTTTCCTCGATTTGAAATATATTCCACTTTTTTTACCAAAATTTTTAAAAATGGGGATATTTTCACTGTAAAAAAAACTTTGAACTCGGGGGAAAAAAATGGCCTCAGTAATTTTGAAATTTTACTGCACTTTCCAACTGAAATTAAAACAAAATATTGGCCTCATCAAAAATTTATATAACAAGTAGAGTTGAGGATAATGTTTTTCAACCCTTTCCCTTAAAAAGATTTAAAAAAACAGGAAACTTTTTGTTTCTGGGTGTTTATAAAATGTGTCGAGGTGGGTTTTTCTTTTAACTGAGAAAAAATTTTTTAGTTATAACAGTTTTTAAGGGGGACAACACAGAAATGGGTTTTCCCTTTAAAAAAAAAAAAATATTGATGGTAGAAATGCATATAGGTAAAAAAATTCAAATATGACACAAATGTAAATTAGTGAATTGAAACAAGGTGATGTAGCTTTTGAAGTTAGTGTTAAGATCAAGATAGCTTACACGACATTATATTATTTTAAGTCGTAACATGTAAAGATCACGTTCCGCCAACCAATTGTATTGTGAAGCTTTTATATGCATTGTAAATTTACACTGATACCATGCAAAATATTCTTCATTGCAACAACCCAGGAATAATAGTGAGATAATACTCTGGTAAGAACATAGTATGGGATAAATGAATAATCAACACACAAAAATAACCCGCACATAAGAGAGAGAAGCTTACGACGACGTTTCGGTCCGACTTGGACCATTTACAAAGTCACAAAGTCGTAAGCTTCTCTCTTTTATGTGCGGGTTATTTGTGTATCGTTCCAGTCCCGGTATTGTGCCTTTTTTTGTTATTAATGAATAATCAATTTTTAATCTTACAATTGTTTATAATACACAAGCTAAAACACATACATAAAGCACATATTAATACATTTCACAGTAAAAAGGAATCTCAAACCATCAACATAAAAACACACACACATGGGTAATGCAGATCACATGTAAATTGTGTTTTGTTTTTTTATGAGTTTTAATTTCATCCTCGGAAGTGAATCCAATGCAGTCATCACTGCTGCCTTCATTACTTGTCTTGTCACAATGTTCGTTCTGTCGTAATACCAACACATCGCAGCTTAATCATAATACCGAAAGTCTCCTTCATGATCAGACTTTAACCAGTATATCATTTCATCGAATTTTTGTTCCATTCTCTCCAGAAATGGTGTTATCAGTAACTTTTTCTGCAATAAAGTAATTTCTAATCATTATCCACATCGATATATCTTGAGAAAACTTAAGTTTAATGCAATTTTAATTAGATTTCCAACTCTTTCTTAATTCTTAGTCATTCTTCACTTAAAATATGGCTGTTAATCAATTTACTATTATCACGGAAAAACTAATTTATAAAATCTTGTGATCACTTTAAAAAAAAAATTTAAAAACTAAAGAGTGACTTTAACAAGTTAGTACAATATGATCCAATAGAGTTGCATCTCGAATGTTACACATCAAATCGGTGGTCTATGGTTGGATTGCATCTGATCTGTAATTAGAGAGGGACATATGTATCAAACCTTATACTTGCAGACGGTGAAAAGGTTCTTGATCTGAGGAATTAGATCTGTCTCCTTCCTCAGACTGAACCTAATTACCCCCCAATCCCCCCTTTTCCTATCCCTCCCCATCCCTCTTTTCCCTTTCCTCCTCCTCCCTATCCCTCCCCTATTCCCTTCCTATTTTCAGCCTTTGGGATTCTTTCCACAAGCACTCTAGTTCTAAGCAGGGAAAAGGGTACCATAGTCAATCCCATTCTGTTGAGGTCCTTGGCGGTGGTACAGTTTGCCGTGGAATCTGGATCACCTGGATGTGTCCCGATCCCTCTCTAGTTGGCCTTGGGTGTCTTTTGGGTGATGGGTATATCTCTGGAGGCTGCTTGTAGGATTCTGGGGGATAATGGCCGAAGGAGGTATGCTTTGTGGCGGGTGTCCGGCTGCCCTCTTTCTTGTCCACCGAGGTGGCTTGGTGGATGTGAGGTTGTAATGCCAGATTGCTGGTTTACTGGCATGAAGGGTAGGGTATGGTACGGGTTCCATGCCGCATCTGCACTACTTGGTGTGCTGGGGTCCTCTTGAGCTCGGAAGGGGATTTACAGCCCTTTGTTTGCCTCCTAGGAGCTATTCCTCCATGCTCCTCCCGGGCCCTTACTGATACCGCACCCAGTTTCGACCCTGCCTCGTTATTTGACCAATATGAACATTTCTAATGCCCCTGTGCCTATTGCTGGTGCCGTTTCGTCACCCGCTTCATGTACACGGGTTTCGACTGACTTGATACCTTTGACCTCCGCTCTTTTTTGGCATAACTTCCTCAATTCTTATAGTCATTCTGCCCCATACCATTTTCCAACAGAATATCCAGACATGTTGCAATGACATTCTGGAACAGTTTGAACTCCAAGACCTCCCAGTCCTCAAAGTAGACACTTTTGTCCTCCCTGCCTGCATGCAGAGACAATACCCTTGTAATGCAGCTCGTTTATCTTTTGACTGCCTTGAGCTCCCGTCTTCATACTGCGGGACACCGTTTACAAGTTCGAAAGATGATCCCTACACCGCAACATTGTAGAAATTGTTGGCGTTTTGGTCATCCAGCAAAATATTGCAGGTCCATGGCCGAATGCCCAGTCTATGGTGCAGACGACCATACAATACGTCTTGTAGTCTACCTCCCTCTTGCCTTAACTGTAATGAGGTTCACTCATCTTACTCTCGCCGTTGCTGAGTTTACTTAAATGAGCATGAAATCAGTTGTTTCAAAGAGGCAGAAGGCCTCCCATATGCTATGGCAATCTCTCATCTGTGCCTCCAAGGGAGACTTCGCAATATTTCTTATTCTCGAGTTACTAAACGTCCCCCCTCCTCTGTGGTCATCCCTTCCACAGTCGCCCCTGTTTCTAATTCTTTTGCTGTCCTGGACTCAGGGATCCCTAACTCGGCACCTCATTCTGTTTTCACCTCTTCCTCTTCTCACTCACAAGTTTCTCTGTCTACAAGACCTCGTACAACACCTACTCGCCATCGTCCCTCTCCTCGATAGCCCAAAACATCCCCATTGTTAAAATCTCCTTTAAATTAACCCCTCCTTCCCATCTGCAACCTTCACAATTTTCCTTCCCACTCTCTGTACCTGGTTCTTTACCTCTAACTGGCTCTCTTACGAGTGTTGAGGTTCATCCTCCTCCTCGTACAGTACCTTCTTCCCCTGTCCCCTCCCAAGTTTCTTCCTCTTCTGCACCCTCGCATGCTTCTTCTAGTTCCCTCTATCCTTTCGTCACCTCCCCCTACTTTCGTACAGTCCATCGTCACCCCGATCTTTACTCACCCTCCTTCTTCCATCTCCTATATTGTACCACATACAACGTCTTTGTCCTCTGAAACACTTGAAGCTATCTCAGGATATACTGAGGAGACTAAACCATTGATGGACATCGATCCTCCACCTGTTCCTCCTCTTCAATCTTCTCCATCTGCACAACTCCTTTGTTCACAGCATCCCAATCCTTCGCTGCTTAAAAGTTTTCTGCTGCCTCCAC
Organism: Cherax quadricarinatus; assembly: GCF_026875155.1. Lineage (NCBI taxonomy): Eukaryota > Metazoa > Arthropoda > Malacostraca > Decapoda > Parastacidae > Cherax > Cherax quadricarinatus. Next base: position 70,531,076 of record NC_069408.1, read on the forward strand.
ATGTGGACTTTTCTAACCCTACTAGTCCGTAGATACCTCTACCTTTAGATTTTTTGTATCTTTCTCTTCGCAAATCATGGCTTATTTACAGTGGAATATTCGCGGCCTCACAGGTAACTGGGTTGAGCTTCTGGTGTTGCTCTCCCGGTTTTCCCTTGTTTGTGTTTGTTTACAAGAACCCAAATTACGCTTAGCTGTTATCCATTCGATCTCGGGCTATGATTTATTATATTCGTCGGATCCTTTTCCTGATGGAACCTTTAATGAGACTGCACTTCTTATACGCACCAATATTCTATACCATTAGCTCTTGTTCATACTTCGCTGCATTACACTGCAGCCAGTATCCACTTGAATAAGTGATATACAATCTGTTCTTCGTATATCTTTTCTTCTTGTGCATTATCTATCCCAGATGTTGCATTACTCATTTCTTCCTTACCCCCACCACTTCCGTTACTTGGCTGTTTTAATAACCACCATTTCCTCTGAGGGGGGGGGGGGGGTGTCTCACTGCGACTCCCGCGGAATTCAGTTGGAGACTTTTCTCGCTTTACTCCTCCTCCATGTTTTAAATACGGGCACTCTCACCCATTTTGATCCTCGTACTCATTCTCTCTCTTCCATCGATCTCTCGGTCTGCTCTTCCTCAACTGTACTATATTTCACCTGGTCTGTCCTCTTGGACTTGCATGACTGATCATTTTCCAATCATTCTTACTTCTCCTTCGTATTCACCACCTCCTCATAGCCCGCGCTGGCAATTTGACCAAGCAAATTGGGACCTTTACTCGCATCTAACTGCTTTTAGTGAAGCTCCTTCTTCGTCCTCCATTGATTAACTTTTACACCTTTTCTCGGCCTCAGTTTCAACCGCAGCTTCACATTCTATACCCCTAACCTCGGGAAGACATTCTCAGAAGTGCATGCCTTGGTGGTCTCCTGATTGTGCTCGGGCAGTATGTTTGAAATGCACTGCGTGGGGCAGGTACCAGTACAATAGAACCTCAAAGAGACTCCTTGATTCTATGCAGAAGAGAGCGATCGCTCGCCGTGTCATCCGTGACGCTAAACGCACTAGCTGGCGGGATTTGTGTTTCTACCGTCACTTCGGATCACTCAATGAGTGCAGTCCGGAAAAAAGTATGGAAACTGAGTGATAAATACTCTCCCGACCCGGCTCCTGTTCTTTGGGTTGCCAGTGTTGATATCGCAAACCCTCTTGATGTTGCCACTGAAATTGGTAATCATCTTGTCCGTATCTCTCAGGGGCTTCATCTATGCCCCTCGTTTCGTTCCTCAAAGTCTGCCAGAGAGTTAGAGCCCTTAAACTTTTCATCTATCAGAGAAGAATCTTATAATGTGCCTTTTACAGTTCAGGAACATTCTCAGTTTGCCGATCATCGGCAGCTTGGCCTGATGGCATTTTTATTTGTATTCTACATCAGTCAGCCCTTGAAGTCCTCTTACGATTCTTTAATCTTATTTGGTCACAAGGAGTTCTTCCCCGGCTGTGGAAATGTGCCATTGTTTTCCCTTTCTGTAAACCGGGTACTACAGGACATGATGCCTCCCACTATCGTTCCATTGCTCTTACCAGTGCAGCTTGCAAGGTGATGGAACATCTGGTAAATAGACGTTTGATGTGGTATTTAGAGACACACAACAGTCTCTCCACTCGTCAATATGGCTTTCGTAAGGGCCTTTCTACCATTGACCCCATACTAAGCTTAGGTACGTATGTCCGTAATGCCTTTGCCAATAACTACTCAGATATCGCCATCTTTTTTGGGCTTGAGAAGGCATATGACACAACTTGGAAGTATATCATCTTGGCCCAAGCCCACTCCTTAGGCCTCTGGGGCAGTCTACCATTTTTCCTTAAGAACTTCTTAACTCTAAGACATTTCTGTGTTCGGGTTAATAATATGCTCTCCCCGGACTTTGTCCAAGCTGATGGTATCCCCCAATGGTGTGTTCTGAGCACAACACTTTGTCTACTTTCTATAAATGATCTGGCCTCTTTTCTTCCATCCAATATTTGATCTCTTTGTTAATGACTTATAGCTTGTGCAGGCGCTGACTGTCGCCTCATTGCAGTTTCTCTCCAGTATGCGGTCAACCGTGTTCACAATTGGGCCACCATTCATGGGTTTAAATTGTCTAGTACTAAAACTCGCCAAATTGCTTTCACTGGACGTTCTGTCCCTCTCTGATCATCCATTGTACCTATAGGGCTCGCGTACCCCAGAACGTTATACTGTCAGGTTTCTGGGCCATCTTTTTTAAACTGTAGTTATGCTGGAAAGCTCACATTACCTCTCTGAAGGCAACTTGTCATAGCGGGTCGAAGCTCCTTAAAACCCTCGCTCATCTTTCATGGGGAGCTGATCGTAGAACTCTCCTTCGACTACATTCAACCCTAATTTTATCGAAACTCGATTATGGCGACTAGATATATTCAAGGCCTCTCCTATGCAAAGGCAAATATTCCATCCTTGTCTGATCGCCGTGATGCTCATTGCCTCCGCTGTTATGTTTATTATGTGGCGCTCTCATGACATCCGCAATCCTTCCATATATAGGATAGTCACTGATATTAGTAGGCGTTCTTTACTTGTTCGTCGCCCCTGTTCACTCTGCCCCTTTTCTTTTTGCCTACATTCGCTCCTATCTTCTCTTCAGTTACCACCTTTCTATGTTCATGTAGCATCTCACTTTTCCCAACCCCCTTGGGAAGTTCCGACAGTTCGTGTCTGTTCTTTCTCACTTTCTCTAGCCCAACTGCCTACAGTGGCATCTCGCACTCTCTTTCTTAACCACGTCCGATCTCATTCTCTTACCATCGCAGTGTATACCGATGGTTCCAAGTCTTCTGATGGCATAGGATTCACAACAGTATTTCCGGACAGCATCGTGCTAGGGCATTCATTATCCCTGGCTAGCATTTTTATGGCTGAATTGTATGCCATTCTCGTACAACTTATCCATATTGCATCTATGCCTGTGTCACCATTTGTGGTCGTTTCAGAGTCCCTTTGTGGTTTACAGGCTATACGAAAATTTGATACACATCATCCCCTGGTTCTTCATATGCAACTTTGGTTATGCCGTATCTCTAGCAAGCCATGTTGACGTACAGGGTAATGAACAGGCAGACACTGCTGCGCGGTTAGCAGTACATGACCTCCCAGTTTCATATAGAGGTGTTCCATTCACAGACTATTTTGCTGTAATTGCTACCATCGTTTGCATCGATCACACTCTTCTTACTCACGAGTGTCTCATGGAGAGGCGCCCTGTTCCACTCTGTGAGAATTGTCAGGTTCCATTTTCTGTTAGCCACATTCTTTAGGCTTGCCCACTCTATCAACGAGCACGCAGAATTTACCTCCAACGTCTTCACCACTCTACTGCCCTTACTTTACCTTCCCTTCTTGTTGATGGGCCTTCCTTTAACCCAAACACTCTCACTGACTTTTTGACAGCAACTGATTTACTGCACAAACTCTGATGATGATGCCTCTAGTACTCCTCACAGCCCTTTCTACCTCAGTCTCTTGCTACCCTTTACCCAAGCACTATCCACTGCCCGGCTGCACATCCCTCTCCCTCTTGCTACTCAATACCCCTGTATCCTCCTCAGCCCAGCAGCGCTATATGACCCTTGTAGGTTCAGCGCTTCTTTTTTATTATAATAATTTTGTGATATAAACTTTGCTCCTCCCCAATAACACTTCTATTTAACATAACCGGTAACTCCATATTCCTTTTCTGTCATAGGACTTTAAATCATTTATGATGAAGACAATAGGTTTATCAAATATTTTCTTAGTAACATACTTAGAATTTTTCACAAATAGCTTCAAACATGAAACTCCATGCCCAAGTGTGTTTATCATTATATACATTTACCAGTTGTTGTAATAGTGCGGCCCTAATTGCAAACATTAAAATCTAAAATTTGTCATTTTATTTTCAGTTTTTGCATTGCCCCTTTTTTGTATAGAATTTTATTTGGTAAAATTTTTTAAAGAAAAACCAGGAAAAAACCCCAAAATTTTTCCTAATTTCCTACTATTTAAAAAAAAATTCTTAACACTCTATTCAGGAGTTCTGCCCCTTTTATCTCTGAAGGAATATACCAGATCCTTGGGGTTTTTCCAAAAGGCTTTTCAGTTCTTTTTAAGGCTTGTAACATATTTGTTCTTCTTTGATTCATTAGTTATACGGAGCGACATAAATATTTGGGGAGGGTACCGTGGAGATATGGGGGTTGAGATAAACCATTGTTGGGTTGTATTCACTGTATTAGCAGAGGTTGAGAGGGGAGTGGGCCCAGCCGCCTGAGCCACCTGTAGCTATCTTGAACTAAAGGAGAGAGGCAGTGTTCTTTTCCCGCATGTGGCACAATGACGTCACATGCTACCACTGGGCCTAGCTGGAGGGAGCCTAAAGAACATGGGTGATCAATCTACAATATACTTCACAAGCAATGTATAGGGAAATTCAGTAGCAAAAGACAGCTCGGTCATGTTCTATTCGTCTCGACATACCAGCTCACGGGCTGAACAGGCGGGGGCTTGGGCTGTTTCTATACAATGCAAAGACATCGATAACTTAAACTAATCACAAAAAAGTTATGGGGATATATTCAGTTGAATGGAAAAATTGGAATGGATGTTATTTAACGAATAGTGTTTTAGGTTGGATGGTATCTAATGCATTATGAATTATAAAAAAATCCAGTACAATAAAGTAGAATTGATGATCGTCGTATTCAAGCACTCTACTGATTTGAAAAACATATATTTCAAAGGTGAAAGAAATTTAACAGCAAAGGCGACGGGGTTGAACAAGGCCCATTACAGCTAAATCTCAAATTTTGGATGGAAGTGAACACAAAAAATTGTTTGAAAACTGATCACAAATAATAAAACACAAAAAAGGATCGTTTTTATTACTGGGGGAATAAAACAAACTGGGGGGGAGTGGGACTCTCCCAGGTTAAAAAAAGTAACACTATAACGGAAATAGGGGGAAAGGGAAAGAAGGGATTACTGTCTCTCACTGCAAGCACAGGGGAAAAGAAATGAGCAGGGCCCTACAGTACTGATATTCCTTCGATTTGAAACTGTGCCCACGAGGTACAACTATAAAGAGTTTCATTACAAATGAAACGTGTGAAGGTACTCGAGAAGTAACTTTTACTTTGCAAGGATTACTGTCAATAGAAAAGTATCACCATCTGGAACACAGGAACAAAAACACCGAGGAGCACACTAGCCACGAAACGTCTTTCTCCGTTTTTTGACATCAGCAAAAGATGGATAAACCATTACGTAACGGTTTTTCGCAAAGCGTCCCCTGGAGGAACGACTATTGAACAAGTACCATCGCAGGGATAGTAGCCTCAGCACCCGGGTTGTCAGGGTTCCTCTGAAACCCCCGGAAGTACACTACCCGCGTGCAAGATATTGTGGCGGATTCAGATAGGAGTACAATCTTACTAGTGCGACCCCTGGGTATGTTAATTTAAATAATTCCGGACTATAGGGACTTAATCTGAACTTCACATTTCGCAGCACTGGACAAATCTCAAAACAACTGTGAGAACAAGCACATTGCTCGGGGTAGGTCCCCTCAAGGAAAGGTTCCCCTTTTTGGGTTTGGGGAGAGACTCTTATTTAGGGAATTTAAGTGGCTCCAGTTCCCCCAATTAAACCCCCCGAAAGCCTTCCACATCCCCCTCCCCCGGGGGCGTTAATCCCCCGGGTTTAGCGTTCCCCCTTGTTTAATAAAATAATAATAAAAGGGTAGGTGGGGGAAAAGAGGCGTAAGTGGGGTTTTGGTTTTTCGGGAACCCGGAACCATTAGTTACGTCGCGTGCACCCCCCCCCCCTCTGGGCGGGCTGGGGCGAAACTAGTTCTGGTGTCGATTTGTTTGTTTCACTCCTGGTAATATTGACTTACTGGGGTGGGTTGAAGTTTGGGGGTACTTCCCTCCACTCTTCTCCTAAACAGGGGGTGATATCCAGGAGTATCACGTTTTTTTTTTTATTTTGTTTTCTGGTTACCCGTAAGATTTGGGATTTACATTTTTTTTAATTCTTAAAAATTTTATTTTCATGACAGGGTAAACCAGTTTATTTTCCTTTTTTACCCGCTCTGTTCCGGGTGGTCTTCCAGGATAGACGCCGTAAAGGAGCAAGGAAAATGTTAATAATACTTATTAAAATTTTTCTACTACTACCGGCCCTTTTTCCTTTTACTTGTGCCCCCCTTCCCGTGGAAGGGGACCAGAACCGGATTATTACCATCTGCTCAGGATAACGTACTAAAAACATCGAGGAACTATCCAGGGCCATACTATCCTGCCCAACAAAGAAAATGAAGGCCATTTTTTTTTATTTATTTTAATTTTTTTTTAAAAATTCTCTAAAAATCATTTTTCTTTATTTTTCCTAATTATTTCTTTATTTTTTTTATTTTTTCCATTAATTTCTTTTGTTTTAGTTAGGCGTTCCCAAAAGCACAGGTAGCTTTTTGTCATTGGGGAAAATTAACAGGGGTGAACTTTTTTTTCAAGCAAACACTATGAGCAGCAAAAGTATGGCTCTTCAAAAAAAATTCTCAAAATAAAGAATATAACAAAGGGAAAAAACACATTTTAAAAAGAAAAATTTAAAATTTTAAAAAAAGTAAAAATGAATTGTCAAAGGCTTTGAGAGAAAACTACATAAGCACAAACAGGAAGGGAAAAAAACTTTGATAAAATCAAGAAAATGTACTTTACCCAGATAAAATTTTACTCAAATTTACTTTAATTTGAATTAATGGCACAGTGAGTTGCCGTTACTCTCAATTCAATATAGAAATTCAGCAATAAATGATAAATCAACAAAAGTGATAAAAATAGCCCAATAAATCTTGTGCAAAATAAAAATAGACTTGGAAAGCAATTCTCTAAAAAAAAAAAAAAAAAAAAGCGACACACAAAAAATAAAGTAATTATGCACGGGAAACACAAGAAATATTAAAACCCTGAAAATCACAGAATATTTTGGCACTGAAATAAACTGTAGTAATATTGCAAATAACAATTACTAATCAAAAATTACTGCACAACACTACATAAAAAATTTCTGAAAGAAAAAATAATGGCAGCACAATTGCACAAGTCATTGCAAAATAAATCGACACTGCGATAATAAAAAAAATGCACACAGGAAAATGCAGTTAAAAAAAACACTAAAAATTATCAAGGAATGAACTGATTGAACACTTTAACTCTTATATGCAGCTTTAATTTAAAAAAAAGTTAAAAATTGCACCAAGAGTGAATTTATTCAATGAAATATGAACAATATGAACAAAAATAAAGGATATAAAAATACAAACAGATAAAGGTTAACACTTACAATAGGGGCAGGAAAAACAAACATCAGTATGCACAAGATATAATAATTTTCTTGCAATAAGGTCTTGTGTTGACAAAATTGGTAACAAATATCACTATTGTCTGTGGATTATTATTATTATCAAGGAGGAAGCGCTAAACCCAGAGGATTAAAACAGGCCTGGGAAGGGGGGCATGTGGAAGGCATTCAGGCTTAATTCGGGGAACTGGAGCACAGATCCAATTCCCTAAATCAAGAGCTCTCACCAACATAAAGGGAAAACCTTCCTTGAGGGGATTGTCTGTGGAGATGAAACATATTAGACACTGGCTAAAATAACAAAAATTAGCACAAAAGAATGTTCAACACGCAGTAAAATGGGGAAAATGCACTGGGAAAAAATGGGAAATAAATTTTAAACAATAAAAATTAGCAAGAAACAAACAAGGAAGCTGGGAAAAAAAAATGAGACAAACATGGGTTGTGGTGCGGAACATAAGATAACAAGTTACTGAAATACTTCACTGCATGAATTACTAGGCAACGAGGACATTACTGGAACACAAGATAATTGTTTATAATGCTTATATATTGCACACAACAGGGAAAAATGGGAAAGTACTTATATTTTTAATATAATATATTATATATTATATATTATATATATATATATATATATATATAAATGTCTTTCGAATATGTAAAACTGGTCAATTCCCAAGAACTCATTTAAAATTTAAATCCTCTCTGAAATTTTTTTATACGTTTAAAGATATATTTTTTTCATTATTGTTAATGTAAAAAAATTTAATTTTGCACCAAAAGAATCTTAGAATACTTACCTAACCTTATTATAACAAGAACAATTTATTTTAGCCTAACCCAACTAAATATATTTTAAATACGTTTACAATAATTTAATACTAAACAAACACAATCAAATATATTTTTTTCGTTAGGTTCAGAATGATTTTGGCGAAAAAATCTATTTTAAATACGTTTACAATAATTTAATACTAAACAAACACAATCAAATATATTTTTTTCGTTAGGTTCAGAATGATTTGGCGAAGAAATCTATTTTAAATACGTTTACAATAATTTAATTTCTAAAAAAAACCCCAATCAAATATATTTTTTTCGTTAGGTTCAGAATGATTTTGGCGAAATTATTGCATACACAAATTTTCACTTGTCCTATATGGCAAGATGAGCGTTGATATTTAAGGGCCCAAAATCGCAAGTTCTGCCTATTCGGCACGACATATATATATATATATATATATAATATATATATATATATATATATATATTTTATATATATATTTTATTTATTTATTATCACACTGCCCATTCCCCCCAAGGCAGGGTGGCCCGAAAAAAGAAAAATTTCCCCAATCATTCACTCCACCCACTTTTCTTGCCAAAAAGGGTGCTTTAAAATACAGTTTTAAAAACGGCCACATTAAAAACCCCCCCCTTCAGAGTGCGGCACTGTACCCCCCTATCTCCAAAACTCAAGTCCGGCTCCCTTTTTTCCCCGGAACCCCTTATAAATGTTTTTTTTGGGCTCACACTCCAACAGCCCGTCGGGTATTAAAAACCATTTGTCCCCAATTCACTCCTATAAAACCCACGTCACGCAGGGCCTGCTAAAAAGGTCTAACCCCCCTCGCAAAAAAAAACCCCCCTTTTCCCCCCTCCTCCCAACCTTTTCTACCCCCGGACCCCAAACCCCCCTTTCCCTTTTCCCACTACAGACTGATACACTCTTGAATTTTTTAATTTTTTCTTTTCGTCCATTTTCTTTTCATTTTCCGAACCACCTCAAAAACCCTTCCTCAGCCCTCTGGACAAACAGTTTTGGAAAATCCCACACCCCCTTTCCCTAACTTCCAAATACGAATTTTTCGGCCATTTTATTCACCCACACATTGCCCTCAGACAATGACATTTTCCACTGCCCCCGCCTTCTTCTGGGCTGCAAAAAATTCTTTCCCCCCATGCTTCACTCCCATAAAAAAAGCGTTGGGAAAAACTATACTCTCATACATTCCCCCTTTGCCCCCAAGGAAAAATTTTCTTTGTCCCCACAGACTCCTAAGAGCACCCTTCACTTTTTCCCTCATATTCAGGGATTCCCCTCATCTTTCATGCCCCATCCCCCGACACGCCCCATTTCCCAAATTCTGAATAAAATTCACCTCCCCCCATACCCCTCCCCTTCCCAAAATTCTGATTTTAAATTTCTTTCATACCTTATTTTTTTTGTTATCCTCAAAACCCCTTACTTTTCCCCCTTTGTTTCCCCTTTTAAATTTTTCCCTTCTTTTGCACCCCCTTTACCAAATTATCCCCCAATCTCTGCAATTTTCTCTTCAAAATCCCCCAAAGAGCCAGTATCATCACCCAAAAAAAAAAAGCTGTGAAAAACCCCCAAATTTGTGTGTGTTTCTTTGTTTTAACCCCAGGGCCTCTTCCCAAAGCCCCCTCGCATTACTTTCTTACAACCCCTTATAAATATATTAAAAAACCCCACTGTGACACAAAAAAATTTTTTTTTGGGTCAAAGGGGCCTTATTTTTTTCGGGGGAAAAAAATTTCCCCTCTTTCCTACATACTTAATTTGGGCCCTTTAAAAACTACCCTCTTTAAAAACTCTTCTTTGCTTTTATTTAATTTCCTCCTACACCTTTCACTTGCAAACATCGCCACATTGCCCCCCAAAACCCACCCTGCCCTTATCCCTTTTTCCCAAAATCCAAAAATGCCAAAAGACCTTTTTTTACCCTTTTAAAAAACCCCCTAAATACTTTTTAAATTTTCATGTTTCACTTTTAAACACCTGGTCCCCCACACCCCCCTCCCTTTTTCCTAAAGCCCCCTTTTTGGGTTTTATTCTTGTTTATCCTATTCCCCGTCTTACTTTTAATTTTTTTAAATTAAAAATTTTACCATACATTTTTACCGGTTTTACTCAGCGACTTTTTCCCCCTATAATTTTTGAAATCTCTTTTATCCCCTTTGCCTTTTTAAAAAGGGAAAAACTAGGGAAACCTAAACCTTTTCTATAAAAAGTTAAATTCAAAGGGCTCTCATTATCATTTACCCGGGCCCCCACCAATATTACCTTACCACCCCCCTCTAAAAAAGTTTCTCCTCCCTTTTGAAATTTTCAGGCCCCCTTTCCCAATTACTTTTTCTCATTTGGGTTTAAAGGCCCCTTTTAATATTCATTTAACATCCCCCAAAAAAATCTCTCTCTCTCCCTCTGATTCCTCTTTTCCAAAGGGCCCACGCTTTTTTAGGGGCCCCTTTTTTCGCATCCAAACCCTTTTTATTTTAAAAATCCACAAAATTCTTAAATTTTTTACCTTCATATTCTTTTTCCCCTTTCCATAAATGTTTTTTAACTTAACACGTTTTACCGTTTCCTTTGCTCTAACTCTCTCAGATATTTCCAGTTTAAATTTCCCCATTTTTTTCCCCCCCACCAAACCCTCCCCTACCCCTTAAAGCTTTTTTTTCGTTTTAGGGCCAGGACATCCAACTTCTTTTCTTTTCTTAAATTCAGCAATTTTGTTTTTGTCACCCGCCCTACGCCCACGCCCCTTTAAAAGTACCCCCGTTTTATAAAGTTTTTCTTCTCTTTTTTAGTAAATGTTACAGGGGGGAAGGGGTTACAGCCCATCGCTCCCGGCATTTTTAGGTCGCCTCATACGACCCCGCATGGTTTAAAGGGGGAAAAGATTTTTTTCCAAATTCCCCCAATGGACAATAAAAGAAAAAAAGAAGAAAAAAGAGTTTTTAGAAAAAGGGGGGGAAAAAACCTGATTTTATTTTATATATAATGCATTTTGCGTGTCTGGGGAATTTTGTGTCCAAGTGAAATTTTTGGGGAAAGTAGCAAGATACCCCCTGTTATCTAGCGTGTTTATGAGACAGAAAAAGGAAACCAAAAAATCTTCCCATCTTTTCAAAACGTTAAGGTTTTGTTTCAAGTCATCGGGCAGGAGGGTAAAATTCCCCTTTTGTGGTTGTTGTCCCCCCAACCTTTTTACCTTTTTTTAGTAAGTTTGAAAATAATATAATAATATACAAATACAATAAAATTATGTATTATTTTTACGTTGGGTTTTCAAAATTAAATTTTTAAGATTTATTGCATTACAAATTTTAAACTTCCATTATTCGGAAAGAAGAGGGGTTGCTATTTAAGCAAAAAAAATTTGCAAGTTTTACCTTTTTCGGCAGGGAAATCATATATATATATATTTATATAATTTATATATTATTTTATATTTATTTATTATATATATTTTTTTATATAAAAAAAATATATTTTTATATATATTTATAAAATTTTGTGTTGTGTTATATATAAATAATGTTGTGGAAATTTTTTGTAAAAGGGTTTAAATTTTGCCAAAAATTTTCTTTTTAAAAGTTTAAAGGGCCCCTTTCAAAAATTTCTTTTTTTTACGTTTTAAAGTTTATATTTTTTTCATTAATTTTTGTTTGAAAAAAATTTAAAAATTTTTTTTTCCAAAAAGGAATTTAAAAAAAAAACTTACCAAAAACCTTTATTATAAAAAGAACAATTTATTTTAGCCTAACCCAAAATAAATTTTTAAATTTTTAAGATTTGTTTAAGTAATTTAAAAAATTTTAAAAAACCCCGTGAAAAAATTTTTTTTTTCGTTGGGTTCTAAAATGATTTTGGGGGAAATTTTTGCAAAACAAAATTTTCAACTTTTCCTTATGGGGAAAAAAATGACCTTTTTGTTTTATTTAAGCCAAGATGGGAAAAGGTTTCCCCCTTTTGGGGACGTAATATATTATTATATTTTTTTAATATTTATATAATAATTTTAAAATATATATTATAAAATAAAATATATAAATATATTTTTATATTTTTTATATATTTATTTAAAACCAAGTTGGTCGTCCCCCACAGAGGCAGGGTGACCAAAAAAAGAAAGAAAACCCCCCAAAAAAAAATTACTTTATTTTCATTCAACATTTTTACCAACACACATTTCACTCCCCTTTTGCAAAAGGTTGCTCAGATAAAACCCCAGTTTAGAAGGGCATTACGTAAAAGATAAAACAAAATCCCTCCAAACTGCCAATACCCCCAAAAACCCCTCCTTTAAAGGCGGGAAATTTACTTCCCATTTCCCGGGACTAAAGGCCGACTATAAAAAAATTTAAACCGGGTTTTTCCCTGAATCCCTTTCAAAAAAATATTACCCCTGCTCACACTCCAACAGATGGGAAGGCCCCAAGTATCACCCGTCTCCATTCACCCCAAACCCTAACACTCTCATGCAGGTTTGGGTTTGGAAGCCCAACCCCCTGCCCCCCAAAAACCTCCTTTCCCCCTCTTTCCCCCCCTTTTCCCGGGACGCCCCCTTCCCCTTTTTTCCCTTTTCCTTTTAGATTTATATGTTTCCATGTCATTCTATTTTTGACCCCTTTCTCTCAATGACCAAACCCCCCAAACAACCCCTCTTCTGCCCTCTGAAAATGTTTTTTTAACTCCCCCCTTTCTCCTTTTTTTTCCCACACCCCGAATTTTTGCAAATATTTCACCACACATTCCCCTTTAGAAGGAAAATCCCCACTGCCTCCAAAACCGTCTCCGGGCGGGCATTTACCCCCAAAGCTTCAAAATCCATATAAGGGTTTTGGGGAAACTACTTTATTTTTCAAAACTTTCCCCTTTCCTTTGCCTCCATAGAAAAAGGTTTTTTGATTCCACTTTTACCTAAAACGCCCCCAACTCACCTTTTTTCCTCATAAATTCTTGATTTAACCCTCATCCTTCATAAATCCACCGCCGACACGTCAATCCCAAGTATCTGAAAAAACATTAAATTCTTCCATACTTTCCCCCCCAATTTGGGTTTTTCCAAATTTTTTTTTTATTAAATTTATTTTATTACCCTCATCACCTTACTCTTTTTATGTTCACTTTCAAATTTCTCCTTTAACAAAATTCTCAAAATCATCCATAAAAATTTGCAATTTTTCTTTTTGAATTTTCCCTAAGCACGTATCATCAGCAAAAAGTTTAAATGTCAATTCCCCTTTTTAATTTGATTCCCCCTAATTTAATCCCCACCCCTCTCCCGAAAACCCTTTGCATTATATATATATATGTATATTTTATATTATATATATTTTTTATATTTTTTATACATTTTTATATTTATATATATTTATATTTTATATTTATATATTATTATATATTTTTAAAATATATATATTCTTTTCTTTTTTCCAAAAAAACCGGCCCTATCCCCCCCGGGAGGGGTTTGGGCCCAAAAAAAAAAAAAACAAAAGTTTTTTTCTTTTTAAATTTAGGTTTTTAATTTTTTACAGGAGAAAAGGGGTACTAGCCCCCTTTCTCCCGGCATTTTAGTTGCCTCTTTTCAACCGTTTGGGTTACGGAGGAAGAATTCGTTCCACTTCCCCTTTTTTATATTATTTATATTATATATATATAATATATATAAAATATATTATATATATATTTAAAACACACACACACCCAATAAATTTTAACCAAAATTTTTTTTATATTTTAAAAAATTTAAAAATGCAATAAATTTAAATATTTTTCAACCCAAATAAAAATTTTGTAAAAAAAGTCATAATGAAGAAACAATGAAGAAAAGTTTGGTTTGGAAAAAAAAAACGGAGCCCAGAGCGGGGGACGCGAGAGAGAGAGGAAAAGAGGAGAGAGGAAGAGAAAAGAAGGGGAGAGAGAAGGGGGGAGAGGGGAGGGGAGAGAGAGATAGAGATAGAGATAGAGAGAGGAAAGGAAAAACGGTTTTTTATAAATTTGGGTGTTTAGTGAAAGGACACAAAATGGTACATTAGTTGCATTTGTGTTCTTTTACTTAATATATTTTCGGGGAAAATTTTACCATTATTAAAAAGGGAAAAAAGGGTGTTGAAGGGTTAACCTGGAAGTTCCGGGCCCGGAACCGGATAACTCTCCCCTTCTTCAAGTGGGGGCAAACCCCCTATTTCCTTATTTTTTTTTTTGGGTTTTTTTTTTTTTGGGGGGTTTTTTTTTTTTTTGGTTTTTTTTTTGGGAAAAGGGGGTATTTATTCCCAATGGGTTTAATTTTCTCGGGAGGGAAGTAGGGATTTTGGACGGTGGTTTGGGGGGGGGATTTGTGATGGGGAAAAAGGGGTTTTGGGGTGGGAAATGGGGAGGAGAGGTGGGTTGTAGGGGATTGGGGGGTTGATGGGGGTGGTGGGGTGTGGGTGTTTTTATGGTGGTGGGTGGGGGGAACTAGGGGTAGGGTTATTTGGGAAAGATGGGGGATGGGGTGATGATGCCTTTGGGGGGGTTGATGGTGGGGGACGGGTTTGGTTTTTAAAACCCTGGGCTTAAAAAGGGTTAAATTCTGTTTGATTTTTAATGGGGGTTAAGGTTTAAAAAAATTTTCAGGACAAATAAAATTTCTTTAAAATTTTGTTTGGCTGTTTTTAATTTCAAATAACTCTTCCCAAAAAAATTTTCCCCTAGGCCCAAAGAATTTCTTTAAATTTTTGTTTTTTTTGGGTTTTTTCCCCTTAACCCGGGAATTTCCCCTTCCTGGGAAGATTCCCATTTTTAGAAAACTTTCCCCCTTCCCTTGCCCGATTGGGTTTCCCTGGGTTTTTTAGGTTTTTTTGGCTTTCCTCAACGGGTTTCAAACCCCCCTGTTAGGAATGTATTTACCCTTTTTGGGAAAAATTTCCCTTCCCCCTGTTCCAATTTTTTGAATTTAAACTAAAAAGTTTTCATTGTAGATTTTAAACGTTTCGCAAAGGGTTTTAAATTTATTGGAAAGGAATTTTCACTTTTTTTCGGGAAAAAGTTTTCCATTTAAAAAAAGCATTTCCCCAAGGGGGGTTTTTCTATGTGTTTTTAATTATGGGAAAAAAAAGCTTTTTTTTCATTAATTGGGAAAAGTTTTAAAACAAAAAAAGGCCTAATTTGGTTTACAGGTTTCCCTAATACTTTTTTTATATCATGTTTTTTTCCCTTTTTTAAAAACCAAAACTTTTTTTGTCCCTTTGGGGCCCCAAAATTTTTTTTTTCTCCCCCTATTTCTTTTTCCCCTTTTTAGAAACCCTTTAACTTCATTTTGTTTTAATTTAAAAAACCTTTTGTTAAAAGTTTTTTACGGGCTGGGGTTTTTCCCTTTCCCGGACATTTTAGAAAATTACTTTTTTAAAATCAAAAATTTTACTTTTTTATTCTTTTTTAACAAAATCTTTAAATGTTTTGCCCCATTTTTAAAAATTTTTTTTTTTCCTTCCCAAATTTACTTAAAAATTTTTCCCAGGCCCCCGCCTCCCTTTTTTTTCCTTCCCGTACCCAAAAAAAAGGGGGTAACCAGAAAACCTTTGGGGGCCAACCAATTTTGTTTCCCCTTAAGGTCAACCCCCCTTTTTTTTACCCCTTTAAACTTTCTCTTTTTTCCCTCTTTAAGATTTCCCTTTTTCGTCCCCCTTTTTTATCCCCCGTTTTTCCTCAACTTTTTCCTTTTTTAGGGGTTTTAATTTTTATCCACACAAACGAATTTTTAAAAAAGGGGGAAATAACAACTGGAAAAGTGGAACGGGGAAACCAAATTTCCTATTAAATTTCCCAGGCTTTTTCCCAAAAAAAACTTTAAGGAAATTAATTTTAACGAACCAAAACAATTTACAGGGTTAGAACCCAAATTTTTCCTAGTTTTTAAAAAAATTTAAAAAAAGAAAACGCCAACCCCCCAACCCTTTCACTTTTTAAATCCAGTCACGTGTTTTTATTGCTATTTCTTAACACCTATGCTTTATATGCCTCCCTTCTGCCACACTAATTTCTCTTCCTTTTTCTCTCTCTCCTATTCTTACATTACCTTGTCTCCAGTCACCGTCTCTTTCTCTCACTCTGTGACATAGTACAGGGTGTACAGAAAGGCGGGCTGGTGTGGTGTGGTCTGAGCTGAAGTTATGTTACTGGCTGGAGAGGATCATGCCCTTCCTTTCACTGGCTTACCAGCTTGTAGAAACTTCATCTTAATTATCAAACCTCTGGAAGATATTCACTTATTTCAGTCTTTGTTGATGCGTATATACATCTACATGTTTGCATTAATAAATAGAGTTTAATGGTTAAATCCATTCACAAACGAATTTACATAGAACTGTATACTAGAATCAGTGCCAACGAACCAAAATACCTATCATCCTTCCTAGCTACCAAACAACTTACAGGTCAGCCAACCAACCTACCTAGCTACCAAACAACTTACAGGTCAGCCAACCAACCTACCTAGCTACCAAACAACTTACAGGTCAACCAACCAACCTACATACCCTCCCGTATCTCTCTCTCTCTCTCTCTCTCTCTCTCTTTACTTTCATCTCCCTTTGCTTCTTTGTCCCCAACTTCGCCGCTTTCATCCACCTAGTTACCCTTCCTCATCTCTTTTCACCTTTTTGGTAGGAGACATCTTCGTCAATTTTCCTCATCACAGCACAACATGCAACTTACAGGAACTCAACACAGGCTGTGAGGAGATGAAGCAGGGGACACTTTTTTCACCTTACCTTTGCCTATTAATTTCTGAGGTATTTTTTCTTTGCTCCGAAGGAAGAGAATGCTTAGAATTATTATTATTATAATCAAAAAAAGAAGCGCTAAGCCACAAGGGTTATACAGCTGGCTTAGAAGCAGTATATATTCGGTGAGTAATATTAAGATTATTATTATAATCAAAAAGAAGCGCTAAGCCACAAGGGCTATACAGCGCTGCAGGGTAGGGAAGGAAGCAAGGGAATTGGATGGCAGAAGGGAGGGGGGATGATCAGCAGGTTACAGAAAACAGCGGGGCAGGGGATAGTACGGGGGTAGAGGGTAGCAAGAGATACAAGTAGAAAGGGCTGAAAGTATCAAAATTTGTGGAGTAAGTCAGTCGTTGTCAAAAAGTCAATGAGAGAGTCCGGATGAAAGGTGGGTCCATCAGCGAGAAGGGAAGGTAAAGAGAGAGCAGCGGGGCGAAGACGACGACAGAGGTAAATTCTGCGTGCTCGTTGATAAAATGGGCAGTCCAACAGAATGTGGCTGACTGATAATGGAGCTTGGCAATTCTCACAGAGAGGAGCAAGACGCCTCTCCATGAGATATCCATGAGTAAGACGAGTATGGGCCAATGCGAAGACGGGAGAGAGTAGTCTCCCAACCTCGACACTGGTGATAAGAAGACGGCCAGTAACCTATACTCGGTTTAATAGACTGAAGTTTGTTGCCGAGCATAGTAGACCAACGTTGTTGCCAACGGGTGTGAAGGTGGGAAGATATTACAGCAAAATAGTCCGTACAAAGGAATACCTCTATAAGAAACTGGTAGGTCATGTACTGCTGACCGCGCAGCAGTGTCTGCCCGTTCATTGCCCTGTACGTCAACATGCCCGGGGACCCAACAAAAAAAAAAATCTTTATTTTTAGAAAAGATGGGGGCGTCCCCAAAGTTGGATACGGAGGGCCCTAAGGGGGGGTGTATCAAATTTTTGTATACCTGTAAAAGCACAAAGGGAGTCAGAACAACCCACAAATAGGACACCAGGCATAGATGCAATACGGATAAGTGGTAAGGATGGCATAAAAATTCAGCAGTAAAAATACAAGTGAAGATAGAAAATGCCCTTGTCGACGCGGGGCCCGGGAAAAAAATGTTTCGAAAATCCTACGCCGTCAAAAGACTTAAGCCTTCTGTGTACCCGGGCAATGGCATGAGAATGGGGGTAAAAAGGGGGTCAAAAAAAAAGGAGAGGGGAAGCGCCCGAGCCCATTTTTGTAATATTAAGGAAAAAAAACGATGGTAAACAGAAAAATAGTATTTTTTATGGACCTCGAAAACAGGGGGTTTTTTACCGTTCCTATTAACCCCTTATTGTTTTGGCGATACGATATAAAAAAAGTTTTCCCCAAAAAAAATTCATTTGGGGATCATTATTTCACAAATTTTGGTGTTTGGAGACGTGGGAAATTTTGAAGCCCTTTTGTTGGGGATGAAACGTTTTTGGGAATGGGGGAGGTTGAAAGGGGCCCCCAATTGAATAATTTTTTGATTTTGTGGTGTGTGGTGTGGGGTTGTGTGTTTCACACACGAGTTTTAATATATCCCATGTCTTTATAAATACAGTTTTGTCCATGATTTTGAAAGCTTTCCTTGGCTCTTTCCCGGGAAAAAATTTTTCCCTATCGGTATATTTTTTGCATTTAACCAAAAATAGTTTGACATAATCTAATCATTCAAGAACGAAATTTGTTACTTTTCCCCCTTCCTAATATCTTTGGGAACCTCTTTGTCCCCCAAAAAGTTAGTCCCCTTTTACCCCACTGGGGGGGTTTTTTTTTTCCCCCCGTCAAAAAGCTGGAAACGGGTTTTAGATGCTTGCTTTTTTTGAAAAAAATGCGATGCAAAACCCCAAACCTTTTGTCTCTGTTGTTCCCCTCTCTCTCTCCCCCCTCTCCCCTCTCTCTCTCTCCTCTTGTCTTTTCTGTCTCTCTGTCCCCCTCTCTCTCTTCCCCCCCTCTCTCTCTCTCCCCTTTTTCTCCTCTCTCTCTCTCCCCCTCTCCCCTCTCTCCCCCTCCCCCTCCCCTCTTTTCCTCTCTCTCTCTCTCCCCGTTAATTTGAATAGCTTTGTGTCAGGTTGATAAACATCATTTGCCATCTCTTAACTCCCCCAGCCCCTTCCCCCGTGGTTTCTTCCCTTTTTCCTTCTGTGGGGAAATTCCCCTATCAAAAACTGAACCCGTAGTTCCATGTTCCGTCTTTTTTCCTTTTTTTAAAAAAATTTACATTAACTGTCTTTCGGGGTATTGGAACTGTCCCTTTTTCAAAATTTATTTGTTGCAGATATTAAATAATATTTTGGAAAAGTGCTTTTGCTCCCTCCGCAGAAACCACTGGGGAACGCTTTTTTAGGGCCAATTTTCTTGATGTATTCAGTTTTCCCTTTAAAAAGTTTCTTAAACCCAAAACCTCTTTTGTTTTGGTTTTGTGTGTAGTACCTGTCCCGGGGTTTTTTCCCTTTCCTAGGTTTTTTGTACTGCTTTGTTAAAAGTTCTTTGGGGAATAGGGCCCGGTAGCGGGAAAAAATAGGGGTTTTGGAGGCTTTTTTACTTTATGTGGGTTTTTTTTCACAGGCAGTGTGTTATGGCGATCCAGGGCCCCGAGAGGGCATGCCTCTGACTAGGCTTTTTGTCTCTAGGGCTGTTTAGAAAAATCAATGAGACGAGGGAGGTCGGGGTTTTGCCTACCTCGTGCCTGCCCTTTTGGGTGGGGAAATTGGAGAATAGGCATGTAGGCTTACTGTCTTTCACTTTCTGTTTTCCCTTTAAACTTATTTTCATCGCTTTTTTCAACACACAAAAGGGCTTTTTTTGTCGTTTTTTTTGGGGCCCTTTTTCTTTAAAATCTTCCCTTTAAAAGACTTTCTTCCGTGTAATTGGAAAAATTTTTTTTTTTTTTTGTTAACCTTTTGCTACAAAAACCCGTCCCCAAAATTTTGAGTGTGTGTGTGTGTTTTGGGGTGTGTGGGGGTGTGGTTTTGTGTGTGTGTGTGTGGTGGGTGTACTCACCTAAATTTTACTCACCTAATTGTGGTTGCAGGGGGCGGACTCAGCCCTGGGCCCCCCCTCTTCACTGATCGCTACTGGTCCTCTTCTCCGCTTCCCTGACTTTGTCATACCTCTTCTTAAAACTATGTATGGGTTTCCCGCCTCCACATTCACTTTTTAGGCTAAACCCCTTGCTGACAACTCTATGACTGAAAATACTTCCAAAAGCCCTGGGACTCTCTGAGTCTTTTAGCCCGTTGGGGACCCTTTTCCCCGGTCCCCTCTCTGGAACAACCTATCTCGTCCACCTTGTTTTATTCCCCCCCCAGTATCTTGTATGTCGTTTCATGTTCCCCCCGAACCCCTTTTGTCCCCAGTGGGGCGTCAGTCCCATTTCCCTTAACCTTTTCCCCGTACGACATTCCCCCTTTAGCTCTGGGACAGCCTTGTTGCAAAACCCTTTTTACTTTCTCTAACTTCCCTTGGGCGTGCTTACCAAAGGGGGGTTCCAACTGGTGCTTCATACTCCAGTAAAGGGGCCCAACAAACACAGTTTACAGTGTCTTGAACGATTTTCCTTTTTTAAAGGGATCGGAACGCTTTTTCTCAGGTTTGCCAACCCCCGTATTGCGCGGTTATTTGGTTTATGTGTGCCTCCGGTTTATGTGCTCGGTGTTATGGTAACCCCAAAGGGCTTTCTCCCTGATTTAGGTCTGTAGGGCTTTGTTCCCCCCTAAAGGGGGGCCTTTTACTCTGTTCGGC
>NC_069408.1:70552359-70570221 GCF_026875155.1 Cherax quadricarinatus
TTCCTCTGATAGAAGAAAATTTAAAGGGGCTTAACTCTCTGGCAGACTTTGAGGAACGAAACGAGGGGCATAGATGAAGCCCCTGAGAGATACGGACAAGATGATTACCAATTTCGGTGGCAACATCAAGAGGGTTTGCGATATCAAACACTGGAAACCCCAAAAGAACAGGAGCCGGGTCGGAGAGTATTTATCACTCAGTTTTCATACTTTTTTCCGGACTGCACTCATTGAGTGAGCCGAAGTGACGGTAGAAACACAATCCCGCCAGCTAGTGCGTTTAGCGTCACGGATGACACGGCGAGCGATCGCTCTTTTTCTGCCATAAACCCAAGGAGTCTCTTTGGGGTTCTATTGTACTGGTACCTGCCCCACGCAGTGCATTTCAAACATACTGCCCGAGCACAATCAGGAGACCACCAAGGCATGCACTTCTGAGAATGTCTTCCCGAAGTTAGGGGTATAGAATGTGAAGCTGGGTTGAAACTGAGGCCGAGAAAAGGTGTAAAATTTAAATTTCAATGGAGGACGAAAAAAGGAGCTTCACTAAAAAGTTAGATGCGAGTAAAGGTCCCAATTTGCTTGGTCAAATTGCCAGCGCGGGCTATGAGGTGGTGGTGAATACGAAGGAGAAGTAAGAATGATTGGAAAATGATCAGTCATGCAAGTCCGAGAGTACAGACCAGGTGAAATATAGTACAGTTGAGGAAGAGCAGACCGAGAGATCGATGCAAGAGAGAGAATGAGTACGAGGATCAAAATGGGTGAGAGTGCCCGTATTTAAAACATGGAGGAGGAGTAAAGCGAGAAAAGCCTCCAACTGAATTCCGCGGGAGTCGCAGTGAGACCCCCCCCCCAGAGGAAATGGTGGTTATTAAAACAGCCAAGTAACGGAAGTGGTGGGGGTAAGGAAGAAATGAGAAATGCAACATCTGGGATAGATAATGCACAAGAAGAAAAGATATACGAAGAACAGAGTGTATATCACTTATTCAAGTGGATACTGGCTGCAGTGTAATGCAGCGAAGTATGGACAAAGAGCTAATGGTATTGAATACTGGTGCGTATAAGAAGTGCAGTCTCATTAAAGGTTCCATCGGGAAAAGGATCCGACGAATATAATAAATCATAGCCCGAGATCGAATGGATAACAGCCAAGCGTAATTTGGGTTCTTGTAAACAAACACAAACAAGGGAAAACCGGGAGAGCAACACCAGAAGCTCAACCCAGTTACCTGGTGGGGCCCCGCGAATATTCCACTGTAAATAAGCCATGATTTGCGAAGAGAAAGATACAAAAAATCTAAAGGTAGAGGTATCTACGGACTAGTAGGGTTAGAAAAGTCCACATGGGGAGGCAGCAAAAAATTTTTTAAGCAGCGAAGGATTGGGATGCTGTGAACAAAGGAGTTGGGGCAGATGGAGAAGATTGAAGAGGAGGAATAGGTGGGGGAAATCGATGTCCACAATGGTTTAGTCTCCTCAGTATATCCTGAGATAGCTTCAAGTTTTTTCAGAGGACAAGGGACGTTGTATGTGGTAAAATATAGGAGAGGAAGAAGGAGGGTAGTAAAGATGGGGGTGACGAATGGACTGTACGAAAGTAGGGGGAGGTAACGAAAGCATAGAGGGAACTAGAAGAAGCATGCGAGGGTGCAGAAGTGGAAGAAACTTGGGGGACAATGGGAAGAAGGTATTGTACGAGGAGGAGGATGAACCTCAACACTCGTAAGAGAGCCAGTTAGAGGTAAAGAACAGGTAACAGAGAGTGGGAAGGAAAATTGTGAAGGTTGCAGATGGGAAGGAGGGGTTAATTTAAAGGAGATTTTAACAATGGGGATGTTTTGGGCTATCGAGGAGAGGGCAAATGGCGAGTAGGTGTTGTACGAGGTCTTGTAGACAGAGAAACTTGTGATGAGAAGAGGAAGAGGTGAAAACAGAATGAGGTGCCGAGTTAGGGATCCCTGGTACAGGACAGCAAAAGAATTAGAAACAGGGGCGACTGTGGAAGGGATGCCCACAGAGGGGGGGGGAAACTTTAGTAACTCGAGAATAAGAAATATTGCGAAGTCTCCCTTGGAGGCACAGATGAGAGATTCCCCATTAGATATGGGAGGCCTTCTGCCTCTTTGAGACAACGATTTCATGCTCATTTAAGTAAACTCAGCAACGGCGAGAGTAAGATGAGTGAACCTCTTACAGTTTAGGCAAGAGGGAGGTAGACTACAAGACGTATTGTATGGGTCGTCTGCACCATAAAACTGGGCATTCGGGCCCTGGACCTGCAATATTTTGCTGGATGACCAAAACGCCAACAATTTCTACAATGTTGCGGTGTAGGGGTCATCTTTTGAACTTGTAAACGGTGTTCCCGCAGTATGAAGACGGGGGCTCAAGGCAAATCAAAAGTTAAACGAGCTGCATACAAGGGTATTGTCTCTGCATGCAGGCAGGGAGGACAAAAGTGTCTACTTTGAGTACTGGGAGGTCTTGGAGTTCAAACTGTTCCAGAATGTCATTGCAACATGTCTGGATATTCTGTTGGAAAATGGTATGGGGCAGAATGACTATAAGAATTGAGGAAGTTATGCCAAAAAAGAGCGGAGGTCAGAGGTATCAAGTCAGTCGAAACCCCTGTACATGAAGCGGGTGACGAAACGGCACCAGCAATAGGTACAGGGGCATTAGAAATGTTCATATTGGTCAAATAACGAGGCAGGGTCGAAACTGGGTGCGGTATCAGTAAGTGTCCGGGAGGAGCAGGTTCATGTATTTAGGACTCCATGCTAATATAACTACTTTCTTTTTATTTTGTAGATTAAAAAAATTAATAAACGGGGGAACATGGAAGAATAGCTCCTAGGAGGCAAACAAAGGGCTGTAAATCCCCTTCCGAGCTCAAGAGGACCCCAGCACACCAAGTAGTACAGATGCGGCATGGAACCCGTACCATACCCTACCCTTCATGCCAGTAAACCAGCAATCTGGCATTACAACCTCACATCCACCAAGCCACCTCGGTGGACAAGAGAGAGGGCAGCCGGACACCCGCCACAAAGCATACCTCCTTTGGACATTATCCCGCAGAATCCTACAAGCAGCCTCCAGAGATATACCCATCACCCAAAAGACACCCAAAGCCAACTAAGAGGGTTCGGACACCTCCAGGTGATCCAGATTTCACGGCAAACTAAAACCACCGCCAAGGACCCTCAACAGAATGAGAAATTGACTATGGTACCCTTTCCCCTGCTTAGAAACTAGAGTCTTGTGGAAAGAACCCCAAAGGCTGAAAATAGGAAGGAATAGGGAAGGGATGGGGAGGAGGAGGAAAGGGAAAAGAGGGATGGGGAGGGATAGGAAAAGGGGGATTGGGGGTAATTAGGTTTAGTCTGAGGAAGGGACAGATCTAATTCCTCAGATCAAGAGCCTTTTCACCGTCTGCAAGTATAAGGTTTGATACACATGTCCCTCTCTAATTGCAGATCAAATGCAATCCAACCTAGACCACCGATTTGATGTGTAACACTCGAGATGCAACTCTATTGGATCATATTGTACTAACTTGTTAAAGTCACTCTTTAGTTTTTAAATATTTTTTTTTAAAGTGATCACAAAATTTTATAAATTAGTTTTTCCGTGATAATAGTAAATTGATTAACAGCCATATTTTAGGTGAAGAATGACTAAGAATTAAGAAAGAGTTGGAAATGTAATTAAAACTGCATTAAACTTAAGTTTTCTCAAGATATATCGACGTGGATAATGATTAGAAATTACTTTATTGTAGAAAAAGTTACTAATAACACCATTTCTGGAGAGAATGGAACAAAAATTCGATGAAATGATATACTGGTTAAAGTCTGATTATGAAGGAGACTTTCGGTATTATGATTAAGCTGCGATGTGTTGGTATTATTTAAATTTAAGGAGGGGTTTGGGATATTGGCAGTTTGGAGGGATATGTTGTGTATCTTTATATGTATATGCTTCTAAACTGTTGTATTCTGAGCACCTCTGCAAAAACAGTGATAATGTGTGAGTGTGGTGAAAGTGTTGAATGATGAAAGTGACGGCTATATATATAATGTCTTTTTACCTCTGTATGTTAGAAGTGATCAAGGTCCCAGGACCGAAACGTTTTCTAATAAATATGTTATAGTGTTTGCTTACGTGTCTTTCTAAACCAATGATGAAAGTATTTTCTTTTTGGGGATTTTCTTTCTTTTTTGGGTCACCCTGCCTCGGTGGGAGACGGACTTGTTGAAAAAAAAGTGTTGGTATTTCGACAGAACGAAACATTGTGACAAAACAAGTAATGAAAGGTAGCAGTGATGAAGACTGCATTGAATTCACTCGAGATGAATTAAACAAGGTCACAATTACATGTGATTGCCATTACCCATGGTGTGTGTTTTTTTGTTGATGGTTGGTGATTTCCTTTTTACTGTGATATGTATTAATATGTGCTTTATATATGTGTTTTAGCTTGTGTATTTTAAAAACAATTGTAAGATTAAAATTGATTATTCATTAATAACAAAAAAAGGCACAATACCGGGGACTGGAACGATACAAATATAACCCGCATCTTAAAAAGGAGACTTACGACTTTGTGACCTTTTGTAAATTGGTCCAAGTCGGACCGAAACGTCGCCGTTAAGCTTCTCTACTGATTATGTGCGGGTTATTGTGTGTGTTGATTATTCATTCAATCCCACACTATGTTTCTTACCAGTGTATTATCTCACTATTATTCTGGGTTGTTGCAATGAAGAATATTTTGCATGGTATCAGTGTAAATTTACAATGCATTAAATGCTTTCACAATACAATTTGTTGGTGATAACACGATCTTTACATGTTACGACGTAAAATAATATAATGTCGTGTATGCTATCTTGATCTTAACACTGGACTTCAAAAGCTACTTCACCTTTGTTTCAAATTTCATATTAAATTTGCGTCACATTAGTATTTTTTACCTTTATTGCATTCCTACCATCAATTTTTTTTTTTTTTAAGGAAACTCTTCACTGAGTTGTCTCCTTATAAACTGTTATAAACTAAAAGAAATTTTTCTCTGTCTAAAAGCACAACACCTCGAACAATTATAAAACAACACTGAAAACTAAAGCTTTCTGTATTTTCATCGTTTACGGATTGTTGAAAACATTATCCTCACACTCTCTTGTTAAATATATCATTTGTTATGGACGAGCAATATTTTGTACTAATTCAATATGTAATGGTGCAGTGAAAATCACACATAATGAGGCCCATTTTTTTCACTGAGTTCAAAGTGTTTACAGTGAAAATATCCCATAAATATATTAGGTAAATAAAAGCGAGGTATATATGTTCTAATCGAGGAAGAAAGGAATAAAAGAGAGAATGAAGAGGAGGGTTGATTGGGTAAGAGACCAACAATTTAAAAAAAGAGCAATATTGCCCGTTCGGGTACACGGGTGGGTTCGTGATCGTGTGTTAGGTGATGAAAGAGAGGGTTGGAGTGGGTGGGGTAGGAGTGAGCAAGTGGTTTGGAGTGGGGTGGGAATAAGAGGAGTGAGAAGAGGGTTGGGTGGGTGAGGGGAAGAGAGAGAGTGAGATGAGGGTTGGGTGGGGTGGGAGAGAGTGTGAACGAGGGTTGGGGTGGGTGGGGGGAGAGTGAGAAGAGGGTTGATGTGGGGGTGGGGATGAAAGAGAGGGGGGACACACTGGATCCGAGGAAATGTTGGTGGAGGACTTACGCTTAAGTAGCTACTCACAGAGGATTTAACCTGGGGGATTTATCCATTGACCGGCCTGACGACTCCGTCCCTCATAGATGGATGATTCAACCACATTCCCTTCAGTGGCTGAGCGACTTCCATACCCTATAAACGGACACTAGTGCCCGTTATAGGTCACTAGTGCCCTTTCCAAACCTTTCTTAGAGAGATTTCCATACCGAATTTTTAAGACCATTATTTATTCACGACTATCGTTATCAAAGCCACCTCCTTTGCCTCCACAAAATACCACTATCACTACCACCTCACCATCACTATCATCCTCCTGTATCAACTAACCACTCCTCCATTACCAACCAACCCGTCTATCATCACCACCCACTTTCCACAACACCCGTTCATTCCAACAAAGCTTCTCCTTCATACCACCATTCCATGTCATTACAGCCCATCTTCACTACCCCTTACACATCCCGTCTATCACATCCTCTCCCATTCACCAGAACACCTCCGTCACACCTTCACCCCTCCATTACCACTAAGTAAATATGAAATTTAAAACCGAATGAAAAAATCTATTAATAAAAAAAAAACAATAAACCGTAGTTTAAGAAAACTCGTCATTAACGAAAATTCTGGAATTCATCACCATTACTGTCATGAGCGAAAAGTTTAACTAACGCGGTGCAACAAAAAAAATAATGTAGTGAAAAGAAGAATGAAAAGAAAGGAAATAAAAAGGACCTTTTTGTCCTTGGGAAAGGACTTTGATTAGAGCTCAGTCCCAGCCCGGCCTCATCACATTATCACTCTGGTAAGATCTAATCCACTATCTAAGACTCTAGGAGGATTTTTTTTCCTCGTTCTTCAGTAACTTGGCTAAACTTGTTTACACCGCTGATAATGTTATCATCATCCTGAGTAAAAGTCGTGTTAAATATGGTAAACTAACACAATGGAAGATATTATTAACATCCTCCAGTAAGTGGAGGTGTCTAATGAAGTCGACCCCCAGTAATAGAAGGTCAAATTATACAGACCAATTCATCGGATGAGTTTATTTCTCTGATTTATATCTTGTTCTTCACCTCTTGTTTATATCATGTCTAGTTCTTCACATCCATTTATTCAGTTTGGTCTTTCACACTTCAATTATAATCATGTCAGTCGAACTCTTCATTTATTTCATATCGGTCTTCACACTTCATTTATATCTTGTCAGTTTAACACTTAATTTATATCATGTCAGTCTTAACACTTCATTTATTATCTTGTCGGTCTTCACACTTCTGTTATATCTGTCGGTCTTCACACTTCATGTATATCATGTCAGTATTAACACTTCATTTATCATAATCTCGGGTCTTCACACTTCATTTTTATCATGTCGGGTCTTCACATCTCCATTTATCTCATGTCGGTCTTCACACTCCATTTATATCATGGCGGTCTTCACACTTCATTTATATCTGTCGGTCTTCCACTTCATTTATATCTTGTCAGTCTGCCACTATCATTTATATTGTTCAGTCTTACACTCCATTTATATATGTCGGTCTTCACACTCCACTTTATTGTATGTCGGTCTTAACAATTCATTTCTATCATGGTCAGTCTTAACACTTCATTTATATATGTCAGTCTTAACACTTAATTTATATCTTGTCAGTCTTAACACTTAATTTTTATCATGTCAGTCTTAAACACTTCATTTATTCATTTCGGTCTCACACTCCATTTATATCATGTCGGGTCTTCACACTTCATTTATTACATGTCGGTCTTCACACTTCATTTATATCATGGCAGTCTTCACACTCAGTTATATCATGTCAGTCTTTCACACTCCATTTATATCATGTCGGTCTTCACACTCATTAATTTATGTCGGGCTTAACACTTCTCTTTATTCTCGTCAGTCTAAACACTTCATTTATATCATGTCTGTCTTAACACTTCATTTATATCATGTCAGTCTTAATCTTCATTTATATCAGGTCAGTCTTTACACTTCATTTATATCATGTCGGTCTTCACACTTCATTTATATCATTGTCAGTTCCTAACACTTCATTTTATATCATGTCAGTCTTAAAACTTCATTTATATCATGTCAGTCTTAACACTTCATTTATATCATGTCTGTCTTAAACTTCATTTATATCATGTCACTCTAACACTTCTTTTTTTATCACCTGTCAGTCTTAACCACTTCATTTATATCATGTCAGTCTAAACACTTCATTTATATCATGTCAGTCTTAAACATTCATTATATATCATGTCGGTCTTCACACTACATTTATATCATGTCGGTCTTCTCACTTAATTTATATCATGTCATTCTTCACACTCTTTATATCATGTCTGTCTTAACACTCCATTTTATATCATGTCGGTCTTCACACTTCCCATTTTTATTTTTGTCGGTCTTAACACTTCATTTATATCATGTCAGTCTTAAAACACTTTCTTTTATATCGTGTCAGTCGTAAATCTTCATTTATATCATGTCAGTCTTAAAACGTTCATTTATATCTTGTCAGTCTTAACACTTCATTTATATATGTCGTCTTCACGCTCATTTATATCATGTCGGTCCTCATACTGTCATGATTTATTATCTTGTCGGTCTCTCACTTCATTTAGATCATGTCAGTCTTCACACTCATTTATTATCATGTCTGTCTTCACACTCCATTTATTTCATGTCGGTCTTCACACTCCATTTATTTTATGTCGGTCTTACCACTTATTTTATATTTGTCAGTCTTAAATCTTAATTTATATCATGTTCAGTCGTACAATTCATTTTTATATATGTCATAGTCTTAACACTTCATTTATCTAAGTCGTCTTTAAACTTCATTTATATCATGTAGGTCTTCACAATTCATTTATATCATGTCTGTCTTAAACACTTCATTTATATCATGTCAGTCTTAACACTTCATTTATATCATGTCAGTCTTAACAACTTCATTTATATCATGTGCAGTCTTACACTTCATTTATTTTCATGTCCGTCCTTAACCAATTCTTTTATATTAATGTCTGTCTTAACACTTTCATTTATATCATGTCAGTCTTAACACGGCATATTATATCATGTCAGTCTTAACACTTCATTTATATCATGTCGGTCTTAACACTTCATTTAACATCATTGTTCTTCCACACTCAATTTTATTTAATGTCAGTCTTAATCACTTCATTAATCATGTCAGTCTTAACAATCATTTCATCATGTAGTATTAACACTTCATTTTTATCATGTCGGTCTTACCACTTCATTTACATCATGTTCTTCAAATCCATTTATTATCATGTCAGTCGTAAACTTTCATTTATATCATGTCAGTCTTAACTGCGTCATTTAAATCATGTCAGTCTTAACAATTTCTTTATATAATGTCGGTCTTCACTCGTCATTATATCATGTCGGTTTCACACTTCATTTATATCATGTCCGTCTTAACACTTCATTTATATCATCTCGGTCTGCACATTCATTTTTTATCATGTTGGTCTTCACACTCAATTTATATCATGTCGGTCTTCCACCATCCATTTATATCATTGTAGGTCTTCACACTTCATTTATATCATGTCGGTCTTCAAACTTCATTTTATATCATGCAGTCTTCAAACTCATTTATATCATGTCAGTCTTCACACTCCATTATATCATTGTTCGGTCTTCACACTCCATTTATATTATGTCCGGTTCATTAACACTTCTTTATACATGTCAGTCTTATCCACTTCATTTTAATCATGTCAGTCTTAACACTTTCCCCCCCCCCCCCCCCCCCCCCCCACCCCCCTCCCCCCCCCCCCCCCTGATATCATGTCAGTATTAAACACTTCATTTATATCATGTCAAGTTTAAACACTTCATTTCATATCATGTCGGATCTTCACAACTCCATTTATATCATGTCGTCTTCACACTTCGATTTTATATCATGGTCGGTCTTACACTTTCATTTATATCATGGTCAGTCTCACACTCATTTATTTCATGTCAGTTTCCACGCCATTTATTATGTCGGTTCTTCACACTCCTTCTTTATATATTATGTCGGATCTTATACACTTCATTCTATATTCATGTCAGTCTTATCAACTTCATTTATATCTTGTCAGTCTTTACACTTCATTTTTTTCATTGGCAGTCTTTACACTTATTTATATCTTGTCTGTCTTATCACTTATATTCATGTCGGTCTTCACACTTCATTTATATCATGTCAGTTTAAAAACACTTCATTTATATCATGTCGTCTTAACACTTCCATTTTATATCATGTCAGTCTTAAACACTTCATTTATATCATGTCAGTCTTAACACTTCATTTTATCATGTCCAGTTTTAACCTTCAATTTGTATAATGTCAGTCTTATACACTTCATTATATCATGTCAGTCTTAACACTTCATTTAATCATGTCAGTCTTAACACTTCATTTAATCATGTCGGTTCTTCACACTTCATTTATATCATGTCGGTCTTTCACATTCATTATATCATGTCAGTCTTCACACTCATTTATATCATGCAGTCTTCACATCCATTTATATCATGTCGAGTCTTCACACTCCCATTTATATTATGTCGGTCTTAACACTTCATTTATATCATGTCAGTCTTAACACTTCATTTATTTCATGTCAGTCTTAAGCACTTCATTTATTTCATGTCAGTCTTTAACACTTCCATTTTATATCATGTCAGTCGTAACACTTCATTTATATTATTGTCGGTCTTCATCACTCCATTTATATCATGTCGGTCTTCACACTTCATTTATATCAATGTCGGTCTTCACCATTTCATTTATTTCATGTCAGTTTCACATCATTTATATCATGTCAGTCTTCACACTCCATTTATATCATGTCGGTCTTTATCACCTCCTTTCTTATTATGTCGGTCCTTAACTCTTCATTTATATCATGTCAGTCTTAAAACTCATTTATATCATGTCAGTCTTAAACACTTAATTATATCATGTCAGGTCTTAACACTTCATTTATATCATGTCAGTCTTTACACTTAATTGATATCATGGTCGGTCTTCACACTTCATTTATATCTGTCAGTCCTTAACACTTCATTTATATCAATGTCTGTCTTAAAACTTCATTTTTATATCATGTCAAGTTCTTAAACTTAATTTTATCATGTCTGTCTTAACACTTCATTATATCATGTCAGTCTTAACACTTCATTTATATCATGTCAGTCTATATAACTTTCATTTATTATCATGTCAGTCTTACACTTATTTATATCATGTCAGTCTTAAACACTTCATTTTATCATGTCGGTCTTAAACACTTCAATTTACTTCATGATATTCACTCTCCATTTATATCATGTCAGTCTTAAACTTCATTTATATCATGTCAGTCTTAAACACTCATTTACATCATGTCAGTCTTTTACACTTCATTTATATCATGTCGGCTTAACACTTCATTTACATCATGTTCTTCACACTCCATTTATATAATGTCGGTTCTTACTATTCATTTATTCATGTCGGTCTTAACAACTTCATTTTATTATCTGTTCTTCACACTTATTTATCATCCAACGTCTACCGTTCCTTTTAAGTATTTGGTGCTTTTTTCTTTCCTCTATACATAACTTTGTTATAGAATTTATTAACTATCTTTCTTCCCAAAATTTCTCAAAATTATTTTGTCTCTTATTATTTTTACAAAATTGTTTCACATATACATTATAAATCGATGTCATTTATTTGCATATCTTTAGATGCAACCCTCGGTATTATGAACCACTCGGTATTATGAACCTCGGTATTATGAACCCTCACGGTATTGTGAAACCGGTATTTTGTATTCTCGGTTTTTATGACCCTCGTATTATGAAAACTCGGTATTATGAAAAACTCGGTATTATGAACCTAGGTATTATGAAACTCGGCATTATGAACCTGGTATATGCAACCCTCGGATTATGAACCCTCGGTATTATGAACCCTCGGTATTGTGAAAAACCCGGTATTTTGAATTCTCGGTTTTTTGAACCCATCGCCGTATTATGACAAAATCAGGTATTATGAAAAACTCGGTTATTATGTGAACCTCGGTATTATGAAAAATTCGGCATTATGAACCCTCGGTATTATGAACCCTCGGTATTATGAAAAACTCCTGCATTCTGAACCCTCGGTATTATGACCATCGGTATTATGATTATCGTGCTTAGGAACCTCGGTATTATGAGTCCTCAGTATTTTGAAAACTCGGTATTATGAACTTCGGTATCATGATCTCTCACTATTATGAACCTTGGTATTATGGGACCCCTTGGTTTATGGACCCCTTGGTATTATGACCCTGGTATATGACCCTTGGTATTATGACCCCTTCGGTATTTTGAACCTAGGATTATGAAACCTAAGGTATTGTTGAAACCCTAGGTATGTGATCTCTCACTATTTATGAACCTGCGGTATTATGAACTTTCACTGTTAAGAACTCTCGGTGTTATGAAACCCTCAGTCTAATGAAACCCTCTGTCTTTGAAACCCGGTATAGGAAACACACATGCATATGACCCTCGGTATTATGGAAGGCCTCGGTATTATGAAGCATCGGTAATATGAAGCTCGGTATTATGAATCTTCGTTGTTATGAATGCATATTATTGTGAACCGTGATGCCTCTGGCCTACCACAAACAAACAGCAATTAATGAACCAACCAATACTTCAAGAATCAAAAATACTGCAACAACAAACCACAACATCACCTTAGCTGCTAAGAGCAACTTTAAAAAAACAAAAAAAATCCCCCATCCATTACCCAACACCACCATTTCACCTGTACTACACATCACCTGCACCACCACCATCACTACCACCACCATTCACCTGCACCAACCACCATCACTACCACCACCAGAACCACACCAACTACTACCAACACCACGTTACCAATGCGATATCTTTTAAGTGTAGAGATCTGCAGAGAATACTAGATAATCTTATTGTTCCCCCTCGAACATCTAGCTCAAATGTTTTGGTTTTGTTACACGCTGATCGTGTTCAGTTATCCCCGAGTTCCAAAGGTTACAATATGTATGTCCCGGCTCACCCGCCTAGACATACTCTACCAAAAACAAGAGTCTAAGTTACATGAGCCGAGGAGAACAGAGTTCTTCTTGACAAAACAGAGATGGAGGTGTGTCCTCCACGAGAGAGAGTGAGAGTGAGAGTGAGAGTGTGAGTGTGAGTGTGAGTGTGAGTGTGAGTGTGAGTGTGAGTGTGAGTGTGAGTGTGAGTGTGAATGTCAGTGTGAGTGTGAGTGAGAGTGTGTGTGTTATGCGGGGAGAGAGGGGCGAGGACGGTAGTTTTTCAACGCTATTGTGACTAGTTACAGCTTGAGCTTGTCAACAACTGCGGAACAAGCCAGTAGGTAGTGTGCAACGTGCTGGCAGCCAGTCATAACTCTCCAGCAACGAGCACAATGAGAGACGTGGTTATTACATCCTACTTATACGTACAAAAGCTAATAATGTGAGATAATAAGATGAAGCACGAGATCTCATTTTACCCATTAACGATCATCACCTACAAATATAATAACAGATTAAAAAACGTAATGGTTACAATATATTTGGGGGCTTTTTTTTCGAGGTCGCTTCCAACACCACCACTAACCCTAACACCACAGCACCAAAACCCTCACCACCAATAAGAACACAGCAACATCCCTACACCACGGCTACAACACTATCAACACCACCAACACTATACCACCACCAAACCACCCACTCGACATCGATAATGCATCTACAGTGAATATACACATATTTTCAACCTTTGAACTTTCAAGTTCATGCGAGAGGAAGAGAGTCACAAACAAGTCAGTTTGTGCATACGATCAGCCACAGTGTCTGGGGTAGGTGTGTTGGGGATGTGTCTAAGACTTATCGGGATGGGCGAGCGTTCTGGTGGAGAAGTGTCTACATGGGCGAGATGTTTGGAGAGTCTTGGAGTTGGGGTCTGGAAGGGGAAGGTGTCTGGTGAGAAGTGTCTGGGAGGGAAAGGTGTTCTGGCGAGAAGTGTCTGGGGAGGGAAGGTGTTCTGGGCCGAGAAGTGTCTGGGAGGGAAAGGTGTTTGCGAGAAGTGTCTGGGAGGGAAAGGTGTCTGGCGAGAATGTGTTGGGATGGAGAAGATGGCTGCTAAGAAGTGTCTGGAATTGGAAGGTGTCTGGTGAGAGGTGTCTGGGAGGGAAAGGTGCTAGGAGAAAAGTGTCAAGAGGAAGGTTCAGGATAAGGGAAGAAGGTACCATGGAAGAGGGCACAAAAACTCAACATTAACTCATCTACGACCTAGATTATCAATGTGGACAATTGTGGCAGAGACAGACCTGTCCATGTATTTGAAAGACTTATTGCTGTAAAATTCTGCGAATGTAAGGGCAGATCATCAGTCTTCTAAAAATTTTAAACAGGATTGTTTAGTTATGAACCAGTTAGACAAGTCTGACCCATTTGACATATTAGAGCAATCTGATTAACTTGGTTATGAGAGAAATAGTTCAGTTTTACCAATCTTTCCCCTGAAAACATTTATGATTTTTTTAAATAAGTATCATGAAATTAAAGGTCTATTCGATATGATGAGATTTTTTTTTATAATGAAGGTCATTTCTCGAGTTCTTTTTTCCTAATAATTTAAGACAATGTTAGCCACATGGTTAGACACATTGTATAGCCTAGATGGTATACACCACACAATTTGACACAAACATGATTAAAAATACATGCCGGAAAATTATTTGAAGAATAATTACAACAAATAAAGCAATAACAGTAATTAGAGCAAACGCATAAATTATTTTCTTGCAATATGTGACACTGACAGTGAGTTTTATTCAATATACAAATTTCTGACGACGTAATAATACTGAACAACGTTAATTCACTTGACCGAACATTACGTCATAGATAGGTATCCCTGTATTTCATAACCCGTCCGCTGGTTCTCAATGAACGAGATAAGAATAGGTCAGAGTGCGGCATAACTTTTGTTATGTAGTTAAAAGAGGAAGGACATTTAGGCTGTCCTTCCTCTTTTAAGGATCAAATCTCGTTGCCCAAAGATGACTCCCCCCAAAAAAAAAAATTAAGTAGATAGACCCCTAAATGATGTCGAACTAAAGGTTTAGCGCTTTGCCTGAATATCAGAGAAAAAAATGAAGGTTTGATGCAAATTAGGAGAGGCATTCATAAGTCATGAAATGGAAAGTAACATCCAAATTTCTTCACGAATAACGGTAAATTAAGACACGAAAAGCCCAGTATCTAATTCAGACCTTCCATGGACTTGGCTTCAAAGTGACAGATATTCTAAAATACACAAACATATTTAGCTTGAAGCTGCTCAGAAGTTGCATTAGTAAGTCATTAGTGTTGCTGGATTGAAGGTAACAGGATGCAACACTCAGAAATTTATTTATTTTTATTATCACACTGGCCGATTCCCACCAAGGCAGGGTGGCCCGAAAAAGAAAAACTTTCACCATCATTCACTCCATCACTGTCTTGCCAGAAGGGTGCTTTACACTACAGTTTTTAAACTGCAACATTAACACCCCTCCTTCAGAGTGCAGGCACTGTACTTCCCATCTCCAGGACTCAAGTCCGGCCTGCCGGTTTCCCTGAACCCCTTCATAAATGTTACTTTGCTCACACTCCAACAGCACGTCAAGTATTAAAAACCATTTGTCTCCATTCACTCCTATCAAACACGCTCATGCATACCTGCTGGAAGTCCAAGCCCCTCGCGCACAAAACCTCCTTTACCCCCTCTCTCCAACCTTTCCTAGGCCGACCCCTACCCGCCTTCCTTCCACTACAGACTGATACACTCTTGAAGTCATTCTGTTTCGCTCCATTCTCTCTACATGTCCGAACCACCTCAACAACCCTTCCTCAGCCCTCTGGACAACAGTTTTGGTAATCCCGCACCTCCTCCTAACTTCCAAACTTGAATTCTCTGCATTATATTCACACCACACATTGCCCTCAGACATGACATCTCCACTGCCTCCAGCCTTCTCCTCGCTGCAACATTCATCACCCATGCTTCACACCCATATAAGAGCGTTGGTAAAACTATACTCTCATACATTCCCTCTTTGCCTCCAAGGACAAAGTTCTTTGTCTCCACAGACTCCTAAGTGCACCACTCACTCTTTTTCCCTCATCAATTCTATGATTCACCTCATCTTTCATAGACCCATCCGCTGAACGTCCACTCCCAAATATCTGAATACATTCACCTCCTCCATACTCTCTCCCTCCAATCTGATATTCAATCTTTCATCACCTAATCTTTTTGTTATCTTCATAACCTTACTCTTTCCTGTATTCACCTTTAATTTTCTTCTTTTGCACACCCTACCAAATTCATCCACCAATCTCTGCAGCTTCTCTTCAGAATCTCCCAAGAGCACAGTGTCATCAGCAAAGAGCAACTGTGACAACTCCCACTTTGTGTGTGATTCTTTATCTTTTAACTCCACGCCTCTTGTCAAGACCCTCGCATTTACTTCTCTTACAACCCCATCTATAAATATATTAAACAACCACGGTGACATCACACATCCTTGTCTAAGGCCTACTTTTACTGGGAAATAATTTCCCTCTTTTCTACATACTCTAACTTGAGCCTCACTATCCTCGTAAAAACTCTTCACTGCTTTCAGTAACCTACCTCCTACACCATACACCTGCAGCATCTGCCACATTGCCCCCCTATCAGAAATTATCTCTTGAAAAACATAGTGGGACCTACACAAGTCAAAATCAACAACACTTTCTCAAAGGTTCACCACCATTTACATAATTAATTCGGTAAGTAATTAGTAAAGAAGTGAAAAAAGAAGCAAGTAAAAAATTCAGAAATTTTTATTTACGCTTTGGGTACATAAAATTATTTTTTACAATGGTCTACTAAGAAGAGAGACGGTATTGACATAAATAAATAACCTTAACATGTAACCTAATAAAGTCAGACACTGGGATTTATTTCTCATCACAATAAACATTCGTCAATTATTACATCGAAATCACTTTAATTAATGAAGATGGGACCCTAACACAAAATTTCCCATAATGAAAACACATCAGCACTAAAAGTTTAAGTAAAGCTCACCAGAAGAGGCATTTTTCCGGTTGTTGAAGTCCAGCAAAATTAGCGCCTACGCAGCCTACGCAGCCTACGCAGCCTACGCCACTCAAAAATAAGTTTCATCTATTTTAATACGTAGGCCTTTTAAAGTTATTCACAATTAATTTAAATAAGGGAAAAAAGGTTTAAAATTGCAGGTTCATATAGCGGCATTCAGAATGGATCAAACAAGGGAGGTTTTAGTCCAGTTCCTTGGATCGAGAACCCCTATTTAGCATCAAAGCAACTCCTCCCTTCATGAAGCACAATACAGGCATAAAATTCCTGTGAAAAAGTCGCCTACATACTTAATAAACAATACACATCCCTTTCTATGTATGGACACACCTGTGCTATAATTGTGGATTCGATCAAGGTCTCCTTAAAGCTGGGAAAAAAAAAAAAAGTGTTTCAGTCTGACTTCAATAAGAGATGTAGGAGGTGTAGCTCAACACTCAAAAAGGGTGCAGCGCACAAAATGCGTGATAAAGGGAATAACAGGAAAAGTTGGTAGGTGGATCTATAATTTCCTGAAAAGAGAGAATACATAAAGTAATAGTAAACAGAGTGGAGTCTGAGGCAGCTGCGTGTAAATCTCTTTCCACAAGGCACAGTACTCGCTCCCATTTATGTTAAAACTATATCGGAGTATAAAACAAATCCCAACCACACATTAGAGCGAAAAACTAATGTAAAAGTCCTGGGAGTGATCATGTCACAGGATCTTACCTTCGAAGACCATAACACTATCAATGCATATGCTAGGGATGCCAAGCCATGATGACACTCTTCGGTCGCTTGTTCTATCTAGGATGGAATATTGCTGCACACTAAAAAATACCTTTCAAGGCAGGTAAATTGCCGGATAGAAATGTAGAGAAAAGAAAAATGGATTTTAAAGAAAGGGAAGTTTGA
>NC_069408.1:70570721-70594915 GCF_026875155.1 Cherax quadricarinatus
CATCAATTCTATGTTTCACCTTTTCTTTCAAACCCACCCGCTGAAGCCACTCCCAAATATTGAATCGTTCCCCTCCCCCATACTCTCCCCCTCCAATTTGATATTAAATCTTTCTACCAATCTTTTTGTTTCCTAAAACTTACTTTTTCCCGTATTCACACTTTTTGAACCCCTACCAAATTCATCCACCAATCCGCAATTCCTTCGAATCTCCCAAGGCCAGTGTCATCAGAAAAAGACAGCTGTGACAACTCCCACTTTGTGTGGGATTCTTTATCTTTTAACTCCACCCCTTGCCAAAGCCCCTCGATTTATTCTCTTACAACCCCTTATAAATATATTAAACAACCAGGGTGACACAAATCCTTGTCAAGGCCTACTTTTAGGGGAAAAAAATTTTCCTTTTTTCCCTACATACTCTAACGGCCTCATATCCTCGAAAAAAACTCTTCACTGTTTCAGTAACCTACCCCCTACACCATAACTTGCCATCTGCCACATTCCCCCTACCACCCTGTCATAGCTTTTCCAAATCCATAAATGCCACAAAACCTCTTTAGCCTTATCTAAATACTGTTCACTTATATGTTTCACTGTAAACACCTGGTCCACACACCCCCTACCTTTCCAAAGCCTCCTTGTTCATCCTGCTATCCTATTCTCTCCTTACTCTTAATTCTTTCAATTATAACTCTACCATACACTTTACCAGGTACACTCAACAGACTTATCCCCCTAAAATTTTTTTGCACTCTCTTTTATCCCCTTTGCCTTTATAAAAAGGGAAAACTATGCAATGCTCTCTGCAATCCCTAGGTACCTTACCCTCTTCCATACATTTATTAAATAATTGCACCAACCAACTCCAAACTATATCCCCACCTGCTTTTAACATTTCTATTTTTAAACCCATCAACCCCGGGCTGCCTTACCCCTTTCATTTTACCTACTTGCCTCACGAACTTTCCCCCACACTCACAACTGGCTCTTCCTCACTCCTACAAAGATGTTATTCCTCCTTGCCCTATACACCCAAATCACAGCTTCCCTATCTTCATCAACATTTAACAATTCTCAAAATATCCTTCCATCTTCCCAATACCTCTAACTCTCCCCTTTAAAAAACTCTCCTCTCCTATTTTTTAAATGACAAATCCATTTGTTCTCTAGGCTTTCTTAACTTTTTAATCTCACTTCCAAACTTTTTCTTATTTTCAACGAAATTTGTTGATAAATCTCACCCACTCTCTCATTTGCTCTCTTTTTACATTGCTTCACCCACTCTCTTAAAATTCTCCTTTTTTTCTCCATTACTCTTCCCTCCCCTTTCATCACTTCTACTTTGTAAAAATTCTCATATGCTAACTTTTCTCCCTTACTACTCTCTTTACATATCATTTCCACCAATCGCTCCTCTTCCCTCCTGCACCCACTTTCCTGTAACCACAAACTTCTGCTGAACACTCTAACACACTACATTTTTTAAACCCAACCCCAAAACCTCTTCGACCCCATTGCCTATGCTCTCATTAGCCCATCTTTTCCTCCAATACTGTTTTTATCTTACCCTAACTGCTCCTCTTTTAGTTTATAAACCTCACCTCTCTCTTCCCTGATGCTTCTATTCTCCTTGTATCCCATTCTACCTTTTACTCTCAGTGTAGCTACAACTAGAAAGTGATCTGATATATCTGTGGCCCCTCTAAAAAACATTTACATCCTGAAGTCTACTCAACAGTCTTTTATCTACCAATACATAATCCAACAAACTACTGTCATTTCGCCCTACATCATATCGTGTATACTTATTTATCCTCTTTTTCTTAAAATATGTATTACCTATAACTAAACCCCCTTTTTATACAAAGTTCAATCAAAGGGCTCCCATTATCATTTACACCTGGCACCCCAAACTTACCTACCACACCCTCTCTAAAAGTTTTCTCCTACTTTAGCATTCAAGTCCCCCACCACAATTCTCTCTCACTTGGTTCAAAGGCTCCTTTACATTCACTTAACATCTCCCAAAATCTCTCTCTCTCCTCTGCATTCCTCTCTTCTCCAGGTGCATACACGCTTTTTATGACCACTTCTCGCATCCAACCTTTACTTTAATCCAATAATTCTTGAATTTACACATTCATATTTTTCTTTTCCTTCATAACTGATCATTTAACATTACTGCTACTCCTTTCCCTTTTCTCTAACTCTCCCCAGATACTCCAGATTTAATCCCATTTATTTCCCCCCACTGAAACTTCCTACCCCCTTCAGCTTTGTTTTGCTTAGGGCCAGGACATCCCAATTCTTTTCATTCATAACATCAGCAATCATCTGTTTCTTGTCATCCGCACTACATCCACGCACATTTAAGCAACCCGTTTTTTAAAGTTTTTTCTTCTCTTTTTTAGTATTGTATACAGGAGAAGGGGTTACTAGCCCATTTCTCCCGGCAAATTTTTGTGCCTCATTTCGACACGCATGGCTTACGGAGGAAAGATTCTTTTCCACTTCCCCTGGACAATAGAAAAATAAAAAGACAAGAGCTATTTAAAAAAGGAGAAAAACCCGATGTATGTATAAATATGATGTGCGTGTCTGTGAAGTGTGACCAAAATGTAAGTTTGGGGTAGCAAGAATCCCTGTTTTCTTAGGGTTTATGAACAGAAAAAGAAACCGCAATCCCCACAGCAAAAAAATTTCAGGTTTTTGTTTCACATCATCTGGAGGACGTTACTTCCCCGGGTGGTTGCTGTCTACCAACCTACTACCGAGACATCATATATAATATATATAATATAATATAATATATAACTATAATAATATATATATATATATATATATATATGTGTGTGAGTTATATAAATAATGTGCGTGCCGCATAATTAAAAGTTGGTCAATTTGCAAGAACTCTTTTAAGAATTAAGTCCTTTCTAAATTTTTCTCTTTTACGATTAAAGATAATTTTTTTCATTAAATGTTGATGTAAAAATTTATAATTTTGCTTTCAAAATGAACTTAGAAAACTACCTAACCTTATTATAACACGCAATTTATTTAAGCCTAACCCAACTAAATATTTTAGATTATGTTTACTATAATTTATAACTAAACAAACACAGTAAAAAAATTTTTTTTCTGTTTAGTACAGAATGATGTTGTTGAAATTATTGCATGAACAAATTTTCACTGTCCTTTATGGCAAGATGAACGTTGGCAATTTAAGCCAAGAACGCAAGTTTCTGACCCTATTCGCACGAAAAAAATATATCGATATATATATATATATATCTATATATATATATATATATACGATATATATATAATAAAAATATATGTATATATATATATATAATACACACACACACCCAATAAATTATAACCCATTTTTTGTATATTTTAAAATTAATAATGCAATAAAATCAAATATTTTTCAACGAGATAAAAATTCATGTAAAAATAGTCCATAATGCAGAAACAAATGAAGAAATGCTTGGTTCTAGGAAATAGAATAATACGAGAGCGAGAGAGAGAGAGAGAGAGAGAGAGAGAGAGAGAGAGAGAAAGAGAGAGAGATAAGGACATCGATTATATAAAATGGGATGTTCAGTGAAAGGACACAATGGCCATTAGTTGCATTTGTGTTTCTTTACTTAATATATTGACGGTAATTCTACCAATATTAAAATGAAATGGATGTTGAAGGAGTTAACCTGGACAGTTCCCGACAGAGAACCGGATAACTCTCACTTCTTACAAGTGGCTGGGCAACCTCTATTTTCCTACTAGTATGGCGATAGAACCCACAAACCCGTTTCAAACTTTCTCGTCAGAGAGAGATAAGTGCCACCTTGAGACGGTGTAGGTAGAAGGTGAAGATGCTGTGGGTGGGGAAAATGGAAGGTACTGAGGGTGACATGGTTAGATAGAGGTGGATCGGGATAGTAGGGATGTTCGATGGTGGTGTGGAGGTGTATTTATGGTGGTGGTAAATGGTGAAAGTAAGTGATGGGAAGAGTATTGATTAGTATGATCGTGATGTGGTGATTTGATGCTGGGGTAGTTGTAGTGGTGGGGTGGTGCGGCGTTATACTATGAATCATGGTTTAAGTGTGGGTGGTATGATGCCTTAATGGTGTGAAGGTGTGGTAGTTGTGGTGGTTAAACTAGACAAAACTAATTAGTCGTAAGTTAAAACACGTCAGACTGTTAATGTCAATAAGCTCTTCCAAAAATGTTTCCTAGGACAACGAGTCAGAATTTCTTAATTTTGTTCGTTGGCATGTTTTCAACACTTACGGAAAGAATCCTTCCAGGGGAAAGATTCCCTCTAGTTGGTCCAAAGAGAACTCTCTCAACCTGAGGAATCTCCTCTGTCCTCTTGTCCAGTTTTTGCACTCCCTCAAACCGGCGAATCTCATCCTCTTCCTCGTCTAGGTAACTGATCTCACACCTTGGGAAAACTTTCCCTATACATCGTCTAGATTACGACTTTCACACATAGGAAAGTTTAACCTTAGGAATCTTTATTGTGGAAACGTTTCGTCATACAGTGGTTTCAAACTCCTGTATTGGAATGATAGTCACTGTGTGGCGAAACGTTTCCATAAAAAACATTCCCCAGTGTTACACATGTGTCGAATGTATGAACTAAAGAAGCATACAGTGTAGACGAAACGTTTCGAAAATAAAGAAGCCTAATTATTGCACAGGAATCTTACATATCTACTTTTTGTTACTGGATCATGTTCCTTATTTTATACAAAGGCTAAGAATCAGTGAGTGGGCAATTATGGGTGTTTATACCTACTGTCGTTTCACCTCACTGGAGAACCTATAATCTTCGCTGTGTTTTATTCTATATAACCCTTGTTAAAATGTGTTTATACAAAAGA
This sequence comes from Cherax quadricarinatus, assembly GCF_026875155.1. NCBI lineage: Eukaryota > Metazoa > Arthropoda > Malacostraca > Decapoda > Parastacidae > Cherax > Cherax quadricarinatus. The sequence goes on from NC_069408.1 coordinate 70,575,617, forward strand.
AAGTGCTCGGGTATTTCTGGTCTGACATTTTCCAGTGAGATACTTTTTTAAATATCCAGTCACGTGTTTTTATTGCTATTTCTTAACACCTATGCTTTATATGCCTCCCTTCTGCCACACTAATTTCTCTTCCTTTTTCTCTCTCTCCTATTCTTACATTACCTTGTCTCCAGTCACCGTCTCTTTCTCTCACTCTGTGACATAGCACAGGGTGTACAGAAAGGCGGGCTGGTGTGGTGTGGTCTGAGCTGAAGTTATGTTACTGGCTGGAGAGGATCATGCCCTTCCTTCCACTGGCTTACCAGCTTGTAGAAACTCCATCTTAATTATCAAACCTCTGGAAGATATTCACTTATTTCAGTCTTTGTTGATGCGTATATACATCTACATGTTTGCATTAATAAATAGAGTTTAATGGTTAAATCCATTCACAAACGAATTTACATAGAATTGTATACTAGAATCAGTGCCAACGAACCAAAATACCTATCATCCTTCCTAGCTACCAAACAACTTACAGGTCAGCCAACCAACCTACCTAGCTACCAAACAACTTACAGGTCAGCCAACCAACCTACCTAGCTACCAAACAACTTACAGGTCAACCAACCAACCTACCTAGCTACCAAACAACTTACAGGTCAACCAACCAACCTACATATCCCCCCGTATCTCTCTCTCTCTCCCTCTCTCTCTTTACTTTCATCTCCCTTTGCTTCTTTGTCCCCAACTTCGCCGCTTTCATCCACCTAGTTACCCTTCCTCATCTCTTTTCACCTTTTTGGTAGGAGACATCTTCGTCAATTTTCCTCATCACAGCACAACATGCAACTTACAGGAACTCAACACAGGCTGTGAGGAGATGAAGCAGGGGACACTTTTTTCACCTTACCTTTGCTTATTAATTTCTGAGGTATTTTTTCTTTGCTCCGAAGGAAGAGAATGCTTAGAAGCAGTATATATTCGTGAGTAATATTAAGAAACCCAAACGACGTAAACAAAAGAATAGTAGTTTTATGACCTCGACAACAGTGGGAATTTACCGTTCCTATTAAGAGAACCCAACGATAAAAACCAGAAAAGTTTTTATGGATCAAATTTAGATTTTGTTTTGAACTAGTATATATATATTTTAAGTGAGTGAGATTAACATGTGTAAGAAAGCCTAGAATCAAATGGATTTGTCAGTTTAAAAATAGGAGAGGAAGAGTTTATTAGATGGAGAGTTAGAGGTATTGGGAAGATGGAGGGAATATTTTGAGGGAATTGTAAATGATGATGAAGAAGGAAGCTGTGATTTCGGTATAGAATAGAGGAGGAAAACATCTTGTAGGAGAGACGAAGAGCCAGTTTTGAGTGTGGGGAAGTTCGTGAGGCAGTAGGTAAAATGAAAGAGGGTAAGGCAGAGCCGCATTGATGGAAAAAGAAAGAAATGTTAAAACCAGGTGGGGATATAGTTTTGAGTGGTTGGTGCAATTATTTAATAAATGTATGGAAGAGGGTAAGGTACTTAGGGATTGGCAGAGACTGAGCATGCATAGTTCCTTTGTATAAAGGCAAAGGGGATAACAAGAGAGTGCAAAAATTTAGGGGATAATGCGCTTAGTATACCCTGTTAAAGTGTAATGGTAGAGTTTTATTATTGAAAGAATAAGAGTATGAACGGAGAATAGGATAGCAATGAACAAGGAGGCTTTAGGAAGGTAGGGGGTGTGTGAAACCAGGTGTTTACAGTGAAACATATAGTGAACAGTATTTTATGATAAGGCTAAAGAGGTCTTGTGGCAATTTATGGATTTTGGAAAAGGCGTATGACAGGTGGATAGGGGGGCAATTGTGCAGATGTGCAAGTGTAATGGTGTAGGAGGTAGGTTATGAAAAGCAGTGAAGAGTTTTTTAACGAGAGATAGTGAGGCCTCAATTAGAGTAATGTAGGAAAGAGGGAATTATTTCCCAGTAAAAGTAGGCCTAGTCAAGGATTGTTTATGTCACCGTGGTTGTTTTATATATTTATAGATGGGTTGTAAGAGAAGTAAATCGAGGGTCGTGGCAAAGCGTGAGTTAAAAGATAAAGAATCACACACAAAGTGGGAGATTGTCACAGCTGCTCTTTGCTTGATGACAACTGTACTCTGGAGATTTCTAAAGAGAGTTGTCAGAGATTGGTATATTGAATTTGTAGGGTGTGCAAAAGAAAAAAAATTAAAGGTGAATACAGGAAAGAGTAAGGTTATTAGGATAACAAAAAGATTAGGTGATTAAATATTGACATATCAGATGGAGGGAGAATTTGAGGAGGTGAATGTATTCAGATATTTTTCGGAGTGGACGTGTCAGCGGATGGGTCTATAAAGAGAGGTGAATCATAAAATTTGGATTAGGGAAAAAGAGTGAAGTGGTGCACTTAGGAGTCCCTGTGGAGAACTAAGAACTTTGTCCTTGGCGGCAAAGAGGGGAATGTAATGAAGTATAGTTATAACCAACGCTCTTTAATGGGTGTGAAGCATGGGGGTGAGGAATGTGCAGCGAGAGAATGCAGGAGTAAAGTGGGAGAAGTCATGTCCGAGGCAATGGTGGTGTGAATATAAGTGCAAGAATTCGTAGTTTGGTAGTTAGGAGGAGGTGCGGATTACCAAACTGTTGTCCAGAGGGCTGAGGAAGGATTGTTGAGGTGGTTTTCGGACCATGGAAGAGAGAAGGACGAAACAGAATGACTTCCAATAGTGTATCATTCTGTAGTGAAGGGAAGGCGGGTAGGGGTCGGCCTAGAAAGGTTTTGAGGGAGGGTAATGGGAGGTTTTGTGTGCGAGGGGCCTTGGACTTCCCAAGCAGTATGCGTGAGCGGTTTGATAGAGTGAATGGAGACAAATGATTTTTTAATACTTGACGAGCTGTTGAGTGGTGAGCAAATGTTAGGTCCTATTGTCTTGATGATTCCAGTTTCATAAAGAGTTTCTCTACCAATTTCCTCTTTTGTGTGTTTAGTATGTAGTACCTGTCGGTGTTTTCCGTTTCTAGGTTTCTTGGTACTGTGCTTTCTATTAACGTTACGTGATGAATAAGGTCTGTACGGGAATTGATAGGGATTCGGAGACTTTCTTACTTTAAGGCCAGTGTGTTAAGGCGTCGCAGGCCCAGAGAGACATGCCTGCGAGAGACTAGGCTTGTTGGCTCTAGCTGTCAAGATATATCAGTGGGGAAGCGAGGCAGTCGGGTATGCCTAACTCTCCGATGCCTGCCTTCGGGTGGTAACTTTGGAGAATAGGTATGGAGGATTACTGTCTACACTTCTGTTTCCCATTGAACCTTATTTACATGCTGTTCATCACCGACAGACTTTTCGTTGTTTTGTGAGCCTTTCTCTTTCAATCTTCTTACGACTTTCTTCTCGTAATAGATTGGAGAAAAATTTTGTTTCTGTGAACCTTTCTGCAAAACCAGTCTCAAATTGTGATGTGTTGTGTGTGGTGTGTGTGTGTGTGTGTGTGTTGTGTGTGTGTGGTGAGTGAATCGTTTTTATATAAATTACTGTGCAACACTGAAGCACAATGAGGACAAGTCAAGTGCTTCAGCTTTAATGTGTACTAATAATCCAGCATCAAACTCGTCCTGGCTAATGATAATTCACTAAATATAATGGATCTGTTGCCATGAAACAACACTGAAACATGATTTGTTGCGTCATACTCATAACAAAATAAGTGAAAGAAAAGGTCTTATAAGACTCATATAACGACGATCAGGACTTATGATCACCCACACTCAAGATAGGCCAGCAACACGATAACAAATCCATGAGGGATATGACACCTAGGAAAAAGAGGACTCCCTGATGTAGCCAGGCACCTTGAAGCACCACGGTAGTACGAGGTGTTATTTCAAACGAAAGATTTGATTGGTAAGATGTTTCACTTATTTAGACAGGAAAGAGAGTTTAAAATGGCGAAGCATTTCAGTAAAAGGATTTGTTCATTACAACAAAAAATGCATGGTATTCCAAGGTTTTGTGTTGATAATGTTTTTATTCAGTTAACAGATGTCGTATGTTGAAAGCTAGGAAACTAGAGGCCAGGGAAAAAATGTCCTCGTTTGTGGCCAACAGAAGGTCGTATGTATTTGAAGCTAGGAAACTAGGCAGGGAATAAATCTCTTGGTGGCTCGTTGTGCCAACAGATGGTCGTATGTTGAAGCTAGGAAACTAAGGCAAGGGGGGAAAAATGTCCTCGTTGTGCAACAGATGGTCGTGTGTCAAGCAAGGAAACTAGGACTGAAAAAAATGTCTCGTTTGTGCGACATTTGGGCAAAGAATTAGCAATACAGATATGGATGAGTGCTGTGCGGCGGAAGATACACATTCGTGTGATCAATGGAAACATTCTGGTTGAAAGGTAAACTCTGAGTCATCTTGGTGAACGCCTCGTCCAAGGAGGATCAGCTTACCTTCCGTTGATCATCCTTACTTGGTGGGTAATGTTAACCTTGATTTGTTTAGTTTCTTTCGTGATTATACTTCATGTGGATTACTCAACCCTGGGTTCACCCGCCTTGTGTTTCACCCTCATCGTGGTTCACCCTGCCTCGTGGTTTCACTCCTGCCTCTGTGGTTCTCACCTGCCATCGGTGATCACCCTGCTCGTGGTCAACCCTGCCTCGGGGTTTCACCCTGCCTCATGGTTCACCCTGCCTTGGTGTTCACTCCGGCATTTGTAGAAAGCATCATGCTAAATCACCCTTTCTTGTTGAGATAAAAATATGGGCACTCTGGGAAACTGAGACCACTCTGAAATATCGATATTTAAATAAAACTACAACTACTACTAAAATAAAAAATAAACTTCAACACAACAAGTGTAATATATTATTTTTTATTCTAGTGTTATATTATTATTATTATTATTATTATTATTATTATTATTATATTATCAATATAATAAATATGAGCCAGAAGGAAATGACAAAGTAACCAGGACCTAAACAAAACACTTTCCCTGAAGTCACGACTTGAAAAAATACGAGGTTTCACACAATCACAAAAGCTTAGAATTCTTACCCTAATACAAATACAAAACACATTCCGTGTACTCTTCAAACAGTGCTGCTTCAACTCGCGCCACACACTCCCCAGAAACATCATAGAGAGGGTATACCCCGCGTCACACTTCACTTCTCACACAGTAGGATGCCAAGCTCTCCACATATACACTACGATTCTCTCTCTCTCTCTCATCTCTCTTCTCTCTCTCTCTCTCATCTCTCTTTCTCTCTCTTCCAACTGTAGAAATTGGCGAAACCACCGAAATTTTAAGATAAATCTTCCACAGAGTTGATAGCTTGACTAAAAAAAATCATTCCGAATCATCTTCGGGTTGTAACAAATTTTCTAGATGTCGGATAGACGCGAGTAGGTGTTACATTGAGTTATTTAAAGATATAGATTTCCTACAATAAGCTATGAATAGTAATAATGTAAAGGAAAAAAACGATAAATTTACATATACACACCAAATTTACACTCCTTCGCCATTAGTGTTATGTTCTGTTGATTCGTAAATATATCAAGCTGCAGGGCAAACGCTTTGTTTTTAGCGCACCTGCCGGAAGTAACACAACATGTTTTCTTGCTAGTCTTGCAAGAGGAACCATGTCACGCAAGTACATACTATGGTAGTGGAAGGAAGCCCATGTCTGTTGTGATAGAGACGAGAGTCCCCCTCAAACTGGAACCCATAAAAGCCTTGTTTGAGCACCGATCGTTAATCACGCTCAGATGCTTACTTGATGGTGAACTCTGTCAGTGAAGTAGCATCCCCTGCTTGATGAGACATGCACTCTGTGCTACATATATTAGAGATATCACGTTATGTAGTGTTCAGTCAGTCAAGGCTTTGGGTGTTTTTTCACATCGTATAACGAAGTGCTGCACATAATGTTCCGCGGCATGAAACAGCAGTCAGGGGTGAAGAATGTGCCCATGAATATGAAACATATGGCCCCTACTTTTTGCGATGATTGAATAATTTGCTGTGTTTTCCTCTTCCTATTCCAAAACACAGACCTATGTAATGTTTACTTCCTGACGCTGTAGGTACAACAATAGGCACAACACTGTCTTTCATCTAGAGCCCATGGGCGAACTCTAATGGAGATTGCGCTATTTGTCTGCATGTGGATATTGCTGAACTGGTGACGCCATAAAACAGTAGAAATAGAATGTCACTGTCTACAACAATAACATGAACGTCGTGGTATCGAGTCCAATCACCACATCAACATCGCCTTTATCGCCAGCCAGTATAACCTGGACACCTCCTAGCCTTAGATAACCATTAAGGATATGCCTGTTACGTCTGAGTGACAGAAGTCGTCCTTCCTGGAATTCAGGTCCCTATAATAACACCATGTTAGAATATGTTTGTTTTGATACAACCGACTTTTCTAGTCGCTGTCCTATAGCAGTGAAAAGAAAAACCACTGAGGAACTCCAGGACTCTGACGCCGAATCACTCAAAAACATAGGGTTCACATACAGATTCCATTATCCCCGACTTGTGGCCATAACAAGCGATGCACGAGCACATTCCATCGATTACTGTTACGACATTTGTTACTGTGATTTTAGAAGTAAGAGCTGGTGGAACTCCACGAATATAGGTTCAATGCAGTGGGTGTTTGATAGATTTTACACACACATCTGGTGTCAACGGCGCTTCGTACTCTTTTTCGTTGTAAGGACACATATAACACCTCTTAGGGCATTTCCTTATTGCTTGCGGCAGAATTGCTGTTGGATAGCGTTTACAAGGGCTTATGAGGTGACGCTATGGTGCAAACTAGATTTTGCTGACGACGACCGAACTGAAGCTCTCGTTGGTTGGTCCTCGTGCCGTTCTTTAAAGGTACATATTTTGTGTGTTGAGCATGGTAATACGACATGTGGGGAAAACACATTCCACAAAATCAATCTACATGTCACTTTGTCCACAGCGGCTGCTCTATCGTTTATCTCACTGAACGTTGCATTTCATTGGGGTGAAGAATGGTCCATCAAAGCATATCCCGCTTAATCAGGCCACAGAAATGGCCTGATGTTGCATCAAAGCATGCATCATGATTTCTTAGTTAATATATGAATTTATGATATAACTGCTTCGATACTGGAAATGTATCACATATGTCTGTATCGTTTGTTCGTAAGTATGACAGTAATGGGTTTGTGTACCAGTTATACTGATAAACAATAAGCCTCTTAGTAATATACAGTTCCATCATTTTTTTTGAACGTATCACCAGAGATCCAGAGTAAATTTAATATTTTCTATTATTGTTCAGTCTGTTTGCCAATCAAATCAATAACATGCCGTAATCAAGCATGACCATTAAGATACTTGAAACCGAATCAAAACCTTGCCAATCCCATTATTAAAATTGGAAGAAAAACTCAATGCACTTGTTTTTCGGACAACAGAAAACTTTACAGATATGAAGAACATTTCATTTTATTGCCGGGATTTGTCTTGTCATCTCGAAAAAAAGTAACACACCAAGATCCAAAGGAATCGATTTCGAGGAATAATTCAACCAAATGCCGAAAACAGGGAATAAATACGAGTTTTGTTATCTAATATTTAAACAATATGTGTCTTATGTACATGTGGCATGAGCATAATAATGCAAAGATACATTTGTGCCAAAGTAAGTGTGCTTACATTCATGCAGGAGAGATCGGTGGTGATGAAACAGGCACTGTCGTCATTGGTTACGTTGATATGGTAATTGTTTGCTGCACACTAAGCAGCAGCAGCAGGGTTTGCAAAACAACTCAAAGAAACACGGAGGCCACCGCGGCACTGGGAATGTGGCTTTATTCTACTTTTTTGTGTCATCGAAATAACGTGGATTAGGAACAATGTTGTGGTTGTCCTGACAGTCCCCCATGTGCGGTCTGGTGGCAGAAGTGTTTGTTTTTTTTGGTGGAGATGGTGTTGACTGTGGTTGAGGGCTGGTGGTGTCTGGCTGCATTGTTGTGGTTGCTCTGCTGTGGTGTCTGGGATATTTGTTGTCGGTTGCTCTGCCTGGTGGTTGTCTGGGATGCATGTTTGTCGGTTGCTCTGTGGTGGTGTCCCTGGGATATATTGTTGGTCGTTGCTCTGCTGGTGTGTCTGGAATGCATTGTTGTCCGTGCTCTGCTGTAGTGTCTGCGATGCTTTGCTGTTTTTTGCTTCGCTGTGGTGTCTGGATGCATTGTTGTCAGTTGCACTGCTGTGGAACCAGAGGTGAAGGCATGTGGCCACCAGCATTTGAGTACGTTATTTAGGACGTTTCCACGTCAGTGTCACCCACAAGATCACTAAACGGCATAGAACTCATCCTCATCAACCCTCCGCATGTTAGCTTTCAGCTCCTTAAATTAAGCTCGGAGTGTTCACCACTGTGTGACATGCTAAAACATATAATTGCTTTCAACAGCTCCCACAATGCACCACACACACCCAGACATTTTTCTATCTGCACACTGAGCAGACTGATTTTTCTGTATATAAGCTTAATCTGGCTGATCGTGGTTACTTCGGTGTGCTAGAAATTAGGCATAAATTTACGTATCTCCCAATCTTGAGTGGCCTAGAATGTCAGCAGATATGAGCTAAGACTGCTTGGAAAATGATACTTAGAGCAAGATTTAATTATACTTCTGCACTGTTTTTTTTTGTAGGAAAAATACTAAAGCGTCATGCGCTCTCGCTTCACCACGAGGCGGAACCAAAGCAGCATGGTTCGACTCCTTGGATAGTCGCAGTGTTGTTATTGATCAGTTACCATTCTTCGTGGTGTTGTATGTATTGTATGTATATATATAATATACATATATATATATCTATATATAGATATATATATATAGTATATATAATTATTTATATATATATATTGTGTGTGTGCGCCGCGCGCACTTAACAATTCTGAAACAGAGGCGAAAATTGTTTACAAACATTATTTCACGTCCACAGCTGGACTCGAACTGCAAACTCAGTATCAGAGTAACCGTACTTTACCACCAGTACTTTACCACCAGTACTTTACCACCAGTACTGACCCAGATAGTAGGGCACCGAGCCGAGTCAGACATGTTTCCCCATACCCCGGGGCACCAGCCTCGTTTTGAAAGTTATCTCATGAATCCTGTGTCGTGCTCCCCCCGTATAAAGTACTGGTTTACTCTGATACAGAGTTTGCAAGGGTTCGAGTCCTGCTTGGTGACGTAGACAAAGTAAACAATTCGCTTCGCCTGTTTGAGAAGTGTTAAGCGCGCGCGCTCACACACTCATTGAATATATATATATACATAATATATATATATATATATATATTATTATATATATATAATATATATATCATAAGATTTTAAAAATAAAATTAAATATATATGTCGTGCCGAATAGGCAGAATTTGCGATCTTTGGCTAAATAGCACAGCGCTCATCTTGCCATATAGGACAAGTGAAAATTTGTGAATGCAATAATTTCGGCCAAAATCATTCTGATCCTAACGAAAAAAATATTTCCCACTGTGTTTGTTTAGATTAAATTATTGTAAACAAATCTAAAATATACACTAACCAGTTGCGCGCAAGAGATCTCCGCAGCTCTAACAATAAACACTATAAATCTTTCTATATCCATCTTCGGGTCTATAGATATGAAGTGCGAGCGTCATACACGCACCTGAAGGATTATCTCTTCCTAGATAATTCTCGAATGCGCGAGCAAACAATTAAATAATTTTCTCGAGAGAGTGATCGCTCGAATCTCGCATTATCGTGACACACATATCTACTAGCGAAACGTCCAAATGAGGGTCAATATAATTTATTGAGGAAGACGTAGTAATTTCGGCGAGTAGGAGCGGGCGGGGGGAGGGAGGCGAAAGCGACGCTACACTCCTGTCACACATTAACAACTCTTAAAGCGTCAACCCTCTCTGACCTCTGTCTCTACATATCTCCTTTCGCTATATACTCTACACACACACACTATTGATTATCGTGTATCTGTTACTAGATCCTCTCTCTCTATTAAATCTCATCTTCTTGCTTCGTGTGTTAATACAGAATGGGAAATCCGTGCGAGCGGACTCCATCTCTCTACTCACGCTCTATTCTCAAACCGGGGCGCGATCTGATAGCTCACCGCCTCGCCTGATCTCGGGTGGCCCGAAAAGTAGAACTTGGCACTATCTCTCTAGACAAACGATCTCGCACACACACATCACGCGCAGCTTGTGCACGAGGAGTGTGCGAGAACAGTCTCATCTTACTGTGTTGGTTTCAGCAAAATTAACACACCGCTCCTTCAGTATCTTAATCCAGTTCGTCCCGAGCGCCAGTAGGCGCGAGCAAGTAGTACACACAACACACATACCGTAGAGCGCGGAAGGTACTCTTGTTGCGCGAGTAGAGCGGTAGTAGTCGCGTGCATAAAGTCTCTCTTCTCTCTATCTATACACTAGTGACGTCATCGCTCGCCTCTAGAGGTGCATGGCGCAGGGATGCGACATGTGCGAGAGTAGAAGATAATTAAAAATGTGAGCGTGTGCGCTGAGGAGTGCGCGAGAGAAATATATAACGAATTTTACCACATAAAAGAACTCTCTTTAAAGGGAGAAGAATGAGAAAAAAAAAAGACTGAATGGAATAGAAATAGGTGTAAAGAGTGTTGATGAGACACGGAGGGGGGCGGTATGGAGATAGATCAGGGATCATGAGATAAATCAAGATCTACTCTCTAAGAGTCGCGAGCGAAATATGGAATATTCATGGGTTGTCTCTCTATAATAGAGGTAACACACACACACATCACACTTCGCTCAGCTGGCGAATGCGCGAGAAGGCACTGGTGTGGATATAATAGATGGGTAAAAAAAAAAGATGTATGGTAGAGAATAGGCAGTTAAGGAGAAGAGAGGAATTATGGATGATCTAATAAAAAAAACTGAGGATAAAAATGTTTTGAGGGGGTTTTATAGTAGAGATGTATTAAAAGAGGGGAAGCATTGTTTTGGGAAGGGGGAGGAATGTAGAAGTTGGATTTAATATATAAAGGGGAAGAAAAGGTGATGGAGTGGAGGATAGGATGATGGAATTAAATGGAAGATGTATAGGAAAAGAAATTTGAGTTGTAGTGTATAATAGAATGTAGAAGAAAGCATTGAGTGTGAATTGAGGTATTATCCGTATCGGGGGGAGAAGAATTTAGTAAAGGACTGTGGATCGGGGATATGGAGGATGTTGCTCTCCAGAAATTTGTATGACTACTATATCGGATTAGAGAATGAAGTAGCAGCCCTATGCTCTGGGTCTTAATCAAAGAGCATCGGTGAATAACGCCTCCTGTGGGGGAATCGTGATCTTTTTCTCCACGCCCTCTTGCCAATCCCTCCTCGCTTTTACTTCTCGTACAACCCATCTAGTAATATATTAAACAACCACGGTAAATCAAAACATCCTTTCTAAGGCCCTACTTTTTACGGAAATAATTTCCCTCTTTCCTACATATCTAACTTGAGCCGCCACTATCCCGCCGAAAAACTCTTCACTGCTCAGTACCTACCTCCTCACCATACACCTGCAACATCTGCCACATTGCCCCCCTATCCACCCTGTCATACGCCTTTCCAATCCATAAATGCCACAGAGAACTCTTTAGCCTTATCTAAATACTGTTTTACTACATGTTTCAACTGTAAACACCTGGGTCCACACCCCCTACCTTTCACTAAATGCATCCTGTTCATTTGTTATCCTATTCTCCGTCGTACTCCTTAATTCTGTCAATAATAACTCTACCATCAACACTTTACCTGTATACTCAACAGACTTATCCCCCTATAATTTTTGCACTCTTTTTTTAATCCCCTTTGCCTTTATACAAAGGAACTGTGTAAATTCATGCTCTCTGCCAATCCCTAGGTATCTTAACCCTCTCCCATACAATATATTAATAATTCACCAACCACTTCCAAAACTGTATCCCCCACCGCTTTAACATTTCTATCTTTACCCATCAAGCCCGGCTGCCTATTCCCCTTTCATTTTTACCTACTGCCTCACGAACTTCCCCCACACTACAACTGCTCTTCCTCACTCCTACAAGAGGTTATTCCTTCCTGCCCTATACACAAATCACAGCTTCCCTATCTTCATATCAACATTTAACAATTCCCAAAAGATTCCTCTCCATCTTCCCAGACCTCTAACTCCTCCATTTAATAACTCCCTCTCTCTATTTTTAACTGACAAATCCCTTTGTTCTCTAGGCTTCCTTAACTTGTTAATCTCTCTCCAAAACGTTTTCTTATTTTCAACAACATTTGTTGATAACATCTCCATCCACTCTCGCATTGCTCTCTTTGTACAGTGCTTCACCACTCTCTAAACCTTCTTTTTCTCCATAGACCTCGTCCCTCTTTACATCACTTCTACTTTGCTAAAACTTCTCATAGCTAACTTTTCTCCTTACTACTCTCTTTACATCATCATTCCACCAATCCCTTCCTCTTCCTCCCCGCCCCTTTCCTGTAAACCTACAAACTTTCTGCTGACCACTCTAACAACTACATTTTTAATACCTACCCCATACCTCTTCGACCCCATTGCCTATGCGCTCATTAGCCCATATATCCTCCAATAGCTGTTTATACTTACCCTAACTGCCTCCTCCTTTTAGTTTATAATCCTTCACCTCTCTCTTCCCATGATGCTTCTATTCGCCTTGTATCCCATCTACCTTTTACTTCTCAGTGTAAGCTACAACTAGAAAGTGGATCTGATGTATCTGTGGCCCACTATAAACATGTACATCCTAAGTCTACTCAACAGTCTTTTATCTACCAGTTAAATAATCCAACAAACTACTGTCATTTCGCCCGACATCATATCTTGTATACTTTATTTTTTGCTCTTTTTCTTAAAATATATTACCTTTAACTAAACCCCTTTCTATACAAAGTTCTATCAAAAGGCTACCATTATCATTTACAACATGGCACCCACCCCAACTTACCTACCACAACCCCTCTAAAAGTTCTCCTACTTTAGCAATCAGTCTCTACGACAATTACTCTCTCACTTGGTTCAAAGGCTTCATATACATTCACTTATACATCTCCAAAATCTCTCTCCTCTCCTCTTGCAATATCTCTCTTCTCCAGGTGCATACACGCTTACTATGACCCACTTTTTCACATAATTTCTTGAATTTACACATTCATAACACTCTTTTCTCCTTCCATAACTGATCCTTCAGCATTACTGCTACCCCTTCCTTTGCTCTAACTCTCTCAGATACTCCAGATTTAATCCCATTTATTTCCCCCCACCGAAACTCCCCTACCCCCTTCAGGTTTGTTTCGCTCTTAGGCCAGGTCCTCTAAACTCTTTTCATTCATAACAATCACAATCATCTGTTTCGTGTCATCCGCACTACATCCACCACACTCAAGCATCCCAGTTTTATAAAGGTTTTCTCTTCTCGTGTTTAGTAAATGTCTAACCAGGGAAAAAAGGGGTTACTAGCCCATTGCTACCGGCTTTTTTATTCGCCTCATAACGACACGCATGTCTTACGGGAAAGAATCCTTTTCACTTTCCCAATGGTACAATAGAAGAAAATAAAGAAGAACAAGAGCTATTTCTTAGAAAAAGGGGAATAACCTAGATGTATGTATAGATACTATATATGCATCTGCGTGAAAACTGTTTAGTGTGACCAAAGTGTAAGTAGTGAGTAAGCAAAGATATCCCTGTTATCTAGCGTGTTTTATGAGTCAGAAAAAGAAACCAGCAATCCACCATCTTGCAAAACATTTACAGGTTTCTGTTCACAGTCACTGCAGGACGGTAGTACTTCCCTGGTGGTTGCGTCCTACCAACCACTACCTATAGAGATACATGTCTAAGTACATATGGACGCGCCTTGTACTGATTATAATGCGAACATCTCATCCATCCTCAGAGCTGGGACACAGACCAAAATACGGCAGGCATACCCCTTTTAACAGCAGCGCCGAGTCGCTGGAACAGAAAACTAGCTACCCATGGATTCCCTAGTCAGCCCTGAGTGAGTCTTTGCCTGAGCTTCTTAAGGAACTTAGATGCACGCTTCCCATGACCAAGGGTCTCTGACTTATGGTAACAAACATATAATGATTGGACCAGTTCTCATTATTTCTAGACTTTGGGAAGACCCCTGAAGCGGCCGCTGCCCCTTCTTCCTCCTTGGTGTATTGGAGATGGGTCTCAGCCAAGGTAGATGCACTGATTAGTTCCCAAACCACCTGCTTGTCCGCTGTCCAGGCTTGAAGTGATACCAACTGGACACTTCTGCTGCCATCAAGCTGCATAGTTGGGGTGCTCTCTTACTGCTGGCATCCGGCTGTGTGAGGCCCTCTTGATAACGTTAGTGACCTCCTAATGGTTACGCAATTTTTCCTTCGATTTTATGCACACAAGACCATGGTACCCGAATCGGTCTGCTGCTTCACTGCCACAAATGTCATGGAACCCTCCATCTGAACAAAAAACTAATGTAAAAAATAAAAATATAGAAACACTCTACGAAAACATAAGAATATGACTTTTGAGGATTTTACTTAAAATTAAAATATAATAAAAATGGCCTCTGGTTGTGTGGTGTAGTTGGGCAGCAGTAGGTAAGGCCCTGGACAAGATCTCTGGATGTTAAAGATTATGGTTAATCCTGGGCAGATGGTAACACTCCGATGTTTTGAATCTTCTCTACCACTTGTTGGAGCACCACAAGTAGAATAAATTAAGGGCCCGGTATTAGTCGAATATGTTAATGTAAGTCCAATTAACAATGTCTTGCGCCTTTATCTGGCGTCTATCCTGCATTACACCGCCAGGAACAGAGCTGTATTAAGAAAATATAAAACTGGTTACCAATGGTTATGATAATATAACATTTAAGAATGAAAAAAGTGGTAAATGTCAAAATCATTACTGGTAACCAGCAACAAAAGAAAGCAAGAACAAGTAATCATCCTGGTAGAACCACCTTACCTGATCAGGTGAAGAGTGAGGTGAAGTGACTCGCCAAAACGTCAACCCACCCAGGTATGGTCAATATGACCAGATATAAATTGAATACAAAATCAGACACCAGGAACTAGAGTTTTCGATCTAGCCCGCTAGAGGGGGGGGAAGTGCCGCGACGTAACGCGCTAATGGTGCCTGGTTGCCTGAACAACCCTTACCTCCCACTTGCACACCACTTTTCCCTCACAACAAATACACCTGGTTTCGCGAGAATAGCTGTCGCAAGTCGAAGGGCACACCATGCGGATTGTTCTGTGGGTCCCGCGTGTGCCAAGGCAGAGTAGGAACAGAAAGTTCCCTCATGAAGAGCTCTCACTGACAGAGGTCCGGGCTTTATCTTCCCTGACACACCCAAACTGAAGCATTGTTGAGGCTATATCATCCCTATCGGGCCATCCCAGTGCGACTGTTTCGTAGTTGTTGGGGAAGCAGGTCTGGTTTCAGTGCCGTTAGATTACCCCAATCATGGCTCTTTCCATTGACCTTTTGGCCCTGGACTTCATTCCTTGTCCTAAGATGTCCAAGGGGAATTCGCTGCTACAAGACCTCTGATACAACGCTTGAGGTCAGAAAGGCAGGTAGGTACAATGTGTGATGACTTGCGGACACTAATGCCTCCTAGTCCTGACTGGAGTGTAGAAGGTTCCAACTGCCCGTCTTCCTAGAGTAAGGTTTAAGGTACTTCGTACAAATCTTACTCAGTTATGCTGTCATCTTCGCGTGCAATTATAGGTTTTTCAAATATCAGTGTCACAGCTAGGAAATATGTCCAACCTGGGCAGACTCAAGCACTTAGTGAGAAAGGGACGGAGGCATCGTGGTGTCAAATTTGTGAATATTCGTTTTGTTCAATTTCCCTTCAACTCTTACAATTGGTGTAATGGCATCGCTTCCCAGAGTGCTCCAAGGCAAGACGCTATTTGAAGAATACAATGACTGATGCCCTGGTAGTTTTGATCTTACTGCCTCGATCACTTGTTGCATAACTGAGATGGTTTCACATTTGGATAGATTCAGGATGAGACCCAGTTTCTGTCCCCGTGTCATCACCTGTGTAAGATCATCTAGGAGGGACTCCTTTGTACCTGCTAGTGTGCCATCATCCAGGAACCCCCATTATATATATATACATATATATTATTATATATATATATATATATATATATATTATATTAATATATATATATATAATATATATATATATATATATTATATATAAAATATAGGCCTTAGACAAGTGTTGATGTCACCGTGGTTTGTTTAATATATTATATAGATGGGGTTGAAAGAGAAGTAAATGCGAGGGTCTTGGCAAGAGGAGTGGAGTTAAAAGATAAAGAATCACACATAAAGTGGGAGTTGTCACAGTTGCTCTTTGCTGACGACAATGTGCTCTTGGGAGATTCTGAAGAGAAGTTGCTGAGGTTGGTGGATGAATTTGGTAGGGTATGCAAAAGAAGAAAATTAAAAGTGTAAGGTTATGAGGATAACAAAAAGATTAGGTGATGAAAGATTGGATATCAGATTGGAGGAGAAGTATGAGTCTGTGAGACAAAGAAACTTTGTCTTGGAGGCCAAAAGAGGGAATGTATGATAGTATAGTTTTCCCAACGGCTCTTATATGGTGTGAAGCATGGGTGATGACGTTGCCAGCGAGGAGAAGGCTGGAGGCAGTGGATATGTTAATGACCTCTGAGGGCAATGTGCGGTGTAATATACATGCAGAGAATTCTTAGTTTGGAAGTTAGGAGGAGGTGGCGGGATTACCAAACTGTTGTCCAAGGGCGTGAGGAAGGGTTGTTGAGGTGGTTCAGACTGTAAGAGAATGGAGCGGAACAGAATGAGTCAAGAGTATATCAGTCTGTAGTGGAAGGAAGGCGGGGTAGGGGTCGGCCTGGAAAGGGTTGGAAGGAGAGGTAAAGGAGGTTTGTGTGCGAAGGGGCTTGGGACATCCAGCAGGCATGCGTTGAGCTTGTTTGATAGGAGTGCATGGAGACAAATAGTTTTTTAATACTTGACGTGCTGTGGGATGTGAGCAAAGTAACATTTATGAAGGATTCAGGGAAACCGGCAGGCCGGACTTAGTCCTGGAGATGGGAATAACAGTGCCTGCACTCTGAAGGAGGGTGTTAATGGGGCTTTTAAAATCTGTAGTGTAAAGCATCCTTCTGGCAAGACAGTGATGGATGAATGATGGTGAACGTTTTTGCTTTTTCGGGCCACCCTGCCCTTGTGGGAATCGGCCAGTGTGGTTAATAATATATAATATATATATATATGAGTATATATATTATAGATATATATATATATATATATATATATATACATATACATATATATATATATATATATATAATATATATATATATAATATAATATATAATATAATATATATATATACTATATATATATATTTTAAGTGAGTGAGATTAACATGTGTAAGAAAGCCTAGAATCAAATGGATTTGTCAGTTTAAAAATAGGAGAGGAAGAGTTTATTAGATGGAGAGTTAGAGGTATTGGGAAGATGGAGGGAATATTTTGAGGGAATTGTAAATGATGATGAAGAAGGAAGCTGTGATTTCGGTATAGAATAGAGGAGGAAAACATCTTGTAGGAGAGACGAAGAGCCAGTTTTGAGTGTGGGGAAGTTCGTGAGGCAGTAGGTAAAATGAAAGAGGGTAAGGCAGAGCCGCATTGATGGAAAAAGAAAGAAATGTTAAAACCAGGTGGGGATATAGTTTTGAGTGGTTGGTGCAATTATTTAATAAATGTATGGAAGAGGGTAAGGTACTTAGGGATTGGCAGAGACTGAGCATGCATAGTTCCTTTGTATAAAGGCAAAGGGGATAACAAGAGAGTGCAAAAATTTAGGGGATAATGCGCTTAGTATACCCTGTTAAAGTGTAATGGTAGAGTTTTATTATTGAAAGAATAAGAGTATGAACGGAGAATAGGATAGCAATGAACAAGGAGGCTTTAGGAAGGTAGGGGGTGTGTGAAACCAGGTGTTTACAGTGAAACATATAGTGAACAGTATTTTATGATAAGGCTAAAGAGGTCTTGTGGCAATTTATGGATTTTGGAAAAGGCGTATGACAGGTGGATAGGGGGGCAATTGTGCAGATGTGCAAGTGTAATGGTGTAGGAGGTAGGTTATGAAAAGCAGTGAAGAGTTTTTTAACGAGAGATAGTGAGGCCTCAATTAGAGTAATGTAGGAAAGAGGGAATTATTTCCCAGTAAAAGTAGGCCTAGTCAAGGATTGTTTATGTCACCGTGGTTGTTTTATATATTTATAGATGGGTTGTAAGAGAAGTAAATCGAGGGTCGTGGCAAAGCGTGAGTTAAAAGATAAAGAATCACACACAAAGTGGGAGATTGTCACAGCTGCTCTTTGCTTGATGACAACTGTACTCTGGAGATTTCTAAAGAGAGTTGTCAGAGATTGGTATATTGAATTTGTAGGGTGTGCAAAAGAAAAAAAATTAAAGGTGAATACAGGAAAGAGTAAGGTTATTAGGATAACAAAAAGATTAGGTGATTAAATATTGACATATCAGATGGAGGGAGAATTTGAGGAGGTGAATGTATTCAGATATTTTTCGGAGTGGACGTGTCAGCGGATGGGTCTATAAAGAGAGGTGAATCATAAAATTTGGATTAGGGAAAAAGAGTGAAGTGGTGCACTTAGGAGTCCCTGTGGAGAACTAAGAACTTTGTCCTTGGCGGCAAAGAGGGGAATGTAATGAAGTATAGTTATAACCAACGCTCTTTAATGGGTGTGAAGCATGGGGGTGAGGAATGTGCAGCGAGAGAATGCAGGAGTAAAGTGGGAGAAGTCATGTCCGAGGCAATGGTGGTGTGAATATAAGTGCAAGAATTCGTAGTTTGGTAGTTAGGAGGAGGTGCGGATTACCAAACTGTTGTCCAGAGGGCTGAGGAAGGATTGTTGAGGTGGTTTTCGGACCATGGAAGAGAGAAGGACGAAACAGAATGACTTCCAATAGTGTATCATTCTGTAGTGAAGGGAAGGCGGGTAGGGGTCGGCCTAGAAAGGTTTTGAGGGAGGGTAATGGGAGGTTTTGTGTGCGAGGGGCCTTGGACTTCCCAAGCAGTATGCGTGAGCGGTTTGATAGAGTGAATGGAGACAAATGATTTTTTAATACTTGACGAGCTGTTGAGTGGTGAGCAAA
>NC_069408.1:70595415-70600415 GCF_026875155.1 Cherax quadricarinatus
AGGACACCTCAGAGCCCTATTCCTTCCGTCATGTCGTTCACAAATACCAGAAACAGCACTGGTCCTAGGACTGACCCCTGTGGGACCCCCGCTGGTCACAGGTGCCCACTCTGACACCTCGCCACGTACCATGACTCGCTGCTGTCTTCCTGACAAGTATTCCCTGATCCATTGTAGTGCCTTCCCTGTTATCCCTGCTTGGTCCTCCAGTTTTTGCACCAGTCTCTTGTGTGGAACTGTGTCAAACGCCTTCTTGCAGTCCAAGAAAATGCAACCCACCCACTCCTCTCTCTCTTGTCTTACTGCTGTCACCATGTCATAGAACTCCAGTAGGTTTGTGACACAGGATTTCCCGTCCCTGAAACCATGTTGGCTGCTGTTGATGAGATCGTTGCTTTCTAGGTGTTCCACCACTCTTCTCCTGATAATCTTCTCCATGATTTTGCATACTATACATGTCAGTGACACTGGTCTGTAGTTTAATGCTTCATGTCTGTCTCCTTTTTTAAAGATTGGGACTACATTTGCTGTCTTCCATGCCTCAGGCAATCTCCCTTTTTTCGATAGATGCATTGGATATTGTTGTTAGGGGTACACATAGCGCCTCTGCTCCCTCTCTCAATACCCATGGGGAGATGCTATCTGGCCCCATTGCCTTTGAGGTATCTAGCTCACTCAGAAGCCTCTTCACTTCTTCCTTGGTTGTGTGCACTGTGTCCAGCACATGGTGGTGTGCCCCACCTCTCCGTCTTTCTGGAGCCCCTTCTGTCTCCTCTGTGAACACTTCTTTGAATCTCTTGTTGAGTTCCTCATATACTTCACGGTCATTTCTTGTTGTCTCTCCTCCTTCCTTCTTTAGCCTGATTACCTGGTCCTTGACTGTTGTTTTCCTCCTGATGTGGCTGTACGACAGTTTCGGGTCAGATTTGGCTTTCGCTGCTATGTCGTTTTCATATTGTCTTTGGGCCTCCCTTCTTATCTGTGCATATTCGTTTCTGGCTCTTCGACTGCTCTCCTTATTCTCCCTGGGTCCTTTGCCTTCTATATTTCTTCCATTCCCTAGCACACTTGGTTATTGCCTCCCTGCACCTTTGGGTAAAGCATGGGCTCATCCTGGCTTTTTCATTATTCCTGTTACCCTTGGGTACAAACCTCTCCTCAGCCTCCTTGCATTTTGTTGCTACATATTCCATCATCTCATTAACTGGCTTCCCTGCCAGTTCCTGTCCCACTGAACCCCGTTCAGGAAGTTCCTCATTCCTGTGTAGTCCCCTTTCTTGTAGTTTGGCTTCATTCGTCCTGGCCTTCCTGCTTCTCCTCCACTTGTAGCTCTACTGTGTATTCGAAGCTTAAAACCACATGGTCACTGGCCCCAAGGGGTCTTTCATATGTGATGTCCTCGATATCTGCACTACTCAAGGTGAATACTAAGTCCAGCCTGCTGTTCATCCTCTCCTCTCTCTCTTGTAGTGTCCCTTACGTGTTGGCACATGAAGTTTTCCAGTACCACCTCCATCATCTAGCCCTCCATGTATCTTGGCCCCCATGTGGGTCCAAGTTCTCCCAATCGATCTCCTTGTGGTTAAAGTCACCCATGATCAGGAGCTTTGCCCTGCATGCATGAGCTTTTTCTGGCCACTCTAGCCAGTGTGTCAACCATCGCTCTATTGCTCTCGTCGTACTCTTGCCTTCGCCCTTGCTGTTCTGCGGGGGGTTATACATCACTGCTATTACCACCTTGGGACCTCCAGAGTGAAGCATTCCCGCTATGTAATCACTTTCTTCTCCGCTGTCTCCTCTCTCCAGCTCATCAAAATTCCAGCGATTTTTGATCAGCAATGCCACTCCTCCACCACCCCCCCTTTTCCCCTCTGTCTTTCCTCAGGATTTGGTATCCCGTTGGAAAGATGGCATCTGTTATCATACCTGTAAGCTTGGTTTCTGTGAAGCTATGATGTCCGGTGATGCTTCTTTGACTCTTTCATGCCGCTCCTCCCACTTATTTGTTATTCCATCAGCGTTTGTGTACCATACCTTCAGTTTCCTTTCCAACACTGTGGTTTGGGGGCCTGTGAGGGTGGGGGACCTGGTGGCATACTGTGGGATTCTATAGCTCGGTGTTGGGTGGAGGCTGTGGGTATGGATTGTAGTGTGTGTTGGGATGGTGTGATAGGTTGTATGGTTCTGAGAATAGTTTGTGTTGTGCTTGCCCTTGCTGTTCTGTTCTGCTCTGACTGACCTCTGCTGGTTCCATCCTTGTCTCTTTTCCTAGCTCCTTTTCGCTTTTTTGTCCTCTCCCTCAGCTGCTGTCGTTCTGATTTTGTTCTGTCTCTGTCTAGGAACACCCTCTTGTACTCTTCCGAGTATTTCAATCGTGGTTTCTCTTGGAGGATCCTGTTCCGCACTGTTTCCGTCCTGAGAATCAGCTTGAATTGGTCGGTTTCTCCCCTTCGAGTACCCCCCTATTCTCTGAAAATTTACAATCTCGTCCATCTCTTCACCTATTTCAGTGATGATTTTCTCAATCTCCTTTCTTTCTTCCTGCTGCCTTTCAGTGTGCGTCCTTTCCTCTCTCTCCTGAAGCCCATGGATAAACACTGATTTTGCCCTTTCCTCTCCCATTGCCTCACCCTCTGTGACTCTGGATCCTGCCTGTGGTGTCATTTCTCTCCCTTGATTTTTCCAGTGGCTCTTGATAGCATGGTTGTGCCTCAGCATCGACCTATCACCCCTCCATCTGCAACCAGCTGTTCTTTCCTTTCACTCCTTGGTCCTCCTTGGCAGGCTGATATGACCTTAGCATAATTCATAATTCCTTCCTTCCTGTTCGGCCTCGCAGCTTCATATGCTGTGTCTTCTCTGGTCACTGCCCCTGTAACTCGCTTCAGCCTATTTATCTCAACTTCTAGGACCCTTATCTTGGCTACTGCAGTTTCGACTTGTGCCTCCCAATTCTTTGTCTCCTTCTCCAACCTCTTTTCCAATTTCACAGAGAGCTCTTTCTCCATTTTTTCAGAAAGCTCTCCTAATTTTCTCTCCTACTCTTGTTCCATCCTTTTCCACTGCTCCTCCATCCACTCCTCCCTACCAGAACCATTCTCATCTGATCCTTGGTTCCTGCGAGTCCCCACCATTTTTTTTGTGAGAGAAGAGAGAAGGGAAAGGTAGAAGGAGAGAGAGAGGGGAAGAGTGAGAAGGGAAAGGGGGAGAGAGAGTGTGAGAGGGGGAAAGAGAGAGAAGGGAAGGAAGGAGAGGGGGAGAGTGAGAAGGAAAAATGGAGAAGAGATGAGAGAGAGAGAGAGAGAGAGAGAGAGAGAGAGAGAGAGAAGAGAGAGAGAGAAGAGAGAAGAGAGAGAGAGAGAGAGAGAGAGAGAGAGAGAAGAGAGAAGGAAGGTAGAGAGAGGGGATAGTGAGAAGGAAAAAGGGGAAGAGAGAGTGAGAGAGAGGGGGGAGAGAGAGTGAAGGGAAGGGTAGAGAGGGGAGAGTTAGAAGGGAAAATGGGGAAGAGAGAGAGCAAGAGAGAAGAGAGAAGGGAAGGAGGGAGAGAGAGGGAGAGAGGAAGGAGAGAGTGAGAGAGAGAGGGGGAGAGAGAGTGAAGGGAAGGGTGTGTGTGTGTGTGTGTGTGTGTGTGTGTGTGTGTGTGTGTGTGTGTGTGTGTCAGTGGTCCTTGACTGGCCGCAACTTCTTGTGACCTGACCCCCACTCTCGTGGGGCTTGAACCCACCTTCTTACAATGTTGCCCTTAAAAGCTGTGTGTGTATGTGTGTATACGTGTGTATTCGTGTGTATTGGGGAGGTATTAGGGGTAGATACTGTTAATACATACCAGTAATTCTGGGTTGTAAAAAGTGGACAGATATTTTCAACACGTCAACCCTGCTACTCCAACCAAACCGGTTCACTGCTGCAAGAAGTAGTTAGGCTCAGTTTCAAAGCTAGAGAACAAATTGCACTAAAGATGAATTTCGAGAAAGAAAATAACAGAGAATGCGAATCACATGTGAGCTGCCACAGGTAAGAAAATATTTGAATGCTGCTGAAGACAAAGCAGAGCACTGCAAGACAAACATTTCTGCTTTAGGAATTCGCGAAGAGGAATTAAAAAATTGCATTGCGAAAATAGTGGAAAATTATTTTTATTTTCGTATTAAATTTCAGGATTATTTCTCCCTTTCACTGCCCCCTTTCTCTCTCAAGTTTCACTGCCCCATTCCCCCACTCATGCTTCACTGCCCCCTTCCCCTCTCAAGTCCCCATTCACTTTGTCTCTGCATTTCTCTATTTTCGTCTCTCCCTCCGTATCCCTTCCTCTCCCACGGTCTTTTCTGTCTGTCTGTGTGTGTGTCTCTCTGTGTCTGTCTCTGTCTCTCTGTCTCTCTCTCTCTGTCTCTCTCTCTCTCTCTCTCTCTCTCTCTCTCTCACACACACACATGGTTCTACAAGGTTAGGTTTAGGGTTCCTAACTTCATTTACAAGCGAAGAGCTGTTACCTACATCAGGTCTATTGAAAGCCTTTTCATTGTTATGAGATAAACAGAAAAGGATCAGGATGAAGTTGGAGCCATCTGGGGACCAGCGATTTCATAATTTTTTCCCAAGTCTCCCTCCCTCTTTCTTTTTTTTTACACAGGGTTTGACAAGGTTAAGGATCCCTAGCTTTATTGACAAGCTATTTACAGGTCTCGGTCTCTCTCTCTCTCTCTCTCTCTCTCTCCTCTCTCTCCTCTCTCTCTCTCTCGTCCTCTCTCTCTCTCCTCTCTCTCTCTCTCTCTCTCTCTCTCTCCCCCTCTCTCCCCCTCCCTCCCTCGCCCTCTCTCTTTCCCTCTCTCTCGCCAACATATCCATAAATGAGGTGAGAGAGACTGGTTCAGTAACAAGTTTAGCTTCACTTCTCACGAGTTGGATAACTAATGAGATGGGTTATTGTCTAATTAATCAAAGGTTCTTTTCAGCATATAATATGTCCCTTCAAATTAGATTTCTTTTTATTTCTTCCCAAA
>NC_069408.1:70612915-70635415 GCF_026875155.1 Cherax quadricarinatus
GTGTGGAAACCCAAAAGTATTTTGACAAGTATGCTTCAGGACAAAAGTCACTCAGTAGCCCAGATCGACCTGTCCTGTACGCGTCACTCACTTCCTGAGGCTGCCTCTATTTCACACTGTCAGTTTATCTGTGAGCATCAGCCGAGGTAGACATAAGCTGGTATGTATGTGTTCTGCCCTGTGCAGTATATAGTTAGTATTTACCCACTGTTACTGTGAATTTGTAGCTATTATTAATTTTATATATAATGTATGTGTGGTTCTTACGTTTTCAATGGTTTTGCTAGGATTAGCAGAGTATGCGAGGCTGTATACGTTCACGTTTAGCCATATATATCAATAATAACAACATTTTATGAAAGGGGTAACATGCTTTATGTGGCATGTTAAATTGGGTAACAAGCTGAAAAAGTTTGGGAACCACTGGGTTAAGGGTTCAAAACTTTATTTACAAGCTAAGAGCTGTTATCTACATCAGCTAATTTTAAAACTTTTTTATTATGAGACAATTGTTGTGGGCCAGCAATTTCATTCGGTTAGCTAACTTATTTCATCAATTTCATTATGTTGTACGAACATGTTCCAGACTCGAGTCGTCATAGTAATAAATGATCTTAGATGAAGTGATATTCTGGTAGCTGTTTGCTGCCCGTCTTGTTGAGTAGAAGCTCGCTTCTCTCTGTGCGCAGAGTGAAGTCAAGTGTGGTACCTTGACAACATTGTCTTGCACATAACAGTAAGGACATCAACATCCCTCTGGTACTGAAGGCTCCTTTGAAATGACAGATCTGCCCAGGCTAAGTCCAGGCGAGAGAGCAGTTGTCTGGCTCTGCTCTTTATTCCGCCAAGAAATCGTAGATGAGAAGGGGGGCAGGCAGTCCAAGAAAGTGGAACATAATTAAGGTGTGAGTGCACTTGTGCATCGGAAGAGACTCTTGCAGTCTTTACCGTCGAACTGGTGCGAGATACGAGATACGTGCAAGTGCTGTTAGCTTCCTAGCTGCTTTTTTGCAAAATATACTGCGTGGTATTTCATAGCCAGTTTGGAATCAAATTTCTCGCCAGGGATATCAACCTCTTCCCTGTGCTCCATCACTCTTCCATTCAGTCCTACCATTGCCCCAGCACTGCAGTTATGCCACCTAGAGACCATCATTTTTGTTTTCTCTGAAGCAGAGTAACCTGGTGTCGTTTTTCACGGTCTCATATAGCTGTAAGCTGGTGATTGATGTAATCGAGAGAAACTAGCATTTCCTCTCTTGGATAAGTAAATGTCAGAGTACACCCGTCTGCATATACATAGGATTCTGGGATTAGTTGAATAAAGTTATTGAAATAGACATTCTATAATAATAGACCAAGCACACTTCCCTGTTTAACACCGGCACCAGAAGAGTCCTTGGTTCTGTCCATATTATGAACTACTCTTTGAGATCTACCTTGAAGATAATCATTAAACAGGCATTGTGCAGAGCCAGTGCATGTAGTTTTGTCAAGAGTCCCTGGTACCATACTCGGTCGAAAGCACCAACAATATCCAGTGCTACCACATAACTGATCGTGAATTAGTCCAGAGTCTGATGCCAAATAGTGGAGAGGTTTAATAAAAGATAAGCATCAGAATTACCTTTTCTGAAGCCATAATGGCGGTCATAAAGAAGTGAGTAGTACTTGGAAAGCGCTGTCATCTCCCGTGAGATTGTCCCAAAAATTTTGCCAGTGATTGGCAGGAGTGACTGTTGCTGATTTCTTCTATTCTTTTCTTTTCGTGAACAGCGGCTACATTTGCCTATTTCCACAGAGAATGCTATTTATCCTGTGCTAAGCAGTACTGATAAATGCGAGTTAGTGGTATTGCTAGCTCGTCGGCACATCTCCGTAATCTTGAGCTAGCCTCATCCGAGCCCACAGTCTTTTCTTGGTCCAGGGATTTAAAAGAGAAAATATAATTCATCGTGTCTTTTTGTTACCTCCGACAACTTTGAAACAGTTCTTGTTGCTAAGAAAGGTTCCCTTTCTGGATCAGAAACTTGCGTCTTGGCAGCAAAGTGTTCAGCAAAAAGGTCAGCTTTCTTCTAACAGCTAGTAGAGGTGGTCCCATCCTGCTGATTTAGAGGTAGAATAATTTCATAAGGTGAATAACCTTGTCGGTCCTTGACCGAGGACCACCAGGTTTCGGATGCTAGTTTTCTTGTGTCAGCTTCCCATCTAAAGATTGCCCAGTTTTGGATTTCTTCCATTCGCCGAGATTATTGCCAGTGCATGCTCCTGTTGTAGATAGTAGGAGGCCTCTTATACTTTCTCAAAGCCCAGCCATGTTTGTGATCAGCTTGGCTAAATAGGTATATAAAGTGCTTGTCCTGGAAACAGGTAGGACACTGGGGCAGCCGCTGCGACGAAGCTCAAAACAAGGTGCTGGCAGGAACAGGAGTAGTTGGGTGGGTGACGTTTACGTGTGTTCACCTCTTCCAATCATTCATTCCTCTCCCTTTCTCATTTTTCGCTCCCCCTTTCGTCTTTCCTCACCTGTTCCTCATTCCTCCTGACCTCCTTTCTGCCCCCCCACTCTTATCTCCCTCCTCTCAACCACTTCCCTCCCTACAGCGCCACTGACGCTGTAAATCTAAATGCTCGAATTAACACCTTTCATCACACAAAAGCAAAAAGTATTTTTGAGAGTGTTGCACGCAAGCGTTAACACGGAGACCATGGTACTGCTGGAACGAAATTATACAAGTGATTTGTGCCTCAAGACCCCTCAAGGGAGGTTCCTTGACGCTGGTGAGGGGCTCTTGATCTAGGGAATTGGATCTGTGCTCCAGTTTCCTGAATTGAGCCTGAATGCCTCCCATCCCTCCTCACTTGCTCTGTATAATCCTACGGGTTTAGCTCTCCTCATGCTTATAATAATGTGCCTCAAGGCTTCATATATTCTACAGATAGTAAATTTATAAAATTAAATAGTGCAGTTACTGCTTTTAATGAATTTATAATTATATATGTCGTGCCGAATAGGTAAAACTTGCTATTTTGGCTTAAATAGCAATGCTCTTCTGTGTTTATTATTAAATTATTGTAAACTTGGATTAGGCTAAACTTACCTAACCTTAGGTAAGTTTTCTAAGGTTCTTTTGGTACAAAGTTGTTAATTTTTACATTAACATAAATGAAAAAAATATATATTTAAAAGTATAAGAGAAAATTTTAGCAAGAACTTAATTTTAAATGAGCTTTCTCTAATTGACAAGATTTACCTATTCGGCACGATATATATATATATATATATATATATATATATAATATATATATATATATATATATATATATATATATATATATATATATATATAAGTAGTACTGAAGGCGGCTCAGCGGTCTCTTCTACAGAGCGGTCTCTTCTACAGAGCTGTCTCTTCCTGAGCGGTCTCTTCCTGAGCAGTCTCCTCCCGAAAGGGCTGCGGCTGAGTGGTCTCCTTTTCACACCTATATGCTAATGACCTTGACCCCACCCACAACCCCACCCACGACCCCACCCACGACCCCACCCACGACCCCACCCACGACCCCACCCACGACCCCACCCACGACCCCACCCACGACCCCACCCACGACCCCACCCATGACCCCACCCACAACCCCCCACGCCCCCACCCGCGCCCCCCCCACCCGCCCCCCGACCGTCGCTCTCGCCCGCGCCCCTCGCGCCCCTCGCGCCCCTCCGTCGCGCCCGACCGCGCCTTCTGCAGCGTCGTCCGGATCGCCCCCGCTCCCCGAATTTTTTTCCGATTTTTTTCGATTTTTTTTTGAATTTCATTTTATTGTGGTCTCCATCTCCTCGGATCAAGTTTTTGGATTGCCCCCTCTGGGTATAAGCATTCAAAATGGACTCCCACTTGCATCCCAATTTTTTTTTTTTCGATAATACAAAGACTCCATCTCCTCGGGATCAAGTTTTTCTCGATAATACAAAGACTCCATCTCCTCGGGATCAAGTTTTTCTATATATCAAATAATACAAAGACTCCAATTCCTCGGATCAAGCTTTTGGATTCCCCCCTATGGGGTTTCGAAATTCTTATGATCTCCTTGGATCAAGTATTTCTCCTCCATCTCCTCGGATCGAGTTTTTGGATTCCCCCTCTGGGGGTAAGCATTCAAATGAACTCCTATGAGGCATGGTACTTTCTCTTACTACAGGTCTAAACAAGTGTGACGTCACCCCACCTGTGTTTACTCGGCGGACAGTGACGTCACGTGATGACCTCACACATACAAGCTGAATCTTGTCGACTTCCCCCTATGTCAGTGACGTCACGTGATGACCCCGCACACA
Source organism: Cherax quadricarinatus (assembly GCF_026875155.1). NCBI lineage: Eukaryota > Metazoa > Arthropoda > Malacostraca > Decapoda > Parastacidae > Cherax > Cherax quadricarinatus. Next base: position 70,617,249 of record NC_069408.1, read on the forward strand.
GGCTGAATCTTGTCGACTTCCCCCCTACACATTTCATATACAACATAGGGAAAACATTTTCACTCTTAACCCAGGATAACCCAAATGATTTCACATTTCAGGATAACACTAATACACAATATTTTCATTATTTATTTATTATACAACCAATACATTTCATATACATTTCTGGTAATACAACATGGGAATCACGCTATTCATTAGTATTCAATAGGATTCATTAGTATTCAAATGATACCTTTTATCATCAAAGGCTGACAAGCCTCTCTTGTTAATTCTTACTGTACATATTTCACCTTTTACGTTACTTATAGACTTACACGTGAATAATTCTCTATCTACATTTGTTAAAACATTCTTATATCTTGCATGAGTTAATAATGCCATGAAATGTGAAGGGATACCCTTGGCTCTGCTGACAGTAGTTGATCTTCCAGCAATCTTTACAGAATACATTTTAGCTTTCAGTGCTATCAACTCACTAATATGTTTATCACACATTTCAGATTTCAATAACCCCAGCTCACCTTTTCTACTATTATCATATAAGGGATGATCAGGACTGAAATTTGAAAAATCCATATATCCTAACAATGGTTCACTTTTTAACTCGGTGTACAAATCTTTACATTTCAAGCTAAAAATATACGAGTCGGTGTCGATATACAGAAGTCTTACATCATCACCATAATGTTGTTTTAAAACTTTATACCAAAAATGATACAATTTCTTTTTAGCAATCTCAAGAATTTGAAAACCGAGATAAAGTGGTTGTTTAACTTCTAATTTCTCTTTGTTGAATGTACAAATCACTCTCTCTTGATTCAAATGTTTGATATTTTTTAAGAAAGGATCTTTACTCGCTCTAACAAATGCTTTCTCATTATTGATATAACTATAATATTCAGCATACTTTGTAATATTCAACAATGATTTCCCATATATGGCGTTATTAGTTAATTTGAAAGCTTTTGACTTGATAGGACATCGTGTGGCTGTTCTCTGTGCAATATTAGTTGTTATGAAAGGTTCTAAAAGTTTTGACTGAGTATATTCATATATGGTATGAACCTTTTCCACCTCTAACCCAAGTTCCAGTAATAATTGTAACAAATATAGACCGATCAAATAATTTTTCTGAGGTAAATGACTGGCCACTAATTTCCCATTAGATTTGGGGATCATTCTAGCTTCATTTTTCAATATAGATTCACAATAAGGAGATAACATCTCTTCTGATATATTCATGTGTGATAATATCAAAGGAAGTTCATCAGTGCGCCTAGCTACCTCAGGGGACATGGGCTTGGTATCACATTCTATCCAATATCCCTTTTGACCTTCACAGGAAACATTACTTAATCCCACATCGAGGAAAGCATTCTTCTCCTCATTCGATAATTTTCTGATACCATTCAGTGGAAGAGCTTCAACCATCGCACTAGCATACAAAGAATTAAAATCTAGATATAAAATATGAGTGCCCATTCCACTCTCAACATCAAAATTGGGATTAATTAAGGGATTATCTGCTTTAGAATACTGATTAATTGCACACGTAAACCCTCCTCTGAGATTCCTTTTAATCAAGTCATATAATTCATGGGAATATATCATATCTAATTTTACATTAGTTTTCAAGAGGAATGTATCCCAACTGAATGAAGGTAAACTTATATAATTACTAACATCTAGCTTATAAATATCTTTGAGTGTTTTACGCCACTCCATGAAGACATCGGCTAACAATCCAACATCTGTCTTGAGATATAACATCAAATAATCTCCTAAAGTCTTACATTTACCCAAGTCAAACACTTTCAATGCATGATCATAATCTTCTTGGCTAATAGCACTATTTATCAAAGAATTAAAAAAATGTTCTTTACTCGGTAATTTTGTTTCATCGAGTTTCTTTAAGACCGGCATGATATAAATGGAGTGATAAGACCGACATGATATAAATGAAGTGTTAAGACTGACATGATATAAATGAAGTGTTAAGAACGACATGATATAAATGGAGTGATAAGACCGACATGATATAAATGAAGTGTTAAGACCGACATGATATAAATGAAGTGTTAAGACTGACATGATATAAATGAAGTGTTAAGACTGACATGATATAAATGAAGTGTTAAGACCGACATGATATAAATGGAGTGTTAAGACCGACATGATATAAATGAAGTGTTAAGACTGACATGATATAAATGAAGTGTTAAGACCGACATGATATAAATGGAGTGTTAAGACTGACATGATATAAATGAAGTGTTAAGACCGACATGATATAAATGAAGTGTTAAGACCGACATGATATAAATGAAGTGTTAAGACCGACATGATATAAATGAAGTGTGAAGACGACATGATATAAATGAAGTGTTAAGACCGACATGATATAAATGAAGTGTTAAGACCGACATGATATAAATGGAGTGTTAAGACTGACATGATATAAATGAGTGTTAAGACCGACATGATATAAATGAAGTGTTAAGACTGACATGATATAAATGAAGTGTTAAGACCGACAAGATATAAATGAAGTGTTAAGACCGACATGATATAAATGAAGTGTTAAGACCGACAAGATATAAATGAAGTGTTAAGACCGACATGATATAAATGAAGTGTTAAGACCGACATGATATAAATGAAGTGTTAAGACTGACATGATATAAATGAAGTGTTAAGACCGACATGATATAAATGAAGTGTTAAGACCGACATGATATAAATGAAGTGTTAAGACCGACATGATATAAATGAAGTGTTAAGACCGACATGATATAAATGAAGTGTTAAGACTGACATGATATAAATGAAGTGTTAAGACTGACATGATATAAATGGAGTGTGAAGAACGACATGATATAAATGGAGTGATAAGACCGACATGATATAAATGAAGTGTTAAGACCGACATGATATAAATGAAGTGTTAAGACCGACATGATATAAATGAAGTGCTAAGACCGACATGATATAAATGAAGTGTTAAGACTGACATGATATAAATGAAGTGTTAAGACCGACAAGATATAAATGAAGTGTTAAGACCGACATGATATAAATGAAGTGTTAAGAACGACATGATATAAATGAAGTGTTAAGAACGACATGATATAAATGGAGTGTTAAGAACGACATGATATAAATGGAGTGTTAAGACCGACATGATATAAATGAAGTGTTAAGACCGACATGATATAAATGAAGTGTTAAGACTGACATGATATAAATGAAGTGTTAAGACCGACAAGATATAAATGAAGTGTTAAGACCGACATGATATAAATGAAGTGTTAAGAACGACATGATATAAATGGAGTGTTAAGACCGACATGATATAAATGAAGTGTTAAGACTGACATGATATAAATGAAGTGTTAAGACTGACATGATATAAATGGAGTGTGAAGAACGACATGATATAAATGGAGTGTGAAGAACGACATGATATAAATGGAGTGTTAAGACCGACATGATATAAATGGAGTGTGAAGACCGACATGATATAAATGGAGTGTTAAGAACGACATGATATAAATGAAGTGTTAAGACCGACATGATATAAATGGAGTGTGAAGAACGACATGATATAAACGAAGAGTGAAGAACATGATATAAATCAGAGAAATAAACTCATCCGATGAATTGGTCTGTATATTTGGACCTTTCTACTGGGGTCGTCTTCAGTAGACACCTCCAGCTTACTGGAGGATGTTACTAATATCTTCCATTGTGTTAGTTACCATATTTAACAAGACTTACTCAGGATGATGATAACATTATCAGCGGTGTAACAAGTTTAGCCAAGTTTCTGAAGAACGAGGAAAAAAAACCCTCCTAGTGTCTTAGATTAGGTGGAATTAGATACTTACGAGAGGTGATAGGATAGTGATGAGGCCGGGCTGGGGACTGGCTCTAATTAGATACTTACCAGAGGTGATAGGATGGTGATGAGGCCGGGCTGGGGACTGGCTCTAATTAGATACTTACCAGAGGTGATAGGATGGTGATGAGGCCGGGCTGGGGACTGGTTTCTAATTAGATACTTACCAGAGGTGATAGGATGGTGATGAGGCCGGGCTGGGGACTGGCTCTAATTAGATACTTACCAGAGGTGATAGGATGGCGGTGAGGCCGGGCTGGGGACTGGCTCTAATTAGATACTTACCAGAGGTGATAGGATGGTGATGAGGCCGGGCTGGGGACTGGCTCTAATTAGATACTTACCAGAGGTGATAGGATGGTGATGAGGCCGGGCTGGGGACTGGCTCTAATTAGATACTTACCAGAGGTGATAGGATGGTGATGAGGCCGGGCTGGGGACTGGCTCTAATTAGATACTTACCAGAGGTGATAGGATGGTGATGAGGCGGGCTAGGGACTGGCTCTAATTAGATACTTACCAGAGGTGATAGGATGGTGATGAGGCCGGGCTGGGGACTGGCTCTAATTAGATACTTACCAGAGGTGATAGGATGGTGATGAGGCCGGGCTGGGGACTGGCTCTAATTAGATACTTACCAGAGGTGTTTAGGATGGTGATGAGGCCGGGCTGGGGACTGGCTCTAATTAGATACTTACCAGAGGTGATAGGATGGTGATGAGGCCGGGCTGGGGATGGCTCTAATTAGATACTTACCAGAGTGATAGGTTGGTGATGAGGCCGGGCTGGGGATGGCTCTAATTAGATACTTACCAGAGGTGATAGGATGGTGATGAGGCCGGGCTGGGGACTGGCTCTAATTAGATACTTACCAGAGGTGATAGGATGGTGATGAGGCCGGGCTGGGGACTGGCTCTAATTAGATACTTACCAGAGGTGATAGGATGGTGATGAGGCCGGGCTGGGGACTGGCTCTAATTAGATACTTACCAGAGGTGATAGGATGGTGATGAGGCCGGGCTGGGGACTGGCTCTAATTAGATACTTACCAGAGGTGATAGGATGGTGATGAGGCCGGGCTGGGGACTGGCTCTAATTAGATACTTACCAGAGGTGATAGGATGGTGATGAGGCGGGCTGGGGACTGGCTCTAATTAGATACTTACCAGAGGTGATAGGATGGTGATGAGGCCGGGCTGGGGACTGGCTCTAATTAGATACTTACCAGAGGTGATAGGATGGTGATGAGGCCGGGCTGGGGACTGGCTCTAATTCATTGTCCTTCCAAGGACAAAATGGTCCCTTCTTTCCCCTTTCTTTTCATTCTTCTTTCACCTACATTATTTTTTTTTACCACCGCGTTAGTTAACTTTTCGCTCATGACAGTAATGGTGATGAATTCTTGAATTTCGTTAATGACGATTTTCTTAAACTACGGTTTATTGTTTTTTTTTTATTTATAGATTTTTTCATTCGGTTTTAAACTTCATAATTTACTTAGCGTTTTTTTTTTATCGTTTCCATTCAATTTTCATACGTATGGGAGAGGAGATGGTGATGGTGGGGTGGTGGTGATGGTGGGGTGGTGGTGATGGTGGGATGGTGGTGATGGTGGGGTGGTGGTGATGGTGGGGTGGTGGTGATGGAGGGGAGGTGGTGAGGGTGGGATGGTGGTGACGGTGGGGTGGTGGTGATGGTGGGGTGGTGGTGATGGTGGGGTGGTGGTGATGGTGATGGAGGGGCAGTGGTGATGGAGGGGTAGTGGTAATGGTGGGGTGGTGGTGATGGTGGGGTAGTGGTGATGGTGGGATGGTGGTGACGGTGGGGTGGTGGTGATGGTGGGGTGATGGTGATGGAGGGGTAGTGGTGATGGAGGGGTAGTGGTAATGGTGGGGTGGTGGTGATGGTGGGGTAGTGGTGATGGACGGGTGGTGATAATGGAGGGGTGATGGTGGTGACGGAGGTGTTCTGGTGATGGAGAGGATGTGATAGACGGGGTGTGTAGGGGTAGTGAAGATGGGCTGTAATGATGGAATGGTGGTAGTGAAGGAGAAGCTTTGGTGATGAACGGGTGTTGTGATAAGTGGGTGGTGATGATAGATGGGTGGTGGTAATGGAGGAGTGGTGTTGATACAGAGGTTGTAGTGATGGTGAGGTGGTAGTGATAGTGGTTTTGTGGAGACAAAGGAGGTGGCTTTGATAACGGGATAGTGGTGATAAATAATGGTCTAAAAGCTTCGGTATGGGAAATCTCTCTAAAGAGAAGGTTTGGAAAGGGCACTAGTGTCCTATAACGGGCACTAGTGTCCGTTATAGGGTATGGAATTCGCCAGGCCCACTGTAGGGAATGGTGGTTGATCATCCATCTGTGAGGGACGGGAGTCGTCAGGCCGTCTATGGATAAATCCCCCAGGTAAATCCCTCTGTGAGTAACTACTTAAGCGTAAGTCCTTCCACCAATATTTCCTTGGATCCAGTGTGTCGCCTCTCTTTTCCCCATCCACTTCAACCCTCTTCTCACTCTCTTCCCCACCCACTCCAACCCTCTTCTCACTCTCTTCCCCACCCACTCCAACCCTCTTCTCACTCTCTTCCCCACCCACTCCAACCCTCTTCTCACTCTCTTCCCCATCCACTTCAACCCTCTTCTCACTCTCTTCCCCACCCACTCCAACCCTCTCTTCACCTAACACAATCACAAACCCACCCGTTTTACCCCGAACGGGCAATATTGCTCTTTTTATATTGTGGTCTCTTACCCAATCAACCCTCCTCTTCATTCTCTCTTTTATTCCTTTCTTCCTCGATTAGAACATATATTCTCGCTTTTATTTACCTAGATATATTATGGGGATATTTTCACTGTAAAACACTTTGAATTCGGTGAAAAAAATGGGCCTCAGTATGTGTGACTTCACTGCACTTTCCATATTGAATTAGACAAAATATTGGCTCGTCATAACGAATGATCATATATAACGAGTAGAGTTGAGGGCAATGTTTACAACAATCCGTAAAACTATGATAATACAGAAAGCTTTACTTTTCAGTGGTGTTTATAAGTGTGTCGAGGTGTTGTGCTTTTAGACTGAGAAAAATTTCTTACTTATAACAGTTATAAGGAGACAACACAAAAGTGTTTCCTTAAAAAAAAAAAAATATTGATGGTAGGAACGCATATAGGTAAAAAAAAAATCAAATATGACGCAGATGTAAATTAGTGAATTGAAACAAGGTGATGTAGCTTTTGAAGTTAGTGTTAAGATCAAGATAGCTTACACGACATTATATTATTTTATGTCGTAACATGTAAAGATCGTGTTTCACCAACCAACTGTATTGTGAAGCTTTTATATGCATTGTAAATTTACAGTGATACCATGCAAAATATTCTTCATTGCAACAACCCAGGAATAATAGTGAGATAATACTCTGGTAAGAACATAGTATGGGATGAATGAATAATCAACACACACAAATAACCGGCAAAGAGAGAGAAGCTTACGACGACGTTTCGGTCCGACTTGGACCATTTACAAAGTCACAAAGTCGTAAGCTTCTCTCTTTTATGTGCGGGTTATTTGTGTATCGTTCCAGTCCCGGTATTGTGCCTCTTTTGTTATTAATGAATAATCAATTTTTAATCTTACAATTGTTTATAATACACAAGCTAAAACACACATATAAAGCACATATTAAAACATTTCACAGTAAAAAGAATCTTAAACCATCAACATAAAAACACACACACATGGGTAATTGTGTTTTGTGTTTTATGAGTTTTAATTTCATGCTCGGAAGTGAATCCAATGCAGTCATCACTGCTGTCTTCATTACTTGTTTTGTCACAATGTTCGTTCTGTCGTAATACCAACACTTTTTTTTCAACAAGTCGGCCGTCTCCCACCGAGGCAGGGTGACCCAAAAAAGAAAGAAAATCCCCAAAAAGAAAATACTTTCCTCATTCAACACTTTCACCACACTCACACATTATCACTGTTTTTGCAGAGGTGCTCAGAATACAACAGTTTAGAAGCATACACATATAAAGATACACAACATATCCCTCCAAACTGCCAATATCCCAAACCCCTCCTTTAAATAATACCAACACATCGCAGCTTAATCATAATACCGAAAGTCTCCTCCCTGATCAGACTTTAACCAGTATATCATTTCATCGAATTTTTGTTCCATTCTCTCCAGAAATGGTGTTATCAGTAACTTTTTCTGCAATAAAGTAATTTCTAATCATTATCCACATCGATATATCTTGAGAAAACTTAAGTTTAATGCAATTTTAATTACATTTCCAACTTTTTTTTAATTCTTAGTCATTCTTCACTTAAAATATGGTTGTTAATCAATTTACTATTATCACGGAAAAACTAATTTATAAAATCTTGTGATCACTTTAAAAAAAAAATTTTAAAAACTAAAGAGTGACTTTAACAAGTTAGTACAATATGATCCAATAGAGTTGCATCTAGAGTGTTACACATCAAATCGGTGGTCTATGGTTGGATTGCATCTGATCTGTAATTAGAGAGGGACATATGTATCAAACCTTATACTTGCAGACGGTGAAAAGGTTCTTGATCTGAGGAATTAGATCTGTCTCCTTCCTCAGACTGACCCTAATTACCCCCCAATCCCCCCTTTTCCTATCCCTCCCCATCCCCCTTTTCCCTTTCCTCCTCCTCCCCATCCCTCCCCTATTCCCTTCCTATTTTCAACCTTTGGTATTCTTTCCACAAGCACTCTAGTTTCTAAGCAGGGAAAAGGGTACCATAGTCAATCCCATTCTGTTGAGGTCCTTGGCGGTGGTATAGTTTGCCGTGGAATCTGGATCACCTGGAGGTGTCCCGATCCCTCTCTAGTTGGCTTTGGGTGTCTTTTGACTGATGGGTATATCTCTGGAGGCTGCTCGTAGGATTCTAGGGGATAATGGCCAAAGGAGGTATGCTTTGTGGCGGGTGTCCGGCTGCCCTCTCTCTTGTCCACCGAGGAGGCTTGGTGGATGTGAGGTTGTAATGCCAGATTGCTGGTTTACTGGCAGGGTATGGTAGGGTAGGGTAGGGTATGGTACCGGTTCCATGCCGCATCTGTACTACTTGGTGTGCTGGGGTCCTCTTGAGCTCGGAAAGGGATTTACAGCCCTTTGTTTGCCTCCTAGGAGCTATTCTTCCATGTTCCCCGGTTTATTAATTTTTTTTAATCTACAAAATAAAAAGAAAGTAGTGACATTAGCATGGAGACCTAAATACATGAAGCTGCTCCTCCCGGGCCCTTACTGATACCGCACGCTGTTTCGACCCTGCCTCGTTATTTGACCAATATGAACATTTCTAATGCCCCTGTGCCTATTGCTGGTGCCGTTTCGTCACCCGCTTCATGTACACGGGTTTCGACTGACTTGATACCTCTGACCTCCGCTCTTTTTTGGCATAACTTCCTCAATTCTTATAGTCATTCTGCCCCATACCATTTTCCAACAGAATATCCAGACATGTTGCAGTGACATTCTGGAACAGTTTGAACTCCAAGACTTCCCAGTCCTCAAAGTAGACACTTTTGTCCTCCCTGCCTGCATGCAGAGACAATACCCTTGTAATGTAGCTCGTTTAATTTTTGACTGCCTTGAGCTCCCGTCTTCTACTCGGGACCCGTTACAAGTTCGAAGATGATCCCTACACCGCAACATTGTGAAATTGTTGGCGTTTTGGTCATCCAGCAAATATTGCAGGTCCACGGCGAATGCCCAGTTACGTGCAGACGACCATACAATACGTCTTAGTCTACTCCCTCTTGCCTTAACTGTAATGAGTTCACTCTTTTCTCTCGCCGTTGCTGAGTTTACTTAAATGAGCCCTGAAATCATTGTCTCAAAGGGGCAGAAAGCCTCCCATATGCTATGCAATCTTATCTGTGCCCAAGGGAGACTTCGCAATTTCTTATTTTCGAGTTACTAAACGTCCCCTCCTCTGTGGTCATCCCTTCCACAGTCACCCTGTTCTAATTCTTTTGCTGTCCTGGACTCAGGATCCCTAACTTGCATCATTCTGTTTTCACTCTTCCCCTTTCACTCACAAGTTTCTCTGTCTACAAGACCTCGTACACACCTATCGCCACGCCCTCTCTCGATAGCCAAAATCCATTGTTAAAATCTCCTTTAAATTAACCCCTCTTTCCCCTCTGCAACCTTCACAATTTTCCTTCCCACTTCTCTGTACCTGGTTCTTTACCCCTTAATGGCTCTCTTACGAGTGTTGAGGTTCATCCTCCTCTGTAAGTACCTCCCCTGTACCTCCCAAGTTTCTTCTTTCTGCACCCTCGCATGCTTCTTTAGTTCCCTCTATCTTTCGTCACCTCCCCTACTTTCGTACAGTCCCATCGTCACCCGATCTTTACTCACCTCTTCTTCCATCTCCTATATTGTACCAATACAACGTCCTTGTCCTCTGAAGCACTTGAAGTTTCAGGATTACTGAGGAGGACTAAACCATTGATGACACGATCCTCCACCTGTTCCTCCTCTTCAGTCTTTCCATCTGCACAACTCCTTTGTTTACAGCATCCCAATCCTTCGCTGCTTAAAGTTTTCTGCTGCTCCACATGTGATTTTCTAACCCTACTAGTCCGTAGATACCTCTACCTTTAGATTTTTTGTATCTTCTCTTCGCAAATCATGGGTTATTTACAGTGGAATATTCGCGGCCTCACAGGTACTGTGTTTGAGCTTTGGTGTTGCTCTTCCTGTTTTCCCTTGTTTTGTTTGTTTTTAAAGAACCCAAATTCGCTTGGCTGTTATCCATTCGATCTCGGGCATAATTTATTATATTCGTCGGATCTTTCCTGATGGAACCATATGAGACTGCACTTTCTTATACGCACCAGTATTCAATACCATTAACTCTTGTTCATACCCTTTGCTGCATTACACTGCAGCCAGTATCCACTTGATAGTGATATACAATCGTTCTTCGTATACTTTACTTCTTGTGCATATCTATCCAGATGTTGCATTTCTCATTTCTTCCTTCCCCACCACTTCCGTTACTTAGCTGTTTTAATAACCACCATTTCCCCTGGGGGGGGATGTCTCACTGTGACTCCCGCGGATTCAGTTGAGGCTTTCTCGTTATTCCTCTCCATGTTTTAAATACGGGCACTCCCCCATTTTGATCCTCATATCATTCTCTCTCTTACATCGATCTCTCGGTTGCTCTTCCTCAACTGTACTATATTACCTGGTCTGCCCTCTCGGACTTTCATGACAGTGATCATTTTCCAATCATCTATTCTCCTTCGTATTCACCACCTCGTCATAGCCCGAGCTGGCAATTGTCCAAGCCAATGGGACCTTTACTCGCAGCTAAACTGCTTTTAGTAAGCTCCTTCTTCGTCCTCCATTGATTAACTTTTAACCTTTTCTCGGCCTCAGTTTCAACCACAGCTTCACATCTATACCCCTAACCTCGGGAAGGCTTCTCAGAAGTGCATGCCCTTTGTGGTCTCCTGATTGTGCTCGGGCAGTATGTTTGAAATGCACGCGTGGGCAGGTACCAGTTTCAAAGTACCTCAAAGAGACTCCTTGATTCTATGCGAAGAGAGCGATCGCTCGCGTGTCATCCGTGACGATAAACGCATAGCTGGCGGGATTGTGTTTCTACCGTCACTTCGGCTCATCAATGAGTGCAGTCCGGAAAAAGTATGGAAACTGAGTGATAAATACTCTCCGACCCGGCTCCTGTTCTTTGGGTTGCCAGTTTGATATCGCAACCCTCTTGATGTTGCCACCGAATTGGTAATCTCTCATCCGTACTCTTGGGCTTCATCTATGCCCTCGTTTCGTTCTCAAAGTCTGCCCGAGAGTTAGAGCCTTAAACTTTCTTCTTTAGAGAAGAATTTATAATGTGCCTTTTACAGTTCATGAACATTCTCAGTTTGCCGATCATCGGCAGCTGGGCCTGAAGCCATTTTTATTTGTATTCTACATCAGTCAGCCCTTGAAGTCCTCTTATGATTCTTTAATCTTATTTGGTCACAAGGAGTTCTTCCCCGGCTGTGGAAATTTGCCATTGTTCTCCCTTTCTGTAAACCGGGTACTACAGGACATGATGCCTCCCACTATCGTTCCATTGCTCTTACCAGTGCAGTTTGCAAGGTGATGGAACATCTGGTAAATAGACGTTTGATGTGGTATTTAGAGACACACAACAGTCTCTCCACTCGTCAATATGGCTTTCGCAAGGGCCTTTCTACCATTGACCCCATACTAAGCTTAGGTACGTATGTCCGTAATGCCTTTGCCAATAACTACTCAGATATCGTAATAAAGTTGGTAGAATTACCGACAATATGTAAAGTAAAAGGACACAAGTGCAACTAATGTGACATTTATTGTGGCAACGTTTCGCTCTCCAGGAGCTTTATCAAGCCATTACAAACAATACATGGACACAGAGGGTATATAAAGGCTCAGAGTGAGGTGAAGACTCACATAGTCTCTCCTGTTATACTACACAAAGCACAGAGAGTGAACACTGAAACAAGCTGCCTCATTCCAGTTTATATTTGTCCAACCTATTTTTATGTTACCCAAGTAATAGCTTTTATATCCTTTTACTCATGTACGAATTATTTGCTCTACCATATTGTATTACTTTTGTCACTACCACTACTACTACTACTAGTACTACTACCACTAGTGAACATCGAAATGGTATTCACCTCACTCTGAGCCTTTATATACCCTCTGTGTCCATGTATTGTTTGTAATGGCTTGATAAAGCTCCTGGAGAGCGAAACGTTGCCACAATAAATGTCACATTAGTTGCACTTGTGTCCTTTTACTTTACATACTCAGATATCGCCATCTTTTTTGGGCTTGAGAAGGCATATGACACAACTTGGAAGTATATCATCTTGGCCCAAGCCCACTCCTTAGGCCTCTGGGACAGTCTACCATTTTTCCTTAAGAACTTGTTAACTCTAAGACATTTCTGTGTTCGGGTTAATAATATGCTCTCCCCGGACTTTGTCCAAGCTGATGGTATCCCCCAATGGTGTGTTCTGAGCACAACACTTTGTCTACTTTCTATAAATGATCTGGCCTCTTTTCTTCCATCCAATATTTGATCGCTCTTTGTTAATGACTTATAGCTTGTGCAGGCGCTGACTGTCGCCTCATTGCAGTTTCTCTCCAGTATGCGGTCAACCGTGTTCACAATTGGGCCACCATTCATGGGTTTAAATTGTCTAGTACTAAAACTCACCAAATTGCTTTCACTGGACGTTCTGTCCTCTCTGATCATCCATTGTACCTATATGGCTCGCGTATCCCAGAACGTTATACTGTCAGGTTTCTCGGCCATCTGTTTAACTGTAGGTTATGCTGGAAAGCTCACATTACCTCTCTGAAGGCAACTTGTCATAGCGGGTCGAAGCTCCTTAAAACCCTCGCTCATCTTTCATGGGGAGCTGATCGTAGAACTCTCCATCGACTACATTCAACCCTAACTTTATCGAAACTCGATTATGGCGAATAGATATGTTCAGCGGCCTCTCCTATGCAAAGGCGAATATTCCATCCTTGTCTGATCGCCGTGATGCTCATTGCCTCCGCTGTTATGTTTATTATGTGGTGCAGTCATGACCTCGGCAATCCTTCCATATGTAGGATAGTCACTGATATTAATAGGCGTTCTTTATTTGTTCGTCGCCCCTGTTCACTCTGTCCCTTTTCTCTTTGCCTACACTCGCTCCTGTCTTCTCTTCAGTTACCACCTTTCTATATTCATGTAGCATCTCACTTTTCCCTACCCCCTTGGAAAGTTCCGACAGTTCGTGTCTGTTCTTTCTCACTGCCATACATGATAGCCCAACTGCCTACAGTGGCATCTCGCACTCTCTTTCTTAACCACGTCCGATCTCATTCTCTTACCATCGCAGTGTATACCGATGGTTCCAAGTCTTCTGATGGCATCGGATTCGCAGCAGTATTTCCGGACAGCATCGTGCTAGGGCATTCATTATCCCTGGCTAGCATTTTTATGGCTGAATTGTATGCCATTCTCGTACAACTTATCCATATTGCATCTATGCCTGTGTCACCATTTGTGGTCGTTTCAGAGTCCCTTTGTGGTTTACAGGCTATACGAAAATTTGATACACATCATCCCCTGGTTCTTCATATGCAACTTTGGTTATGCCGTATCTCTAGCAAGCCATGTTGACGTACAGGGTAATGAACAGGCAGACACTGCTGCGCGGTTAGCAGTACATGACCTCCCAGTTTCATATAGAGGTGTTCCATTCACAGACTATTTTGCTGTAATTGCTACCCACCTTTGCATCGATCACACTCTTCTTACTCACGAGTGTCTCATGGAGAGGCGCCCTGTTCCACTCTGTGAGAATTGTCAGGTTCCAGTTTCTGTTAGCCACATTCTTTTGGCTTGCCCACTCTATCAACGAGCACGCAGAATTTACCTCCAACGTCTTCACCACTCTACTGCCCTTACTTTACCTTCCCTTCTTGTTGATGGACCTTCCTTTAACCCAAACACTCTCACTAACTTTTTGACAGCAACTGATTTACTGCACAAACTCTGATGATGATGCCTCTAGTACTCCTCACAGCCCTTTCTACCTCAGTCTCTTGCTACCCTTTACCCAAGCACTATCCACTGCCCGGCTGCACATCCCTCTCCCTCTTGCTACTCAATACCCCTGTATCCTCCTCAGCCCAGCAGCGCTATATGACCCTTGTAGGTTCAGCGCTTCTTTTTTATTATAATAATTTTGTGATATAAACTTTGCTCCTCCCCAATAACACTTCTATTTAACATAACCGGTAACTCCATATCCCTTTTCTGTCATAGGACTTTAAATCATTTATGATGATGACAATAGGTTTTTCACAAATAGCTTCAAACATGAAACTCCATGCCCAAGTGTGTTTATCATTATATACATTTACCAGTTGTTGTAATAGTGCGGCCTAATTGCAAACATTATAATATCGTAATATATGTATATTTTATCTTTCAGTGTCTGCATTGTCCTCTTTGCTATAGAATATATTTGGTAATATTATTATAAGCAAAACCAGGATCAAAACCCACGAAAATATTTCCTAATATTCCTACTAGTAAAATAATTCTTAACACTCTCATTCAGGAGTTCTGACCCTTTATCTCTGAAGAGATATATGACAGATCCTTAGGGTTTTCCAAAAGGCTTTTCAGTTCTTCTTAAGTGCTTGTAACATATTTGTTCTTCATTGATTCATCTAGTATATATTGTGAGCAGACATAAATATGTTGGGAGGGTACCGTGGAGATATGATGGTTGGAGATAAACACACTTGTTGGGTTGTATTCACTGTATTAGCAGAGGTGTGAGAGGGGAGTGGCCCAGCCTGCCTGTAGCCACCTGTAGTCTATCTGTGAACTGAGAGAGAGAGGCAGTGTGTCTGTTGCTCGCATGTGGCATCACATGACGTCACATGCTAGCCACTGGGCCTAGCTGAGCAGGGAGCCTAAATGTATACATGGGTGATACAATCTACAATATACTTCACAAGCATATGTATAGGGAATTCAGTAGCTATACTGACAGCTCGGTCATGTTACGTATGTCGTCTCGACATACCATACTCTACAGGCTGAACAGGCAGGTGGCTCTGGGCTAATTCTATACAATAGCAAAGAC
Organism: Cherax quadricarinatus; assembly: GCF_026875155.1. Taxonomy (NCBI): domain Eukaryota; kingdom Metazoa; phylum Arthropoda; class Malacostraca; order Decapoda; family Parastacidae; genus Cherax; species Cherax quadricarinatus. Next base: position 70,632,871 of record NC_069408.1, read on the forward strand.
ATCGATAACTTAGAACTAATCACAGAAATAGTTATGGGATATATTCAGTTGAATGGACAACATTGGAATGGATGTTATATTAACGAATAGTGATTTACGTAATGGATGGTATCATAATGCATTATGAATTATAGCAACAAATCACAGTACAATAAAAGATAGAATTGATCGATCGATCTGTATTCAAGCACTCTACTGATTCTGAAGAAGAACATATATTTACAAAGGTGAAAGTAATTAACAGCAAAGGCAGAGCAGGCGCACACAGGTCATTACTGCTAAATCTCAGAATTTGGATGGAACGTGAACACAAAAAATTGTTTGAAAACTGATCAGCTAATAATAAAATACACAAGGGATCTGTTCTTTATTACTGGAGGAATGAACAAACTCGGGGGAGTGGATGACTCTCCCAGGTTGAAAAAAGTAACACTATAACGCGCAATATGAGCAAGGAAGAATGGATCTACTGTCTCTCACTGCAAGCACAGGGGAAAAGAAATGAGCACAGTCTACAGTACTGATATTCCTTCTGAGTTGAACACTGTGACACGAGGTATCAACTGTAAAGAGACTGCACTTACAAATGTTAACAACGTGTGAAGGTTACTCGAGAAATAACTTTTTACATTGCAAGGATTACTATGAACTATGATAGTATCACCATCTGGAACACAAGGAACAACAACAACACTCAAGTGAGCACATTAGCCACAGAAACGTCTTTCTGCAATGGCTTGTGACATCAGCAAGAGATAGCATAACTCAATGCAATAACGTTCTTCGCAAAGCGTCCCCTGGGAGGAACGACTACTTGAACAAGTCACCATGGCAGGGATAGTAGTCTCAGCACCCAGGGTTGTCAGAGGTTCCTCTGAAACCCAAGATAACTGTACACTATCCTGCGTGCAAGATATTGTGGCTGGATTCCAGATAGGAGTGACAATCTTACTAGTGCCTGACCGCTCGGCTATGTTAATAAGTAATTCACGGATCTATAGGAACTTAATCTGAACTTCACATTTCGCAGCACTGTGACAAATCTCAGATACAAGCTGTGAGAACAAGCACATTGCTCAAGGGCTAGGTATTGTCTTTCAGTCAGTAAGGGAATATTAGGACTATGGGCTGATTCATATTTACTTTCACTGGCATGATACACTAAGTGAGCAAGCAAAAGTGACTGGGACATCTTCGCAGGGAACTTACTCAAGGACATAAAGCAAGAATAACAAAGGGAATATATGACACATTAAGCTTAAATGGGGAGAAAATACTTAACTATTCTGCATAAGTAAAGAGAATGTACAAGAGAGACTGTAGAGTAAGAAAACTCACATAAGCACACAACTAGAGAAGGCAAAGCAACACTTTGATAATCAAGAGAAATTGTACTTTACCCAGATAAAATTTTACTCAAATTTACTTTAATTTGAATTAATGGCACAGTGAGTTGTCTTTACTCTCAATTCAATATAGAAATTCAGCAATAAATGATAAATCAACAAAAGTGATAAAATAGTCAATAAATCTTGTGCAAAATAAAAATAGACTGGGAAAGCAATTCTCTAAAAAAAAAAAAAATAAAGCGACACACAAAAATAAAGTATTATGCACAGAACACAAGAAATATAAAACTGAAATCACAGAATATTGCACTGAAATAAACTGTAGTAATATTGCAAATAACAATTACTAATCAAAAATTACTGCACAACACTACATAAAAAATTTCTGAAAGAAAAAATAATGGCAGCACAATTGCACAAGTCATTGTAAAATAAATCGACACTGCGATAATAAAAAAAAATCACACACAGGAAAATGCAGTTTACAAAAACAATAAAAATGATCGAGGAATAAACTGATTGAACACTTTAACTCTTAAATGCAGCTTTACTTTAAAAAAAGTTAAAAATTGCACTAAGAGTGAATTTATTCAATGAAACATGAACAATATGAATAAAAATAAAGAATATAAAATACAAAACAGATAAAGGTTAACACTTACAATAGTGCAGAAACACAAATATCAATATGCACAAGACTATGATAATTTTCTTGCAATAAGGTCTTGTGTTGACAAAATTGGTAACAAATATCACTATTGTCTGTGGATTATTATTATTATAATCGAGGAAGCGCTAAACCCAGAGGATTATACAGCGCCTGGGGGGGGGGGATGTGGAAGGCATTCAGGCTTAATTCGGGGAACTGGAGCACAGATCCAATTCCCTAAATCAAGAGCCTCTCAACAACATCAAGAAACCTTCCTTGAGGGGATTGTCTGTGGAGATGAAACATATTAGACACTGGCTAAATAACAAGAATTAGCACAAAAGAATGTTCAACACACAGTAAAATGGGAATAAAATGCACTGGGGAAAAATGGGAAATGAATTAACAATAAAAATCAGCAAGAACAATCAAGGAAGCTGGGAAAAAAAATAAATGAGAGACAACACTGGGTTGTGGTGCGGAACATAAGATAACAAGTTACTGAAATACTTCACTGTATGAATTACTAGGCAACGAGGACATTACT
>NC_069408.1:70640415-70650044 GCF_026875155.1 Cherax quadricarinatus
CCAAAACTATATCCCCCCTGCTTTTAACATATCTAATCTTTATCCCATCAATCCGGGGTGCCTTACCCCCTTTTATTTTACCTACTGCCTCACGAACTGCCCCCACACTCACAAACTGGGTCTTCCTCACTCCTACAAGATGTTGTTCCTCCTTGCCTATCACGAAAATCACAGCTTCCCTATCTTCATCAACATTTAACAATTCCTCAAAATATTCCCTCCATCTTCCCAATACCTCTAACTCTCCTCTCCTATTTTTAACTGACAAATCCTTTGTTCTCTAGGGTTTTTTTAACTTGTTAATCTCACTCCAAAACTTTTTTATTTTCAAAAAATTTGTTGATAACATCTCACCCACTCTCTCATTTGCTCTCTTTTTACATTGCTTCCCCCACTCTCTTAACCCCCTCTTTTTCTCCATATACTTTTCCCTCCTTGCATCACTTCTACTTTGTAAAAACTTCTCATATGCTTAACTTTTTCTCCCTTACTACTCTCTTCACATCATCATTCCACCAATCACTCCTCTTCCCTCCCGCACCCCACTTTCCTGTAACCACAAACTTCTGCTGAACATCTAACACTACATTTTTAAACCTACCCCATACCTCTTCGACCCCATTGCCTATGCCTCATTAGCCCATCTATCCTCCAATAGCTGTTATAATATATATATATATATATTTTATATATATATATATTTATATATATTTTTATATATATATATATAATACACACACCAATAAATTTATAACCAATTTTTTGTATATTTTAAAATTAATAATGCAATAAAATCAAATATTTTTCAACGAGATAAAAATTCATGTAAAAATAGTCATAATGAAGAAACAATGAAAAAATGTTTGGTTCTAGGAAATAAGAATAATACGAGAGAGAGAGAGAGAGAGAGAGAGAGGAAGGACATCGGATTATATAAAATGGATGTTCAGTGAAAGGACACAAATGGCACATTAGTTGCATTTGTGTTCTTTTACTTAATATATTGTCGGTAATTCTACCAATATTAAAATGAAATGGATGTTGAAGGAGTTAACCTGGACAGTTCCCGACAGAGAACCGGATAACTCTCACTTCTTACAAGTGGCAGGGCAACCTCTATTTCCTATAGAGGGCGATGATACCCTCCAAACCCGTTTCATCTTCTCGTCAGAGAGAGATAAGGCCACTCTTGAGACGGTGCTCTGGTAGAGGTGAAGATGCTGTGGTGGGGAAAATGGAAGGGTAATGAGGGTGACAGTGGTTAGTAGAGGTGGTTCGTAGGGATAGTAGGGATGTTCGATGGTGGTGGTGGGGATGGTGTGATGATATGGTGGTGGTGTGGTGGAAGTAGTGATGGAGAGTGTTGATAGTAATGATCGTGATGTGGTGATGATGCTGGGGTAGTTGTAGTGGTGGTGCGGCGGTACTATTGATCATGGGTTAGTGGTGGGATGATGGGTTAGTGGTGGTGGTGATGGTGCCTTAATGGTGGTGATGGTGTGGTAGTTGTGGTGGTTAAACATGAGACAAAAATAAATTAGCGTAAGTTAAAACTCGTCTGACTGTTAATGTCAATAAGCTCTTCCAAAAATGTTTCTCTAGGACACCAGTCAGAATTTCTTTAATATTGTTCGTTGGCATGTTTTCACACTTACGGAAGAATCTCTTCCAGGGGAAGATTCTCCTCTAGTTTGTCAAGAGAACTTCTCTCATGCCTGAGGAATCTTCCTCTGTCTCTTGTCCAGGGTTTTGCTCTCCCTCAACCGGCGAATCTCATCCTCTTCCTCGTCTAGGTAACTGATCTCACACCTTGGGAAAACTTTCCCTATACATCGTCTAGATTACGACTTTCACACATAGGAAAGTTTAACCTTAGGAATCTTTATTGTGGAAACGTTTCGTCATACAGTGGTTTCAAACTCCTGTATTGGAATGATAAAGCCACTGTGTGGCGAAACGTTTCCATAAAAAACATTCCCCAGTGTTACACATGTGTCGAATGTATGAACTAAAGAAGCATACAGTGTAGACGAAACGTTTCGAAAATAAAGAAGCCTAATTATTGCACAGGAATCTTACATATCTACTTTTTGTTACTGGATCATGTTCCTTATTTTATACAAAGGCTAAGAATCAGTGAGTGGGCAATTATGGGTGTTTATACCTACTGTCGTTTCACCTCCACTGGATAACCTAAATCTTCGCTGGTTTTATTCTATAATAACCCTTTGTTAAAATGTGTTTATACACAAGAAAGTTGTCGGGTATTTCTGCTCTGAACATTTTCCAGTGAGATAATTTTTTAAATATCCTGTCACGTGTTTTTATTTGCTATTTCTTAACACCTATGTTTATATTGCTCCTTCTGCCACACTAATTTCTCTTCCTTTTTCTTCTCTCCTATTCTTACATTACCTTGTCTCAGTCACCGTATCTTTCTCTTTTTTCCATTTTCTGTGACATACACAGGGTGTACAGAAAGGCGGGCTGGTGTGGTGTTGGTCTGAGCTGAAGTTATGGTATGTGCGGGAGCAGATCATGCCCTTCCTTCCACTGGACTTACCAGCTTGTAGAAACTCATTAATTATCAAACCTCTGGAAGATATTCACTTATTTCAGTCTTTGTTTGACGCGATATACAACTACATGTTAGCCATTAATAAATAGACGTTTAATGTTAATCCATTCACAAACGAATTTACATAGAACTGTATACTAGAATCAGTGCCAACGAACCAAAATACCTTATCATCTTCCTAGCTACCAACCAACTTACAGGTCAGACAACCAACCTACCCTAGTACCAAACAACTTACAGGTCAGCCCAACCAAACCTACCTAGCTACAAACAACTTACAGGTCAACCAACCCAACCTAACTAGCTACCCAAACAACTTACAGGTCAGCCAACCACTACCTAGCTACCAACAACTTACATATCCTCCGTCTCTCCTCTCCCTCTTCTCTTTATTTCATCTCCTTTGCTTCTTTGTCCCCAACTTCGTCCGCGTTCTCTCATCCACCTAGTTACCCTTCCTCATCTTTTTCACCCTTTTGGTAGGAGACATCTTCGTCAATTTTCCTCATCACAGACCAACAACATACAACTTACAGGAACTCAACACAGGCTGTGAGGAGATGAAGCAGGGGACACTTTTTTCACCTTCACCTTTGCTTATTAATTTCTGAGGTATTTTTTCTTTGCTCTCTAAGGAAGAGAATGCTTACAAGCAGTATATATTCGGGAGTCAAGTTAAGGAAACCGAAAACGATGGTAAACAGAGAATAGTAGTTTTATGGACCTCGACAGCAGTGGGATTTACCGTTCCTATTAAGCTTACTGTATTGGCGATACGATATCAAAAAGATTTCCATAAAAAAGTTCATTTATGTATCATTATTTCAGCAAATTTTGGTGTTTGGAGACGTAGGATATTTGTAGTCCTTGTTGAGGTAAGAAACGTTAAGTGTGAATGAGAGGTTGCCAGAGGGGGCCCCCAGTGAATAAGTTTTTGAGTGTTGTGTGTGTGTGTGTGTGTGGTTGTGTGTGTGTGTGTGTGTGTAAGTGTGTGTGTGTGTGTGTGTTGTGTGTGTGTGTGTGTGTAGTGTGTCTGTGCGTTTTGTGTGTGTTTGTGTTGTTTGTGTATGTGCTTGTGTGTGTGTTGTGTGAGTGTGTGTATTCACACACGGTTTATATATATAAAGTCAATATGAAATGCGTTAGTCCATTCATTTGAAAGCTTTCCTTGCCTCTCTCTCTGGGTTAAAATTTTCCTATCTGCAGTATATTATTTGGCCATTTACCAGAAACATAGTTAGTTGACATATATCTATTCATTCAAGAAACTGCATTTGTACATTTCCCCTTCCTGAGATATCTTCTAGACACTCTTGCTTCTCCATAAGTTAGTCTTTGGCACACTGGGGTGTGTTTTTCCCCAGTCATTGCTGGAAAAAACGCGTTTCAGATGCTTGCTTTCTTTGTAAGAAAATGCGATGCACCCAACCTCTCTCTCTCTCTCTCTCTCTCTCTCTCTCTCTCTCTCTCTCTCTCTCTCTCTCTCTCTCTCTCTCTCTCTCTCTCTCTCTCTCTCTCTCTCTCTCTCTCTCCTTTCCTTTTTATCTTTTCTCTCTCTACTGTTTAATTTGACATAGCTTTGTGTCAGGTTGATAAGACATCATTTGCCATCTCTTAACTCGCCAGCTCTCCCTATGGTTATCTTCCCTTTACCTTCTGTGGAATTCATATCAAGAAACTGAACTGTAGTTCTATGCTTCCTATCTGTGTCCTTTTTTTAAAAGAATTTACATTAACTGTCTTTCGGATATTGGCAATTGTCCTTTGTCAATTGATTTGTTGCAGATATTAAATAATATTTTGGACAGTGCTTCTGCTCCCTCTCGCAGAATCCACTGTGAACGCTTGTTAGGTCCTATTGTCTTGATGTATTCAGTTCCATAAAGAGTTCCTCTACCAAGTCCTCTTTTGTGTGTTTAGTGTGTAGTACCTGTCGGTGTTTTCCGTTTCCTAGGTTTCTGGTACTGCTTCTATTAACGTTCTTGGTGAATAGGTCTGGTAGCGGGAATTAATAGGGATTCGGAGGCTTCTTACTTTATGTGGGTTTTTGTACACAGGCAGTGTGTTATGGCGGTCCAGGCCCAGAGAGACATGCCTGCGAGAGACTAGGATTGTTCTGCTCTTGGCTGTCAGTTACAGCAGTTAGAGAGCGAGGCCAGTCGGGGTATGCCTACCTCGATGCCTGCCTTGCTTTTTTTCTTTTTTTTTTTTTATTTTATTTTTTCTTTTTATGGGTGGGGAACTTTGGAGAATAGGTATGTAGGCTTACTGTCTACACTTCTGTTTCCATTGAAACTTATTTACATCGCTGTTTCAACACACGACAGACTTTTTCGTCGTTTTTGTGAGCCTTTCTCTTTACATCTTCTTTACGACTTTCTTCTCGTGTAATTGAGAAAAGTTTTTGTTTCTGTTAACCTTTGCTACAAAACCAGTCTCAAATTGTGATTGTGTGTGTGTGTGTGTGTGTGTGTGTGTGTGTGTGTGTGTGTGTGTGTGTGTGTGTGTGTGTGTGTGAATAATCGTTTTTGTATAAATGACTGTGACAATCACTGGAGCTTCAAAGAGGATAAGTCAAGTGCTCTTCAGGCTATTAATGTTTACTAAGTTAATCCAGCATCAAACTCTGTCCTGGCTAATGAAATTCACTAACTATAATGGATCTGTTGCCATGAAAACCAACACTGAAACATGATTTTGTTGCGTCATACTCATACAAAATAAGTGAAAGAAAAGGTCTTATGAGAACCACATATCAACGGACGATCCAGCGACATGATGATCACCCACACGTCAAGATTGCAGCCAGCATCATGATGAACAATATGCCATGAGGCGACATACCACCATGGAAAAGAGACTCCTGATGTATCAGGCACCCATTGATGAAACCCCGTAGTACGAGGTGTGATATTTCAACGAAAGATTATGATGGGCAAGACGTTTCACTTATTAGACGAGGGAAAGAGTTTAAAATGGCGAAGCAGTTTCAGTAAAAGTAGTTTGTTCATTAAAGCAAAAATGCGATGGTATTCAAGGTTTGTGTTGATAATGTTTTTATACAGGTGTTACAGAAGGTCGTATGTTGAAGCTAGGAAACTAGAGGCAGGGGGAAAAAATGTATCGTTTGTGCCAACAGAAGGTTGTATGTTGAAGCTAGGAAACTAGAGGCAGGGGAAAGAATGTGTCGTTTGTGCCAACAGAAGGTCGTATGTTGAAGCTAGGAAACTAGAGGCAGGGGAAAAAAAATGTCACGTTCATTTTTGCCTTTCCAAGCCAACAGAAGGTGTATGTTGAAGCATTAGGAAACTAGAGGAGAGGGAAAAGAATGTATCGTTTGTGCCAACAGAAGGTCGTATGTTGAAGCTAGGAAACTAGAGGCAGGGGAAAGAATGTATCGTTTGTGCCAACAGAAGGTCGTATGTTGAAGCTAGGAAACTAGAGGCAGGGGGGAAAAATGTCTCGTTTGTGCAAAGAGATGGTCGTGTGTTCAAGCAAGGAAACTAGAGGCTGGAAAAAATGTCTCGTTTGTGCGACATTTGGGCAAAGAATAAGCAATACAGAAATGGATGAGTGCGTGCTGGCGTAAGATACACATTCAGTGTGACCATTGGAATCATTCTTGTTTGAAAAGTAAACTCTGACTCATCTTGGTGAAACGCCTCGTCCAAGGAGGATCAACTTACCTCCGTTGATCATCCTTACTTGGTGGGTAATTTTACCTTGGTTGGTTAGTTTGCTTTCGTGGATTATTCTTTCATGGTGGATTACTCAACCCTGGTGGGTCACCCTGCCTTGGTGGTTCACCCTGCCTCAGTGGTTCACCCTGCCTCAGTGGTTCACCCTGCCTTGGTGGTTCACCCTGCCTTGGTGGTTCACCCTGCCTTGGTGGTTCACCCTGCCTTGGTGGTTCACCCTGCCTTCGTGGTTCACCCTGCCTTGTAAGAGCATAGTCTTTGCTAAATAAACCCTTTCTTGTTGAGAAAAATTTGGGCCACACTGGGAAACTGAGCCACTCTGAAATTATCGATATTTAAATAATAACTACAACTACTACTAATAAAAATATAATACATCAACAACAACAACAACAGTAATAAACTATTATTATTCTAGTGTTGTTATTATTATTATTATTATTATTATTATTATTATTATTATATTTATCATTATAATTAATATGAGCCAGAAGGAAAAGACAAAGTAATCAGGACTTAAACAAAACACTTCCCTGAAGTCACTACTTGAAAAAATACGAGTGTTCACACAACACAAAAGCTGAGGAATTCTTACCCTAATACATTACAAAACACATTCGTGTACTCTTCAAACAAGTGCTCTTCAACTCGCGCACACACTCCCCAGAAACAGTCACTCTTAGGATGCCAAGCTCTTCCACATATACACCTGACTATTTCTCTCTCTCTCTCTCTCTCTCTCTCTCTCTCTCTCTCTCTCTCTCTCTCTCTCTCTCTCTCTCTCCCCCTCTCTCTCTCTTCTCTCTCTCTCTCTCTCTCTCTCTTCTCTCTCTCTTCTTTCCAACCCATCTATCAATACTGTAGAAGTTGACGAAACCCCGAAGATTTTAAGATAACCAAATTTGTGCAGAATTACTTTCTTAGAGTGTAAATCTCCACAAATTTGATAACTGAACAAAAAATAATCATTCCGAATCAATCTTCGGGTTGAAACAAATTTTCTAGATGTCGGATAGACGCGAGTAGGTGTCTACATGTGTAGTTTTAAAGATATAGATTTCCTAGCAATAAGCTATGAATGCTTATAATGTAAATGTAAAAAAAACGATATTTATATTTACACACCAAATTTACACTCCTTCGTTAGTGTTTTGTTCTGTTGATGCGTTAATTTCAAGCTGCAGGGCAAGCGCTTGTTTTAGCTCACCTGCCGGAAGTACACATGTTCTTGCTAGTCTTGCAAGAGGAACGACTGCCACGCAGTACATACTATGGTAGTGAAGGAGCCATGTCTGTTATGATAGAGACGAGAGTCACCCTCAAACTTGAACCCATAATATGCCTTGTTGAGCACCGATCGTTAATCACGTTAGATGCTTACTTGATGGTGAACTCTCAGTCAGTGGAAGTAGCATCCCCTGCTTGTATGAGACATGCACTCTGGTGCTACATATTTTAGAGATATCACGTTTATGTAGTGTTATTCAGTCAAGGCTTTGGGTGTTTTATTCACACTTATTTGAAGTGCTGCCACATAATGTTCCGCGGCATGAAACAGCTTCAGGGGTGAAGAATGTGCCTATGAATATGAGAACATATGGCCCCTACTTTTGCGATGATTGAATAATTTGCATATGTTTCCTCTTTCCTATTCCAAAACAAGACCTATGTAATGTTACTTCCAGACGCTGTATGTACGAACAATAGGCACATACACATGTCTTTCCTCTAGAGCCTCATGGGCGACTCTAATGGAGATTGCGCTTTGGTCTGCATGTGGATATTGCTTGAACTGGTGACGCAATAAAACAGTAGAAATAGAATGTCACTGTCTTCAACAATAACATGAACGTCGTGGGGATCGCGTACAATCACCACATCAACATCGCCTTTATCGGCAGCAAGTATAACCTGGACACCATCCTATCTTAGATAAGCATCAAGGATATACCTGTTACGTCTGTGACAGAAGTCGGCCTTCCTGGAATTCATGTCCTATATATAACACAATGTCAGAATATGTTTATTGAATACAACGACTTTTCTACTCACTGTCTTTAGCAGTGAAAGAAAAACTCATTGAGGAACTACAGGACTCTGACGCCGAATCACTGCAAATACAAAGGTTTCACATACAGATTCCATTATCCCGACTTGTGGCCATACCAAGCGATGCACGGGAGCACATCCATCGATTACTTTTACGACATTGTTTACTATGATTTTAAAAGTAATGGAGCTGGTGGAACTCCTCGAATAAAGGTTCAATGCAGTGGTGTTTGATAGATTTTACACACACATCTGGTGTCACGGCGCTTCGGTACTCTTTTCGTTGTAAGTACACATATAACACCTCTTTAGGGCATTTCCTTAATGCTTGTGGCAGGAATTGTTGTTGGATAGCTTTTACAAGGGTTTATGAGGTGACGCTATGGTGCAGCTATGATTTGGCTGACGACGACCGAACTGAAGCTCTCGTTGGTTGGTCTCTTGCCGGTCTTTAATGGTACATATTTTGTGTGTTGAGCATGGTACTACCGACATGGTGGGGAAAACACATTCCACAAAATCAATCTACATGTCACCTTTGTCCACCGGGCTCACATCTATCTGTTTATCTCACTGGAACGTTGCATTTCATTGGGGTGAAGAATGGTCATCAAAGTCATATCCCGCTTATCATGCCACAGAAATGGCCTGATGTTGTCATCGAAAGCATGCATCATGATTTTCTTGGTAAGTATATTGAATTATGATATATACTTCTTCGATTCAGGAACTGTATCACATATGTCTGTATCGTTTGTTCGTATGTAATGACAGTAATGGATTTGTGTACCAGTTACTGATAAACAATGAAGCCTCTTAGTAATATACAGTTCCATCATTTTTTTTTTAACGTATCACCAGAGATCCAGAGTAAATTTTAAGTATTTTCTATTATTGTCAGTCCTGTGTTGCTAATCAAATCAATAACAATGCCATAATCAAGCATGACCATACCTTGAACAATATCAAAACCTTGCCAATCCCAGTATTAGAATGGGAAGAAAAACTCAGTGCACTTGTTTTTCGGACACACGAGAACTTTACAGATTATGAAGAACATATCATTTTTTGCCGGGATTTGTCTTGTCAAAAAAAAGTAACACAAGCAAGAGCAAAAGGAATCGATTTCGAGGAATAAGTTCACCAAATGCGGGAAAACAGGGATACATTTCAGTTTTGTTTTCTAATATTTAACAATATTGTTCTTATGTACATGTGGCATGAGCATAAAAAGGGAAAGATACATTTGTGCCACAGTATGTGCTTCCCTTCACGCAGGAGAGATGATAGAAACACTGGTTCGT
>NC_069408.1:70650544-70697237 GCF_026875155.1 Cherax quadricarinatus
AAAGAAGACGCAGACACAATTAGTTTAGATGGCCAAAAGTCTGAAAACCTCACTAAAGAAAAAGATTTGGCGTGAGTTAACCCCGAGCTTCTCTGGGGCGACATCAATCGATAACTGCTGCAGCATACGGGGCCTGGCAAACCTACGGAAGCGTTCGGAACCCATAAGGAGTGTTCAAGACTCTGTTCCCATTTACGTGGGCCCAATGGAGTATGCCACTTTTGGAATCACACCTAGTAAGCACGTAAAGAAATTGGGAAAAAAGGCAAAGGTTTGCAACAAGATATTTCCCAGAGCTACGGGGATTGTCTACGAAGAAGGGTTGAGGGAATTGGCCTGACAAAACTGGGGCAGGAGGGTAAAGGGGGGACATGTAACGATAAAAAATACTGCGCGGATAGAAAAGGTGGAAAAAGAGGGATGTTCCGAGAGGGGGACACGACACAAGAGGTCAAAATTGGAAGTTGAAGATAGTAAATAAAAGGATGTTGGAAAGTATTTTTTCGTCATAGAGAGTCAACCCGTGGAATACCCCTGAAAGTAAAAGTGTGGAGGCGGGAACCTAATAGTTTAAGGGCGAGGTATAAAAAAGCTCATGGAGCGGAGAGAGAGGACTAGAGAATCAGTGAAGGGTGGGGCCAGGAGCTAGACTGACCCTGCAAACCAAATGGTGAGTCAAATGGGTTGAGTACACCACACACAACCACAAACACCACACACCACACACCCCAAACACACACACCACAATCCAATTTGAGGGTTTTGAGAAAGGTTAACAGAAACAAAACTTTTCTCAATTACACGGAAGAAAGTCGAAAAGATGTAAGAAAAGGCTCAAAAAAACAAAAAAAAGTCTGTGTGTTTTGAAAAAAAGCGATGAAATAATTTTCAAGGGGAAACAAAAAGTGTAGACAGTAACCCTACATACCTATTCCCCAAAAATTTCCCACCGAAGGGAGGCACGAGGTAAGCATCCCGACCTGCCTCTTCTCACTGATGATCCGACACCCTGAGACAACAAGCCTAGCTCTCGCAGGCATGTTTTTGGGGCCGGGGCCCCCATAACACACCCCTGTATAAAAAAACCCACAAAGAAGCCTCCGAATCCCTATTAATTCCAGCTACCAGACCTATACACAAAGAACGTTAATATAGAAGCAGTACCAGAAACCTAGGAAACGGAAAACACCGACAGGTACTACACACTAAACACACAAAAGAGGAATTGGTAGAGAAACTCTTTATGGAACTGAATACATCAAGACAATAGGACCTAACAAGCGTTCACAGTGGATTCTGCGAGAGGGAGCAGAAGCACTGTCCAAAATATTATTTAATATCTGCAACAAATCAATTGACAATGGACAATTGCCAATATCCGAAAGCCAGTTAATGTAAATTCTTTTAAAAAACGACACGACAGGAAGCATGGAATACAGTTCGTTTCTTGTATGAATTCCACATAAGGTAAAGGGGAAGAAAAGCACGGGGGAGAGCTGGCGATTAAGAGATGGCAAATGATGTTTATCAACCGACAAAAAAAGCAGTAAATTAACGGAGAGAAGGGGAGAGAGGAGGAGAGAGGAAAAGAGGAGAGGGAGAGAGAGAGGAAAAGGAGAGAGAGAGGGGACAGCAGACAGCAGAAGACAGACAGGGACAGAGGTTGGGGTGCATCGCTTTTTTGAAAGAAAGATCGAACCTTTTCCAGCAGTGTGGGGAAAAAAACACCCCGTGTGTAAAAAGGACTAACTTTTGGGAGGAAGCAAGGGGTTTTTCTAGAAGTTCCAGGAAGGGGAAAAGTAACAAATGCGTTTTTAAATGTTTTAGATATTGTCAACTACTTTTTCGGGTTTAAAATGCAAATAAAAACCAGAAGGAAATTTTTTTCCAAAAGAGAGAAAGGGGAAAGCTTTAAAAATGATGGACATACTGCATTTATAATGACATGTATATTATACTCGTGGGTGAATACACACACCCCCCACAGCCTAAAAACTTATTTGGGCCTTGGAACCCCTTTAAAAACGTTTCTCCTCAACAAGGTTTAAAATTCCTACGTCTCCAACACAAAATTTGTGAAATAATATACAAAAATGAACTTTTTTATAAAAATCTTTTTGATATCGTATCCCCAATACAGTAAGCTTAATGGGAACGGTAAACCCCATGTTGTCGAGGTCCAAAAACTACTATTCTCTGTTTACATCGTTTCGGTTCTCTTAATATTACCACGAATATATACTGTTCTAAGCATTCCTTCCTTCGGAGCAAAGAAAAAATACCTCAGAAATTAATAAGCAAAGGTAAGGTAAAAAAGTGTCCCTGCTTCATCTCCTCAACTGTTTTGGTTTCCCTGTAAGTTGCATGTTGTGTGTGATGAGGAAAAATTGACAAAGATGTCTCCTACCAAAAGGTGAAAAAGAGATGGGGAAGGGAAACTAGGGGGATGAAAGCGGCGAAGTTGGGGACAAAGAAGCAAAGGGAGAGAAAGTAAGAGAGAGAGAAAATACGGGGGGATTGTAGGTTGGTTGGTTGCCCTGTAAGTTTTTTTGGTAGCTGGGTGGTTGGTTTGGCTGACCTGTAAGTTTTTTGGGTAGTAGGAAGGTGATAGGTATTTTGGGTTCTTTGGGCACTGTTTTAGTATAAAATTCTATGAAATTCTTTTGTGAAGGGAAATTTTAACCCTTTTAAACTCTATTTATTAATGCAAAATGAGATTATATACGCATCAAAAAAGATAAAAATAAGTGAATATTTCCCCGGGTCTGAAAAATTAAGATGGATTTTCACAAGTGGTCCCAGTGGAAGGAAGGGCTGTTTCCTCCAGCCAGTAACATAACTTCAGTAGACCACACCACACCGCCCCCTTTTGTAACCCCCTGTGCTATGTACAGAGTGAGAGAAAGAGACGGAAAATGGAGAAAGGAATGTAAGAATGGGGGAGAGAGAAAAAGGAAAGAAAAATTTAGTGTGGCAAGGGGGGAAAAAAGCAAGGTGTTAAGAAATAGAATAAAAACACGTGACTGGTATTTAAAAAGTTATGGAAAATGTGACCAAAAATCCCCGAGACTGTCTTGTGATAAACACTTTTTAAAACAAGGGTTATATGAATAAAACACAGCGAAGATTATAGGTTCCCCGTGAGGTGAAAGGGCAGTAGGTATAAACACCCTAATTTGCCCACTCACTGTTTTAGCCTTTGTATAAAATAGGAACATGTCCAGTAACAAAAGTGATATGAAAGTTCCTGTGATAATTTAGGCTTTTTTTTTCGAAAGTTTCGTTTACACTGTATGCTTTTTTATTATACATTCGACACATGTGAAACCCTGGGGAGTTTTTTATGGAACTTCGCCACTGTGGTTTTTCATTCCAATAAGGGTTTAAAACCACGTAGGGACAAAACGTTTCCACAAAAAAGTTTCCCAAAGGTTTTTTAAATTTTCTTGTGTGAAAAGTCGTAATCTAAAAATGTTAGGGAAATTTTTCCCCAAAGGTGTGAGTCGTTACCTGATGGGGAAGGGGTGAGTTCGGCGGTTGAGGGAGAGCAAAACCCTGGACAAGAGACAGAGGAAGATTCCCTCGGGCATGAGAGAAGTTTTAGACAAACTAGAGGAGAATCTTCCCCGGGAAAGGGTTTTTCTTCCGTAAGTGTGAAAACATGCCAACGAACAATATTAAAGAAATTCGATGGTGTCCTAGAGAAAATTTTTGGAAGTTTATTGCCCATTAACAGTCAGACGATTTTTAATTACGCTAATTTTTTTTGTTCAGTTTAACCACCACAACTCCCACACCATCACCTCATTAAGGCCCATCCCACCACCACAAAACCATAATCCCACCACAACCCTGTCAATAGTACCGCCGACCACCATACCACTCCCCGCATCATCACCCCATCACGTTCATTACTATAACATCTCCATCACTATTCACCCCATATCATACCCCATCCCCCCACCACCTCGAACATCCCTCTATCCCCCCAAACCCCTTACTAACCACGGGGCCCCCCATTACCCTCATTTTCCCCCCACAGCTCTTCACCTCTACCCCTAGACGTTCAGAGTCGCCTTATCTTCTCTGACGAAAGATGAAAGGGTTTGGAGGGTACTCGCCCCCTATAGGGAAAAAGGGTTGCCCCGCATTGTTAAAAAGTGAGAGTTATCCCGGGTTTTTCCCGCGGGAATGTCCAGGTTAAAATCTTCAACCATTTCATTTTAATATTGTAGAATTACGAAGTTATTAAATAAAGAAAACAAATGTAACTAATGTGGCATTTGTGTCCTTTCATGAACATCCATTTTATATAATCCGATGTTTCCTTCTTTCTTCTCTCTCTCTTTCCCCTTTATTTTATTTTCCTAGAACCAACATTTTTTTCTTGTTTTTATTAGACTATTTTTAATGAATTTTTACCGTTGAAAAATTTTGATTTTATTGCATTATTTAATTTTAAAACTACAAAAAAAAGGGTTATAATTTATTTGGTGTGTGTATTTTTATTTTATATTATATATTAATATTATATATAATATATTATATTATTATATATATATATATTATATTAAAATATAATATTTGTACATAATTATGTTATATGGAGAAAAAGGGGAGGTTGGGCAAATGAGAGGTGGGTGGAGTTTTCAACGTTTTTGGAAAAAAAAAGAAAAAGTTTTGGAGTGAGATTAAAAGTTAAGAAAGCCTAGAGAACAAATGGATTTTTTAGTTAAAAATAGGAGGGGAGTTATTTAAAAGGGGTTGAGGTATTGGGAAGATGGGGGGGAAAAATTTTGGGAATTTTTAAATGTTGATGAAGATAGGGAAGCTGTGATTTTTTGTATAGGCAAGGGGAATAACATTTAGGGTGGGAAGAGCCAGTTGGGTGTGGGGGAGTTCGTGGGCAGTAGGTAAAAGGGAAAGGGGGGGAAGGGAGCCCGGGGTTGATGAGATAAAAAGATAGAAAAGTTAAAAGCAGGTGGGGATATGTTTGGAGTGGTTGGTGCAATTATTTAATAAGTATGGAAGGGGTAAGGGTACCTAGGGATTGGGAGAGAGCATGCTTAGTTCTTTTTTATAAAGGCAAAGGGGATAAAAGAGGTGCAAAAATTATAGGGGGATAAGTTGTTTGAGTATACGGTAAAGTGTAGGTAGAGTTTTAGAAAGAATTAAGAGTAAGAGGGGGATAGGATAGCAGTGAAAAAGGAGGCTTTGGAAAGGTAGGGGGGGGGTGTGGGCCAGGGTTTACAGTGAAAATAAAGTGAACGTATTTGATAAAGGGTAGAGGTCTTTGTGGCATTTTGGATTTGGAAAAGGGTTTTGACAGGTGGATAGGAGGAATGTGGCGATGTTGCAGGTGTATGGTGTAGGGGTAGGTTACTGAAAGCAGTGAAGAGTTTTACGGGATAGTGAGGTCAGTTTGAGTATGTAGGAAAGGGGAAAATTTTTCCCAGAAAAGTAGGCCTTAGACAAGGATGGTGATGCACCGTGGTTGTTTAATATATTAAGATGGGGTTGGAAAAGAAGTAAATGAGAGGGTCTTGACAGAGGCGTGGATTTAAAAGATAAAGAAAACACACAAAGTGGGGTTGTCACAGTTGTCTTTGTGATGACACTGTCTCTTGGGGGGTTTGAAAGAGAAGTTTTCAGAAAATTGGGGGGATGAATTTTTGGTTTGGGTGTTTTCAAAAAAAGAAAAAAAAAAGGAATAAGGGAAAAGTAAAAATTATGAGGATAAAAAAAAGATTAGGTGGAAAAATTGGATATCGATTGAGGGAGAGAGTAGGGGGGGGTGAAAGCATTAGTATTTGGGAGTGGACATGTAGCGGATGGGAATGAAGGTGAGGTGAATCATAGAACTGTTTAGGGGAAAAAAGGGGGATGGTGCACTTAGGAGTTGTGGGACAAAGAACTTTGTCCTTGGAGGAAAAGAGGGGAATGTATGGAGTTTGTTTTACCCCCGTTTATTTTTGGGTGGAAGCATGGGTGATAAAGTTGCGCGAGGAGAAGGTGGAGGCAGTGGAGATGTCATGTCTGAGGGCAATGTGGGTGTGAATTAATGCAAGAATTCGTACTTTGGAAGTTAGGAGGAGGTGCGGGATTACCAAAATTTGTCCGAGGGGTGAGGGGAAAGGGTTGTTTGGGTGGTTCGGCATGTAGAGGAAAGGGGGGAAAAAAAGATTCAAGAGTGTATGTCTGTAGTGGAAGGAAAGGCCGGGGGAGGGGTGGCCTAGGAAAGGTTGGATGAAGGGGGGTAAAGGAAGTTTTTTGTGCGGGGGCTTGGGCTTCAGCGGGTGGTGAGCGGGTTTGTAGGAGTGAATGGAAAAGAATGGTTTTTTTTTAAAACTTGAGTGCTGTTGGAGTGTGGCAAGGTAACATTTATGAAGGGGTTTAGGAAAAGGCGGCGGAATTGGTCCTGGAGGGGGGGAAGTACAGTGCCCGCCTTGAAGGACGGGTGTTAATGTTGCAGTTTAAAAATGTGGTAAAGACCTTCTGGCAAGACAGTGATGGAGTGAATGATGGTGAAAGTTTTTTTTTTTTCGGGGCCACCTGCCCCTTGGGGGGAAACGGCCCGTGTGATTAAAATTATATATATAATATTTTATATATATATATATTATATGTCGTGCCGAAAATGCAGAACTTGCGACTTGGGTTAAATAGCAACGTTTATTTTGCCCTATGGCAAGTGAAAAAAAACGAAAAATTTATTTCACTGGTTTGTTTAGTATTAATTATTGTAAACAAAAATTAAAAAATTTTTGTTGGGTTAGGCTAGAATAAACTGGCTTGTTTTAACAAGGTTAGGTAGTTTTCTAAGTTCCTTTTGGTGCAAAATTATAAATTTTTACATTAAATTAATGAAAAAAATTTTTCTTTAAACGTTAAGAGAAAATTTTTTGAAAGGATTAATTTTAAATGATTTTGTAAATTTACCCGTTTTTTCATATTGGCACGACATTATTTATATATTACACACCCCATTTAATATGTATAATTTTAAAATTTTATATTTAAAAAATATATTTTATATTAAAAATTTATATATTATTTATATATATATATTTTATATTTATAATATATATATAAATGTGCCGAAAGGGTAAAACTTGCAATTTTGGCTTAAATAGCAACGTTCTTCTTGCCGAATAAGGCAAGTGAAAATTTGTATATGCAATAATATCGTAAAAATCATTCTGTACCTAACGTAAAAATATATATTTCATTGTATTTGTATATTAAATTATTGTAAACTTATCTAAAATATATTTAGTTGGGTTAGGCTAAATTAAATTGCGCTTGTTAGGTAAGTTTTCTAATTTATTTTAAAAATTAATAATTTTGTACCAAAAGAACCTCCAATATATAAGCCCACTTCCTGAGGGACTGATTTCCTCATCTTCAAATCTTCGTCTTCTGTTTTTGTTCATGTATTGTACTTATAAACCCACTGGCTGGTGAACGTCTAATAAGAAAGTTACCCAGTTGTTGCACTTGTGTCTAATGATTCAACTTGTCGATATTTTTATACCATTGATGTTAAGAATTATGTTATTAAACCTAAAGTGATTTTTTGGTTTGTGACCTCAGCTTGTTCTCAAGCTTCAATGAAGAATAGATGTATGTGATTGTATATGAACTCGATTCTGGTCGTTGTAAAAGGGACTGTCAATGATGTCTATTCACAGTATATTTATCCTTTATAGCTACTGAATTCCCTATACTATGCTTGTGTAGTATATTGTAGATCGTACCATCCATGTATTCATTTAGGCTTCCTGCTCGCTAGGCCCAGCGGCTAGTATGTGACGTCACGTGATCCCACATTGGAGATGAGACGTTCTGCCTCCCTCTCAGTCCACCGATAGACCTACAGGCAGGCTGGGCCACTCCCTCTTGCAACTCTGCTAATACAAATGAATACAACCAACAAGTTTGTTTATTCTCCCAAACCCTCATATCTACAGGGAACCTCCCAACAAATGGTGGCAACGGTGGTTGCGTAAATTTGATATTTATGCAGATGTAAGGCGATTAACTTCTACCAGCCGACGGACATGCGTGTTGACCGCATGGTGGCGTAAACAGCCAGTTACCCCGACCAAGCACTCAGGAGCCTCTCTGCACTACTTCCTGGTTAGTCTTTGTGCGTTCTCTGATTATTTGCATTACTTCCGAGGGATTGATCCGGGTTTGCAAATGAAGCCAAGCCAGTCTCTGGGGTGGAGACAAGCTCTAAGCCACCCAAGCTCTAAGCCACCCAGCCGGCTCCAGTCCTAGCCTAGCCTGCTCAGCCAGCTTTCCACTTTGCTGTGCTCATTGTTACAAGTTCTCAAGCCAGTCTGTGTGAAGGGTTCAGCCAAGCAAGCCAGCCAACTAACCCAGGTGACTAACCACCAGTACTCAAGCAAGCCACGTGAGTTCCAGCCTTCACCATCACTTTGTGCTCCCAGTTCCAAGCCATCCTGAGTCCTAATACCATCCCTGTGGTGTTGTGGTGCGTTTTAAGCCAGCACGGCTTAAAATATTCTCGTGCCTAATGTGGGTGTAAGCCAGAGCGCGTCGGCCTAGCCACTCAAGCAGTGTCTCAGCTCGCTGCCTCACTCACCCACACCTACCCACCACCACTGTTTTTCACCCTTATATCAGGTCCTAGCACCTTATTTTATGGCTCATATAACGGGTCAAGACCCAAGATTGTTTTCTCGTACCTGTGCGCCAACAACAAAATCCTAGCTATGTGGGTTCCTTGAGTTTAAGCGCAAATTCTTCGAGACATCGACGTTAGGAATTGTAGACAGCAGCGCTAGCGACAACCACTATTGCCTCACACTCCACCACCACCTTGCCTTCGCCTCTCCACCATCAACGTAAGAGACATTTGCGAGTGTTTGAGACATGTTGTCAGTCTACAGTGATTTCTTAGTGACATTCAGTGACTTTTGATTAGACTCAGTTTTCATTACATGATGTTTGCAATAATTTCTGAGTCCAGTGTTTCCCTTGTTTACTTACGTGCTTTATATATATATATATATATATATATATATATATATATATATATATATATATATATATATATATATATATATATATAAGTACTTTCCCATTTTTCCCTGTTGTGTGCAATATAGAAGCAGTATGAACACGTACGTATAAACAATTATCTTGTGTTCACAGTAATGTCTTCCTTGCCTAGTAATTCATGCAGTGAAGTATTTCAGTAACTTGTTATCTTATGTTCTGCACTACAACCCAGTGTTGTCTCTCATTTATTTTTTCCCAGCTTCCTTGTGTGTTCTTGCTGATTTTTATTGTTAATTCATTTCCCATTTTTCCCCAGTGCATTTTATTCTCATTTTAATGCGTGTTGAACATTCTTTTGTGCTAATTCTTGTTATTTAGCCAGTGTCTTATGCGTTTCATCTCCACAGACAATAGTGATATTTGTTACCAATTTTGTCAACACAAGACCTTATTGCAAGAAAATTGTTATAGTATTGTTCATATTGATGTTTGTGTTGCTGCACTATTGTAAGTGTTAACCTTTATCTGTTTTGTATTTTATATCCTTTATTTTTATTCATATTGTTCATATCTCATTGAATAAATTCACTCTTAGTGCAGTTTTTAACTTTTTTTAAAGTAAAGCTGCATTTAAGAGTTAAAGTGTTCAATCAGTTCATTCCTTGATCATTTTGATTGTTTTTGTAAACTGCATTTTCCTGTGTGTGCATTTTTTTATTTTCGCAGTGTCGATTTATTTTGCAATGATTTGTGCAATTGTGCTGCCATTATTTTTTTTTTCTTTCAGAAATTTTTTATGTAGTGTTGTGCAGTAATTTTTGATTAGTAATTGTTATTTGCAATATTACTGCAGTTTATTTCAGTGCAATATTCTGTGATTTCAGTTTTACATTTCTTGTGTTCTGTTCATAATACTTTTGTGTGTCAATATCTTTTTTTTTTTTTTTAGAGAATTGCTTTCCCAGTCTATTTTTATTTTGCACAAGATTTATTGACTATTTTATCATTTTTTTTGATTTATCATTTATTGCTGAATTTCTATATTGAATTGAGAGCAAAGACAACTCACTGTGCCATTAATTCAAATTAAAGTAAATTTAAGTAAAATTTTTTCTGGGTAAAGTACAATTTCTCTTGATTATCAAAGTGTTGCTTTGCCTTCTCCACCCCTCAAGGAAGGTTCCTTGATGTTGGTGAGGGGCTCTTGATTTAGGGAATTGGATCTGTGCTCCAGTTCCCCGGATTAAGCCTGAATGCATTTCACATCCCCCCCAGGCGCTGTATAATCCTCCGGGTTTAGCGCTTCCCCCTTGATTATAATAATAATAATTGCCTTCTCCAGTTGTGTACTTATGTGAGTTTCCTTATTCTGCAGTGTCTCTTAACTATTCTGCATAAGTAAAGAGAATGCATAAGTATTTTCTCCCCATTTAAGCTTAATATGTCATATATTCCCTTTGTTATTCTTGCTTTATGTCCTTGAGTAAGTTCCCTGAGAAGATGTCCCAGTCACTTTTGCTTGCTCACTTAGTGTATCATGCCAGTGAAAGTAAATATGAATCAGCCCACAGTCCTAATATTCCCTTACTGACTGAAAGACAATACGTAGCCCTTGAGCAATGTGCTTGTTCTCACAGCTTGTATCTGAGATCTGTCGCAGTGCTGCGAAATGTGAAGTTCAGATTAAGTTGCTATAGATCAGTGAATTACTTATTAACATAGCCGAGTGGCCAGACACTAGTAAGACTGTCACTCCTGTCTGGAATCCAGCCACAATATCTTGCACGCAGGATAGTGTACAGTTACCTTGGGTTTCAGAGGAACCTCTGACAACCCTGGGTGCTGAGGCTACTATCCCTGCGATGGTGACTTGTTCAAGTAGTCGTTCCTCCCAGGGGACGCTTTGCGAAGAACGTTACTAGTAATGAGTTATGCATCTCTTGCTGATGTCACAAGCCGTTGCAGAAAGACGTTTCTGTGGCTAGTGTGCTCACTCGAGTGTTTTTGTTCCTTGTGTTCCAGATGGTGATACTATTCTAGTTGACAGTAATCCTTGCAATGTAAAAAGTTATTTCTCGAGTAACCTTCACACGTTAACATTTGTAAGTGCAATCTCTTTATAGTTGATACCTCGTGTCACAGTGTTCAACTCAGAAGGAATATCAGTACTGTAGGCCGTGCTCATTTCTTTTCCCCTGTGCTTGCAGTGAGAGACAGTAGATCCATTCTTCCTTGCCCATATTGCGCGTTATAGTGTTACTTTTTTCAACCTGGGAGAGTCATCCACTCCCCCGAGTTTGTTCATTCCTCCAGTAATAAAGAACAGATCCTTTGTGTGTTTTATTATTAGCTGATCAGTTTTCAAAAAAAATTTTGTGTTCACATTCCATCCAAATTCTGAGATTTAGCAGTAATGACCTGTGTGCGCCTGCTCTGCCTTTGCTGTTAATTACTTTCACCTTTGTAAATATATGTTCTTCTTCAGAATCAGTAGAGTGCTTGAATACAGATCGATCGATCAATTCTTTTATTGTAGTGTGATTTGTTACTATAATTCGTAATGCATTATGATACCATCGATTAGGTAAATCACCATTCGTTAATATGACATTCATTCCAATGTTGTTCATTCAACTGAATATATCCCATAACTATTTCTGTGATTAGTTCTAAGTTATCTATGTCTTTGCTATTGTATAGAATCAGCCCAGAGCCACCTGCCTGTTCAGCCTGTAGAGTATGGTATGTCGAGACGGCATACGTAACATGACCGAGCTGTCAGAATTCCCTATACATATGCTTGTGTAGTATATTGTAGTTGTATCAACCCTTGTATACATTTAGGCTCCCTGCTCAGCTAGGCTGCGGCTCGATGTGGACGTTACATGAAGCCACATGTGAGCAAACAGACACGCTGCCCTCTCTCAGTTCACAGATAGACTAAGGTGGCTAAGCAGGCTGGGCCACTCCCCTCTCACACCTCTGCTAATACAGTGATACTACCCACAAGTGTGTTTTCGCTCAACCATCATTCTCCAACGGTACCCTCCCAAGATTTATTTATGTCTACTACAATATATACTAGATGAATTAAGAAGAACATAATATGTTAACAGCACTTAAGAAGAATGAAAAGCCTTTTTGGGAAAAAACCCTAGGATCTGTCATTATCTCTTCAGAGATAATGGTCAGAACTCCTAATGAGAGTGTTAACGGATTATTTTACTAGTAGGAAATAATTATTTTTTTTCAGGAAATATTTTCGTGGGGTTTAGATCTTGGTATTGCTTATAATAATATTACCAAATATATTCTATAGCAAAGAGGGACAATGCAGACCTGAAAGATAAAATATACAATACCATTACGATATTTAATTGTTTGCAATTAGGCCGCACTATTACACAAATGGTAAAGTATATAATGATAAACACACTTGGGCATGGAGTTTATGTTTGAAGCCTATTTGTGGAAAAATTCTAAAGTGTGTGACTAAGAATTATATTTGGAATACCCTATTGTCTTCATTCATAAATGATTTAATAGTTCATTAGACAGAAAGGATATGGAGTTACCGGTTATGCTTAATAGAAGGTGATATTGAGGATGAGCAAAGTTTTATTATCACAAAATTATAATAAAAATGAAGCGTCTGTGAACCTGCAAGGGCTCATATAGCGCTGCCGGGCTGAGGAGAAACAGGGGTATTGAGCAGAAAGAGGGAAGGATGTGCAGCCGGGCAGTGGATAGTGCTGGGGTAAAGGGGTAGCAAGAGGGACTGAGGTAGAAAGGGCTGGTGAGGAGTAACTAGAGGCATAATCCTCAGAGTTTGTGCAGTAAATCAGTTGCTGTCAAAGGTCAGTGAGAGAGTTTGGGTTAAGGAAGGTCCAATCCAACAAGAAGGGAAGGTTGAGTAAGGGCAGGTAGAGTGGTGAGACGGTATGGCGAATTCTGGCTTGCTCGTTGATTAGAGTCGGGCAAGCCAGCAGAATGTGGTAACAGAAAACGGAAACCTGACAATTCTCAGAGTGGAACAGGGCGCCTCTCCATGGACACTCGTGAGTTTAGAGAGTTGCTACGATGCAAAGGGTGGGTAAAAATTTCAGCAAAAGTCTGGAATGGAACACCTTATTGAAATGGGAGGTCTTTCGCTAAGGCAGAAAGTGCCTGATTGCCCGTACGTCAACATCTTCAGAGAACGGAAACCGGTTGCATATGAAGAACCGGGGTTAGGGGAAAAAATTTTTCATTAGCCTTTTCACAAGGATTGAAAAACGACACAAAGGGAAAAACCCAGGTAGAAAATGGATAATTGCAGAATGGAATAAAAAGAAAAATTTTACGGGGAAAAGAAGCCCTAGCCCCTGCGTCCAATTTATCGGAATTCCGAGGATCGAAGCTTGGAACCCGGTAAAAACACTGGAGGGGGGAATGGCACTGGTTTGAAAGGGGAATCCCCTGTAGAGGGGCTATATATCAGTGAGAAAGAACAGACACAAAGCAACTTCCCCCCGGGGAAAAAAGGTCCATAACAAAATGGTGGTAAGGAAAAATTTGAGCATGTAGGCAAAAAAAAAAGGGAAACAGGGGAACAGGGGACGAAAAATAAAGAAATCTCTAATTCAGTGATATCCTATTAGGAAATTGGGCAAGGCGCCTATCTAAGCGGGGGGCTTTTGAGCTCATGGAAAACGGTAAATTTCCCGGGGGGGTGTTATCTAGTCGCCATAATGGGGTTTTCGAAAAATTTGGGGTTGAATGTAGCGAAGGGAGTTTTACGATCAGCCCCCCATAAAAGAGAGGGGGGGGGTTTTAAGGAGCTTCGCCCGCTATACAAGTTGCCTTCAGAGAGGAATGTGATTTTTCCGCAAACCCTACAGTTAACAGACCGAGAAACGTGCAGTTAACGTTCGGGGTACGCGACCCTATGGTACAATGGAGATAGGAGGACAAACGTCCGTGAAAGAATTTTGGGGATTTTTTAGTACTAGACAATTTAAATCATGAATGGTCCCCCATTGGAAACCCGGTTGACGCTACTGGGAGAAACTGCAATGGGGGACAGTAGCGCCTGCACAGCTGTAAGTCTCAACAAAGCGCTCAAATTTTGGTGGAAGAAAAAAGGCCAGATCTTTTAAAAAAAGTAGACAAAGGTTTTGGGGCTCAAACACCCATTTGGGGGAACCATTAGCTTGGACAAAGCCCGGGGAGAGCATTATTACCCCAGCACGAAATGTCTTAATTTAAAGAAGTTCTTAAGGAAAAAGTAGACTCCCCAGAGGCCTAAGAAGTGGGTTTGGGCCAAGATATTATATTTCCCAAGTTGTTCATTGCCTTCTCAAGCCCAAAAATTGCGATATCTGGTAGTTTTTGGAAAGGCTTAGGACATACGTACCTAAGTTTAGTATGGGTAAATGGTAGAAAAGCCCTTCGAAAGCCATATTGACGATGGGAGCTGTTGTGTTCTCTAAATCCATATAAAAAACGTCTATTTACCAATGTTATCACCTTGCAAGCTGCACTGGTAAGAGCAATGGACGATAGTGGGGGCATCTGTCCTGAGTACCGGGTTTTAAAAGAAAGGGGGAGAACAAGGGAATTTCCACACCCGGGGAAGAACCCTTGTGCCCAAATAATTTTAAAGAATATAAAGGATTTAAATGGTGACTGATTAGAATCAAAAAAAAATGCCACAGGCCCCTGCCCAGATCGGGGAAACTGAGAATTTCGAATGTAAAAGGCACATTAAAGATTTTTTGGAAAAGTTTAACCAAACCGGCAACAAAGAAAGGGGGGGGTAGTAAAAATTTTTTTTTAACAATTTTAAAAGGGCCCAAAAAGGGGGGGTTTTTTAAAAAACCAAAAAACCCGGCCCCCAAACTTAGGCCGGTTTAAGCCTCCCCCTTTGAAAACCCGGACCCGGGGATTCTTTCTGCAAGGGCTTTTAGGCAAAATGGAACCCCCCATTATTTAAAAATCTTCCCGGAAAATAAGTGACCCCGGAAAAGACCGAGAAGGTTGGAGGGATAGAAGGAAGGTTTAAAGAGGGAGAAAAGGGTAAAAATTGGGGCAAAAAAAGGTTATAAAAGATTGATCGGAAAAATAATTTTTTGGGAAAAAAGGGGGGTTTGAGGGTAAGGGGAAAGAAAAAATGAGGGAAAGATCGTCAGAATGAAGGACAAAGGTGAAAACTATAAAATTTTTGGAAAGAGAGGAAACGAAAAAGGAAAAGATCAGGATCAAAAGGGGGACCCAAAAAAGGGGGGGAATAAACAGAAAAATAAAAGAATTGGGGAGAAAGGGGAGCAAAAAATTGGGGTTTTTTTAAAAAAAGCCCCAAAAGATGTTTTAAAAAAAAATTTAAAAAAAAATCGGGATAGAAAAAAAAAAAAATTTTAAAGGATTTAAAACTTTTAAGGGTTCGGGGAAAAAAGGGAAAAAAAAAAAAAAAAAAAAGGGGGGAAAAAAAAAAAAAAAAAAAAAAAAAATTTAAAAAAAGGGGGAAAAAAAAGGAAGGGGAAAAAAAAGGGGAAAAGGGGGGAAAAAAAAAAAAAAAAAAAAAAAAAATTAAAAAACCAAAAGGAAAAAAAAAAAAAAAAAAAGGGAAAAAAAAAAAAAAAAAAAAAAAAGGAAAAAACAACAAAAAAAAAAGGGAAAAAAAAAAAAAAAAAATTAAAAAAAAAAAAAAAAAAGAAAAATTTTTTAAAAAAAAAAAATTTAAAAAGAAAAAAAAGGAAAAAAAAAAAAAAAAAAAAAAAAAGGGGGGGAGAAAGAGGGGGAGAGGACGAAAAAAAAGGGGAAAAAAAGGAAAAAAGAAAAATGGAGGGGAGAAGAAAAAAAAAAGGGGAAAAGGAAAAATTTAGGGGGGTAAATAAATCAAAAAACCAGTTTGAGGTTTAAAAAAGGGTCGGGTAAAAAAGGGAAGGGGAGGAAAAGGGAAATTTAAAAATTTTTCCCTTGGGGGATTTTTTCCGAAAGGGGGGGGGGAATGGAGAAAATTTTTTGAAAAGGGAAAATTGGGGGAGAAAAAAAGTGAAAAAAAAAAGAGGGCTTGAACCCCCCGGGAAAAAAAAAATTTAAAGGGGATGGGAAGGGTACCCCCGGGGGGGGGGAGTTTTGTTGGAAAAAAATTTAAAGCAAGTTTTGGGGGACAAGGGGGCCGATTGGAAACCCTTTTTTTGGAAAGATTTTTTAAAAAATTAGAGGCAAAAAATGAACCCCAAAAAAGGAAGGGGATGAGATTGTAGGTGGAAAAAAAGGGGGAGGGAGGACCGAAAGGGGATGACCAAATTTCCGAATTTTTAAAGTGGGGTTTTAGGGGCATTTGAATTGAAAGGGGGGGTAAAAAAGGGATAAAGAAAAGTAAAAGGCTTTTGGGGGGATTTTTTGAGGGGGGAGGGCGAAACTTTTGAGGAGGGGGGTTTTACAAGGTTCCAAATTTCCAAATTTTATTCGGGAAAATGGATGGGGCGAAGGGAAAAGAAAGAGGGGTTTAAAAAAGGGGGAAGAAGGTACTGTTCGAGGAGGAGGATGAACCTCAACACTCATAAGAGAGCCAGTTAGAGGTAAAGAACCGGGTACAGAGAGTGGGAAGGAAAATTGTGAAGGTTGCAGATGGGAAGGAGGGGTTAATTTAAAGGAGATTTTAACAATGGGGATGTTTTGGGCTATCGAGGAGAGGGGCGATGGCGAGTAGGTGTTGTACGAGGTCTTGTAGACAGAGAAACTTGTGAGTGAGAAGAGGTAAGAGGTGAAAACAGAATGAGGTGCCGAGTTAGGAATCCCTGAGTCCAGGACAGCAAAAGAATTAGAGACAGGGGTGACTGTGGAAGGGGTGACCACAGAGGAGGGGGGACGTTTAGTAACTCGAGAATAAGAAATATTGCGAAGTCTCCCTTGGAGGCACAGATGAGAGATTGCCATAGCATATGGGAAGCCTTCTGCCTCTGAGACAACTGATTTCATGCTCATTTAAGTAAACTCAGCAACGGCGAGAGTAAGATGAGTGAACCTCATTACAGTTAAGGCAAGAGGGAGGTAGACTACAAGACGTATTGTATGGTCGTCTGCACCATAGACTGGGTATTCGGCCATGGACCTGCAATATTTTGCTGGATGACCAAAATGCCAGCAATTTCTACAATGTTGCGGTGTAGGGATCACCTTTCGAACTTGTAAACGGTGTCCCGCAGTATGAAGACGGGAGCTCACGGCAGTCAAAAGTTAAACGAGCTGCATTGCAAGGGTATTGTCTCTGCATGCAGGCAGGGAGGACGAAAGTGTCTACTTTGAGGACTGGGAGGTCTTGGAGTTCAAGCTGTTCCAGAATGTCATTGCAACATGTCTGGATATTCTGTTGGAAAATGGTATGGGGCAGAATGACTATAAGAATTGAGGAGGTCAAAAAAGAGCGGAGGTCAGAGGTATCAAGTCACTCGAAACCCCTGTACCTGAAGCGGGTGACGAAAAGGCACCAGCAATAGGTACAGAGGCATTAGAAATGTTCATAGTGGTCAAATAACGAGGCAGGGTCGAAACAGGGTGCGGTATCAGTAAGTGGCCCGGGGGGAGCAGGTTCATGTATTTAGGACTCCATGCTAATGTCACTACTTTCTTTTTATTTTGTTGATTAAAAAAATTAATAAACGGGGGAACATGGAGGAATAGCTCCTAGGAGGCAAACAAAGGGCTGTAAATCCCCCTCCGAGCTCAAGAGGACTCCAGCACACTAAGCAGTGCAGATGCGGCATGGAACCCGTACCATACCCTACCCTTCATGCCAGTAAACCAGCAATCTGGCATTACAACCTCACATCCACCAAGCCACCTCGGTGGACAAGAGAGAGGGCAGCCGGACACCCGCCACAAAGCATACCTCCTTTGGCCATTATCCCCTGGAATCCGACAAGCAGCCTCCAGAGATATACCCATCACCCAAAAGACACCCAAAGCCAACTAGAAAGGGATCGGGACACCTCCAGGTGATCCAGATTCCACGGCAAACTATACCACCGCCAAGGACCTCAACAGAATGGGATTGACTACGGTACCCTTTTCCCTTCTTTGAAACTAGAGTTCTTGTGGAAAGAATCCCAAAGGCTGAAAATAGGAAGGGAATAGGAGAGGGATGGGGAGGAGGAGGAAAGGGAAAAGAGGGATGGGGAGGGATAGGAAAAGGGGGGTGATTGGGGGTAATTAGGTTCAGTCTGAGGAAGGACACAGATCTATTTCCTCAGATCAAGAGCCTTTTCACCGTCTACAAGTATAAGGTTTGATACGTATGTCCCTCTCTAATTGCAGATCAGATGCAATCCAACCATAGACCACCGATTTGATGTGTAACACTCGAGATGCAGCTTTATTGGATCATATTGTACTAACTTGTTAAAGTCACTCTTTAGATTTTAAATATTTTTTTTTTAAAGTGATCACAAGATTTTATAAATTAGTTTTTCCGTGATAATAGTAAATTGATTAATAGCCATATTTTAAGTGAAGAATGACTAAGAATTAAGAAAGAGTTGGAAATGTAATTAAAATTGCACTAAACTTAAGTTTTCTCAAGATATATCCATGTGGATAATGATTAGAAATGACTTTATTGCAGAAAAAGTTACTGATAACACCATTTCTGGAGAGAATGAAACAAAAATTCGATGAAATGATATACTGGTTAAAGTCTGATCAGGGAGGAGACTTTCAGTATTATGATTAAGCTGCGATGTGTTGGTATTACGACAGAACGAACATTGTGACAAAACAAGTAATGAAGGCAGCAGTGATGACTGCATTGGATTCACTTCCCAGGATGAAATTAAAACTCATAAAAAAACAAAACACAATTTACATGTGATCTGCATTACCCATGTGTGTGTGTTTTTATGTTGATGGTTTGAGATTCCTTTTTACTGTGAAATGTATTAATATGTGCTTTATGTGTGTGTTTTAGCTTGTGTATTATAAACAATTGTAAGATTAAAAATTGATTATTCATTAATAACAAAAAAAGGCACAATACCGGGACTGGAACGATACACAAATAACCCGCACATAAAAGAGAGAAGCTTACTACTTTGTGACATTGTAAATGGTCCAAGTCGGACCGAAACGTCGTCGTAAGCTTCTCTCTCTTATGTGCGGCTTATTTGTGTGTGTTGATTATTCATTCATCCAATACTATGTTTTTACCAGAGTATTACTCTACTATTATTCCTGGGTTGTTGCAATGAAGAATATTTTGCATGGATCAATATAAATTTACAATGCATATAAAAGCTTCACAATACAATTGGTTGGGGAACGTGATCTTTACATGTTACGATCTTAAAAAAATATAATGTCGTGTAAGCTATCTTATCTTAACACATGACTTCAAAAGCTACATCACTTGTTTCAATTCACTAATTTACATTTGTGTCACATTTGAATTTTTTACCTATATGCATTTACCATCATTTATTTTTTACGGAAAAAAATATATTTGTTTGTAGACGGTACATATAGGTCGGGCAAACTACACACGTTAACTCCTGTCTCGCCTCACACACACACACACCCACACACACACACACACACACACACACACACACACACACACACGAGTGAGGGTAACCGTGGACGAGTGTCAAGTGGGCGCCTGTACAAAGGGTTCCTGAGTCGTAGGCTAGTGCTGTTTCTGGTATATGTGATGACATTGACCGGAATAGTCTCAGGAGGTGCCCCTGTTTTGTACAGACGATGTGCAACTAATTCGAGTATTCGAGAGTGATGAGGATCCGGGCAGGACTACAAAGGGAATCTGAACAGGCCTGCAATTTGGTCCAACCAACTGGGATCCAGGAGTGGAGGTTAGAAACTCCACCAAGTGCAAAAGATGGGGGATCATGTCACGAGGGAAGTTGGTTGTGAAAGGTGGAAAAAGACCGCAGAGTACAGGCTAGGGCCAAAACTGCAGCCTCACACTCGAGGAAAAAACACATCTCTTGAGGCGCACTATGAACCAAAAAAAAAATGCAAGCAGCATCGGCGCCTAGCTAACCGAAAGTTTGTGTTTACGAACCCGACTAAGGAATCGTTCAAGTCGCTGTACACCGTGTTCGTCAGCCCATATTGAGTATGCCACACCCGTATGGAACCCTACTTGTCAAGCACGTCAAGAATTAGAAAAGTGCAAAAGGTTTGCAACAAGATTTAGGACCAGTCCTACGTATTAAGATGTTAATGGAAATCACCTACTAACACTGGAGGACAGGAGGGAAAGGGACATATATAACGTCAAATAAATATTGAAAGGAACTGATACGGTGGATGGGACAAGTTCGGAGATGGGACAAGCAACAAGAGGCCACAGCACAAGCTGAAAACTCAAATGAATCACAGGGATGATAGGAAGTTATTTCATTTCACTAAAGCGATTGTCAGGAAGTAAAACAATCTGGAGAGTAAGGTAGTGGAGGCAGGATGTTTTAGAATGAATGAACCAATCGATAAATCTCCTACGAGCAGGGAGTGGATATAGTAGCGACAAGCGAAGAGGTGGGAACAAGGAGCTTGAATCGACCCCTGGAACCAAACCAAGTGAGTACAAATAATCGAGTACCACACTTATAAACACACTGTCTCTGTCTCTCTCTGTCTGTTCTGTACTCTTTCTCTCTCAAACAATGTCCAACTATAAAACCAGATTGTTGTTTGTGTGTCCTGGGGCCACCATCATGTTCTGTCTTAAATTGGTGATGTTGTTTATCCCGGGCTCTTGACAAGTACCATCCCCAGCTACACAACCCTTCAAACAAGGGTGAATATATATTCCACTCATTCATTCATAATTACCTTTATGTAAATTAGAGTGACTGAAATGTAATTAAACCATAACACTCAGATTTATAATTTTTCATTGTCTCATCCCAATATCACTTTTCATGGCTACAGACCTCACGCAATTATAATATCTGCAAGCAATATGTACATATATGTGAGGGAAACGGGAAAGACTTCGTAGTAAATATGTATATAGAAATATAAATAATAAATGACCTCAGAAGCAGTGCATCTTAATGTTAAGTACATGGATTTAGGACAAAAAAATTTAATGACTAATATACTCTGGTATTTAAACCGGATGTTTATGTAGATGTTGCGTATTGTGGAATCACACATAATTGCACTAGCTCCCAACATTAATTTGTCTGAAAAATAGTTTTATTTTTGTATCCAATAAGTGGAGGCTTTGATTTTTTTGTTTGTTTTAGGTATCTCCGATGGGGACTATGTGTGGTCGCATGTTCAGTGGCAATTGAACAAAAAGATAAACACATTCCCCAGCATCCTTGAATACACCGATAACTTTTTAAAACCCTCAAAGAAAGCTTCATCTTGGTGACAAGGCTTTCCAATTTTTAATGTGCCTGTTTATAAAATCAATTCGCTTATTGTGAATAACAAGGAAAATATCTTCTTATCAGAAATACTTTAAAGTTTCGTCTTAGGTTAAATGTTTCCGTACTCATTGATGTGACCTCGAGAAGTTTCATAAAAACTGTGTCGATATGAACCTTGACCTTATATCAAACTTAAGTTATTTACCTTCATATTTACTTAAACCTTAAATGACTTGTCGATCTTAGCGAAGAGAAATTAGGTCCCATTTTGTTGATTTTTTTTTTTTTTAAAGAAGAAACGAAAAAAAACAAACATAGCTTTTCACTGCTAGAAAGTACCTTCAGTACTTCAATCTTTATAAATTGACAAATTCAACATAAAACTGGATTCAAACTAACGTGTAGGTATAGTTTTAAGATATAGGTCCCTAAAATAACAAAAGATGGAGGAAGGTGTAAATTGGATTTAAAATGTTTAATTTGTAAGTTTCTATTTTTTATGTTTTTTGAAAAAAAAATCGACAATTTATTAAGGTATCCAGAGGCTTTCATTTCAAGGTGACTGTATTTTTTTATTTCCGTTCTTCCTTTTCTTTTACTTCAAGTTTTTCGAATTATTTTTAAGCATATAACTCCGAAAAAAATCTGATCCGCCTGACTAAATTTTAAAACATCGTATCTACTAGGGCAAGTATTTCTGGCACAAATGCCTGGTTGCATCTGCCATATGACAAAAAAATTTTTTGAACCCATTCCAAGCATACTGAAATTGTTTCTGATGGCTTTCAAAGTCCTAAGTAGTACAGCTTCGAACGTTCGATAAATTGCCTCCTCATTCAGCGAGCGAGTATAAAGCATGGGTGGGGCAAGTCTTTTTTACAACAGGAAAAAATAAGTCACAGACAATATGTTAAAATTGTATTATAACAAAAAAATCAAAAAAAAATATAATTATATAGGCCATCAGTAGCGCAAACCACACACTTTGCTTACAGATGGAATATAGGTTCTTTTTTGAGTGATTAGTTTAAAATATTTGTATCTTTTATTTTCAGTTCTGATTCAGGAGGAAATTCCAGGATGCAATTTTTTATGATACAGTCATGATGCTTAAATTACTGGCTTTTAAAGTTTGCTCATACTTTGTATGACAGATGTGACAGAGACTCTTTTGCACAGTAAAAGCAAAATAATTCTCCAATATTTTTGGTTAAACACTTGTCTTTCCATATTTTCATTTTATACTCTTGTGTTTTCTTGCTCATTTTAAGAAAGGTGCAATAACTTTAAAATCAGGACTTTAAGTATTTATTAACAGAAAAGTCCTTATCTACACTGCGCCGCACTTTTGTGTAACGTGCTACGGGCCGGCAAGCGTGTAGCGGAACCACAGCTGCATGAAGAGTGTTGCAACAGAATCCAGTTGGGCGAGGGGGGGGTCATCTATAATTGTATGAAATATGTTTTTGATCATGTTCAGCGAGTTTAATACAACGCAGTTCAGGCACCACAATGCATATGGATTTTTAAAAGATAATGTGAATTACCGTATAAAACAAAATATTCTAATACTGGTAAATACTATATTACTATAATTTAATATAAAAATTTTAGAAAATGACAGATGAAAGCCAGTAACAATGGACCCTCGGATACGGACCGTTTCCGATATCAGCCAATTTCGGATTTAGGCCGAATTTTTGGCCCTAAAAATCTAACCTGGATTCGCCAGAAACTCGAAAATCGGCTATATTGGACGAGTCTTGCTGCCGCCACACTGCCATGTTCGTTGTGTCATTCTGTCTGTGTCTCTGTGAGTCAAGACATTGCACATCTTCCAAACCTTTGGTCATAAACCATTGTTTTTTGTAGGCCCAAAGAAAGTTTCTAGGTGAAGCCCTTTGGGTAAAGAAAGTGAAGCACGACAGAAATTCAAGAAATTGTAGTAAAGTCTGTGAGTGGGTGTACATGTGCTGGAGCTTGCCCAGGATGTATGGAAAATCCAAATCCTGCAAAGAAAGTAGAAATCAAAGGAGGTAATATTTCCATAAGGGGTAAATATGCTAACGAAACAAGGATCCACCAGTTATGTGAAGCTATTGTTTGGTGTGGATCAACGATAAACAATTACGGAGATAGCCGTTGTGGAGTCAATCATTTGGAAAAGGCAAGGCAGTTGCATGTGGTGATCTCACCTATATATATATATATATTATATATATATATATATATATAATATAAATATATTATATATATATATATATATATATATTATATAATATATATATATATATATATATATATCTATATATATATATAATATATATATAATATATATATATATTTCATGTTGAATCACACCCATAAAGAAGTGGGGTGGGGCGTTAGTATAACTATAACTATTATATATTCCCTCTTTGCTTCCATGGAAAGTTCTTGTCTCTACAGACTCCTAAGTGAACCACTTCGCCTCTTTCCCTCAACAATTCTATGATTCACCTCAACTTTTCAAAGTCCCATCTGCTGACACGTCCACCCTAAATATCTAATACATTCACCTCCTCCATACTCTCTCAACTCTCCAATCTGATATCCAATCTTTCACTACATATTTTTTTATATCCTCATAACCTTACTCTTTCCTATATTCACTTTTAGTTTTATTCTTTTACATTCCCACCAAACTCATCCATCCAACTTCTGCAGTTTTTGTTTCAAGTCAATCCAAAGCAATGAGTCATCACCAAAGAGCAATGTGTGACAACTCCCAGTTTTGTGTTAGATTCTTTAATCTTTTATTCCACACCTCTTGCTAACACCCAAGCATTCACTTCTCTTATAACCCCATCTACAAATATATTGAACAACCACGGTGACATCACACATCCTTGTCAAATCTCTCTCAACAACATTCTCGGGGGTGGTGGTACTTAGGGGTGGCGGTGCATGGGGGTATGGGGAATAGTATACAAAGTAGATATGTCAATCACAGAGTTGATTTGGGGTGTGCTGACTTGACTGCATCCGATGAGATTAGAGTCATGGGGTAGCTCAAGTGGGGTTAGTATAGGTAACACACACGTGTAACATTATAGTATTATAAGGACAGAGTGGTGGGGGATAATAGTATGAGGTGGACGACAGATGTGAGATGTATAGTCTGTACTGGGTGTGTAGAGTGGAGCGGGGTCAAGGTGATTTGGTGGTGGATGTAGGTTGCAGGGGAATCTGGTGTGAGAGTGAAGTGCTAGCGCGGACGGAGTTGGAGGAGGGGCGGAGGTGAGTGTGGGGTCGTGATGAAGCTGGTATTGTGTTGGCGTTCGGTGGTGTGTGGGTTGGGGTGATAGGCGTCGTGAGTTGATAGTGAGGGTGGGAGGTGTGTGCGTCGTGTGAGTCAAAAGGATTATAGCAGAAGTAGGGGTGTATGAATGTGTGGTTAGGGTATTTAGTTATAAGAATATCTAATCTAATATATTGGATGATTATAGGAAAGAGTTCTATGTTATGTTAGGGTGGATTATTAATTTTATGGTTGGTGTTATGGAGGAGTGTGAGGGTGAGGACTTGTGGGTGTGTGTGGTCTTTGTCATCTAGTGTGATATAGGTTGGAGTTGAGTAGGGTGGCACATATTTGAGGTGAGTATGATGATGGATGGTGATAGATGAGGATAGGGAGTGTTGGAGTTGAGGAGTGTTGTTTCGGAGTAGAACTGATGAGGTATTGGATTGTGTAGTTGTGTGTGATGTGTGTGCAGATAGTGTGTTTGGACTAGGTTGGTGGAGGGGTGGTGTGGTCTTTGAGCTATCTTTGTATTAATATGTAAATGTGGGTGTGTTGTATTTCTGTGTGATGGTTTGATGTGATTTTATTGAGTGGGAGTGGTTGTGTGTGTCAGGTCTTCGTGTGCGGAGAGAGATTGTAGTGGTGTAGGGATGGGAGCTATGTTGATATTATATATATATATATTTATTTTTTTATTTAGATAGATTTTTATATTTTTTATATATATATATAATATAATTTTACATATATTTATATATATATATAATTTATATTGATGATATTTATGACATATATATATATATAATATATAATGTAGAGGATATCAAACTATGATATGAAATATGACTTCCTATGCCTATTATATAATGCAGCATGCAGATGCATGCAACATCTGCCACAACTGCTTTCTCCCGCTAATTCGCTTGAGGACTCTGTTGATATCTATATCAATGATTGACTCCCACAACCGACATCAATCATCCTTCACACGATCTGAAGTGTGCGTTTTACGCTTGTCGTTGACGAGTTCACGACCATATCATTACTGCTTCCTTATGCACATATTGAGTCCGTACTCCTTTAGATTTCTCGTTAGGCCTTCAATTACCTTTAGCCAGGACTTCCTGGCATTATTGCCTCATCCACTACTCTCTAATTATCAGCAGTTTCTTTCCTGCCCTCCAGGTGATTCACATGATACGACTCTCTCTCTTCATCATACTATTACCTGACAATGTCTCTTCGAAGTTCTGACTATGCCGTGCTACTCACTCTTCTATATACCTTTACTAGCAAATTTAGCGTCTTATCTTACATCACTCTTGACCACAGTATTCGCGGTTCTGTTCTGCGTCGTGCTTTATCTCGTAGGGGGGGTCAATGAGGTGTGTTTTGTTCGTTCACTAGAAACTTTGCGTTTCAGGGGCAACAGAAAAACAATGGTTTATGACCAAATGGTTTTGTGCGTCTGAAATGTGCAATTCTTTGCTCACAGAGACAGACAGAATGACTCACGACCATGGCAGTGTGGCGGCCAGACTCTCCAAATTATCAGCCGATTTTCGGTTTCTGGCCGAAATCCCAGGATCGATTTTAGGCCAAAAATTCGGCTAAATCCGAATTGGCTGATATCCGGAACGGCCGATATCCGAGGGTCCCATTGTACTGCTTTCATTGTCATTTTTTCCTAAATTTTTATATTAATCTATAGTAATATAGATTTACCAGTATTAGAATATTTTTGTATATACATGTAATTCACATTACTTTTCAAACTTCCATATTCATTGTGTCCTGAACGCAGTTTTAAACTCGCTTAACATTATCAAAACTATAGTTTCATACAATTTATAGATGATGCAACTGGATTCGTGCCAACACTCTCATGCAGCTGTGTTCCGCTACACGCTTGCGGCCGTAGCGTAACACAAAAAAGTGTAGCGCAGTGTAGATAAGGACTTTTCTGTTTAAATAAATACTTAGACTGGATTTTAAAGTTATAGCACCTTTCTTTAAAAATGAGCAAGAAACACAAGAGTAAAAATGAAAATATGGACAAGACAAAGGTGTATTAACCAAAAAAATTGGAGAATTATTTTGCTTTTCTGTGTCAAAGAGGTCTCTGTCACATCTGTCATACAAGTATGAGCAACTTTAAAGCCATAATTTAAAGCATCATGACTGTATCCAAAAAAATTGCATCTGAATTTCCGCCTGAATCAGAACTGAAAATAAAGATACAAAATTTTAAATCTAATCACTCAAAAAAGAACCTATATTCCATCCTGTAAGCACAGTGTGTTTGGCTACTGATGCAAAAAAATAAATATTTTTTTTTGTTTTTTGTTATAAATACAATTTTAACATATTTTCTGTGACTCTTCCTGTAAAAAGACTTGCCCACCCATGCTTTATACCTCTCGCATGAATGAAGGAGGCCTACTTTATCGAACGTTCGAGCTGTAACTACGTAGGACTTTGAAAGCCATCAGACAATTCCAGTATCTTGGAAGGGTTCAAAAATTTTGCACATATGGCAGATGCACAAGGCATTTGTCTCCCAGAAATCTTGCCCTACATACCGATGCTTTTTAAAAATTTAGTCAGGCGGATCAGATTTTTTCGAGTTATATGCTAAAAATAATTCGAAAAACTTGAAAGTACAAGAAAAAAAAAATAACGGAATAAAAAATACAGTCACCCTTGAAAGCCCTTCTGGATACCAAATAATGTCGATTTTTTTTCAAAAAAAAAAAAATATAGAAACTTACAAATAAGACATTTTTAATCCAATTTACACCAACCTCCATTCTTTTGTTTTATTTTAAGGAGACCTAATCCTAAAATATACCAAACGTTAAGTTTGAATCCAGTTTTATGTTTGCATTGTCATTTATAAAGATTGAATACGAAGGTACTTTCTTAGCAGTGGAACAGCTATTGTTTGTGTTTTTTTTTCGTTTCTTCTTAAAAAAAAAAAAAATCAACAAAAATGTGACCTAATTTCTCTTCGTAAGATCGACATCTTTAAGGTTAGTAAAGAATGAGGTAAATAACATAAGTTTGATATAAGCTCAAGGTTCATATCATACACAGTTTTATGAAACTCTCGAGGTCACATCAATGGTACGGAAACATTTAACCTAAGACGAACACTTTAAGTATTTCTGGATAAAGAAAATTTTCCTGTTATTTCACAATAAGAGAATTGATTTTATAAACAGGCACATTAAAACTTAGGAAAGCCTGTCACCAAGATGAAGCTTTCTTTGAGGGTTTTAAAAGTTATCCGAGCTATTCAAGGATGCTGGGAATGTGTTTATCTTTTTGGTCAATGCCACCTGGAACATGCGACCACACAATAGTCCCCCCATCGAGATACCGCTAAACAAACAAAAAAATCCAAGCCTCCACTCTATGGATAAAAATAAAACCTATTTTTTACAGACAAATAATGTTGGAGCTAGTGCAAATATGTGTGTTCCACGATAACGCACATCTACAGAAACATCCGTTTAAATACCAGAGTATATTATGTCAATAAAATTTTTGTCCTAAATCATGTTACTTAACATTAAAGTGCACTGCTTCTGGGCTCATATAATTATTATATTTCTATATACATATTTACTAACCGATCTTTCCCGTTTTCCTCACATATATGTACATATTGCTTGCATATATTATAATTGCGTGATGTCTGTAGCCATGAAAAATGATATTGGAGAGAATGGAAAAATTAATAACTCTGAGTGGTTGTTTAATTACATCATCACTCTAATATCATTAAATACTGAACAACCGTTTTAATTCACGTTGACCCGCACATTACGTCATAGATAGTATCCCTGTAATGCATAACCCGTCGCTGGTTCTCAATGAAACGAGATAAGAATAGTCAGAGTGCGCATAAGTTCGTAATGTAGTTAAAAGAGGAAGGCATTTTAGGCTGTCTTCGATCTTTTAAGATCAAATCTGGTTGCCCAAAGATGACCCCCACAAAAAAAAAAAAAATTTTTTTTTTTTAGTCTTGTCACTGAATAATCATAGAAAAAAATGCAGGTTTGATGGGTAATTAGGAAGGCATTCATAAGTCATGAATGGAAAGTAACATCCAAA
Organism: Cherax quadricarinatus; assembly: GCF_026875155.1. Classification (NCBI taxonomy): domain Eukaryota; kingdom Metazoa; phylum Arthropoda; class Malacostraca; order Decapoda; family Parastacidae; genus Cherax; species Cherax quadricarinatus. Next base: position 70,679,357 of record NC_069408.1, read on the forward strand.
TTTCTTCACGAATAAACGGTAAATTAAGACAACGCAACGCCCAGTATCTAATTCAGACCTTCCATGGACTTGCTTCAAAAGAGACAGATATTCTAAAATACACAAACTATTTAGCTTGAAACTGCTCAGAAGTTGCAATCTTTAGAAGTCATTAGTGTTGCTGGACGCTGAAGGTAACAGGATGCAACACTCAGAAATTATCTCATGAAAAACGGTATAGTGGACCTACACAAATCAAAATCAACATCACTTCTCAAGTTCACCAGTATTACGTATTCGGTAAGTAATTAGTAAAATGAAAAGAAGCAGGTAAAAAATTCAAAAAAAATTTTTATTTAACGCTTTTGGGTACATAAAATTAATTTTTTACAATGGTCTACTAAGAAGAGAGACGGTAAATAAATAACATAAATAAATAACCATAAATAAATAAATAAATAACCTTAACATGTAACCTAATAAAGTCAGACACTGGGATTTATTTCTCATCACAATAAACATTTCGTCCAATTATTACATCGAAATCACTTTAATTAATGAAGGTGGGACCCTAACACCAATTCATCATTAATATGCAGACAAAATTTCCCATAATGAAAACACATCAGTACTAAAAGTTTAAAAGCTCACCAGAAGAAGGAGGCCTTTTTTTTTTCCGTTTATTGAAGCCAGCAAAATTAGGCCTACGCAGCCTACGCCACCAAAAATAAGTTTCATATATTTTAATATACGTAACCTTTTTAAAGTTACTCACAATTAATTTAAATAAGGGAAAGAGCTAAAGTTGCAGGCTCATGTAGTGGCATTCAGAATGGATCAAACAAGGGAGGTTTTAGTCCAGTTCCTTGGATCGAGAACCCCTATTTAGCATCAAAGCAACTCCCTCAGAAGCACAATACAGGCATAACATGCCTGTAAAAAATCGCCTACATACTTTCCAAAACATACACATCCACCTTTCTATGTAAAGACAGCACCTGTGCTATAAATTGTGGGATACGATCAGGAGACACCTAAAGCTGGAAAAGAAAAATGCTTCAGTCTGACTTCAATAAGAGATGTGAGGAGGTGGTAGCTCAACACTCAAAATGGTGCAGCGCAACAACTGCTTGATAAAGGAAATAACAGGAAAAGTTTGTAGGTGGATCTATAATTTCCTAACAGAGAGAATACAAAGAGTAAAGTAAACAGAGTGGAGTCTGAGGCAGCTGCGGTGTAATTCTCAGATTCCACAAGGCACAGTAACTCGATCCCCCTCATGTTTAAAACTTACGAGTATAAAACCAATCCCAACCACACAGAGCGAAAAAACTAATGTAAAAGTCCTGGAGTGATCATGTACACCGGATCTTACCTTCAAAGACCATAAACGATTATCAATCCATATGCTAGGATGCCACGCCCATGATGTACACTCTTACAGGTCGCTTGTTTCTATCTAGGTGGAATATTGCTGCAAAACACTAAAAAAGTACTTTCAAGGCAGGTGAAATTTGCCGAGATAGAACATGTAGAGAACATTCACGGCACCCACAACTGCGATAAAACGCTGAAATTACTGTGAACGCTTGAAGTTCCTCAAACCTGTATTTCCCTAGAACGGCAAGGCAGATATAGCATTATTATATATACACTAGTAAAATCCTAGACGATTAGTACCAAAACTTGCACACAAATCACTCCCTATGAAAGCAAAAGACTCGCAGACGATGCAACAATCCCTCAAATGAAAAGCAAGGTGCCACAAGCACGATGATAGAGAACAAAATAAGTGCAGGGGCCCAAGGCTGCTCAACTGCCTCTCAGCATACATAAGGGGATTACCAATATACTCCTGGCTGTATTCAAGAAAGCACTGGACCGGCACCTCAAGTCAGTACCTGACCAGCCGGGCTGTGGTTCGTAATGTCTGGTTGCGTGCCGCCAACAGTAACAGCCTGGTTGGTCAAACCTGATCCCACCATGTAAGGCTGGCCCAAACCAGATAGGGCCGCAGAGGCATTGATCCCCGAACCACTGCAGGTATACACCCAAAGAAGTGCAGGAGCTGGAGATTAACACCTTGAAAGGGGGGGGCGGTGCGAAAGTTTTTTTTCGTTTCTTCAACTCAGAAATTTGGGACCGTAACTTAACACCCTCACAAACACCTACGCAGTTATAAATTAATAACCTCAGAGGGCCAAGAACTGTAACAACCGAGCCTGTTCTTAATAATATACATCAGCGTCGATGGTATGACCCAAATCAGTGAAGACATTCAAAAACTTTCTAACGAAAACCACCATTACATTTTTTCTTCAATACAATGAGCGAGTTACATTTTGAAATCGATCGAGAACCACAGTCCCAGTTATCGTACAAATCACTCATAGAATAAATTTTTCAACTCGGTTTTTAACACGGAAAAATAAACTATCAAACAAGAATATAGATTTTTTTTTTGTTGAAAAAATGGCTAAACTGGCCTCTATGCACAAAGTGGACATTCGAAACTTCCTTTAAAAGTAAGAAACACTCAAATTGAAAGTTTAGAAGTCGATCGCAAGAGGCATTGTTAACATGACTCACCCAAATCACGTAAGGTCCAGTGGCTAACACGACGGTCTAGAGTGTTGTGATCTCTCTGATAGCGGGTTCTAACCCCACTCCGTGGTATATGGTTTGTGGGTATTATTAAATTTATCAATGTAAATCACTGCGTTCTTTTACATGTATGATATTGTCATATTTGCGCCTACGCTCCCCAATAACAATGACATATCCACGTATTCCTGCATCCGACCACACACGATCCCCGCAACCCAATTACAGTCCAATCCTCCATTTGCGTTTCCAAGGTAATTCGACTCTGTAATTTGACCCCAATAACGCCCAGTCAATTTCACTATCAGCAATTTTCACTCCAAATAAAAAAAAATTGATTTAAGTATTTATAAATAATATTTAATTCAAGTTATTTTGAAATCTATCAACTTAATCAAACTTATCTAATCTAGCATACCTTATCCTTACAAGTTTTCAGTAAATATTTAGAAGGCATAAAGTTTTAAGAAATTCTAACGAATGTTTAATGTTTTGTTTCTAATGCTTCAGATAACTGATATTATCAGAAAGGAATGCTGACTGGGAATTAAATTCCCTTGGGTCAAATTACCCGGAGCAATATTTCTTGGAGTCAAATAACGGAGAGTGAAACTACCAGTCACCTCGTATTTAATATACCTGATACATTTTCCCTACTTCTTACCATCAACTATTTTACTCCGACAAGAAAAAAAATCAAGTAACCTACAACCAACTAGTAAAAAAAAGGCACAGGTAAACAAAGAAATACCAGACAACACGAAAACAAAAACAAGAATAAAGATATGTTATGAACAACCAATACTGAATTCGAAGAGAGAAAAGGTAAGAATTTCTACTATATAAAAATGTAGAGACTAAAACTAATATCGATATTAAAGAGATAGCACGTAGGAAGCAGTTTTTAAACATTGCCTTTTTAATGGAGTAAAACTAGAAACATAGTTCAGGAAAATAGTCTTTTACAAACATTCTTGGATACACTTACGAAAAATTACCCACAGCCTGGTCGTACATTGATACACAGCAACCATACAAAGCCGTGAAAGGATATCACAGGTGACAAAGAGGCACCTAACTCACACCAAGGACAGAGCGTTAGGAATTTAGCGTTCGCCATTTCTCTCGGCCTGCTTGTTACTAGGGCGTATCCTGTGCCTGTTTTCTGTTAATTTGCTTTTGTTTACAAATTTACGTTACAGAAACTGCTGTAAGTACTATAATCTAGACCAACCTTTTGCCTCGTATGGCTTTAATAAATCAATTTTGTTAGGCTACTAATGGAACAAAATCCCCCTATTAAAACAAACCCGAAGTAGCCTGATCACATAGACATTATTTAACCTCTGTTTTGTCTACCAACATCCCATCACGCTGATTGTTCCTTTCCCAGTTCTTCGTCTCACATATTCTTCCATCGACATAAAGTATTAAGAAAATTAGTGTTCGAACAAATTGTCGAGAAAATCAAAGATGCAAGAGGAGCTGACATCTAACAATGCATGGAGTTTCCCTCTATGCAATTTGTTTAAAACTCTCTTTTTCTGTCTGTCTGTGTCTGTCTGTCTGTCTGTCTCGCTTTCATTGTTTATCTTCATGTTTAACAACATGCTTCTCTTCTCATGCTGCGCGGCAACCTTTACCTTGTTACCCACGTCTCTCACTCTCACCTCATTCAACCAACACGTCTTCTTCCCTCCACGACAGTCGTTCCCACATTCACACCCAGCCCTTCCCATACTCACCGAGCCCTTCCCTCACTCACCCAGTCCATCCATCCCTCTTCCATTCCATCCCTCTCTAAATAAGTCCTCCCTCCTTCCCCTACCCTCTCCGTCCTTCCCAGTAAACCCTCAGGTGCTCTCCCAACAACTTGTAAAATCTTGCCACATCTTTTCTGACGTGATTCCAAACTTCCACATGTGCCTCTCTCTCTCTCTCTCTCTCTCTCTCTCTCTCTCTCTCTCTCTCTCTCTCTCTCTCTCTCTCTCTCTCTCTCTCTCTCTTCTCCTCCCTCTCTCCTCTTCCTTACTCTACCTTCCGCCCTTTTCCTATCATTTTTCCCTCCCAGCGTATATACTTCTCGACCTCAAAAGCAAAGCTCGGCCTTGGTCTTCATCTGTTTTTTTCTTAAGCAGCAGCAACACACGCTGGATAAGGAAAAAAATCATTAAATAAATATAAATGGATGTGTTGTTTGGCTAAGAAATGGAATCCTTTGTGCAGAAGGTTCTCTTACAGAGATTGTTTTTTCTCTCTCAGTCTCTCTCACTCTCTCTTTACGCAGGGTTTTACAAGATTAGGTTAAGGTTCCTTACTTTATTTACAAGTTAAGAGCTGTTACCTACATAATCTCATTTATTTGTATTGTTATGAGACGTACAGAAAGGAAACAGGATAAAGCTGAATTCATCTATGGGCCAGCAATTTCATTTGGTCAACTGCCTTTGATTTCGTTGATGTTCCAGACTCGATTCACCCTAGGAATAAATGATCTTAGATAAAGTGATATTATTACGGAGAAGGGTACAGTCAGAGAGTAGTTGTTTGCTGCCCGTCTTGTTGTGTAGACGCTCACTTCTCACTGTCCTTGAAACCCTTTTTTATTCTTATGAGATAAAGAGATAGGGAACAGGATGTAGTTGGAGCCAACTCTCTCTCTCTCTCTCTCTCTCTCTCTCTCTCTCTCTCTCTCTCTCTCTCTCTCTCTCTCTCTCTCTCTCTCTCTCTCTCTCTCTCTCATTTCCATTAGAGTTATTACTGGGTTAGGTTAAGAGTTACTCCTTTGTTTACATGCTAAGAGTTGCTACCCCCACCTCTCTCTCCCTCTCTCTTAGTTCCTGCTTTCGCTCTCGCTGTTTCTCCCTCCTTACCTCCATTTTCCTAATTCCGTATAGGTCTCAAAAATTCGGATACTTGAAAGTAAAGTACCTTGCAATAATACCTTAGATATGTATAATATAGAAAAATTATAATGAAACAAATCATTACGAAACCATCCCCGGCATTACTGTATCATCGGAAATCTCGGCTGTTTCAAAATCAAATAATCACTTCCTTAAAAAAAAAAAAAAAAAAAAAAAAAAAAAAAAAAAAAAAAAAAAAAAAAAAAAAAAAAAAAAACATTGAAGGGGATAGAACCCTGCGACAGATGTCTCAAACTTCAAAACCGTCGCGTTAGCCACTTGACCACTAGCACAAGAAGATTCATCCAACTGAGGTATATTTCTAACACCATAGGAAGGTTAGTCATAGGCACAGCCGAATCGTGCCATTACGATTTCGTTAATCACTTCCTTACAAATTACAATTATGAAATTATCGCATTCCAGGAAATAATTTCACGTTTGCAACTACCTTATAATCCGATAGGATGAGACGTTTATTTTACTAACCGCTGGAGTTCTATGATAGAACAGAAGTAGCAGTAGAGAAGATGGTGGGCAACATATCTTGGACTGCCAAGACAGCATTTGAAACTGTACCTCACAGGAAGCTGCTAGAGTAAAAACTTGAGGTCAAGGCCATGAAAACAGGAAAAGTACTTTTTGATCCAAGAGGGGAGTACCTAGAAGGATATAAAGGGTGATTGTCCAGCAAGAATATATAGACTGTGGAGCAGTAATAAGCAGTGTTCCACAGGATCAGTATTAGTATCAGTATTGTTTTCCATCATAAAAACTGACATACCGAGGTCCCAATGTATCTTGGTTTGCTGACGAAGGCTTATGAAAGGATTAAAAGCGATGAGACAGACAAGGCAGCAAATGGAACTGAATAATCTTGAAGACTTATCAAATTACGGTTTATTTGAATTTAGAACTCAGCAAATGCACAGTTTATGAAAGAGAGCAGGAGGGACAAGAAAATTAGAAAATGGACTGCAGACTAGGGGCAGATGACCGCAGAACCTCACCCAAAGGCAACAAACAACCACTGGAGGCACATATCCGAATAACCTCCGCAGCCTCAGTAATTTTAAGGATCATCATACAACATTTGCTGGCTCATCTTTGTAGTATAAGACATATAAGAAACCCACACATGATAAGCATGTTTAAGGAAGTTGAGAAAGTGAAAACGATTACAACGAGATTAGTCACAGACTTACAAGAATAAGCTGTGAGGAGCTGAAGTAAATGAACCTGACGATATTAGTGAAAGAAAAAAGGAGAGACATGATAACATCCCAAAATTTTTGCTGGAAAACTGTTAGTCTCTACAGTGGGACGGTTCTTTTCAGAGGCAGGAAACAGACAAAATGGAAGTTAAATACACAGAATTAGTCATTCTGGAATTTAGGAGCTGCTTTCATCACATTAGGGAGGTTGAGGAAGTAGAGACGACTTTGGCGTAAGACGTGGAGGCGGCTATACAATGGTTTTAAAGCAGCAGGTACGATGATGGGTCCACGAGGGTCGAGGAAACAGAATCTGGCAAACGGAAAAATCGAGACGGGTCCAGGAGCTGAGACTGAACCAGTTGCTCCACCACATGTAGACGGTACATATAGGTCGGGCAAACTACACACGTTAACTCCTGTCTCGCCTCACACACACACACACCCACACACACACACACACACACACACACACACACACACACACACGAGTGAGGGTAACCGTGGACGAGTGTCAAGTGGGCGCCTGTACAAAGGGTTCCTGAGTCGTAGGCTAGTGCTGTTTCTGGTATATGTGATGACATTGACCGGAATAGTCTCAGGAGGTGCCCCTGTTTTGTACAGACGATGTGCAACTAATTCGAGTATTCGAGAGTGATGAGGATCCGGGCAGGACTACAAAGGGAATCTGAACAGGCCTGCAATTTGGTCCAACCAACTGGGATCCAGGAGTGGAGGTTAGAAACTCCACCAAGTGCAAAAGATGGGGGATCATGTCACGAGGGAAGTTGGTTGTGAAAGGTGGAAAAAGACCGCAGAGTACAGGCTAGGGCCAAAACTGCAGCCTCACACTCGAGGAAAAAACACATCTCTTGAGGCGCACTATGAACCAAAAAAAAAATGCAAGCAGCATCGGCGCCTAGCTAACCGAAAGTTTGTGTTTACGAACCCGACTAAGGAATCGTTCAAGTCGCTGTACACCGTGTTCGTCAGCCCATATTGAGTATGCCACACCCGTATGGAACCCTACTTGTCAAGCACGTCAAGAATTAGAAAAGTGCAAAAGGTTTGCAACAAGATTTAGGACCAGTCCTACGTATTAAGATGTTAATGGAAATCACCTACTAACACTGGAGGACAGGAGGGAAAGGGACATATATAACGTCAAATAAATATTGAAAGGAACTGATACGGTGGATGGGACAAGTTCGGAGATGGGACAAGCAACAAGAGGCCACAGCACAAGCTGAAAACTCAAATGAATCACAGGGATGATAGGAAGTTATTTCATTTCACTAAAGCGATTGTCAGGAAGTAAAACAATCTGGAGAGTAAGGTAGTGGAGGCAGGATGTTTTAGAATGAATGAACCAATCGATAAATCTCCTACGAGCAGGGAGTGGATATAGTAGCGACAAGCGAAGAGGTGGGAACAAGGAGCTTGAATCGACCCCTGGAACCAAACCAAGTGAGTACAAATAATCGAGTACCACACTTATAAACACACTGTCTCTGTCTCTCTCTGTCTGTTCTGTACTCTTTCTCTCTCAAACAATGTCCAACTATAAAACCAGTATTGTTGTTTGTGTGTCCTGGGGCCACCATCATGTTCTGTCTTAAATTGGTGATGTTGTTTATCCCGGGCTCTTGACAAGTACCATCCCCAGCTACACAACCCTTCAAACAAGGGTGAATATATATTCCACTCATTCATTCATAATTACCTTTATGTAAATTAGAGTGACTGAAATGTAATTAAACCATAACACTCAGATTTATAATTTTTCATTGTCTCATCCCAATATCACTTTTCATGGCTACAGACCTCACGCAATGATAATATCTGCAAGCAATATGACAATATTTGAGGGAAACGGAAAGACTTCGTAGTAATTATGTATATAGAAATATAAATAATAAATGACCTCAGAAGCAGTGCATCTTAATGTTAAGTACATGGATTTAGGACAAAAAAATTTAATGACTAATATACCCTGGTATTTAAACCGGAAGTTTATGTAGATGTTGCGTATTGTGAATCACACATAATTGCACTAGCTCCCAACATTAATTTGTCTGAAAAATAGTTTTATTTTTGTATCCAATAAGTGGAGGCTTTGATTTTTTTGTTTGTTTTAGGTATCTCCGATGGGGACTATGTGTGGTCGCATGTTCAGTGGCAATTGAACAAAAAGATAAACACATTCCCCAGCATCCTTGAATACACCGATAACTTTTTAAAACCCTCAAAGAAAGCTTCATCTTGGTGACAAGGCTTTCCAATTTTTAATGTGCCTGTTTATAAAATCAATTCGCTTATTGTGAATAACAAGGAAAATATCTTCTTATCAGAAATACTTTAAAGTTTCGTCTTAGGTTAAATGTTTCCGTACCATTGATGTGACCTCGAGAGTTTCATAAAACTGTGTATGATATGAACCTTGAGCTTATATCAAACTTATGTTATTTACCTTCATATTTACTTAAACCTTAAATGACTGTCGATCTTACGAAGAGAAATTAGGTCCCATTTTGTTGATTTTTTTTTTTTTTAAAGAAGAAACGAAAAAAAACAAACATAGCTTTTCACTGCTAGAAAGTACCTTCAGTACTTCAATCTTTATAAATTGACAAATGCAACATAAAACTGGATTCAAACTTAACGTGTTGGTATATTTTAAGATATAGGTCTCCTTAAAATAACAAAAGAATGGAGGAAGGTGTAAATTGGATTTAAAATGTTTAATTTGTAAGTTTCTATTTTTTATGTTTTTTGAAAAAAAAATCGACAATTTATTAAGGTATCCAGAGGCTTTCATTTCAAGGTGACTGTATTTTTTTATTTCCGTTCTTCCTTTTCTTTTACTTCAAGTTTTTCGAATTATTTTTAAGCATATAACTCCGAAAAAAATCTGATCCGCCTGACTAAATTTTAAAACATCGTATCTACTAGGGCAAGTATTTCTGGCACAAATGCCTGGTTGCATCTGCCATATGACAAAAAAATTTTTTGAACCCATTCCAAGCATACTGAAATTGTTTCTGATGGCTTTCAAAGTCCTAAGTAGTACAGCTTCGAACGTTCGATAAATTGCCTCCTCATTCAGCGAGCGAGTATAAAGCATGGGTGGGGCAAGTCTTTTTTACAACAGGAAAAAATAAGTCACAGACAATATGTTAAAATTGTATTATAACAAAAAAATCAAAAAAAAATATAATTATATAGGCCATCAGTAGCGCAAACCACACACTTTGCTTACAGATGGAATATAGGTTCTTTTTTGAGTGATTAGTTTAAAATATTTGTATCTTTTATTTTCAGTTCTGATTCAGGAGGAAATTCCAGGATGCAATTTTTTATGATACAGTCATGATGCTTAAATTACTGGCTTTTAAAGTTTGCTCATACTTTGTATGACAGATGTGACAGAGACTCTTTTGCACAGTAAAAGCAAAATAATTCTCCAATATTTTTGGTTAAACACTTGTCTTTCCATATTTTCATTTTATACTCTTGTGTTTTCTTGCTCATTTTAAGAAAGGTGCAATAACTTTAAAATCAGGACTTTAAGTATTTATTAACAGAAAAGTCCTTATCTACACTGCGCCGCACTTTTGTGTAACGTGCTACGGGCCGGCAAGCGTGTAGCGGAACCACAGCTGCATGAAGAGTGTTGCAACAGAATCCAGTTGGGCGAGGGGGGGGTCATCTATAATTGTATGAAATATGTTTTTGATCATGTTCAGCGAGTTTAATACAACGCAGTTCAGGCACCACAATGCATATGGATTTTTAAAAGATAATGTGAATTACCGTATAAAACAAAATATTCTAATACTGGTAAATACTATATTACTATAATTTAATATAAAAATTTTAGAAAATGACAGATGAAAGCCAGTAACAATGGACCCTCGGATACGGACCGTTTCCGATATCAGCCAATTTCGGATTTAGGCCGAATTTTTGGCCCTAAAAATCTAACCTGGATTCGCCAGAAACTCGAAAATCGGCTATATTGGACGAGTCTTGCTGCCGCCACACTGCCATGTTCGTTGTGTCATTCTGTCTGTGTCTCTGTGAGTCAAGACATTGCACATCTTCCAAACCTTTGGTCATAAACCATTGTTTTTTGTAGGCCCAAAGAAAGTTTCTAGGTGAAGCCCTTTGGGTAAAGAAAGTGAAGCACGACAGAAATTCAAGAAATTGTAGTAAAGTCTGTGAGTGGGTGTACATGTGCTGGAGCTTGCCCAGGATGTATGGAAAATCCAAATCCTGCAAAGAAAGTAGAAATCAAAGGAGGTAATATTTCCATAAGGGGTAAATATGCTAACGAAACAAGGATCCACCAGTTATGTGAAGCTATTGTTTGGTGTGGATCAACGATAAACAATTACGGAGATAGCCGTTGTGGAGTCAATCATTTGGAAAAGGCAAGGCAGTTGCATGTGGTGATCTCACCTATATATATATATATATTATATATATATATATATATATAATATAAATATATTATATATATATATATATATATATATTATATAATATATATATATATATATATATATATCTATATATATATATAATATATATATAATATATATATATATTTCATGTTGAATCACACCCATAAAGAAGTGGGGTGGGGCGTTAGTATAACTATAACTATTATATATTCCCTCTTTGCTTCCATGGAAAGTTCTTGTCTCTACAGACTCCTAAGTGAACCACTTCGCCTCTTTCCCTCAACAATTCTATGATTCACCTCAACTTTTCAAAGTCCCATCTGCTGACACGTCCACCCTAAATATCTAATACATTCACCTCCTCCATACTCTCTCAACTCTCCAATCTGATATCCAATCTTTCACTACATATTTTTTTAATCCTCATAACTTATCTTTCCTATATTCAACTTTTAGTTTTATTCTTTTACATTCCCACCAAACTCATCCATCCAACTTCTGCAGTTTTTGTTTCAAGTCAATCCAAAGCAATGAGTCATCACCAAAGAGCAATGTGTGACAACTCCCAGTTTTGTGTTAGATTCTTTAATCTTTTATTCCACACCTCTTGCTAACACCCGAGCATTCTCTTCTCTTATTACCCCATCTACATATATATTGACAACCACGGGTGACATCACACATCCTTGTCAAATCTCTCTCAACAACATTCTCGGGGGTGGTGGTACTTAGGGGTGGCGGTGCATGGGGGTATGGGGAATAGTATACAAAGTAGATATGTCAATCACAGAGTTGATTTGGGGTGTGCTGACTTGACTGCATCCGATGAGATTAGAGTCATGGGGTAGCTCAAGTGGGGTTAGTATAGGTAACACACACGTGTAACATTATAGTATTATAAGGACAGAGTGGTGGGGGATAATAGTATGAGGTGGACGACAGATGTGAGATGTATAGTCTGTACTGGGTGTGTAGAGTGGAGCGGGGTCAAGGTGATTTGGTGGTGGATGTAGGTTGCAGGGGAATCTGGTGTGAGAGTGAAGTGCTAGCGCGGACGGAGTTGGAGGAGGGGCGGAGGTGAGTGTGGGGTCGTGATGAAGCTGGTATTGTGTTGGCGTTCGGTGGTGTGTGGGTTGGGGTGATAGGCGTCGTGAGTTGATAGTGAGGGTGGGAGGTGTGTGCGTCGTGTGAGTCAAAAGGATTATAGCAGAAGTAGGGGTGTATGAATGTGTGGTTAGGGTATTTAGTTATAAGAATATCTAATCTAATATATTGGATGATTATAGGAAAGAGTTCTATGTTATGTTAGGGTGGATTATTAATTTTATGGTTGGTGTTATGGAGGAGTGTGAGGGTGAGGACTTGTGGGTGTGTGTGGTCTTTGTCATCTAGTGTGATATAGGTTGGAGTTGAGTAGGGTGGCACATATTTGAGGTGAGTATGATGATGGATGGTGATAGATGAGGATAGGGAGTGTTGGAGTTGAGGAGTGTTGTTTCGGAGTAGAACTGATGAGGTATTGGATTGTGTAGTTGTGTGTGATGTGTGTGCAGATAGTGTGTTTGGACTAGGTTGGTGGAGGGGTGGTGTGGTCTTTGAGCTATCTTTGTATTAATATGTAAATGTGGGTGTGTTGTATTTCTGTGTGATGGTTTGATGTGATTTTATTGAGTGGGAGTGGTTGTGTGTGTCAGGTCTTCGTGTGCGGAGAGAGATTGTAGTGGTGTAGGGATGGGAGCTATGTTGATATTATATATATATATATTTATTTTTTTATTTAGATAGATTTTTATATTTTTTATATATATATATAATATAATTTTACATATATTTATATATATATATAATTTATATTGATGATATTTATGACATATATATATATATAATATATAATGTAGAGGATATCAAACTATGATATGAAATATGACTTCCTATGCCTATTATATAATGCAGCATGCAGATGCATGCAACATCTGCCACAACTGCTTTCTCCCGCTAATTCGCTTGAGGACTCTGTTGATATCTATATCAATGATTGACTCCCACAACCGACATCAATCATCCTTCACACGATCTGAAGTGTGCGTTTTACGCTTGTCGTTGACGAGTTCACGACCATATCATTACTGCTTCCTTATGCACATATTGAGTCCGTACTCCTTTAGATTTCTCGTTAGGCCTTCAATTACCTTTAGCCAGGACTTCCTGGCATTATTGCCTCATCCACTACTCTCTAATTATCAGCAGTTTCTTTCCTGCCCTCCAGGTGATTCACATGATACGACTCTCTCTCTTCATCATACTATTACCTGACAATGTCTCTTCGAAGTTCTGACTATGCCGTGCTACTCACTCTTCTATATACCTTTACTAGCAAATTTAGCGTCTTATCTTACATCACTCTTGACCACAGTATTCGCGGTTCTGTTCTGCGTCGTGCTTTATCTCGTAGGGGGGGTCAATGAGGTGTGTTTTGTTCGTTCACTAGAAACTTTGCGTTTCAGGGGCAACAGAAAAACAATGGTTTATGACCAAATGGTTTTGTGCGTCTGAAATGTGCAATTCTTTGCTCACAGAGACAGACAGAATGACTCACGACCATGGCAGTGTGGCGGCCAGACTCTCCAAATTATCAGCCGATTTTCGGTTTCTGGCCGAAATCCCAGGATCGATTTTAGGCCAAAAATTCGGCTAAATCCGAATTGGCTGATATCCGGAACGGCCGATATCCGAGGGTCCCATTGTACTGCTTTCATTGTCATTTTTTCCTAAATTTTTATATTAATCTATAGTAATATAGATTTACCAGTATTAGAATATTTTTGTATATACATGTAATTCACATTACTTTTCAAACTTCCATATTCATTGTGTCCTGAACGCAGTTTTAAACTCGCTTAACATTATCAAAACTATAGTTTCATACAATTTATAGATGATGCAACTGGATTCGTGCCAACACTCTCATGCAGCTGTGTTCCGCTACACGCTTGCGGCCGTAGCGTAACACAAAAAAGTGTAGCGCAGTGTAGATAAGGACTTTTCTGTTTAAATAAATACTTAGACTGGATTTTAAAGTTATAGCACCTTTCTTTAAAAATGAGCAAGAAACACAAGAGTAAAAATGAAAATATGGACAAGACAAAGGTGTATTAACCAAAAAAATTGGAGAATTATTTTGCTTTTCTGTGTCAAAGAGGTCTCTGTCACATCTGTCATACAAGTATGAGCAACTTTAAAGCCATAATTTAAAGCATCATGACTGTATCCAAAAAAATTGCATCTGAATTTCCGCCTGAATCAGAACTGAAAATAAAGATACAAAATTTTAAATCTAATCACTCAAAAAAGAACCTATATTCCATCCTGTAAGCACAGTGTGTTTGGCTACTGATGCAAAAAAATAAATATTTTTTTTTGTTTTTTGTTATAAATACAATTTTAACATATTTTCTGTGACTCTTCCTGTAAAAAGATCTTGCCCACCCATGCTTTATACCTCTCGCATGAATGAAGGAGGCCTACTTTATCGAACGTTCGAGCTGTAACTACGTAGGACTTTGAAAGCCATCAGACAATTCCAGTATCTTGGAAGGGTTCAAAAATTTTGCACATATGGCAGATGCACAAGGCATTTGTCTCCCAGAAATCTTGCCCTACATACCGATGCTTTTTAAAAATTTAGTCAGGCGGATCAGATTTTTTCGAGTTATATGCTAAAAATAATTCGAAAAACTTGAAAGTACAAGAAAAAAAAAATAACGGAATAAAAAATACAGTCACCCTTGAAAGCCCTTCTGGATACCAAATAATGTCGATTTTTTTTCAAAAAAAAAAAAATAGAAACTTACAAATTAAACATTTTAAATCCAATTTACACCTTCCTCCATTCTTTTGTTATTTTAAGGAGACCTAATCCTAAAATATACCAAACGTTAAGTTTGAATCCAGTTTTATGTTTGCATTGTCATTTATAAAGATTGAATACGAAGGTACTTTCTTAGCAGTGGAACAGCTATTGTTTGTGTTTTTTTTTCGTTTCTTTTTTAAAAAAAAAAAAATCAAAAAAAATGGGACCTAATTTCTCTTCGTAAGATCGACATCTTTAAAGGGTTTAAGAAAATGAGGAAATAACATAATTTGAATAACCCAAAGGGTTTCATATCAAACACAGTTTTATGAAACTCCAGGCACTCAATGGTAGGGAAACATTTAACCTAAGAGAACATTTTAAAAGTATTTCTGATAAGAAAATTTTTCCTGTTATTTCAAAATAACAATTGATTTTAAAACAGGCACATTAAAATTTTGGAAAAACCCTGTCACCAAGATGAACTTTTTTGAGGGTTTTAAAAGTTTCCGACTATTAAAGGAGCGGGGAAATGTGTTTACTTTTTGGGGCAATGCCACCGGAACATGCGCCCCCACACAATAGTCCCCCTGGGAATCCCTAAAAAAACAAAAAAACAAGCCCCCTCTATGGATAAAAAAAAACTATTTTTCAGACAAAAATTTTGGGGAGCTAGTCAATTTGTTTTTTCCACAAAAACCACATCTCAAAACATCCGTTTAAATCCCAGAGTAATTTGTCAATAAAATTTTGTCTAAATCTGTACTTAACTTAAAGTGCACTGTTTCTGGGCCATTTAATTATTATATTTCTATATACAATTACTACAATTTTTCCCGTTTCCCTCACATATAGTACATATTGCTTGCAATTTTATAATTGCGTGGGTCTTACCCCAAAAAAAATGATTTTGGGGAAGAATGAAAAATTAAAAACTCTGAGGGGTTTTTAATTACTCATCACTCTAATATCATAAAGTAATATAATGAAGAGTGAATAAAAATTTCCCCTTTTGAAGGGTTGTGTAGCTGGGGTAGGGAAACTTGTCAACCCGGGGATAAAAAACATCCCCATTAAACAGACAGATGGTGGCCCCGGGACACACAAACAAAAATCTTTTTATATTGGACATTATTTGAAAAAAGAGATACAGACAGACAAGAAGACAGAGACATGTGTTTATAAGGTGACTCGCTTATTTGTACTCACTTCGTTGGTTCCGGGGTCGATTCAAAGCTCCTTGTCCCACCTTTTCGCTTGCGCTATAGATCCACCCCTGCCGATAGCTTTAATCGTTTCTTTCAAAAACATCCTGCCTCCATACATACTCTCCAATTTGTTTTACTTCCTGACAACTCTTTTTATGAAATACTTCCATCACCCGGTTCATTTGAGTTTTCACTTGTACTGTGACCTCTTTTTGCTGTGTCCCATCTCAAAACTTGTCCCTACCACCGTATCATTCCCCTTTCAATAATATTTTACGTTTTTCTATCGTCCCTATCCCCCGTCCTCCATGTTAGTAGGTTGATTTCCATTAAAACTAAACGAGGGGCTGGCCTAATCTTTTTTGCAAAACCCTTTTCACCTTTTTTCTAATTTTTTGACGTGCTTTTACCAAGTAAGGGGTTTCCCTAAAGGGGGGTTTTCATACCCAAATGGGGCCCCACGAACACGGTGTACGCGACTTTAACCATTCCCTTACTCGGGTTCGAAACACAACTCTTCGGTTAGCAGCGCCCAAAGCGCTGCATTTTTTTTTTTTTGGTTCTGTGCGCCTCAAGAGATTTGCTCTTTTTCCCCCATGAGGGTGCAGTCTTTTTCCCCCTACCTTATCTGGGGGGTCTTTTTTTCCACCTTTCCCCCAAACTTCCCCTACTTTTTCACTTGGTGGAGTTTTCCTCCAGGGAACCCTTTTGGGCCAAACTTCAGCCTGTTCAATCCCCTTTTTATCCTGCCGGATCCTCATCCATCGAAACTCCGATTTGTTGCACATCGTCTGCAAACGGGGGACCTCTGAGACTATTCCGCATGTCATTTCACATATACCAAACAGCATAGCCCTCGACGACCCCTTTTTCACAGGCGCCCCCTCTGACACCTCGTCACTACCCTCACCGTTGTTTGTGTGTGTGTGGTGTGTGTTGGTGTGGTTGTGTGTTGGTTGGCGGGCAGAGTTTTAACTGTGTATTTCCGACCATATTACCGTACTTACATGTGGGGGCACTGGGCATTTCAGCTCCTGGACCCCCTCTGATTTTTTTTTTGTTTCCAATTCGTTTCCTCGACCCCTCGTGGACCCCCCATCGCCTCGCTTTTTAAAAACCCTTTATGCCCGCCTCCACCTTCGCCAAATTTGTCCTACTTCCTCCCCCCCTAAGGGTGAAAACAGCTCCTAAAATTCAGAAAAGACTAATCTTGCTTTAACTTCCATTATGTCTGTTTCCGCCTCCAAAAAAAACCGTCCTGTCAATACCATTCCAGCAAAATTTTTTTGGATTTATCAGTCTCCCTTTTTTCTTTCCACTAATATCGTCAGGGTTTATTTACTCATCTCCTCACACTTATTCTTTTTAAAATCTGGACTAATCTCGTTGTAATCGTTTTCACTTTTCTCCAACTTCTTAAAAATGCTTTACATGTGTGGGGTTCTTATATGTACTGTTTCTACAAGATGACCCAAAATGTTGTAAAGACCCTTTAAAATTCCCAGGGGTGCGGGGTTATTCGGATATTGCCTCCATGGTATGTTTGTCCTTTTGTGAGGGCCGCGGTCTCTGCCCCAGTCTCATCTTTTTTTAATTTTTTTGCTCCTCCTGTCTCTTCATAACTGTCATTTTCTGAGTTTAAATTCAAATAACC